>CM070770.1:194462729-195662729 GCA_036346955.1 Dipus sagitta
AACCCTAATTCCTGCTGCTAACACCATGCTTTCCACACTGTGTACTCCCCTTGGAACTGTAAAACATATTAAATGTTTTCCTTCCTTAAGTTGCTTCTGGTCAGGTATTTGTTCATTGCAATAAGAATCTAACTGATACATAAGGTTTCAAATTCTGTTTCATTTTCAGATGAGATAATACATGAAGAATTATGAATCATGTCAAAGTTATAAACGGATTATTGATAATGCAAAAAAAACTTAACCTAACAGCTGTGCGGAGAAATTTTCATGATAATGATTGCATTTAATTAAATAAAGAACAATAAGTTGCTTTCATTTTATCTCAGTAATGAAGCTTTGATTCTGAAGATAATCCCGGGCCTTCTCTATCAAGGCCAGCATGTGTAAAACATCAAATTCATTTTCAAGTCTTAACTCTCCTTAGAGGATAAAACAAGAATAATCTTTGCATATATTACAAAGATGAAAAAATATTACCTTAGGGCATATTTTCTTCAACATATTCTAAAAATCATATAGGTAGATTAATATTAGTACATAAAGAAAAATAAATTAACCTATGAGTAGTTTTTAGAGTTAGCTGCACACCAGTGAAAAAAATTAAAGAATATGACAGTCTTCACCAAAAATTATAAAAAATAGTACTTTGCAAAAATTTTCTAGTGCCCATGCTTATTTGAGATTTAGTCACGCCTTCTGATGGCTTACAAGACTAATAGCTTTACAAAAATAGTTGGGGAACCCACCCTGCCTTGTAAACAGGAGCCTTAAGTTTAATTAAATGGAATGAAGGCTTTGTGTATATGAACCACCAAGAAATCCTGATAGAATCCTAGCATCTACTAAGAACACAAGTGAAGAAAACTAGCTCCAGATAGTAAGTGAGTGGGAGATTCATATGCCTACATTTCCTGTCACAATCCTCAATTCACATTGATGCTGACATCTGATAGACTAAGCCCATAAGACCTTGTAGTTGCATAAAACACTGTGAATGCTGTGAATGTTGGTCACAACATTCATAAGTTTACCTAATAATTTCTATGTCTTCCTAATATGTGATGGGTATTTCTCAGTGCTTTTTTAAAAAGTGAACTTGATACAAAAATTTTGAAACAGGTCCACTGACTTCAGTGAAAATGGCAGATGTCAGCTAGTCTAATTGGCCACATTTCATAGAAATCCTATTGCAAAAATGGCCTATTCTCAAAAACCATCCAAAAAGATAATGACAATACAAAAAAAAAAAAAAAAAAAAAAAAACTCAAATATCCTGTTCTGGGAAGGAGTCCAGGAGACCTGAGATTAGAGCCCAAATCTGTTACCCCAAAAGAGAGGCCAATAATTGTCCCCCAAACTTTCCATAACCCTGTTTTTAATTTTTTTTTAACTTTTACTTTTATTTATTTATTGGCAAGCAGAAAGACAGAGAAGAGAGGCAGATAGAAAGAATTGACATGCCAAGGCCTCCTGCCATTGCAAATGGACTCCACATTCATGTGTCATTCTGTGCATCTGGCTCCACATGGACACTGGGGAATCAAACTTGGGTCATTAGATTTATGCAGACAAGTGCCACGAACATTTAGCAATCTCCCAAGACCCTGATATATTTTTATTAGTTCTTATTTGTAAGCGGAGATAGAAAGAGAAAAAGAGAGGTGTGACCTGTCAGGGCCTCTTCTACTGTAAACAAATTCCAGATGCATGCATCACTTTGAGCCTCTGGCTTTATGAGGGTATTGGAAAATTGAACTTGTTAAGTGCTGCAAGTAAGTGTCTTTAACCTGAGCCATTTCTTCAGCTCAAAATCCTGTTTGTGGCCAGGCGTGGTGGGGCACGCCTTTAATCCCAGCACTCAGGAGGCAGAGGTAGGTAGATCACTGTGAGGTCAAGGCCACCCTGAGACTGCATAGTGAGTTCCAGATCAGCCTGGATTAGAGTGAGACCCTACCTCAAAAAGTAAAGAAAAACATGTTTGTGAATATGAAATGAATAAAAAAATGAATAGCTTATTGACTTTATGGTATTTGTATAAGGGCAAAACAAAAAATATGAATGCCTTTTATACTGAAAAGTACTTGATATATGCTGTAATTTCAATAAATACCACTCTTTATTCCTTTAGATAGACTCTATGAAGACAGCTTGATCGGGAGCAAGACATTATCTCTTCACAGATGTGGGAAGTTATAGGACTCTACTAATTAGGCAAATGTTTGTAATAATAAGAAAATATAGATTAATACATGAAATTGTATAGGCTTACTAACCAGTTCTGCCAAACTGCTTTTATGCCACAGACAGAATATACACACAATTGAGAAAAATGTAATTTGAATTATACCATTTGAAAAAATGGTTAAAATACCCAATCAAGTTAAATGAATGTGAATTTGTAAGAGTTTTAATAATTAGCATAGCATGAAGTAGATGTTTAAACAGGGTCATTTTTCATTAAGTTGTCCTGGACAGGATGGAAAAGGACAGGCAAAATGTAGTTGGAGGCTAAGAAATCAAAATAAAAATAGTAGGGTAAAGATGTATCACAATAACTTTATGCTTCTATCCACTCTGAAACAAGCACTGAGGAAGGAAAGTGAAGACTTCTAATGAAATTCAAGAACATGAGCTTCAGAGCATAGACTTGTAACATCATAATTAACAGATCAAAGATGTTATCTTTCTAAATTCCTAGTCTAATATATTCTGAACAATATCTAGTTAAGTGGATGCATTGTACATTTATACGGAACACACAGAAATACGTAAACATACACTTCAGATAAGAAAATTAAAATTGACTTTCAGTGTTGAAACCACCATCCCACCCTTTCTTACATGAATTAAAAACCAAATGCCTACTTCCATAGTTATGCAATTACCAGACTATAATATTCCCCATTTGTATAATGCTATAATTTCATTCATGTCTCCCATCACTTGAGAGAGCCACTCACTCCAAACAAAATTCTAGTAATTTAACTGAGTTCAGTATTAGAGCATGTTTAAAATAATGAATCAAATGATTTGGATATTTTGGTGGCAAACATCAGAATACAGAATTAACAGTGACCTAAACATGCTATTTTATTGAATAGCAAGAGAGCTATAGATAGGTAGTTTTAAGGTCACTCCAACAAAACAACAATGATAAAATATTTGGTTAGCATCATGATAAATTTTTTACTTTCCTAATTGGTCGAAGATGTTTGCCAAAAATATAAAACACATTCATATATAACTAAGAAAAAAGACATAAGACATACCTAGATGTGTGTGTGTGTGTGTGTGTGTGTGTGTGTGTGTGTGTATATATATATATATGTAATAATTAAAAGACATATATTTTGATACGTGTATCAAAATTCAAAGAATGATTTCTAGTGAATACATGCTACTTTTTAAACATACTGCTTCCATATCATAATGAAGTGAAAAATTTTAAATAGAATAATTGTAAGTTAAGAACAATATGTACAAATGTCCTAAGATTGTCCATAATTGCTAGGCCTGGTGAAAAATTCTAATCAATGTCTTTTATCAATAAAAAGTATTCAAGATAAGCTAGGTTCAGCACAGGAGTTCAAGATTGCCCTGGGCAGCATTGTGTGCTCCTCCATCTCACCCAAACACCTCAGCAAGACTAAACACTGACTGCCTAATGCTAAATAATAGAATCTGAATTGGTCTTCTAGAAATAAATTAAATCCAATTACTGATATCAGATATTTTCATTTTATTCCTGAAATTTCAGGACTTTGAAAGGAATTTCTTAGAATAAGTGTAGAACATACATATTCTCTTAGAAAAATAAAATAAAACATAAAATATCAGTCTGATTGGGACAAGTGTTTGAAGATTATCTGAGCATAATTTTAAAGTGCTTACAAATATGACCTAGAGTACCTTCTTGTGCAGAAAAGAAATCCTCAGTCTACTGCCCTAATGCTATTGGAGGATCATTCTGTTGCTTGTTCTTTTCTTTTTCATATTGACTAAAGAAACACTAAGTAGTCCTTCTGAACTAAACAGTATAACAACAACAACAACAACAAAAAAAAAAATCACCAAAGCATTTCTGAGAAAGAATAAAAGTGTCCTTTAGAAAAGTGAAATTACATTTGGGAGCTGTGTGTTTCTTTCTTTAAATGTAGCCAGCAAAATTGTTCTTCTCTTAGAAATTGTTTGTTTGTGATAAGTGAGCCTTCTTTCTACAGAAAAAAATTCCCAGAGAAAGTTTCCATCACCAGCATTTCCTTTTCTTGGACTTCACAAATTAGAGCTTGCAAATAACACACTTGCTCAGTAGCACAAAAGCATTTTTAACTTCTGAACAAGTTTGAGAAACAGCATTCAACCACACTCCCTGGGTTGTGACCCGTGCTTACCCTCTATGGATGTCCATTAATTTATATGGCCAGTTTGTCAAGGAAGCTTTTCTGCTAAGGAAGTTGAAGGGTCTTTGATGGTTCTAAACATCATAAAAGTATTCATAGCAAAAATTTTCTGGAAAAATATGATCTTATAGGTTAGCTCTAAACAATTATACAGATTTAATATGAAAAGTAGTTTGGAGCTATTTCACAGATAAGGGCTCTCAGGTCCATAAGTCCAATTTGCTTATAGTGTTATTGTACATCAACTCTGTGACTTTGTAAAATATGCCTTTATTATTCTTCATCTTTCTTCATTTGTCTAGTAAGCATAATTAGGTTTGTGAGCATCAAATCTGACAATGCTCACAGTCATTTGGATTTAGTTAATATTGGAGTCAGATTTTAAATGTATAAGTATAATAGGAAGAATACAGAATAGTATTGTCTGAAACTGTAAATCAATCCACACATGCTGGTAAGTGTTATAAGAAGAAAGGTGTAATATGCATGAGGTACATGGTGATGAACAACTCTACTTCTCATAATTACTAAAAATTAAAATTATTGGGGCTGGAGAGATAGCTTAACGGTTAAGCACTTGCCTGTGGAGCCTAAGGACCCCAGTTTGAGGCTCGATTCCCCAGGACCCACGTTAGCCAGATGCACAAGGGTGCGCATGTGTCTGGAGTTTGCTTGCAATGGCTGGAGGCCCTGGTGTGCACATTCTCTCTCTATCAATCTGCCTCTTTCTCTGTCTGTCTGTCTCTCTCAAATAAATAACAAAAATTTAAAAAATTAGAATTATTACTACATATTGTCACAATTAGAAGAAAAATGCATACTTACATTGTGAAGGTTTTAATGTAAATAGCCTCATAGACTTAGGTGATTTTGATTAAAATGAAGCTTTTTACTTAAATCTATAGTAGGTAGAGCCCTGTTTAGAGGTATGTCATTGGAGGCAGATCTGTTGTCCAACCATACTAGGTATGTTGAGAGCCAATTTGATCACAGGCTGTTTGTGTTTGATGATATTGGCTTACTGTTGCCTCTTTGTTTTGGATGTATGATGAAGCAAGCCAGCTTCTTTTGCTAGAATGAAACTTCCCCTAGAATCTGTAAGCCTGGGCAGGGAGGGAGGAGGGGAACTTTCCTCCTATAAGCTGCTTCTGGTCAGATGTCTGTCCCAGCAATGAGAAGGTAACTTCAACATAAAACCATCATTAATTTAGAAGATTTCTCTAATATATGCATTATTTCATATAAAGCAAAATTCTAACAAGTAATTGAAAAATGAATGGATCTGTCTAATCTGTCTTATAGTTTTAGTTATTTTCTATAGCAGTGCAAAGCCACTGTTATGACACTATTCTTACTGACCAGAAAAACTGGATGTGGTTTTAAACCCTGATGCTGCAGTTCAGTCATATATCAAATTAGATTATTGGTGAGCTGTACCAAAACACAGTAAAAAAAAAAAAAATTTCATCCAGACTTACTTATCATATACCAACCAAATATTCCTGTTATACAAAGAAAAATTATTCACCTACTAATGAAAGTGTTGAGATATTTTCAGGTCTTTGGTCAAATCTTACTAATTAATTTTTTTAATATAGTTTGTTGCAGTTACCTTCACGTTGTAAATGCAAAGCACCTGACCAAAAGCATTTTGTGGAAGGAAAGGGTTTATTTTTGGCTTACAGACTCAAGGGGAAATTCCATGATGGCAAGGGAAAAGTGTTGCATGGGAAGAGGCTGAACATCATCCATCAGGCCAATATAAGGTGGACAACAGCAGCAGGAGAGTGTGCAAAACACTTGCAAGGGGAAGCTGGCTATAACACCCATAAGCCAACCCACAATAACATACCACCTCAAGGAGGCTCCAATTCCCAAATTTCCATCAGCTGGGAACCTAGCATTCAGAACACTTGAGTTTACAGGCAACACCTAATTCAAACCACCACATTCCATGCCCAGTCCCCATAAAGTCATAACCAGTCATGATGTGAAATGCAATGCATTCAGTCCAACTTTAAAAGTCCCAATAATTTTTATCAATCCCAGTGCTGTTCAAACATCCACAAAGTCCAAGATCTGTTAACTATTAGCCTGTAAACCAGAAACCATAAAAGCACACAATAAACATTCACACTAGAAAAGATATCACTGAGCATAACAAAGAAAGATTGAACCAATATAAGATCTAAAACAAACAAGGCTCCAAGTCCAACTTCTCTAACCAGTGACAAAGTCTGGAGTTCCACTGCTGCCCCTCAGGCTGAGTTACTGACAGACCTGGAGAATAATCATTCCAAGCCAGCAATCATCCTTGGCAACCATCCCATAGTCCTGGCATCTCCATTGGGTCTCCACTGCCGCCCATATTCATCCTCATGGCTCCCTCGGGTCTCCACATAGGGACTTCCAGCAACCCTGACTCACACTGTACATGGCCATTTAAAAAAAAAGACATGTTGCAAATTCAATGACCTTCTCTTTCCTGCATTTGTTATTCTCAGGTGAACAAATTTGTTAATCAAGAGGAAAATAAAGCCAATTTTGAAGAGAGGAACACTCTATCATTCCCTCACTGCATTTTCCTTGTTGTCCCAATACAGATCATCAGCCTCAATCTCCTCCTGCACTATTTCTGAGTACTACTCACTGGACATTTATTTCCTGAATGTTTTAGAGTCTTCTGTCTCCCCTTGTATTTTAATGTAGCAGATAGTTCAATGGTTAAAGGGGCCTGCTTGCATAGTGCAAAGTCTGATGACCTGGGTTGATTCCCCAGTACCAATGTAAAGCCAGATGCACAAAATATAGGTATATCTGAAGTTTGTTAACGAAAGAAGGAAGCCCTGATAAACCCATTTTATCTCTCTCTCTCTCCATATATATATATATATATATATATATATATATATATATACACACACACACACACACATATATATATGTGTGTGTGTGTATATATATATACATACATACACACATACATACATACAATGGAAATAGCAGTTTGTTCTTCACACTGAATTCTGTAAAGAAAGGAAATATAAAAGATATTCTGAAGTCCTTGTGACAGTTATAATTAAGTTTAAAAATCAATATGGATGGAATTATTTGAAATATGAAAAATTATAGCACCTATGAAATGGAAAGGGCAATTATATTCAGTAGCAATTACAATCTATGAATGTATATTATCTATAAATTGTCATTTATATAAGTACAACCATCAAGCCTTAGAAAGACTTTGAGAAAATAAGTATGCTGTAGAAAAGCTATGTGCAACTGTAAAATACCAAATGGAGATAGAAGACCCTAAAACATATTTAGGAAATAAATGAACAGTCAGCAGTATTTAGAAATAGTGCAGGAGGAAAATTAGGCTGATGTGAATGTATATGAAAATTATGAAAGTTCTTATGCAAAAGAAAGAACACATGTGTCAAATATAACATCACATTAAAAATTGATACTAAAAAAAGAGGAGTTAAGAGCAAGGATAAATTATTAGTAAAAATTTCTTTAATATTTTATTTTTATTTATTTATTATACAGAGAAAGAGCCATACAGAGAAAAGGAGAGAATGGGCACAACACAGGGTTTAGCCACTGCAAACCAACTCCAGATGTATGAGCCTTCATGTATATCTAGCTTTATGTGGGTAGTATTGAACCTAGACCTTAGGCTTTTCAGGCAAGTGCCATAACTGCTACTCCATCTCTCTGGCCCAAGAAAAACTGTTATTTTGATAGAGGATTCACTTAAAAAGTAAGTAAATAGCCGGCAGTGGTGGACACGCCTTTAATCCCAGCACTCGGGAGGCAGAGGTAGGAGGGTCACCATGAATTCGAGGCCATCCTGAGACTATGTAGTTAATTCCAGGTCAGCCTGGGCTAAAGTGAGACCCTATCTTGAAAAATGAAAGAAAAAAACAAATAAAGAGAAGAAATATGTAAATGTGTTCAGGGTAAATAAACTACATTGAATATACAATGTGATTTTAATTCTAGTATATTAAAAGAACTTAGTAAATAATATCCTGTAAAGAAAATAATATACCTTATTCCTAAATTCTGTTTAACTTTTCGAATACCTTCATTTACCTTGTGAAGCATCTATTCTTCTTGGATAATAACTATTATCAATAAAAGGTATGAGTTCTTTTACAATACTTTAACCAAATTCACTAATGAGGATACCTCATGGTGAATTATGATACCACAATTTGAAGGAGTAGGAGCTATAAGTTGAACAATAATTAAATTGGGACCTAGGTTCAAGTTCAGTTTTGATCTTTTATCAGCCATGTGACTATGAGCAATTTGTCTATTTTTTTTTTTAGCACCAAGTGCTTTATCTATGAGATGTATTTTCAGAGGGATAACTAAAAAAATAAATATATTGCACAGATAAATATTAAAACTTTCTTTTTCTTCTCAAATCCTGAAGGTTCTGGTAAAATTTGAACTCAGTGATATCATCATTAAGCTACACAAAGAACAAAACTACTTGGTTGAGAAAATGAATTCATGAAGAAAATACTTAGATAAAAGTAGTAGTATCACTTTTCATTATATTCCTTTGGGGAATATCCACAGTATAACAGGCTTATATTTGAGTTGGCTGACAGCAGCGGACAGTGTTTCTTGCAATCAGAGATAAGCTCTGTGGGAACAAAACATCTAATGATTGGGAAACAGAAATACGACAGTAAACATTATTCAGAGTACAGTGCCAGGCCCCCCTGTGGGCACAGAAAAATATAAGCCATAGTAATTATGACAATGATGAACAGGACCAGGCCCTGCAATCAGTGTCTAGTGCCATTAAGAGGAAGTGATACCCTTGGGATGTGGTGTTGGCCAAATTCACTTGCACAGGGTTACATGCCAGTGTTTTGAGAAGAGTAGGGCTTTGAGAAGACAGGAAATAGCCTGTTTTGTCACTCAAAAAAAATGCTGAAGTCCAATGTCTTCCTTGAAGCCTTATTTACACACTTTTGTTCCTTAAAGATTCTATGTAGGAGGCTAGAGAGATGGCTTAGCGGTTAAGTGCTTGCCTGTGAAGCCCAAGGACCCCAGTTTGAGGCTTGATTCCCCAGGACCCATGTTAGCCAGATGCACAAGGAGGCGCATGCATCTGGAGTTCATTTGCAGTGGCTGGAGGCCCTGGCATGCCCATTCTCTCCCTCTCTCTCTCTCTCTGTCTCTCTCTCTCTCTCTCTATCTGCCTCTTTCTCTCTCTGTCACTTTCAAATAAATAAATAAAAATAAACAAAAATTAAAAAAAAAAAAGAAAAAAGAAAGATTTTATCTAGGGATACTAAATTCTGGGGTGGGGTGAAGGAAGATGTTTTCTGTAAGTTGTCTGGATCAGAAAACTTGAACATACAAACATAACTCAGAAATTGCTTAAGCAATCAAAGTAAAAATATAGCACTACTTTGAAATTTAATATTGACCAGAAAAAAAATAGGAAGAAGGGTAAATAAATACAAAAAAGAATTGAGACATGTTTCTCCAATTTTTTTACATTAAAAAGTACTTATTCCTTTCCACACACGTATTTTCCCATCTTCCTTCCTACCAGAACTTAAGCTTTGTCAGTGATTACTGTCCATGTCACTGCTTAATAAACAAATCTATGCACTTCCTCATAGTCTTTTGCAGCTAAAGGAAGCCATGTTATCCAGTTCTAGCCAATAAGATATAGATAGATCCGGAAGCAGGCAGCATCCCTTCTCACAGAAAGACAAAATCACCAGTTGGGAAGACAGTTCAGTCCTTCGAGGCAATTTTTCGCAAAACCTGCCAACCTAGGGTTCAGCTTCCAAGATGCATACAAAAGTCTAACACACACACACACACACACACACACACACACACACAAAGGTGCAAACATCTGGTGTTTGTTTCCAAGAGGCAGTGACACACCCACATCCACATGCCCTCAGGCACGCACTTGCATATACACACAAGTGTAAATAAATAATTTTTACAAAAGACAAAATCTTGTGGAAAAGTTCTTTGGCTTTCCCTGTCTATCTCATATGTGCAGGGGATGCCTAGACAGGAAGCATCCATCCTGCAGGTGTTAAGAATGTTGTGTGGGCGGTAGAGGGAGTCTTTTTGTTCTTGTATTCTTGAAGGAATGAATTCATTCAAGAGGCTAACAGAGCAGATGTTTATTTAGCACAGCAGCAGAAGCAAAGCTAAGCAAATGAGCATAGAAGAGAGACCAGAATGAACTGTGCCAAAGAAGGAACACCCAAGTGGGCTCTTTCTTGTGGATTTTAAAGATTTTATAAATGTTTATGAGATGGGTGGCATATTCAATGTGGTAAAGTGACCATTTTTCTGTCCCAAATCATGGTGCACTGGATCTTTCTTTTAAGGCATTTTATTCTATGATCTCCACAAAAAGTGAGGGGTATTATGATGACAAGAGTTTTTGAGTATTAGACCCTTTGTTAGTGCACACATTACAGTGATTACCCTGGTGCCTTAGTTCTTGTTACAGGGGTCTCAGACTATGTAGAGGCTTTCTTAGAAGCAGTTCCTATTCATAATTTAATCTGTTGCATTGAGATGCAAGAATATGTGAAAGGGAGGCAGTGTCTCATGTGTGTGCCTCAGGGGGCTTCTTGGGAGTGAATTTTCTTCCCAAAGCCCTGTTCTTCCTATCTGGTCAGCTTCACAATCTCATACACAGCTACAAGCCTCCTTATTTACATTCTTTGGGGTTCCTGAACATGTTGTTTTACCCTAACATTTTAACAAACATTTGGTTTTACCTTAACACAAACATGGATACCATCTTAGTCTGTTTGGGCTTCTGTAACAGAATACCTTAGACTGGAAAATGAAAAAACTGAATTTCATTGAACACTGTTTTGGATGTGACTAGTACAAGAATAATGTTCCAGCAAACTTGATATCTAGAAAGAGCCATTTCTGCATACATAATGCTTGTATGTCCTGATAGGACAGAAAGCAAATAAGCTCTCTCTCATTTATAAGGGTGCTAATCTCATCTAAAAGACCACAGCCCTCTAACTCAATGCCCTTGCAAGGGCCACATCTCTTAATGACATTACATTGGGAATGAAGTTTCTACACATAAATGGGGGAGAGGAGAATATTCCCACTCTTTTAAAACAATATTTTATTTCTATTTATTTATTTATTTGACAGAGAAAGATGGGGAGAGAGAGATAGAGCATGGGTGTTCCATGGACTCCAGCCACTGTAATCAAACTCCAGATGTGTACGCCCCCTTGTGCATCTGGCTAACATGGGTCCTGGGAAATTGAACCTCGGTCTTTTGGATTTGCAGGCAAATGCCTTAAACACTGAGCCATCCCTCCAGCCCAGAATATTTCCCACTCTTGTAAGCACAAAGGATACACACTGATGAAAGTAGAGGAGGGAAACAGAAGGTGTTGAATCTTGATGATTTCACAGATTCTGCTGTATCTGCTCTAAACTACCTATCTCTGCACACATGTTG
This sequence comes from Dipus sagitta, assembly GCA_036346955.1. NCBI lineage: Eukaryota > Metazoa > Chordata > Mammalia > Rodentia > Dipodidae > Dipus > Dipus sagitta. Next base: position 194,474,640 of record CM070770.1, read on the forward strand.
CATATTACCCAATAGCAAACTTTCTGTTTCAGCCTCTACTCATCATGTTCTCTACAGCTTGGAGCTGAACATGACACTATGTAGAGTATGTGTTATTGGTCTGATTGTATTTAAGTGGAAAATATATGAAGCTTGAGCCTCTAATTCAGTTTAGATAAGCCCTCATAAAGGCTTTTATTTTACCAAAATTCTGTTAAGAGACCACTAAGGAGGAAACAGACACATTCAAGGATTCCAAGAATGTATGCTTACTCACCAGACAAGTGATTCTACATTCAAAATCTACATAAGGGACAAAATGTTGGCCACTCACACAGAGTGCCTTGAAATCCTTGACATTTTCTTTTATTTGGTTAGTTTGGCTTTGAGAACAATTTTTAATAAGGCAGAATTTCTACAAACTGTAAAATAGAGCTCCCTGCTCCAGGATCCCTGTGCCAGTTGGTGGGATGGTGTGCGGGCAGGCGTGGCAGCGCAGAGTGAGTAGGCCAGACTTGTTTCCCTGCTCCTCCCAGCTCCCTGGTCTGGGTTCCCTGCTCAGGAGGGTGTGCAGGCAGGCACAGCGAGGAGTGAGTAGGCAAGATCCCTGTTCCCTGGATCTTCCCAGTTCCTGGTCCCAGTAGGACACATTGTGCCTTGCTTGGGGGGGGGGGAGGGCGATGGGGGGGCTGATCCCTGTGTGGGCTTGAAATCAGGCCTGTTGCTCTGGTATCCTGACTGGCCATTGGGTACCAGTATCCCTGTTCACCTGAGTCACAGGGTGCAAAGTCCAAAGGACAAAAACTTGCTTCCTTTTCCATGCAGATTCTCCCTAAAATGGGAAATGCAAAAGAAGCCATTGAAAAGAGCTCATTTTGCTGAAAATTACATTCTTTAAAAGTCTCTTACGTACATATTTCAAACTTAGAAACATAATGTCATGCTTTTAAAAATGTCTTTTTAAGCCGGGAGTGGTGGTGCATGCCTTTAATCCCAGTACTCACGAGGCAGAGTTAGGAGGATCACCAGGAGTTGGAAGCCACCCTGAGGATATATAGTGAATTCCAGGTCAGCCTGAGCTAGAGTAAGACCCAACCTCAAAAAACCAAAATAAGAAAGAAAAAAAAAGTCTTTTTAAGATTTTTCACCTCTTCATCTTCAGACTTCTGTTTATAAATGCCATTCTATGATCATAATTCTAAATCTAAGCTTAAGACATAAATATTTAACAACTTTTGATTATTTTCAAAAAACTGCTATCAGGGAAATAATTAGTTCTACTTTGTAAACATTTTACATAATTGCAACCAAGTTTTAAAGTCAAAACTCACATTTCATCAATTTATTAAATTTTTACATACTTATGTATGAGCTATTAATACAGACAAGGTAGCTCATCCTTCTCAACAGCAAAATCACAAAAGAACCTTCATGAAACAAAGTAGAAGGAGAGGACTGGCACCCTGAGGCTATCTCTGACTTCTACATGCACTCTGTGCCATGTGCACACCTATACACATATCCACATACACAAACACACACAAGTAATAATTTTGAGAAAATAGTTGGAAAGTGTTTCTGAAGATAACATGCAGAGTGCACAAACATGCTTACATAATAAAATAAAATTTTCAAATATTTTATATTCTTAGATGTATATTTTGTTTCAAAATATATGAAACAAGTTATCACTATGTGTGGAACTGAAACAAAAAAAAGTTGATAACTAGGACAGATAAAAAAAAGGCAATGGCCTTTCTTCATGGTATAGGAACTACAAAGGAAAGCTATAATCACTCACATTCAGCTAGAAAAACCTTGGGTTGTGCCTTGTTGGCAATTTTTTCATGACAAAAGGTAGATTCAAATCTCCAAGTACTGGAGAGAAGAAAGAGGAGAAGAAAGGAAAAGCAGAACACCTGCTACTGAAGTTATATCTGAGGGAGCAGTAACCATGAAACTGAATTATTCCAAGCATTTCATCAAGTTGCCTGATTCTGGTGTATCCCACCAGCAAAGCCTAAAAGAGCAATGAGCACAAAAATGCAATGTCAGCATAAAACATTAAATTCTTGTTGCTTCAAAAGTGCACAAGGGCTAGAGAGATGCCTTAGTTATTAAGGCATTTGCCTGTGAAGCCTAAAGACCCATGTTTAATTCTCCAGATACCAAATAGGCCAGACACACAAAGGTCACACATGCCCACAGGTGGCACAAGTTTCTGGAGTTAAAATGCAGTGGTTAAGGGCCCAACACAACAATTCTCTCTTTCCCTCCCTCCCTCTGTCTTTCTCTCTTTTGCTATTTCTCAAAATAAAAAATAAAAAATTAGATGAATATTAACTCTTAATTAAAACCAATGTGAATTTTATCACCTAAAATGTCATAATTATAGATACTATGAAGAGTGTTGCAGTCAGGTTTGCATTAATGGTAGAAATCGCCCAGCCAAGAGCAGCTTGTGGGAAGAGGTTTATTTTGGCTTACAGGCTCAAGGGGGAAGCTCCATGATGGCAGGGGAAATGATGGCATGAGCAGAGGGTGGACATCAGCCCCTGGTCAATGTAAGGTGGGCCATAGCAACAGGACAGTGTGCCAAACACTGGCATGGGAAAACTGGCTATAACACCCATAAGCCCACACCCAACAATACACTCCCTCCATTAGGCATTAATTCCTAAATCTCCATCAGCTGGGAACCTAGCATTCAGAACACCCAAGTTTATGGGGGAAACTTGAATCAAACCACCACAAAGAGTAGAAGATGTATTCCCGTATTGGTTGTATAGTTTCATTTTCCCCATTTTTTAAAGCTAGAATATTGCTTTTTGCTCAGATTGCCCTCAAATTCATAGGTCTAGAGGTTGACTTGCTTGAGTATTATGAGTAGATAGGATACTAGATAGATGCCAGTGACATTATTTTGGAAAGAAAAATATGTGTACTATATATTTTTGCAGGTTTTTTTTTCCTCACAACACTTATTTTTAAAACAAAATTTGGCCAATATTTAGAGATCTTGGCTTCTGAGTACCCGTCACAAATAAAATATGCAAGGGATAGTTGAAAATGAAAGAATATACAATAAGTCTGTGATATCATCTGGTGTCAAAAATAAAGAAGTACATACAAACACTGTAGAAGTTTATTAAAATAACATCAATAAAAGGAACTGGAAATGGCCAAAACAGGAACAATTTGGGCACAAATTCATGATAGTAATGAATTATTACAGAATATAATAAATAAGCATGATTCCAAGTTGATATAAATGCAAAACCAGGTAAAATAAATGGGAAGAAGAGACAACAGTTATTCATAGAAAATTCAACTAATAAATTTATGAGAAATGATGGAAGTACAAAATCACCATTGGGCAAATTTGTGACAGTTGTATGGTTTGGACCTTGAGAATATTTTGTGTTAGAGACTTGGCACCCAGGTTAGAGGTAATGAGAGGTTATGGAATTACAGTGGTTAGACACCAGTGAAAGGGTATTCAGACATTCTAGTCTTACTCTAGGATTCTTGGTCTTTCACTATCACTCCCTTGCTGTAGGGCAGGCAGTTCCTTTCACTACAGTACAAGCTGCTAAGATGTCCCGCCTCACCACAGGCCCAAAAGCAAAGGGAACAACCAATCATGGATCAGATTCTCAAAATCTGTGTGACAAAATAAACTTTATAAGTTAATTATGTCACATATTTGTCATGGTGACAGAAAGCTAATACAAAAGTTGGAAGCAATATCTCCTGAGCTGTTAAAAATCAGAGGAAAGATGGGCATGGTGGCACATGCCTTTAATCCCAGCACTCGGGAGGCAGAGGTAGGAGGATCGCCATGAGTTCAAGGCCACCCTGAGACTCCATAGTGAATTCCAGGTTAGCCTGATCTAGAGTGAGACCCTACCTTGAAAAAAAAAAAATCAGAGTAAAAACATGGAAGAGAAATAAGTTTGCCATAGTTTTAGAGAAAACCCTTTTCCCAAATGTTAATCAGTTATAAGGGTAAAACAGGAATTTTATAGCGAATTAACCCAGCAGGTAAATGATAGTGTTCTGGTTAATATCACCAGTGATAAGACACTTTGAGTTTATGTACATCTGAGAAGGACCCAGCATCATTGCTGGGTTGCTTATGGTAAATATGCATTAAAACTATAGTCATGAGGGCTGGAGAGATTGCTTAGTAGTTAAGACACTTGCCGTTGAAGCCTAAGGGCCCATGTTCAACTCCACAGATCCCACATAGACCAGACACACAAGATGATGCATGAGGAAGGTTGTACATGTGCATAAGGTGGCATACATGTTTGGAGTTTGATTACACTGGATGGAGGCCCTGATGTGCCAATTATTTTGTTTGTTCTTTCTATCTTCCTCTCTTTCTCTCTCTCAAACAAACAAGAAGCACAAATACCTTGCACATGAGGGTGTGCACACCAGGCATGGACTAAGCAAGCCAGATCCCAGTTCCCCCAGGCTCCTCCCAGATTCCTAGTCCCAATAGGTGCCCCTGAGGTTGGCTTAAGACTGTTTGGACCCTGCAAGATTGCTGCAGAAATAGGCCTCTTGCTCTGAATTCCTGATCAAAGTGCTCCTGGGTCCCCAATTAGAGGATACACTGCACCAGAGGGTTCTACTGCTTGCACAGAGTAGGCCAGATCCCTGTTCTGAAAACTCCTCCAAGTTTTCTGGTCCCTGTAGGTCCTCCTGAGCCTGACTTGGGGAGGCCTGGTCCCAGGGTGGGGGCTATAGAAACAAGCATTTTGTTCTGGTATCCTTACAGGCCCCTGGGTTCCAACATCCTTATTTCCCGGAGTCAGAGGGTACAAGGACCACTGTAGGAACAGGGCTCTTGCCTCTGGCTCTCCAGCTTCCTAATGCCTGGTTCCCCAACCCGTGATTCCTGGGTGCTGAAGGGTACATGCAACTGGAGTGAGTAGGCCAGAGCTCCCAGTTCCCCAGGTACCTTTGATGTACGTGCAATCACCACAATCTGTGCATCTATGGTTATAACCCCATCATATACCAGTATACCAATCTGGTTCACATTTAAAACAGAACACCCTCTGAAGATCCTAAAAGGATAAAACATTGCTTCCTCCTCAAGAGAATAAAGTGTCCCTCCAAGATAGGTAGATCACAGTGCAAAAAAGCCAACAAAAGACAGAAAATAGAGGGATCTCCACCAAGGATGCCTAATACCAAAATGGAAGCCTCCAATGAAATCATAGAGAAATCAGCAGAAATTAGGTCCCAAAATGAAAACACACAACTAATGAGACCCTGATCAAAAGAATTGCTGAAATGCAAGCAAACCATCAAAAAACCAACAATCATATCAATGAAATTGAACAGACTCATCTCTTAAAGCATTCAGCTTTTGACAATACAATCTACTTGATTGAAGAAAATGTTAGAAACCTGAAAAGCAATTTGAATGAATTGAAGGTGAGTCAAGAAATGGAAGATCTCAATAACCAATTAATTAAGCTTAATGAAGACTAGATCAAATGTAAGAATGAATTCCAGGAAGCATCAAGGAAATCAGAACTCAAACTCAAAATGTACCCCAAAATAGAGATGGACAAAATGCAAAACAATACAACAGAAAACAAAAATCAAGTAGAACCTTTTAAAACCTCTCCAGATCCCCTCAACAACAGAGTTACTCATGTGGAAGACAGAACTTCTGACCTGGAATACAAGACAGAAGAAACTGATCAGGAGGCTAGAAACTTTGCTATGTTCAAAAAATCAATTAAACAGAATGCAATGAGAATGTGGAATACCCTAAAATGAGCAAACATTCAGATCATGGGTACACCAGAAGAAGAAGAAATCCAGACCAAAGGCATAGAGAACATATTCAACAAAGTTATTGAAGAAAATTTCCCCAGTCCTTCAAAAGAGAGGCCCATCCAGATATAAGAAGCCCACAGAATACCTAACAGACAGGACCAACAAAGAAACTCTCCAAGTCACATCATAGTTAAAATTCTTAACAATGAAAACAAAGAGAGAGTGTTAAGGGCAGCAAGAGAGAAATAACTCACAATACAAAAAAATCAATACCATCAGAATTATATCAGATTTCTCAATGGAAACCATGAAATCCAGAAGGGCCTGGAATGGAACACTTCAAAGTCTAAAAAAATTATGGCTTCCAACCCAAGCTACTCTATACAGCAAAAGTATCCCTCATAATAGATGGTGGAAGAAAAACTTTCCATGAAAAAAGTCAACTCTATGATTATATGAACACAAAGCCAAACCTACAGAGAATACTCCAGGGAATATTCCACACAGAAGAGTCAAACAACCAATCTCAAGAGCCAACAAGAAGATCACAATAATCAAAAATAGAACAGGCCCAACATAGTGCAAAAAAATAAAATAAAAATGAAGCACCAAACCCCATTAAACACCTCAACATGGCAGGGATTAATCCAAACCTCCATCAAAAGACACAAGGGGAAAGGGTAGATCAAAAAAGTGGACCCTTCTCTCTGATACCTGACCTAAAGCTGTATTTGAAAGCCATAGTGATAAAAACACCATGGTACTGGAATAAAAACAGAAACATAGACCAATAGAACAGAATTGAAGACCTAGACCTTAAATCAAGTAACTACAGCTAACTGATCTTTGACAAAGGTGCCAATAATGTTGACTGGAGAAAAGACAGCATCTTCAACAAAGGGTGTTGGACAAAGTGGATGACCATATGTAGAAAAATGAAATTAGAACCACTTGTTTCTCCATTCACCAAAATCAAGTCCAAATGGACTACAGACCTCAATATAAGACCTGAAACACTTCAACTACTGGAAGAAAAAAATAGGAGGCACGTTTCATGATATAGAATTGGGAAAATACTTCCTGAACAAAACCCCAGTAGCCCATGAGATTAACAAGCACTCAACCATCGGGATCTCATGAAGCTAAAAAGATTTTCCAGACAATCATACCATAAGCAGAGCCAATAGATTACCCACTGAGTGGGAGAAAATCTTTGCCATCTATACCACTGACAGAAGCCTAATATGTAGAACCTACAAAGAACTCAAAAAACTAAATAAAATATCAAGCAACCCACTCCAAAAGTGGGGCAGAGAACTGAGTAGGGAGTTCTCAGAGGAAGAATTACAAATGGCTAACACACACTAAAGAAAATGTTCAACATCCCTAACCATTTGGGAAATGTAGATTAAAACAACTATGAGATTCCATCTTATCCCAGTAAGGAAGCAAACATTAAAAAATCAAATGAAAACATATGTCGGCGAGGATGTGGATAAATAGGAACTCTCATTCACTACTGGTGGGAATGGAAATCAATATGAAGATTCCTAAAAAGAATGAACACAGAGTTACCAATAGACCCTGTTATTCCCTTACTGGGCATTTACCCTAAAAGCTCCACACCTCAGTTCAGAGATATTTGCTCAACCATGTTTATAGATGCCCAATTCATAATAGCTAAAAACTAGAATCAACCCAGATACCCATCATTGGATGAGTGGATAATTAAGATGCAGTACATCTACATGAGGGAATTCTACTTAGCAGTAATAAAAAAAAATGACACAATGAAATCTGTAGAAAAACGGTCAAACTTAGAAGAGATAATACTAAGCCAACTCACAAAATCACAGAAAGACAATCATCGCATGGTCTCACTCATCTGCACATCCTAACCTGGGTCAGTCTAAGTTGCTGACATACCTGAATGGCATCTAAAGGTTTGGATAATAGGGATGGTAGGGCTTGGGGGAAGAGGAAGAATGGGGGTACACAAAACTGAACTCAAGTTTTACTGGTACCATAGAATCTAATATCCTGGAAGTTAGAGTAAAGGTTGAACCCTAAACAGAACCTTTTGGGGGAGGGCCTGAATTGAAGGGCCCTTGAGAGGGTTAGATGAAGCCTAACATTAAACTTCTCCTGTTTCTCTCTTTTTTTCCTCTTTTTTTTTACTTTTCCCTTGGTACTGACCTAAAATTACCTGTACCCAGACGCTGTTAATATCCACAACCAGCTGTTGATAGAAAACACCTACAAGGTCTCCCAAAACAAACAAGACTGACTTCTGTCAGACCACTTGATTACGTTCCAGAAGTTAATGGTAAGACCCTACTGCTGAAGACACCATACACTGTCTGCACAGACAGAGACCTATTTAGAATCTGGAAGGGAGCCAGGCCCCAGACATTTAGCCCATCTAGCGCTGGAAGGTGCTACATGAGCTACTGGGGGAACATGGCTAACATCCGTTCAAGCAACTCAAAGTCTAAGCTACCCAGAAGCAAACAACCTGACATGATGCTCATACAAGTTCAATAGTACCACTCAGCCATGGTAGGTAAACAACTGCTCTTGGATTGGCTAACCAAGCCACTCAGTGGGAAGGAAACCATATTTAGAACAGGGAAACAAGTCAGAATGCTGTCCAGATAATGATTTTGCTTTCCAATGTCAAGCTCCCACTAATCTTCAGCTATAAGAGGATCTACACCCTATAAATTCTCTCTAAATTAAAAATGGTTATCCCATCTAAACTGTGCTGACTTCACTCTCCATTGGATATTCTGCTTCTCTTTTTCAGATGGGAGTGGGACCTGAGGAGATAAACAACCCACTGCACTTCACCCTGGCCCCAGCTTAGTCCACAGAGGAATTGGGAAAATGAGCAAGAGTGCTATTTTCTTGATGAAGCTGATATCAGCACATGGGTGAAGGAGATAGATACCAAGGACACTCAACACCTACCAGAGCAGAAATCCAGAGGCTCGTAAGAGCCCATCAGTGAAGTATACTTAAAATGCACCCAATTTGGCTCAGGGAATTTTGTGGAAGAGGGAGCAGAATGATTGTTAGAGCTATAAGTTGGGAAATTATGCACAGAAACATTGCCTCTCTCACATAACTGGCTGCTGTCCCTACAATGCATGACCTACAATCCCCATAGGGTTGACCTGCATCACCAATGAGAAGGTCCTCTTTGGAACAGTGGCAGGGATGATGGAAATGATGGTACCAACATGTGTTTACATACAAAGTATGTCCATAACTAATAAAAATAAATTTAAGAAAAACTGTAAAATAATTATAAACATTTATTTATCTATTATTTAATCTGGGGTGCTAGGAATTTAACCTATGCATGTGAGACAAGCATTCTACCATTGACCAATATCCCCAGCTAATCATAAAGCTAAAAATTGATGATTCTAAAATTGAACTTTTGAAGTATGTGTCATGAAATAATTCTCATTGATTAAACAGAGTTGTGAAATACTTTCCTTTGAAGGTCTGTAATGAACAATAACTTAAACCCTTAGAAGTACACACAGAGGAAATAGGTTATACCTTTCTTTAGCCCATCATTGCCCTAAAATTCAATTTTTTGAAATGTTGTTTTTAAAAACCAGTCTGTGCAAATGCCACATGGTGTCATTTATCTGTGGTTCCTAACCTGGACCTGCTGGATTTGCTGTCATACCTGATAGGCAACTCAAGGCCCAGACAATAGGGATGGAAGACTTTAGGGGGAGGGGAGAGGAAGTGAAAGGAGGAAAACAAACACAAAATTAAATCAAAAATGAGCTGATACCATAGAAACCTTTATACTTGGAGATAGCCTAAAAGATATAACCCTCAAGAGGAGTAAGTGGGGAGCACCTGAAAAGTAGGGCTCTGTTGAGGGTGAGATGAAGCCTAAGGTTAAAATAATTTTTCCTTTCCTGTTTCTGACCTGTAACTCCCAATACCAGAGACTGGTTGCCACGCACATTGAGCTGTTGATCAGAGAGACCTATGAGGTCCCCAAATCATGACAGCTTTCTGTCAAATCACTTGATTACCTGCCTGAGGCAAAAGCTAAAACCCTATTGCTGAAGACACCATATACTGCTAACACAGCACATGGAGATAACTATCTGGAATTCAGAAGAAAGCCAGTCCCCACACAGCCTGTCTAGTGCTAGAAAGCACTACATGAGCTACTGGGGAAAATGGCCAACAACAGTCTGAGCAACCAGAGGTCTAAGCTACTTAGGAGCAAACACCCTGACATGATGTAAATGCCAGTGCAATAGTGACACACAGCCTCAGTGGGTAACCAATAGCTTTCTAATTGGCTAAGAAATCTGCTCAGCATAAAGAAACCCATATCTGGAATTGGGAACCAGATCAGAATCCCATGGAGAGAAAGATTATGTTCTCCAGTGTCAAGATCTCACTAGTCTTTGTCCAAAAGAGGAATTACATACATTCAATTATCCCTAAATTAATAATGCTTATCTCATTTAAACTATGCTGACTTCACTCTCTGTTGGGGAATCTTTTCCTCTTTTTCAGAAGGTAGAGGGACTAGAGATAAACTTCCCCTCACACTTCAGCCAAGCCACAGCCGAATCCAAGAGGAATGGGGAGAAGAGTAAGAGTGCTGCTTCCATGCTGTTCCTGGTAATCAGCACTAGGGTGTAGGAGACAGACCCTAAGGATACTCAACACTTACCAAAGTAGAGATCCAGAGGCTCCTAACAGCTCATCACTGAAGTAGACTTAAAACTCACCCACCCCTCCATGGCTCAGGGAATTTTGGGGAAGAGGGGGCAGAAAGATTATAAAAGCCATAGGTTGAGACATGCTCAGAGGCATTCCCTCCCCTTCAAAATAACTGACTACTGGTCCCATAATGCATAAACCTCAACCCCATGGGGAATACCTGCAACCACACTGAGGAACATTCCCAACAGAATGGGGGCAGGGACCAGGGAAAAGAGGGTACCAACCCATGATGCATCCATGTGAAACATCTTAATAATAATAATAATAATAATAATAATAATAATAAACATAAAACAGTCTGTGGACAGTTGAGAAATATGAGGCTAAAGAAGTAGTAGATTTTTTTTTAAACAACTGAAACTAGATTACCTTTTGATTTCAAGTTAGAATCAATTGACTTTTGTAGTATATTCCAAACTGTGCCTGGACTGGAAACAAAAGCATCAAATTAGTAACAAGTTTCCTGAATTAAACTATAAACATTTTCCTTAAACTTTATTCTAAAACCTAAAGTTCAAAAGCAAAATATTTATTTGATATCATTTAATTCTAGCTAGTGAAACATAATGTTTTATCACAGCAGAATGGAGGAAATAGAAAGGCAAGAGCACCAAGCAGGCTGGACTCTAACATACATCCCAGTGACATGCATCTTCCAGCAAGGCTCCACCTCTGTAAGGGTTCATAAACTTCCCCCAAAGTGCTATCAACTGAGAACATTTTACATTCTAGCCACCACAGGCAGGAAGCACAAACTTGCTGATGGTCTTGTTGTTTGTTGTTTCTAACAATAAAGTCCTTTTCTTTATCTCTGATCAAGAAGTCTCAAATCTTGTGCTAAATCTTATGGAGCAGCACAGGCTAGTTACATTATAAGCAAGATAAGATCAAATCCTCTCTGTGTCATACAAAATTCATAGAAATTATTACTTTGTCTTCTATTTTATGTAAAAAGATTTGCAAGAATTGCACTGTTTCTTTCTAAGATGAAATGTATTAGTAAAACCATCTGAGACAAAAGGTTTATTTGTGGCAAAATTTTAATGATAAATTCAACTACATTCTTATGAAGGTCCACAAATTGTTCACCATGACTATTTTAATAAGTTGCTTTTTATGCAATTTTCCCATTTATATCTAAATTATATGTTGGCAAATGTTGTTTAAAATATTCTATTATTACTCCTTTATTATCCTCATTATTTGAAAAACACTTCATTTAGTGTTTTCTTTTTGAGTCTCTCATTATGTAGATCAAGCCAATTTTGAACTCATGATCCTCCTGCCTCAGCCTCCTGAGTATTGGAATTATAGGCATGTGCCTTATGGTTGGCTTTATTTAGTAATTTGTTTTCTTTGAAAATTTTTGTTCTTATCAATCTACCTCTAAATTTTAAGGTCAATTTTATTATTCTCTAAGGTGAACCAACTTTTGACTTTGTTAATTGTATCCATTTCTTATTTTGTTTTTCTTGATTTCTGATTTTTATTGCTTCATTATATACATTTGTATTTCAATGCTTTCATTTTTCATCCTCTTAAAGTACAAAACTAAAATAGTCTTACATTACTTTATTTTCTAATGGTCAAACATTTCTTTAACAATTTTAGCAGAATTTTTAGAACTTTATAAGCTGCGGTCTCCTTATAATTTTGCTAAATTCTTCACTAAGTCTAACTTTTATTCTCTGACCTACTAGATATGAGGACACAGGCTTTTTAATTTTCAAATGTTATGCTTTTATAGATTTTATTGATTTCTAATTTATTTCTGTTGTTACCAGCCAGTAATTTACAGTATTAAGCCTTTAAATTTTCTGAGCATTCCACAACAGATGATTTATCTTGAAGAATGTGCCATATGTACTTGATGAAAGGCATTAAAATATCTATTGGATTAATCTATTTTTCTTACATTATTTCTCCCAGATTTTTTACCTTGGGTATTTTTGGTAATAATATATTACATCATTTAGGTTTCATCTCTCAAGGACAGATAAAGAATAATGTAGGATTTGCTTTTGATTTCTTAGCCAGTATAAGTATAGCTAATAGAGGATAACCTTCCTACTATTTCTATCTGAATAAATAATTGGGTTTCTATTATTAGTTTAGATCACTTTGGACAAATAAATGCTTTGGGAGCAAGTTCTCAGGATGCCATTATTCCCTGAGAACTTCAACTCTTTAACTCTGTGCACTAAATATATTTTTTAACAAACTCTATTTCTTTGTTGTTATTGTTGTTCTACTTTTTGTGTGTTTGTTTTTCTAATATATAGCCTTAGCTGGCCTTAAACTCCTGGGAAATCTTCCTGTGTTTATTTGCTGAGTAATGAGATAACACACTTGTTTCACCATGCCCAGCTAACAAAAATCTCCTTCTAAACAAGCAACATATGAATAAGAAATAACATGTGACTTACAAAATAAGTAACAATCAAGGTGTGATAGGTAGATGCCAAAGTTCAGAATGGACCCTGGTGAGTATCTTGAAGAACATGCCAGTCACCTCTTAATGTCCATTCCTTCATTTGTCTTCACTAAAAGTGCTCTCATTTATCTTTATTAGCAGTGCAACACACACAAACACAAAAACCAACACCTACTTTTCAGGCTCTTTTTAAACCAAAGTGACTCATTAGCCACATTTGAGTCAGTGAGATTAGTTGACCCTTGACAGGATTTCCTATTAGCTTTATTTTTCTGACACAAGTACCAGCCATTACAATCTTTATCTTTCTTCATGCCAGGAACTGAGAAAAGAAACTCTAGTGTGAGAGAACACCATTTCACAGGTCTGAATAAGTCATATGGACAAAGAAGCATAAATAAAATTTAGTCAAGGATGTTGCTATCATAAAAACATTTTATCGCCTTTGCCTATCCATGCCCTGCCTTAATATATGAGAAAAAACAAAGCCCTATTTGTTTAAGCCACCTTAGTCCTATTTCAGATATATTAAGCTGAATATAACTGCCAAGAAACACCAAGAGAGAAAAGTTAAGAAATTCATGTGTCCCTCAGAAACCAACTTCAAACTTTTGCCTGTATGTCTTAATAGTTTTTACTCCTCTAGAATAGTTTCCATAAAGAATAAGCTTTATAAAAGTTTCCATGTAATCATGTAGAGAACTCACTGTGGACTTTTCCCATTATGCATCATTTTGGTAATCAGAAATCCTCCCAAGTAGAGTTTTTCTCTTTGAATTATCACTACTTTTTCTAAAATGAAACATTGAGTCCACACTGTACTGAGGAAGATTGTTGGCTTCCCTTCTACAAAACAATTCAACTTTCTACAGAGTTTGAAAGGCAATGCCAAGGTGAAATTTGTACAAAATTATTTTCATATCTGGACATGCTGTGAATGTGTTTCTGTAACTGCCTTGCTATTTTCTAAGTTGATGTTATCCTTAGCCCTTCTCCTAGAGTTCTGAATTCCCAGCTTACAGTACTAATTCCTTTCACATTAGCACTAAACTTCAGAAGCAAATTCTAACATGCATATGCTGAGAAATTAATCAAAAACCATTTATAATCAATCTGCCACAGAAATATCTATTGAAGAACATGTACACATTTAAGATAAACTATAATTCCAATCAGCATTTAGGATAGAGTGCTGGGTGCTCTTGTTGAAAGATAGTACATGAATTGAATGCAGTAGTTCTTGGCTTTGCTAATCTAAATTAGACTATTTTGCAAAGGTGATTGTTTATCCCTGAAGGAGTCTAAAGCATGTGCTTATCTATAAGCACACCTACCCACACCTGTGTGTATGCATACACACACACACACACACACACACACACACCTTAGTATTTCCCAATTACTTTACATATAAAATCAGCGATCAACAGAACAGAAAATATTTAGATATTAGTATTTAACAAGTAATAAAAAAAGTCCAGCATTTTAAAATGCTGGACAGGTTCAAGGCTGACAAACCTTTCAAGCCCATGAGATTAGTAATGAAACAATAGAGGCATTGTGGTTTGGTTTCCAATTCAATTTGGGCCTAAACCAATAATAATTAGATCAGAAGTCCTTGTTGAGGCTTAGCATGTGAACTCTGAGCCCTATCTGCTAAGATGACTGTAAAAATATGTACAAATTACATTTGGTTGAATTTTTCTGTTGATTTTTAATAGCTAGTTAAAATCACAGATTTAATGTGTGAGCCACAAATGATCTTCGACTTGGCCATTGAACCAGGTTTCTCTATTCCATCAGAAAAATAAATCCATCTTATTTTATTATAACCATTGTGTTCACATTGAGAGAATGTACAGTAAATCATACTCAATTGAGTCCTGAAGTTTCTGCTTCTGCTGTTTATCATAGGAAGAGACAGATATACATAAACTGACAGGTTATCTCCCCAGTATACAACATGATTGAGAAAGCTAGAGCATGCCCAAGTATCTTAAACAAGTGTGCTATATTTATATGTGACCTTTAGTTAATGACATAACCTGCTTCTATATGGTCTGTCAAGCTCAGGATGGAGCATTTCTGTTTAAACTTTGGACCCTTCTGATTGCTACATGCTAGCAAGGACCATCTGTTGCTGTCATTCCACAGCTATCAATTTCACTGTTATCTTTCTTGAAATCTTGCCTCAATATGATCAAGCTGAGCTTGGAATGTCCACAGACTAGATAATGTGGCATAACGACATAATTCAGGCATTTTTCTGTTTCTAAAATTCCAGGTCTGTTTTAGATATGACCTCGCCTGTGCCCTCTTTTTCTCCTTCCAAGTATCCAGGAGGACTTGGCTTAGGCTCTGCACTTTCTGTTAGCTGGACTTCTAACTCTAGTCCTTACTTACTCATAACCAAATGCCTTCATGCACCTTAAAACAAGCACAAAGGTTGCTGATGTCTTGAGAATTTTCCAGCTATTCATTACTGCAGACTGGCAATCCTTCAAAATGGTGATGGTTCAGCCTTTAACAAGATTTCAAACCTTACTCTTGGCCAGTTAGATTTATGTCCTTGAAGTTTGACTTGCTAGGGAGAGTTCCTCATTAAGCCCTTCCTTCCTTCCTTCATATTCTTACTTAATCACAGCAGATAATACTGGCTTCTTTACCTCAACTGGGAATTTTGGTTTTTAAAGAACAGTTATTCATGTATTTTCTGACTGGAACAAATTTAGTCCCCACCAAAATTTTAATTCTTATATAAATTGTTCTCAGAGACATGACCTCTTTTTATCTGCCAATTTCTTTCTTCATCCAACATAGCTTATACTGGCATAACTCCTTAAACTCTTTGCATTAATTGTAAGAATTGTGGGGAAAGGGCTGGGCGTGGTGGTACATGCCTTTAATCCCAGCACTCGGGAGGCAGAAGTAGGAGGATCACCGTGAGTTTGAGGTCACCTGAGACCACATAGTGAATTCCCAGGTCAGCATGGGCTAGAGTGAGACCCTACCTCAAAAAAAAAAAAAAAAATTGTGGGGAAAGGGTCTGGCATGGTGGCGCATGCCTTTAATCCCAGCACTCAGGAGACAGGCAGAGGTAGGAGGCTCATCTTGAGTTCGAGGCCACCCTGAGACTACATAGTGAATTCCCAGGTCAGCATGGGCTGGAGTGAGACCCTACCTCATAAAAATAAAATAAAATAAAGAAAGAATTGTGAGGGGGAAAAATGTCTTATAGAATGGTTGGCAATCAAAATGACAGTGTCAAAGACGCAAATACAAAGCACTAATGCCCTTAATCCTTCCCTGAATTTCCAAATACTATGATTTTAAACTTCAGTTGTGAAGCTGTAAAATTCATGAATTACAGAGAATATTTAAATGACCAAGTCAGCTTCTTCTAGAAATGCCATACCATACCATTGGTATTCCCTTTTGCTCATGCTAACTAAATACCTGACATTGAGTTGAAATGGAGTCCTGTAAAGACTGACAAGTGAAACTTTACCAGCAGATAAACTTAAATCTTATAAAAGTTCTTCCAAATGAAAATGATTCCACAATTTATTTTATGAACCAAATGCCTTGATATTAAAATTCGATAAGGACATCATCAAAGAATGAGAAAAAATAGTTCTCTTCCAAACAGGGATGAGAAAATGCTAAATGAATTATGAAGGTAATCAATTAAAATTTGTTACTAATAGTACAATGTGAATAGGTGGAGATTAACACAGAACACTAAAATAGTTTAATCAGTGCAATTCATTATAATAGCAAGCTGATAAAAATATATCTCAACAAATGTCAGAAAAGCACTCAAGAAAAATTTTCACTTAATGACAAAACAAAAGAAAATATAAGCAACCTGGGAGCCAATGCCCTTGTATTGTGATCTGCTTCTATTCACAGATCACATGGAAAACACAATGCCCTTGTCTTATGATCTGCAGTTATTCACAGATGTCATGGCACATGTGATGCCCCTGTCTTATGATCTGCCTTTATTCACAGAACACATGGCATTAAACATGAGAGTGCTATTTTGTTTCCCCACACCAATTAATAATCTTGATTCTTTAGATACCAAATGGGTTTTCAAATTTCAGTTCAATTTTGACACTAATATCCATTGACTACAGATCCCAAGAGCATGTTCCCCCAAGATTTTTCTCCACTCCAGGTAGGTATTGCAATGCCCAGGACACCAGTAAATTTTTAATATTTTATTTGAGAGGGAAAGAGAGAGAATGAGTATGGACACACCAGGACTTCCTGCCACTGTAAATGAATTCCAGACCATATGCCACTTTGTGCATGTGGGCAGTAAGGAATTGAACTCTGTCAGATTTTGCAAACAAGTGCCTTTAACTGTTATCTACCCAGCCCAATCTCCAGTATTTTTGATATCTATTTAAATTATTTGACTATTAGAGAGAGTTCCTAGGCCCTCGTGTTGCAGTCAGGTTCACATTGCTGGTGGAAATCACCCAAGAAAGAGCAGCTTGTGGGAGAAAAAAGGTTTATTTTGGCTTACAGGCTTGAGGGGGAAGCTCCATGATGGCAGGGAAAAATGTCAACATTATCAGAGGGTGGACATCACCCCCTGGCCAACATAAGGTGGACAACAACAACAGGAGAGTGTGCCAGACATTGGCAGGGGGAAACTGGCTATAACACCCATAAGCCTGCCCCCAACAATACACTCCTCCAGGAGATGTTAATTCCCAAATCTCCATCAGCTGGGAACCCAGCATTCAGAACACCTAAGTTTATGGGGAACACCTGCATCAAACCACCACCTTCTGCCTCTGGCCCCATAAACTGATATCCACACATGATGTAAATATTTAGCAATCCCCATGATGTTCAAACATCCCCAATAGTTCAAGATCTTTTAACTGAGCCATAATACCAAAACTCATAATGGCACAGAATAAACGTTCATGCTGCAAAAAATGGCACTGGGCATAGCAAAGAAATATTCAAATAATATAAGATTTAAAACAATCAGGGCAAACATCAACCTCTGTAGCTTCAAGTCCAACAATTCTAGCCAGTGACAAATCTCCAAGTTCAATAGTTCTAACCAGCAACTGCATTCTGGCATTCCAGTTCCGCCCCTCCAGCTAGGCTACACACAGTCCTGGAAAACTTCATTAGGGCCGACAGCTTTCCTTAGCAGCCATCTCGTGGTCCTGGCATCTCCACTGGGTCTCCACTGCAATCCACGGTTCATCTTCATGGCCCCATGGGGTCTCCATGCAGGCATCCAGCAAATCTGCTTCACACTGCCACTGCCATTTCCAAAACAAAAGAACATGTTGAAAACTCAATGACCCTCTCTTTCCTGCATTTCTCATACTCCACTAGGGGCAATAAAGCATACTTTGAAGAACAGGACATTCCTTGAGCACTCAGGCCCCTTCATAAGAGTCTACATTCTTCCTGTTGCCTCAATACAGGTCTGCTGGTCCAATCTCAATGGTTGTAATCTCTCAAACAATTTGCAGGTGAACAGGCAGCAGTTTAGGCCCAAATATTTCATTTTTTTCTGTGCCATATCTCTCTGCTCACACCAGTTCATTTCTACACAAAGCAACCCTGCACAACTTCTCAGGACATGGACATAACAGCAAGCCTCACACAAAATGCTAGCCCAGCCCAAGCAAAGCTCTTTCTCATCCTCATAAGCCAAACCTCACAGTCCATAGTTCTTATTGCATTCAGGTCTTTCAACTCTGACCAAAATAGTCCATCAAGCTGTACTTACAGCACTTCAAGACATCTCTTGGGCTGACGTTTCAAATCCGTCCACATTCCTCTTGAAAATCAGCTCCAAAAGGCCAAAGCCACACAGTCAGGTGTCTAGCAGCAATCCCACTCCTCGGTACCACTTTACATTTGCAGTCAAGTTCACATAGCTGGTAGCAATAAACCATCCATGAGCAGCTTGTGGGGAAAAGAGGTTTATTTTGGATTATAGGCTTGAGGGGGAAGCTTCATGATGGCAGGGAAAAATGATGACATGATCAGAGGCTGGACATCACCCCCTGGCCAACAATAGGTGGACCATAGCAACAGGAGAGTGTGCCAAATACTGGCATGAGGAAACTGGCTGTAACTCCCATAAGCCCATCCCCAACAATACACTGCCTCCAAGAGATGTTAATTCCCAAATCTCCATCAGCTGGGAACCTAGCATTAAGAACACCTAAGTTTATGGGGGACAACTGAATCAAACCACCACACCTAGTGTTCAATATTTCTAGAAGGGCTCACAGAACTCAGCAGTACAGTCCTCCCGCATTCCCTGGGCTGTTACAAAACAGACCACTCAGGAACACCTGATGGGGCTAAATATGGCAAGGTAACTGAGTAGAAGTCACAAAGAGTTTCTATGTTCTTCATAGTACCACCCTTCCATTACCTAGACATGTTTATCAACCCAGAAGCTCATCAATTTTCTGTTGTTCATGAAGTTTTGTAGAGCATAATTTCCAGTTTCATTTTCCTTTTCCAGAAGTCTGTAAGGCAAGGCAACCATTCCAACTGTATTGACTTGGTCTTATGGGTGACCAACTCCATCTGAGGCCATCTCAGGCCCCAATCAGATTAGAATAAACTCAGGTGTCATTAAAAGATATTCCTTATGTATAACAAAAGACATTGAATCACTCAGAAAATCCCAAGGATTTTAGAAGGTGTAAGAATAAGGAACAAAAATCAAACAAAGCATTGCATTATAGTCTACACATGCAAAAATAAATAAATAAAAGGCTCAGATGATACTTACTGAAGAAATTTCTAACTTAACAAGATAAAAATATCTTCAGCCAATATAAAACTGAAGATATTGGCTAATAAAATCTAACAAGGAAATTAATTACTAAAAATAACTGGAAACAAAAGGTAAGATTATCATCGTTTATAGGTGATAAAATGATCTACACCGAAAAGCCAAGAGAATGACTAAATTAGGGTAACATAAAAAGTGTTAGGGGCTAGGGAGATGTGAAGTGGATAAAGGCACTTGCTTGCAAAGCTTATTGACCTGGGTTTAGTTCCCTAGAACTCATGTAAGGCCAGTTGCAAAATGTGGCACAATATAACAGTAGGATAAAAAAAAAAAATTGGGCACAATTTTTAAAAAAGTGTTTAGTTAAATTGCTTGATAATTTTAAAACTTAATGGCAGTTTTATAATATTTTTTAAATTTTTTGTTTGTTTTTATTTATTTATTTGAAAGTGACAGACAGAGAGAGAAAGAGGCAAATAGAAAGAGAATGGGCGTGCCAGGCCTCCAGCCACTGCAAATGAACTCCAGACATATGCGCCCCCTTGTGCATCTGGCTAACATGGGTCCTGGGGAATGGAGCCTCGAACCGGGGTCCTTAGGCTTCACAGGCAAGTGCTTAACTGCTAAGCCTTTTCTCTAGCCCCTTAATAGCATTTTTTAACAACATCATTTTCAAAATATTAGTTCCTCTAAAAGTTGACAAATAAAACACTAAAAATATGTAGTCTTATATTTAAAAAGGAAGCCAAATCATATCACATGGATATTGTAACCTCAGTATTTATTTATCAAATACAAGTTTGTACTTCACGTACAATGTAATATACAGGCTAAGAGCAAGATTAGTCTTGAATGAACCACTTACCATCTGTGTGAGCTTAAAGAAATTACATATAACATACATTTAAGGCAACAATTATGCTTTTTCTCCATGTATATAGATATATGGTTTGATGTGTATGTGTGTGTGTGTAGGAAGAGAGAGTAAAAGAGAGCACGTGTGTGTATGCAGATGCTCTGTGTATGTGCATGCAGAGGTCAGAGCAGAACATTGAGTATCCTCTAAGGCTCTTCCAATTTCTTTCTTTCTTTTCTTTTCTTTTCTTTTCTTTTCTTTCTTTCTTTCTTTCTTTCTTTCTTTCTTTCTTTTTAAAACAGAACTAGGGAGAGGACTCTTTATTTGTTAATTCTATTTATTTCTTTATTTTATTTGAGAGAACAAGGTAAAGAGAGAGAGAGAGAGAGAGAGAGAGAGAGAGAGAGAGATCAAATGGGCATGCCAGGGCCTTACAAACTACAGCCCAAACAAACTACAGACGCATGTGCCACCTTGTGCATCTGGCTTACATGGGTCCTGAAGAGGCAATTCTGGGTCCTTTGGCTTTGTCGGCAAGCAAGAACCATAACCGCTAAGCCATCTCTCTAACTGTCTTCCAATTTTTTGAGTTGGAATCTCTAACTGAACTTGAGCTGCTGTTTTCAGTCAGACTACCTGACCAGTGAGCCCCAGTAATTCTCTGGGTCCTGGCCATTACAAGTATCAGGTTGCAGGTGTGCCTGACCACATCTGCTTTTCTTTATTGTTAATATTAACAACATATTTTGTATGGATGCATCATGTGTTTATACCATATTTTGTCCCTTGTCCCTGCCCTCATTCTGCTGGGGACCCTCCTCAGTGGGGTTGCAGGTATTACCTATGGGATTGTGGGTTATGAATTGTGTGAGCAACAGTCATGAGCAAGAGTCCTGCTTTCATGCTGAACATGATAAACAGTGAAGGTGAAGGTGAAAACAGCCACAGTGAAGGAGACAGACCCTAAGGATACTCAGCACCTACCAAAGCAGAGGTACAGAGGCTCCCAAGAGCTCATCACTGAAGTAGACTTAAACCTCACTTACCACAGCTCAGGAAATTTTGTTTGAAGAGGAGGCAGAAAGACTGTAAGAGCCACAGATTGAGACATCATGCCCAGAGGCATTCCCTGCCACCCAAAATAACTGACTGTTGCTTACACCCAACTTTTTACAAGGGTGCAGATGCTTGCATGGCAAGTTCTCTTACCCCTGAGCCATATAACAAGTCCCAATCATACATTTTTATAAATTAAGTTATAATTTTGAAATTCTAATGCAATAGTTTGAAACTACAGTGCCTTCCCCCACCCCCCCACAAAGGCCAATGCATTAAAGGCTTTGTACTACTTTATGGGAGTGGAAACCTTAAGAGGTGAGACCTAGTAGTAGCAGTTCTTGAATCATTTGGGTGTGTGCCTTGGAAGGACATAATGGAACTTTGGAATACCTTCCTATCTTTTTATTTTTTAATTTGTTTTTATTTTTTATTTTTTAATTTGTTTTTATTAGTTATGGACATACTTAGTATGTAAACAACACATGGTGTTATTAACCTTTCCCTATTCTCCTCCCCTTTTCCAAAGGGGCCCTCCTCATTGGGGATGCAGGTCATTCCCATGGGGATTGTAGGTGGTGCACTGTGAGTGCAACAGTCCAGTTAGGAGAAGCAGCAATGCCTCTGTGCATAACCTCCCAATTTGCATCTTTAACAATATTCCCCCTCACCTCCCCAAAAATCTCTGAGCCATATTGGGAGTGTTTTAAGTCTACTCCAGTGATGGGCTATTAGGAGCCTCTGGATCTCTGGATTGGTAGGTGTTGAGTGTCCCCTTCACCCTTGTGCTGGTATCAGGTTCACTGAGAAAGCAGCATTCTTGCTCATTTCCCCAATTCCTCTGTGGACTCAGCTGGGGCTGGGTTGAAGTGCTATGGGTAGTTTATCGCCTCAGGTCCCACTCTCATCTGAAAAGCAGAAGCAGATTCTCCAATGGAGAGTGAAGTCAGCACAGTTTAAATGGGATCAGAATTATTAATTTAGAGAGAATTTAATGAGTGTATTCCCTCTGATAGCCCAAGATTAATGGGAGCTTGATATTAGAGAGCAAAATCATTGTCTGGACATGATTCTGACTTGTTTCCCAGTTCCAGATATGGGTTACTTTTCACTGAGTGGATCTGTAGTTGGTTACCCACCATGGCTGTGTGCCACTATTGTACTTGTGTGAGCATCATATCAGATTGTTTGCTTCTGAGTAGCTTAGACCTCGAGTTGCTCAGACACTTTCTCCCAGTAGTTAATGTAGCGCCTTCCAGCACTATATGGGATAACTGTCTGGGGACTGGCTCTCTTCTGGATTCCAGCCAGTTCTCTCCATGTTCCGAGCCAACAGCATATGGTGTCTTCAGCAGTAGGGTCTTACAACTTAACTCTGTTGGCGTAGCAGACAGCTTCAGATTTGCTGAGATGAACTTCCAGACCAGGCACAGTTATGGAGGAAGGGATTTATTGAAGCTTACAGTTCCAGGGGAAGTTTCATAATGGCAGCAGAAGCTGGTCTGCTTTCATAGGACCAAACACAGTGAGAGAGAAGTATAAGCCTAAAAGCCAAAAACCACACAGCACGGCACACTTCAGGAACTGCAGCTAGGTATACTTTGCATATCTTTAGATTGAAATCTCAAACCCACCACCACACCTTAAGATCAGCCCATTGACACTGCCTCCAGCCAGGTGGCTCCAGATGCAAACTACAAAGTAATAAAACACTGAATATATTGGGGGCCAACTATTCAAACTACCATAGGTGGGTAATCAAGTGCTGTGGAAAAGTCTGTCTTGTTTTGGGAGACCTTGTAGGTCTCTCTGATCAATAGCTCATTAACTTATCTAAAAATTAAATTTAAAACATAAGCACATATAGGAGTGCTAATACACAGTGGAGTTCAGGGCCTAATATAACAAACCCAACTAAAATTATAATAGAAAATAATATGACACTCAAAATCTCAATTTAAACTATGATGAAAGTAGGAGCTAAGCCAATAAATAAAGCACACTATATAAAAGTAGGAACTAAGTCGATAAATAAAGCACACTATTTTGCAGAGTAACATGAATTTTCTAAAGTTAGCCAAATGAAAACTTAATAAAAGAACACACTTTAATGTTGTGAAGCTATTAATTTTTTTCAAATTTATCTATAAATTTATTGTATTTATAATTAAAGTATCAGCAGAGTTTCAGGAGGAATTTGTAATGTTAATTCTAAATATAATGTGAAAGTTTAAACACTCATGGAAAGCTAATACAATTTCAAGAAGGAAAACTATAAATGGGAACTTGTTTTATAAAATATTAGGACATTATTTTAATGCTTCAGTAATACAAATAGCATAGATTATTTCATAGTGGAACATGCTTATAAGTATAGCTACTCAGAAGGCTGAGGTGAAAGAATCATTTGAATCCACAATTTCAAGACCAGTCTGGTACTTACTTTAACAAGAATTAATCTCAACATAAATAAATAAACAAGATATCCTAGAACTAGCACAAGACATGTAGACTAATAGAAGAGACCAAACACACACACACAGAGACAGAGAGAGAGAGAGGAAGGAAAGGAAAGAGAGAAAAAGAGTAAAATAGTGTCATAGATAAAAACATAGGTAAAAGGCCTAAATGCAAACATAAGTATGTTGGTCAGAATTTCCTAGGTATGCTGCATAACATGTATCCTAACAACTCAGTGCCTTTCACTATGAACATTAGTTATCACTCACTAATATATGTTGAGATAAAAGGATTTATATTTAACTGCCCAGAGGTATCTTATATCCTGTCCTAAGAATGACATAGTAAATTCTGTCCCTATGAGCAAAGGATATCAATGATGGGGTTAATGACACTTCTGTGAAAAAGAAGCTGCTTTTACTTAATATGGTTAAACTTAGAAAGAAATTCCCTCACATGAGAATTTGTCAGAACAAAATTAGAATTAAAACACCATGGTTTGGGAAGGATTACTCAGCAGTAATAGGCACTTGCTTTCAAAGCCTGATGGCCTGGAGTTCATTTCTCTAGCCACCTGTAGTATAAGCCAGAGGCCAAAAAAGCGGCACAAGCTCTGGTATTCTTATACAGTGGCAAGAAGCCCTGAAACACACACATGCACGCGCACATACACACAAATAAATAAATAAATAAAATCACCACAGTCACAGATGTCACAACACTATGGAAAGGCTAAGTGTACCAGAGTAGTTTTCTGGGTCAGGAGGGCATGACTAAATTTGTAATTTCCATTTTGAATTTGCAAGTTGAAACTATCACCTAGGTATATTCATTCTACACTATGGAACAAAACCAACCGATTTGCATTTCATAATATTTGGTATATGTTTCAAACAATTAAAATGTCAAAATGTTTTCTGTTGCTGTGCATTTTTATCCGTTTGGTAGTCAAATGTTAAAGTTTCTCTTAACGTTTAGAAAGTGGAGAGTAAATACAACTGAAAATACTTGCATATAATACTCACTGATGACAGTCTCTTTGATTCAAAGCTCAAATTAAGAGAGCTCTGAGAGAATGGATGTTACCTCTCAACTTATTAAATATTTATGTAAACACAGAAATTAAGGAAATTCCTCCCATGCTATGCTTCTATCACTCTAGCTAAATGTTTCCCCAAAGACCTTGTAAGGAGAAGGATATCAACAGTTTCATTATTTAAAATATATCAAAACATCATATGCTTAAGGAAGGTTTTTAGGTTGTCTTTAATTCCCTCATAAGGTTGGCTAAGAAGTTTTCTTTTCCTCTAAATCATTTCTTAATTTGTTGATAAAAATATTTGTTTGTGAGCCAGGTTAACATAACTGATGTTGCTGAAATTATTTGGTTGACTATAGCTCTTATTGGTTGAATTCCAGTGCTGTAACCTTGACCAGATTCCTTAGCTTCTGCGTGCCTTAGCTATTTCATTTGTAAAATGAGAAGGACAATTATAGTTCAAACCTCATAGCATTACTGTGAGGAAGAAAGGAAAATGATTGCAAAACACTTTGAACATTGCCTGGCACAAAGAAGTAGGAGGAATCTGGGGTGGTTATAATAGAATAACGGAGAAATGTACTATGGGCTATTCAAAGCATTATGAGCTCATCATCATGAAGAAAACACCACTCACTACCCTTGATGACTAATACAGATCCAAACTACAACCTCCACTCCTCTGATAGGCTGAATGAAGTTGTGAATTTCAGGTTACTGAATTTAGTAAATGTGGATTTCAGAGTCTGTAAGCATTGTGAATTTTATGACCTTTGGATTAGTGTACTTGCTCAAAGTTCCATTGACTGCCTATTGTCCCAGAAAAGTGAATTTTATTTTTCCTAATCCCATTAGGATATAGGGTCTTGATATTCTCTATAATATACTTTCTAGTAATCTTTACAATGTCTCCTATCACTTCCCTGCTTGAGTCTATTATAATAATTGAAGTACTAGCTCAAGCAGTAAGACAGGGGAAAGAAATAAAAGGGATACAAATTGGAAAGGAAGAAGTTATGTTATCCCTATTTGCAGATTATATACTTCTGTACATAAGTGACCTGAGAACCTCTATCTCAAAGCACTTAAAAGTGATTAACTCCTTCAGTAATATAGCAGGATACAAAATCAATGCACAAAAATCAGTAGCCTTCCTATATGGAAAAGACAAAGATACAGAGAAAGAAATAAGTGGCATTGTCCCATTTTCAATAGAATCAAAATAATATAAAAAAATACTTCAGAATATCATTAACCAAGGAGGTGAAATACCTAAATAATGAAAACACAAAAACACCGAAGAAAGAAATTGAGGAGGACTTGAGAAAATGAAAAGACCTCCCATGTTCCTGTATAGGCAGAATTAACATTGTAAAAATGTGACGTTTGCCAAAAGCAATATACAGATTTAATGCAATCAATACCAATAAAATCCCAACATTTTTTCATCTCTAAGATAGAAAAAAATGATCTCAAAATTCATATAGAATGGCAGAAGGCCTCGGATATCTAAGCATATCCTTAGCAAAAGAAATACATCTGGAGGCATCACCATGCCTGATCTAAAGCTGTACTACAAAGCCATAGTAATGAAAACAGCATGGTACTGGCATAAAAACAATGGTATTATAGGCCAATGGAACAGAATCGAGGACCTGGACTTTGGGTCAAGTAACTGCAGCTACTTGATGTTTGACACAGGCCATAACAATATAGACTGGAAAAAAGACAGTATCTACAACAAATGGTGCTGGACAAACTGGATAACCATATGCAGGAAAATGAAACTTGGTCCACACATCTCACCATGCACAAAAATCATGTCCAAGTGGATCAAAGACCTCAATATAAGACCATAAATTCTGTTACTACTGGAAGAAAAATAGGAGGAACTTCCCATGAGAGAAGAATGGGAAAAGACTTTCTGAACAAAATCCCAGTAGCTCAAGAAATTAAACAATGACTCAACAATTGGGTTCTCCTGAAGCTGAAAAATTTCTTCACAAACATACAACCATCAGAGCCAGTATATTACCCACAGAATGGGAGAAAATTTTTGTCAGGTATACAACTGACAGAGGCCTAATTTCTCAAATCTACAAAGAACTCAAAAACCTAAACAATAAAAAGTCAAAGAACTCACTCATGAAATAGGTCAGAAAACTGGACAGGGAATTCTCAGAGAAAGAAATACAAATGGAAAACACATGCTAAAGAAAATGTTCATCATCCCTAATCATCAGGGTAATGCAAATTAAAACAACTATGAGATTCTACCTTATACCAATAAGGATAGCAAACATTAAAAAAATCAAATGAAAACAAATGATGGCAAGGATGTGGAGAAATAGTAACCCTCATTCACTGTTGGTGGGATTGTCAGATGGGAAAACCAGTATGGAAAGCAATATGGAGACTCCTATAAAGGTTGACTATACAGTTACCAACAGACCCAGTTATTCCCTTACTGGGCTTTTACCCTAAATGCTCCATGTCTCAGTTCAGAGATATTTGCTCAACCATGTTTATAGCTGCTCAATTCATAATAGCTAAGAGCTGGAATCAGCTCAGATGCCTGTCATTAGACAAATGGATAACAAGATGTGGTATACCTACATGATGGAATTCTACACAGCAGCAAGGAAAAATGACAATGAAATTTGA
Organism: Dipus sagitta; assembly: GCA_036346955.1. Classification (NCBI taxonomy): domain Eukaryota; kingdom Metazoa; phylum Chordata; class Mammalia; order Rodentia; family Dipodidae; genus Dipus; species Dipus sagitta. The sequence goes on from CM070770.1 coordinate 194,502,505, forward strand.
AGAAAATTGGCCAAACTTGGAACAGATCATTCTCAGTGAACTCACCCAATCACAGAAAGATAATCGTTACCTTACTCACCTGTGGCTCCTAATCTGGATCTGCCTGAGATGCTGACATACCTAATAAGCATCTTAAGGACCAGAGAATAGAGAGGGTGGTGCACGAGGGGAGGGCAAGGGTTGATGTGGACACAAAATTGGACCTAAATGGCAATAGTACCATAAATTCTGTATTCTAAAAGACAGGCTAAATGATTGAACCTTCATCAGTTCCTTAGAGGGAACACCTGAATCACAGTGCCTTGGAGAGGGTATGATGAAGACTAACCTTAATCTTCTCCTGTTCTCTCTCAATCTCTCTCTCTCTCTCTCTCTCTCTCTCTCTCCATCTTCTCTCTTTCTCTTTTATATCATCTATCTTTTTCTTCCATCTTTTCCCTTGGCACTCTGACCTGTAACTCCCAGTACCAGCATGATGTTAACATCCACAATGACCTGTTCATCAGAGAGACCTACAAGGTTTCCCAAAAGAAGGCAGAATTCTGTCAGCATACTTGTTGACTCACCAAAGATTATTGATAAGACCCTACTGCCAAAGACACCATATACTGTTTATATAGAACAAGGAGTAACATGACTGGAATCTGAAAGAGAGTCAGTCCCCAGACGGTTAGCTTGTTTAGTGCCAGAAGGTGCTACATGAGTGACTTGGGGAAATGATCTACATCTGTCCAAGAATTCATGGTCTAAGATACTTAGCAGCAAACAATCTGACATGATGTTAATACAAGTGCAATAGTGGCACAAAGCCATGGTGGGTAACCACCTGCTGCTGAATTGGCTAATGGATCCACTCAGTGAAATGGAACCCATAGCTGAATCTGGGAAACAAATCAGAACCATATGCAAAAAATGAGCCCACTCTTCATGACCAAGCTCCCACCAATCGTGGGCTGCAAGAGGACCTACACCTATTAAATTCTCTCTAAAATAATAATGGTTATCCCATTTATTTGCTGCTGACTTCACTCTCTGTTGGAAAATTTGCTTCTCCTTTTCAGATGGACACAGAACCTGAGGAGATTCAGCCCATTGCTCCTCATTAGGGCCCCAGCTGAAACCCTAGAGGAATTGGGGAAATGAACAAGAGTGCTACTTTCTTGGTGAACCTGGTATAAGCACAAGGGTGAAGAAGATAGACACAGAGAACACTCAGCTCCTACCAAACCAGAGATTGAGAGACACAGAGCCTCCCAAGACCTTGTCACTGAAGTAGACCTGAAATGATTCCAACATAGCTCAGGGAAATTCACGGAAGAAGGGGCAAACAGATTGTTAGAGCTACACATCGGGCAATTATGCACAGAGATATTGTCTCCTCCCCATAACTGATGGCTAACCCCACAATGCACGACCCACATTCCCCAATGAGGAAGGTCCCTTCAGAGAGGGAGGAGAGGGAGGAGGCTAAGGATGGTACCAACATGGCTGTATACACACTGTGTACATAACTAATAAAAAAAATGAGAGACAGAATGGGTTCCTTTTCCTTTTCCACTTTCTGTCACTCAAGGACACAGGACACAGCATCTCCAACCTTTCTGGAGGACATGCAGAGCTCAATGTGCCATCTTGGAATCACAAAATAGACCTCATTAGATAATCACCCTGCTTGTATTGTGATCTTTGAATTGTCAGCCTCCAGAAAACAAAATAACCCCACAGAATAGACCAAGACACTGGGTGAAAAGAGCATGGCAACTTTCTTCTTGCCTTTTCCCTTAGACCACAAACTCTGGGGTAAATCAGCCACCATATTCTGAGACCAACCAAGCTGCTGCCTCTAGCTATGCAAGTGAATGGTCTCAAAAGTGCATCTTAACGTTACAATTGCACCGTTTTGAGAAATGCTGAACTAAATCCACCCAGGTAGACCTGTGCCAAATTCTGACTGAAACTAAAATAACACATGAAGTAATTTGTTAGATGCCAACAAATAATCACAAGGTGAAATTATATAGCTACTGAGGAATTTCCTCTATCAAATGGTATATATAGCAGAATTTAAGTTTGAGGGAATGATATTCTTTTTAGAATACTTATGGTTTAAAAAGGTAAATAAACAATGAATGAGTGTAAGATACAAATAGCTTTGAATCAAATGTAGAGAATTTTAAACACTAATTACTCCCCACTAGGATTCAGACCACTAATTAGCTAATTAATTAACTCTCTCTGCTTCTTTCTGGCTCTCTCTCAAGTATATAAAAATAAAAAGGGATAAATTCTTCATTTATTCACAAAACTCTATGGAGTGACTAGATTAATATATGTAGGTCTGTATTCATTCATCTTGGCTTAGATTTCTGTGTAATTTGAAAGTTATACATTGAATTGCCTCAAATTCAAATAGGTATGGTCCTTCCTTTTTAAAATCTTTCCCATAGCATTTACCTCAGGAGCCACCATCACAACATGGATGCATGTTATGCGTGAAGCTCACTTACCTATCTGAAAATGAGTATGTTATTCTAGACATTTTACAATAATATAGACATGAATATATATTTCAAGTACAAAACCACCTTTTCTAAAATATAGTAAAACCAAAAGAGGGAAAACAATCAAAGCATCAAAGCATCAAAGCTGTTTGTCGTATAAACCTTCCCCTCAGCCTTTCTCCTCCCACTCACGTCGAATGGTGTGCATAAAGTATAGCCCTGTCACAAATACACACCCTGTGTAACAACTTTGGGGTTTAGGACTGAGAGAGATTAGAAAACTGTGGACTCAGCAACTTGAACACACAAGCAAAACCCTTAAAATAAAGAAAGTACACGTGGAGGTTCTCAAGTCCCAACGTCCTCTGTTTTTACAGTAAATTCAGCTTCCTTTTGCGGTGTGGGTTATACTCACCCATTTACTCAGTCCCCACTGGAGGACTGAGACCTGAGCCAATAGCGCAGGCGTCTAAAAGCTGCGCAGGCGCGGCCCACTAAGGGCAGGGGTGGAGTTTGCAGGAAGAGCCGGGCTTGGTTCACGAGTCCTGGAGTGGGCGGAGCTGGGAGGGGCTCAAGCGGTACTGGAGTGGGCGGGACCTGGGCGGGGCGGGCCGGGGCGCGCGGGAGATTTGGACTTCATTTCTTCAGTCTTCTTGCCTGCGCGCTAGTTGAGTTGGAAAGTCGTTTTCCCACCAGGTTTTGCAACTGTTTGACCCTAGCATCGGCTGTAGAGATGGTGGAAGGACCAGGCTGCACACTAAATGGAGAGAAAATTCGGAAGCGAGTGCGACCGGGCCAAGTGGTGACTGGAGTGCGCGGAAGCGCCCTGCTGAGCCTGGAGGGCCCGGCGTGGCCTCGCGCAGCCTCCGTGGCTGGAGTCTCTTTTCAGGTGAGTTCTTCCTTTATCAGGCCTGGGATCCTTCCCGGGGGAAGTGGAAAAATTGTTTCAGGATACTATGGAGATGTTCCTTTTTAATTTTTTTTTTGTTCATTTTTATTTATTTATTTGAGAGTGACAGAGACAGAAAGAGGCACAAAGAGAGAGGGAGAGAATGGGCGCGCCAGGGCCTCCAGCCACTGCAAAGGAACTCCAGACGCATGTGCCACCTTGTGCATCTGGCTAACGTGGGTCCTGGAGAATCAAGCCTCCAACTGGGCCCTTAGGCTTCACAGGCAAGCACTTAACCGCTAAGCCATCTCTCCAGCCCGAGATATTCCTTTTTAAGAAACTATTAATGTTGACGAAAATCATTCATTCACCAACATTTTGAATATTCTCAAGTAACCTGGGGAGTGAAAACAAACCTTTTTGTGGAGCCTATATTTTAGTTATGGAAGAAGCACAAACATGCATTCAAGGATGACATAAATAAATATAAATTGATAAGTTCTTTGAAGGCAAGGTACTTGGTTCCATCAGGATCTATGGAAAGATAGATAAGTTTCCCCTAAGGAGGTCAAAAAGCTGATGTATGAAGGTGAATAGCAGATATACAGCACTTGGGCTGAAGGCTGGCCACAGAACACTTCAGGCAAAAATCATGAAAAGAGATATGAGGAACTGAAAGAAACCAGTGGGTAGAAAATGGAGATGAGTAGAGTAGATATATATACGATTGGTTGGTGGGTAGAAGACAGATCAGAAAGAACTCCATAGACTAGACTAGGGACTTTGTATAGGCATCATGGGAATCCTTGAACTGTGATAAGATTCAATTACACTTTGCAAAGATCACTATCTGAAAGAAGAAAAGACTGGAGGCAGGTACTCTCCCTCACTTAGACTATAGCAGAGTTCCTTGTGTAGAACTTGAACTCAGGTACTACTAGGTACTAGGGAAGCCCATCATTTCAGAAGAAAAGACTGGGCTGAGCAGTAGACACAGTAATGTTTTGTGTTAGGCTTTATGCTAGCTTCTAGGACTATAAACTTGAATAAAGTTCTTCCTGCAAGAGACCAGATTAATGTTTCAAATTATCACCTCACTGGCATTTAAGCAAAATAGTATTAACATTTCCTTTTAAGTTTGTTATGATTATCTCTGGTGACAAAGCAAGAAGTAGGTTTAGTCCTGAGAAAGAGTAATGCTGTTAATAAAGGACTAACCGGATGGTATAGAAAAGGAATGTGAGGTTCAAAGTGAGTTTATATCCATTGAACAGGGTCACATGGGTAGAAGTGGCTTGAGCTAGGATTTGCTTGCCTTTCAGACTCCAAAGTCTACATTCTTATGTATGCTATAGCTACTCTCAGTAGTAAAATATTTTGTAATAGAGTGGCTCATGAAGATTTGCACGTGACAGTAATGACTTATGAACTAGAGAAGTATGACCTTGGGTTTTGGCAGTCTGCCACCATTTAAATTTTGTTCATTTCAGTCAACTATCTGCTCGGATAATTCTTTCAGTAGCTTCCATTCCCATGTTCAGATGGCACCAAAGACTGCAGCCTGATAACTAATATAAACACTTCATTAATGGTTCAGCAATAATTAGCAACACTTGGCAACAGTACTCAGTAATCTACATTCCACAAATAAATAGACCTGCATTCAAAGCTATTATGTTTGATGCATTAAAGAAAGGTGAATTGAAAATTGGGATAGGCCTTTGTGATTGGGGTAAAGAAATCACTTCTATGGACACTGGATTTGAAAATAAATATGGATTTAATAATCTCCTTGTAGCTGCTTGTAAACTTTTAAATAGTTTGTTACAGCTTCATTTTTTGAGCTAAATCTAAATAATAAGGATAATAATAACCTTTATAAATATGAAGAACACTTTTGCATTTGAGAGAGATGTTGGATCCTTACTAAACTTCATTAAAACCCTGTGGATTGTCACAAACTTCTAGCAAGATCATTATTATAAAAGAATATCCCCTGCTTCTTAGTCATATATGCCAGTGAGCTAAAGTTATTTTATGTTTCTGCTACTGGCTTGAAGTGATTAGTTTTTTGCAGCAGCATTTAAGAATAATTGCAATAACAGTACACTATGTTCTTTACACAGTGCAATAAACATGAAAAAATATACAAAGGAAAGCTAAAGAAATAATTGGCCACTTAAAAGATTTAAATTTCAGATAATTATTGTTCCAAAATCCAAAGTCTTAACTCAGTAGCTACTGCCACAATGAACCAATTACTCTCTTTTATCATATAGCATTCCTCTTTGTTCTAGTTTAAAGTCCATAGGGAACATTCCAGTGCCCCTCCCCTTGTGGCAACTGATCCTCATTTTGAAAAAGCCTAGCCATAGAAGATCTTGGCTTCTGCCAGTCATCCATGTGCTGTGTTATATCTCTAAGTTTTGATCCACTGTCTTGTCAGCATAAAATTATGCAACTGTGTAAGCACATTGCATAAAGCTCTGCTGGGTCTTGTGAAACCTTATGGTGAGGAACAGTATCAGGATGTAAATGAATGTGTCTGGCTAATGAGCTCTGAAGAGTCAATCCTCGATTTTAATTGTTGGGTGGATACAGTATTTTGGTGAAATCAGGGTATAATCTGCATTTGTGTTCAATTTCCTTTTACAAACAGGGTAGGAAACAGTTTATTTATAAGCATCTCATTTTAAACATGATTCTCTAGTTATTCCTGTGACTCCTTAAGACTTGATGCCTGCAGTTAATATGTTACCTATATTTATTCATATTTATATATACTTCAGAGTATCATGAACAAATTAAGCATTAATAAAAGCTGTATAGATGAAGAAAAGCAGTTTTTCTTTAGTGTGTGTGTGTGTGTATAAAATTATTAAGGCTTTAAAACTAAGTTCCACTTGGGCTCATTCCTTAAGAGAATGTGTCTGATAAGTTGGGCATATCATTTGGAAGTGCATATTACATAAAAATATGAAACCCCATAGTCAACATTTGCCTCACCTTCTCCATGTTCAGAAAAGAAAAAATAGATCATAGCTTGTCTTTATTAATATTTAAGATAATGAGCTAACGTACAGAGATATATTTAAGTAGCCAAAAGAGTTTTCTAAATATCATAGAGAATATACATCCTATACTCCTGGCCTTCTTAGATGGATATGGATTAATGATTTCTTAGTGACTCATAATCATTATTATGAGCATTATATGGAATCACAAAGGAAAGATAACAAAAACTATGTTCTATTATTTGTACAAATGAGCAAACTAAGGCCATTTTAGTGTTTATCCAACACTATTCTGTACACAGTAGAAAACACTAACTAATCATCTTTATTTTGAATTTCTATCCATTGTTTTGTCTTCTTCTGAAGATCCTTATACTCAAATCTCAGTTTACTTGATTAAGATTAAATTGGAAGACCTATCAATTGCTAAATAGCAAAATAAACATCCTTGTAATTATTCCTTTTCATTCCTTGGATTAGGGCTTTCTTATCAAACCCTTTTATGTCAGGAACACACTATTGCCTAATGAAGAAAGGTACAAAGTATTTAGACTTTGGGTCTAAATACTTGTAGAATATGTTTTGATGTATGGTTTTAAAGACCTTAATTTTGGGTCTTAGCATTTTGAAATTAGTTTTTTGAGTGTTTAGATTTGATGAATAAGTGACCTCTAATTAAAAAAAAAGCATTACAGGGGGTGGACAGGAAGCATGTGAGGATAAAGGAGGAGAGGGCATGAAAGTGAATGTGGCATTCTCTGGAGCAAAAATACATAACTGCACTAGAGTTGAAACATTTACCTATGAAAAGGTCCTATTCCACTCTGAAAAGTTCATCTTTCTGGTTCACCCATGGACAGGCAGGATAAATGGTAATCAACACCATAAAACTTCTGCTATATCTGAAAATATATGTTGTTTTGATGACTTTATATTAATAAGCCACTTGAAAATGGGAAGGTGAACCCAACTAAATCATACTTAAAAAGTGTGGCAAAGGAGATTTTCATCTGTATTTCAGAGAGAAAAAAAAAGGTTACAATGTTCAGATAATACAGTAACAAGATTATAAGGGTCAGCATGAGAAAGTCAAGTACATATTGGGCAATTGTGTATAGATATAGCAAAGATAATAGGCTTGTAGAAATTAATGTTTGAATTTTTCTGGACAGTAGAAGCTTGTAGAAAAAGGCAGTAACCTTAGATTCCACAGCAGGACAAGTGAATATCTTATAAATATCTTAGGTTTGCTGCAGAAACCTTACCTTGTATAAGCACAATAACTCACAAAACAAATTATATAAGCCATGAGACTCTTACCACAGAAATTCCCCTAAAGGCAGAATTTTTTTAAAAAGCAGTGAAGCTATACGCAAAGGCTTGTGATAATTAAGTATATGATGAAATTTTTATTTTGTCACAAGTACTATGTACAGTTTATTAGAAAACAATACTGTCCGAGAATCAGCTGAATTAAGTAAAGCACCTGCGGAATAGACAGCTAAAATATAAAAATGGTCTTCATATATCATTTCTATCTAAGTAAATATTTGAATACATGCTTTTATGCTAAGTGGACATGGTAGGGGAGAAGGTCAGGGATGGAATTCTCTGGGGATGGTGACTGAACATGTGAATCTGTCTCCAAAATGTTTCTGTAAAGTTCTTTTTTCACTGTGTCAATTTCTGGTAAATACAAAACTTTTTGCTCACTTGTATATTTAATTCTATTCCATGGTAGGTAATTAGAAAAAAAAATGGACTGGGTTGTTAAGAGATTGTAAAAGTTGAAGATGAAACACATGGTAAAACAGATTTTTGGGGGGAGGGGGTCTAAGAGGTCTTGGGAGCAGTAATGCAAGATGAGCATGGTGCATTGAGACAGAGAATAGACACTCTAAAGGCACACTTGGCTTTAGACATGTAGTGATTTGAATGTAAAATGTCCCCCATAGCCTCAAGTGTTTTGAATACTTGGATCCCAGCTGGTTGTAGTTTCAGAAATTTGTGGAGTGTTTGGGAGGTGGAGCCTTGCTGGAGGGCATGTGTTACTCAGGATGGACCTTGGAGTATATTAGTCCAGCCCACTGGATAATCAGAGCAGCTTATCAGACTGCTTCCTTCCTGAAGCTATGACAAGATGTGACCCCCAGTTTATCTGCTCTACTATGCTTTCCCCATCAGGATAAAACTTCCCGTTGAAAGAGTAAGCCAAAATAAATCCTTTCCTTCCATGAGCTGCTACTAGTTGGTATACTGCCCCAGTAACTGCTGGAAGAGGAACAGGAAGAGAGGTCTGTTTAATCCTCAAATATTTACGGATAGCCCCAGACATTGTAAAGCCCTTGGGGATATTAGCTGAACATAGATTATTGTCCCCAAGGAGCTCATGCACAGAGGGGAGAAATGCAAATCCCAGACAAATAATAATTCAGTGTAATAAGCACCATGGCTTAGAAAACACTGTACTAAATGTGGCTGGCAGAAAGCCTCAAGATTAGTCAGCTCCCCAAGCAGAGAAATTTTAACCAGAATGGATTATATAGACTATACATGTGAGCAAGGAGAAATCATGCCAATTCATGTTAATTCCCAAATAACTCATCAGGTACTTAAAAAAAAACATCTTAAATGTATTCAATTCAAGGTCAACAGTATCTATAGCTGGTTGAGTTTCTGCTGTACAAAAGTGTTTATCCACAAGTAAATATTTCTCCACCCATGTTAATTTCTTTGTCTGCCCTACTGACACCATTTATCAGCTATAAGATTTTTCAACATTGGTGGAGCCTTTAATTTTATAACTGTTTTCACTTTTCCTTATTTGATGTCAAACTGTATATTGTTTATAGTTATGGGGCATAAGATTAAACACCAGTAGAAGATGCACTATACCTTTAAGGGTTTGGTTTGAAGCTAGCTCTCTTTAAGACTCTGTCAGCCAAGACAGTATATTTTACTTTTTACTGATAGCTGTGTGAAGACATATAATGGTCTCATGCATTTTAAGTGTATTTGGCTTTTATATTTTGGATTCCTGTTCCTGGAATCAACAGAATTTATTTGCAAGGACATGTGGTCTCCTCTGTGTGGGTAATCAGTGGCCCATGACCATAAAGGTTTGAAGGGCAATCTACCTGGCTTTCTTTAACTAAATGGCCAAATTTTCTATGTTTTGATCTTTCTACAGTTTATAATAGTTGACTATATATATAATTTGCTGTAGGACAACCCTTGGTGTCTTGCTGGATTAATTCGTCTGTGTGTAGGCACAAGGAGGGTGGAGAACACAACATTCATTTTCTGAACCTAGTCCTTGTATGTTCTATATAGTCCTGAAGTAGGGCCTTATATATTTCAGTTAATAGAGTTAGGAATTCCCTAAGAAATAACTAGGATAACAATCAGGATGAGGAAGTTGGGATCTTCCCTAATAGATAATATTATGAGTCCTGGCCATTTTATATTTGGAAGTCAAAGCTTTCATTAAAAATCTATATTTTCCTTTTCAACTGGTTGCTTCTGAAATGTATGCCATATAGTGATTTAATATTAAGTGATATAATTTGACACAAATTTACCTATGATTTTTTAAATGTAAAAATTACTTATCTTCCATTTATAGCAAAAACAGTACTTTTGGGGTTTGAAGTTGTATTTTTAAAAACCTTTGTGTGCACATTTGTTGGAAGGATGGGTAGAGGGGCACATGTGCACAACCTTTTCTGCTTGATGTGAATGGTAAGACCTTGAACCCTGGCCAACCAACTTTGCAAGCAAGCACTTATAATTGCCATCTACCTAGCCCCGGTTTTAGTGTTTTAATAGGTGGTGGTAGGAGGGGGTTTGTTGTCCTTGGAGAGTAGAAAGCATCTCTAAGACACTGGCTGGCTTTTCTGAACCTCTGGGGAAAAAATGGAAACATTAGGAGAGTCATGACTTGAGCAAGTAAAGGATTATATGGATAACATAAACAGCAGTTTTTTTTTTTTCCTATGAGATTAAGACTTGTAACTAATGAGATTATGTTGTTATAACTAAATTCTTTATGACCTATCAGTAAGATTTTTTTTTAACTTTTTGCCAACAATCTTTATACATATGTAATGTATTTTGTTCGTTATCTTCTCCTATCACTCTGGTTCATTGAACCCCTCCAATCCTTCTACCATTTTGATGTCATTTTGTGTGTGTGCAGGGGGCTGGTTGTTGTTTGCCTTCCTCGCTCATCCATGACACCATTTGATGGGTCCAATGAGTGTAGGTACTAACAGCTGCCATGAGGTCTTGTTACAGGAATACCTTAACAGAACCCAGTTGCCACATCAGTGACAGCTCTGTCCATTGGACAGTGGCTTAAACCTACGAATGACGAGTTTAGAGTAATATTCCATGCTACATATAACTGTAGAGGACCCAGCTTCATGAAGCTTATATTTCTTTTATTTGTTGGCTTTGTTTTCTACTTTACTTAGAAAACTGGATCATTTTACAAGAGAATTTGTACAACCACAACTACCTACCAATCAGTATTTGTACCCATCTTGTCTGCCCTCTTTCCTGTTTCTATCAAGTTCGACACACTATGTGTGACCTTGAACTATCTCTTGTCCATGCAAGATGATGTGTAACTGATTTGTTTTCTCTGAATGTTTTCTTCTCTACTGACTCTTTTCCATCAATATGTTTATGTACCATCTTGACAAAAACAAAAATAACTTGATTGTTTCCATCCCCTATCTTCCCATTTCTACATCCTATGCATAGTGTATATTCACACTATATTGCTATATCATTCCTTTCATCTATTACCTCTTAAACCACTCATCATGTCTCAAACTCTTGTCACTTACTACTCCTACCTTGAGTAGTCTGGTGTCACACCTCAGTCTTCATCTTACTCATTGTGTTGGCAGCCTTTGACATTTCTTCCTTCCAAACATGTACCCTCTTGCTTCTAGGATGCCACACTTGCTTGGTTTTGCTCTTGCCTTGAGAGCTGCCTTCTCAGTCTCCTTTGCTGGCTCCTATCATCTTGGCATCAGAAGGCTTTTTAGTTAGCTCCTCTTAACTCTGAACAGTGCAGTACCTGAATGCCCTAGATCTGTGGTTTTGTGCTTCTCTTTTATCAGAATCTAGTTTCTCACTTCTCTTATCCAGTATTAGAGTTTTAGATACCGTTTCTCTTTGGATCCCTGAACAAATTCTTATCTTCAGCCTAGAGGACATGTTTTCTAAACATTCTTGTTGTCTTGATAGGCACCTTAATCTTGTCTGAAACTACCTCCTACCCAAGCACTCTTTATCTAAGCCTTTTCATATCTCAGTAGGTGGCTTTTCTCTCTTTTCTACTATTCAGGCCCCAAACTGATCAACCTAGATGTCCAGCTCTTTCTTCCCACATTCAATCCACCAACAAATATTGTCTACCTTACTTTCTAAATAAGTTCAAATCACACCATTTCTACTGTCTCTACCATCTCCCCCAGTGCAGGTCTTCATGTCTTGGTTGGATCTTTGCAGTTGTCTTCTAAGTACTTTTCTGGTTTTCACCTTCAATTCCCTCAGCCAAAATTTCTATCCAGCAGCCATAGAACACATTTAAGATAACAATGTTGATCTTGCTTTTGTTCCCCTTTATATGTCATATCTCACTCACCTCTCCTATTCTTCTTGTTCTCCCTGCCATGGCCACACTGGCCTCTAGCACAGCCAAGGCCTTTTCACTGCCATTCCTTCTCTCAAATTGTGGGTTATTCCCTCAGCATGCATCTTTAATCCCAGTATGCCTGTGTAATGGGAGGGAGGGGTGGGTATTAGGAGAATTCAGAAGCTGGCACGTGGTAGTGGGAAGAGAGACCCTGTCTCAAAAGGAAGGTAGAAGGAGAGGAAAAATACCTCAAGGTTGTCCTCTAACCTCTCCATGCATGCCTATGCCCATACACATCATACACTGAGATACCCACACACATTCAAATGCATTATAGAAAATAGGGAAGATTATATTTTAAAACTTGCTTAAATGCCAAATTTCCAACGGGATTATGACTTTTTTCTTTTAAATACTACAAGCTGTTAGGCCCTTTCCCAATCTTCATCTCAATATCTTTTCAAATTGTCCTAACAAATTATCATCTTACATTTATTGCTTATACTTTCCTCTTCTAGAGTATGGACTCCATAAGGACAGAATGTTTTAGTTTGAGTGGAGAGGGCTGTCTTTCTAGGCACTATGTCCATGAGTCATCCAGTTTGAAAGAAGGCTGTCTTTCCAGATGCCATGGACCATGAGTCATTCCTTTTTAGTAGAGAGGGCTGTTTTTCTGAACACTATATACCACTTTTGTTGTCAGACAATGTCAGTTGTAGAGAAAGCCAAGTGACTGACTTGAACTGTCATGGCTGTTGGCTTCTTCAGTTTTTAAACAAGTGATGCAACTTCTTGTATACACTGTTAGTTCAGCAACATGAGCAGCCATCACATGAAATAGTTGGGATCCATTTACTATTTTATTAGGTATTTTGAAAGCATTGTTTATTTCCTATTTACCTTATCTATCTCTGCCAAGCATCATTATAAGACAGAGTAAAGCCAGGCATGGTGGTTCGGGCTTTTACCAGCACTCAAGGCGGAGGTAGGAGGGTTGCAGTGAATTCAAGGCCATCCTGAGACTGCATAGTCAATTCCAGGCCAGCCTGAGTGAGACCCTACCTCAAAAAAAAAAAAAAAAAAAAAAAAAGACTGGGTAAAGTTAGAATTGAATATAGAAAAGAAGGCCTGTATAAGGCATAGATGGGTAGGGAAGTGAGTGAATAAACCTTATCATGTAATTTCTTATTTGGGAAGGAAAGGAAGTTGGACAATTTTGTATAAGATCAGCCCCTACTGTACAAACTATAGTAATGTGGCAGTTGAAAAAATAATTTTTAATTGCCCAATAAGATTAGTGAGATGGTAAGTAGTTAACTTAAAACATGAACCTAAAAGAAATCAAAGTCCAAGGATGGCAATAGTAGATAATTTCTTTGGAACCAGGATATAGGGAAACATACTAGACATGAATATATGTGTGTGTGTGTGTGTGTGTGTGTGTGTGTGTGTGTGTGTGTTTTAAATGGAGTAGAATTCAGCCCCCACCCTCTGCTGAGAGTCCTAAATAATGTCAGAAGACTTTAGAAGGTATGGCTCAAGCCAGTTGCTAATGAAGATTGTAAGAACATGAAGTTAAAAATAACAGTGAGATCCCAAAAGTGTGACCTAATCTTTACTTAGATTGTGGTTATTTATAATACTCATAGTTCTACATATGCCCTATATATCATCATGTTAAAATGTCCTGGCTAGTTTCAAGAACTTTTTGCATACTAATTTGTTGTTATGGAAACCTAACTTGAAACCTGTTATTGTAATCTATACTTAGCTTGAAGTGTATGTAAGTGCTTAAAGTTTCTGTGAGGCAAACAAGCAAGATTCTTGTTGCTTCTCAATTTAAGGTTTTCACATACTCATTTGTAAAAGCAAGGCCGATGTGGATGTATATTTTTCCCTCCCCAAGTCCTCAAGACTGCTTTGCTGGTGCTTGGTAGTCATTGAAAGGTCCTTGAGTTCAACTAAGGAAGAGAAGAGAAGTGGAGGCAGAAACTCTGAAAACATGGTGATATCTTTACATATAGTTCCTGATGTGAAAGTCTTCTACAGTTCCTTGTGGTTTGTGCAGACCTAGAAGGCTGTCAGCATTGACCACTCTTGTATATATGTTTCTCAATTCTAAACCTGTGATTACGTCTCTCATACTTATGACACAAACGAAGTACTTAAAACCCTTTAAAGTTCCCTGAACTTTTGGTAGTTGTAAAATTCTGGCAGGACCCACAAACTTAAATAGTGGAATAAGGATGTCTGCTTTTGGTCTTTAAAAATATCTCATTATTTTTCAAAAACAAACATTGTACTGTCTTGTTTTAGTAAGAGTTAATTTAGTAACATGATGAATAGTGACACCACCTTAAGCATGTAGAATGACTCAAAGTTGTGAAACAAAAGTCTGAAAACCATGTTACTTCACCTGACGTTTTCTCCTGGCCTGGATATCTAAAGTTGCTTTATAATTACCTCCTGATGTTTCCCATCTCCATTTATCCACCAGCATGTTATTCAGAATCACCAGAGAAGTCTTAGGTCCATTTGACAAAAAGAAAAAAGAAGTTGGAGGTAAATGAAAGATGACTTTAGATTAAGAGTTAATGTGTGGGAATCATTGTGTGTACCTATTTTATTAATTACATGGAATATTCATTCACCAACTAAAATTTTCTTTTAAATTTGAGTACAAATTTAAACAATCAAATAACATAGCTAAATAATAAAATATGAAAAAGACCATTGCCATTATCTAAAACAAATCCTGTTCCTTTTTTTCTCAAACAGAAGGACTTGTATTTTATGTTTTATCCTGATTTATAATTTCCTTGATTTTCTTGCCGTATTCAGTACACACATTGTAATCCTAACATTATATTGCGTGGTTTGGCAAGAGAAGGGAAAGTGAGTTTACTTTTCCATTGTATTGTGGTTGGAGTGGGACAGGTTTTAAATTACACTCCCCTCCTCAGAGGATCCCAGGCTTTATTCAGGGCATTGCTTAATTTTACTTGTAGGCTTTTTTTTCTTTCTTTCTTTCCAATTATTCCTGACATGTTTAAGATTTCACTAGGACAGTTAACAATATTTCATTTTTGTTTTTTATTTTATCAATTACTTTTAGTAAGTTTAATCTGAATATTCTTTCAGGGAACTTGACTATGGTTCTGGAAATAGAAGAATATATTCCAGTTGTTAGTTTTACATTATTCAGATAGCTCTCTGTGCTTTTATATGTATAGCACTATAGGATCTTGGAAAAAGCATTTTGATTATCTACTAGTTACTTTTTTTGATTTAAAAATTTTGGCTGCCCTTTTAAAATGATTACATAGTCATTTTAATATATATGAATTGTTTGACTTAATTCTTGGGGATCATTATTATTGGAATGCACCTGAGCATGAAGTCATAGGTATACATTTAAGAATTACATTAACATTGTGTTGACAGTTTGCATGTGTATGTGTTTACATATGTATGTATTTTCTACTAGGCTTCTGCAATGAATAACAATAAGAATTCCTTGACACTGCTTAATGGATGTGTTTACAGTGGTGTAGAAACTCTGGGGAAGGAGCTCTTTCTGTACTTTGGCACCAAAGCTTTACGGTAAGATAAACCTGTACAATATATCTTGTGACATTATGGTCAGGAATGTGTAGGCAGCTTTTCTTGTAGTTTGCCGGGTGTCACATTTAATCATGTAGAAAGTACTCCTTAAGAGAGTTCTAAATGAAGGGTTGAGACCCTATCACAGAAAGCAGTAAGCATAAGAAGGATAAATTGTGATATCATGGTTATTGGCAGCTGGTTGATATGTTTTTTTCTTAAAATTGATAGACCATAAAGGTGTCTCAGTTAGAGTATATTCTCTAAATGGCTTATACCAGTAGTCTCCCCTCTTTTTGTCATATTGATATGGCTTAGGAGCAAGATAGTTTTTTTTTGTTGTTGTTGTTTTTTTTTTTTTTTTTTTCTGGTAGGTAGTTAGCTAGGGACTGGCCCACAGCAACGTGGATACCACCTTGGATGCCTTGGAAGGACTAGACCCGCATCTGACCCAGTGTTATAAAAAATGGCTACAAGCATCAACTTTAGTGACAACTACTTGCTTGTTTCTCAAGCTTTCCTGGGCTTAGTATACCTGTGGGCTGACCCTTACTGTGTCAGTCTCGAGCTCATCAGCTAATCAGGTCCCTCCCTTCCACACCTGAGTCTGATGACAAAGCTCATCCTAATTGGATGTTTGATCCGTACAAATGAGCCTGAAACACATTTGTAAGTCCCTCTTTGCTCTTGGCCCCTTTTATAAACTCCTCTGACCCTTTGGCCCCTTGTCCCCTCCACTTCTCCTCTCCGACTCTGTTTCTTTTTGCACAGGCACTTTGTCTGCATTGCTACCCACATTGTGAAAGCCCCTTTCCTTGTGTGAGGGAGATTTTCTTCATCTCTGCTCCCCATTCCTGTTCAGGCTTGGAAAGGGGAGAATTCTTTTGACGGGCTTTTCTGCTTTGCTTTCCTTCCTAATTATCTCTAAAAATAAACTTCATGATTCATAATGAGTCTGTGCTTTCAATTCTTTAACCACTGGACAAGGACATGGCTCATTGGCTGGGAGGGCTCCTGCATCTTTATGGATATCTAATCCCACCTAGGTCCTGACCTCACATCAAAATGTCAACTGCATACAGTGGCATCAGTTCTTATATTTATGACAAACCCTATTTAGGTTTAAGTGCATCCCTAGATTTTTATATTTACTTTTCTGTCTTCTGTCTTTCTTTGAAGATTTGAATGGAATTTGGGGACATCCAACAGCTTCCCATAGAATTAATAGGTTCTCATTGTTTCAGAGCTCTTGTGAAAATGCATGGATAATATTCTGGCAAAGAAGTGAAAAATAAGAGATAAAAATTGACAAGGCAGCTTAGGGTAACACGACCCCAAAGTGAGTAACTTTCTCTTTGAATGTGGGCAATGTCACTCAACCTGCAATTAGAAAATGGATTATTCCTTATTTCTTTCTTTCCTGGAAAGTTATAGGATTAAGTTTATGCCCTTCCTAAGGAACTAAGATTTCTGGGATGTAAACCTGGCCTTTCTACCCTCAAAGAAAGTCCCCTTCCCCTGAAAATTCTAACCAGAGTGACCTGATGAGTTTTCCTCTTCCCTGGAGACTCCCTTCTGTATTATAGGAGTCCTTCCGTTCTTTCAAGTTCTAATAAACTTCTACATGCTATATCTCACCCTCCTGTTGTCTGTGAAATTCATTCTTCAAAATTCATAAGACAAGAACCTAAAAAGGCCACTGACTCAGTTGAAGCTCTGTGTGACTCTTGAGTGATATCTTAGCTATTGAGTTACTGCCCACCTAAGAGCAGACAGAAGGCTCCAAGCCTCCGTCACTCTCAAGGACAACACTCTAAAATTTCTGTATCAGAAGGATAAGCAATCCCTGACCTCAGTTGACTTAATGATTTAAACATATCAAAATGTATGGCAAAAATCTGTATGCTAATATATTCATTCAACTTCAGTGTGTGTTTTCAGAGCTTAGCCTAAGCTTTTACAAACCTGTAAAGTTTAAAGGTAGGTTTTGTTTTTTGGAATCTTTTTTTTTTTTTTTAATGTGCTTAATATATTGAACAGTTACCACCTTAAAAGAAAAGAACAGCTCCTCCACCCTGTGCTTTTAACTGAGAGTGAATAATGCCCACACAGAAATGATGTGGCTCTGTGATTGTTATTTATTGCATTGCATCTGCCACACACTTAGAGTACTTCAGTTTTATGCAATTGCTCTTCCTTTGAGATATTCTCTTTTCAGTCAGCAGCTTCTATCCTTGGACAACTTTGTCAGTTCATGGTTTTCCTTAGTTTGGAATTGATAACATCAGCAGATGCCTCCTGGTTCATGCAGTAGTGATATACTCCAGATGACGTTACTGCTGCAATAGATTGATGTGGCTGAAAGCTCTTAGCTCTGGACACAGTTGTACACAATGGAATCCATGCACAGTGGTTGAAAACATTTATATGTTATTGATTCTCCAGTGTTAAGTGCAGATTTATTTCTGTAGGAGGAAAGGGAGGGTTTATCAAGTGTTCTCTACCAGACTGATAAGGAGAGAATCATTTTTCAATTCAGGGCTGTCAGGAAGTGTTCTGTGAAGTTCTAAACAAGGGCAATCATATCTTCAAGCTACGTGAACTAGGACTATCCCTGGAGAGTATGTAGCTTAGTGTATAGGTGGGAAACAATGTCCTGGCTTGCTTCCTTCCAATTTCCTGCAAACTTAACAAATATTGTAGGTAGCAATTCAAGGTCAGTGGCATATCAGCTGTTTGAACTGAGCTTAGCAACCTAAAATCAACTGTATCCCATTTCACAATACAACCTAAATTCTTTAAAAAAGAATGCATTTCCAACCTATGCTTCTTAGGGAAATGGGTGACTCTGTCAAAGCAATGTAATCTTTCTGTGAGACTGCAGGTCTGTGACCTGGAGATAGACATGTAATCTTTATGATTTCTTTATCTACAGTACTGCTTGGATTTTAGAGTATGTAGAGCAAGTAACATGCTAAAAGACTTCCTCGAGTTTTCTCAAATACCTAGCTATGCATGATCAAAATTCTCTATGAATTTTCGTCATAATGCATATGTATTTCAGAGAGCAAATTCATGAATCTTCAGGAATTCATTTATAAAAATAGACTGCACTAAAGAGAATAATATACTAGTATACTTTAGTCTGCTATAAGAGAGCTTGCCATGCAAAAAGCCACACCTCAGGAAAATTTAAATTGTAGTGTGATTATTTCTGTTATTTCTGATGTATCAAAAGACTCATAACAATGCATGGAACATTAAAATGTATTTCATCAGCATTTCTTTCGTGGGCACAATTGTGTTGTGTGATAAATGTTATGAATGCTTTACAGTGCTGCTTCAGTTAAAACAAGGCAAAAATAATTTTTATTTTTTTGCTATAAGCACAACAAATATGAGAGCAAACTAAGAGATTGTGAAGAAAGTATAAAATAATGCATTCATAATCCCTCTACCAAATATTATCTTTACTTTCTTTACATACATATATTTCCATAACTGTATGTCCATATATCACCCAGACAGATCTACCCTACAAGCTGTTACTTTCAAATCAAAATGAGCACAGTTGTTACATTTTAGGGGCACACACACGCACACGCACACTGAATAGATGTCTCTTTCTAAAGCACTTTATTTCCAATTTCTTGTTTATATGACACTGATTGGCACATACTCACAGACCAGAAACTATAGATTTATGATTTACATAATCAGTTTTGTAGTTTATTGGAATTTAAGTGATGCTTCTCTAATCTGCTATCGAAAAGATAATACAACTGTTCTTGGTTTGCTGAGCTGCCTTTATGGAATCTATCATGAATACTTATGAAAGTGCTTAGCAGCTTAGACAGAACTTTTATATTCTGTCATATAACATGTTATAAGGATCTGAAGTATCAAAATTTAAACTAAATCACATACTTCAGAGTAGTTAATACCTTCTGTTTATTCAAAATGCCCATTTGGCTTTTGGGGATCCTGTTCCTTCTAGAAACTAGCCATCTAGTGGCCACAAGGACTACTGATGTACAAAATAACTGTGCACTTGGTAAACATACTGTTTGTACAGTATATGTGGTGACGTACCTCTTTCTCTTGTTTTGGGTTGCATGTCTTTGCATGATTAAGTTATACAGATTCTGTACATATTCTGGCTGAACTCCCATTCTAGAAGTATGTTTTGCAAGTATTTGCTCCTAGTCTGTGGCTTATCTCTTTAAATATCAATAAATTAATATTAATTACTTCTGATTACTGATTTGTTCTTCTATGTTTCATACTTTTTACAACATGTTTAAGAAAAGTTTTGCAAATGAAATTCACTAAGTTTATTTTCCTTTGGCAATTTTATTTTCTTAGCATTTGTGTTAAGAATTCTGACCTGTTTTGAGTTGAGGTTTGTATGCAGTGAATGAAAAAAACTTTTTAAAGTTTTTGCTTGTTTGTTGACTGTCTTTTCCTTGTGTATAACCAATTGTTCCAGCACCTTTGTTACAGATTTGATCCTTTCTCCATTGAATTTTCTTACAACTTTAATGAAAAACTCTGTATTTTGAGATATGACTCTATATTTACCTGCATATTTCTGAGGTCACCATATTCTTTAATGGATCTGTTTCTCACCAACTATAATACACTGTCTTGATTAAAGTAGCTTTAAAGTAAACTAGGTTGTGGTGAATCCCTGGATTTATTTTTATGATTATTTTCACTATTTTAGTTCTTATGCTTTTCCAAATTTTAGATTTTGCTTTTTTGATTTCTACAAAATACTTTCTGAGGATTTTTAGGGGTTCAGTTGGCCTAATACTGAATGTATATATCAGTTAGGTGATAATTGCTAAACTAGCATTATTTTCCACCTAGATAGCATAGTATAACTCAGTGTTTACTTATGTCTTCTTTAATTTCTTTTTGAGCTTTCAGTTCCAGACACATTTTATATTTCCAGGTAAGTTGATTTTGGTATTATTATTATAAAGGGTACTTTTTAATTTGAATTTTCACTTCTTCATATCTAGTTTGTGGAACTACAGTTTTTGATTCTGTGTTGTCCAGACACACTGCAACCTAGCTAAATTAAGTTATTCTAGTAGCTTTGCTCTTTATATTGTTTGCCATGTCTTTCTGTCTTTCCTTCCTTTCTTCCTTTATTTTGATTCTTGTTTTGGCTTTGAGACTGACACTTTGTAGTAGACAAATCATGTCGTCAGTGAATTGAGTCAAGTTTAATCTTTCTCTTTCATCTGTAAAAGTTTTATTTTTCTTTTATCCTAGATTGCACTTGGTAGAGCACCATTATGATGTTGAGTAGAAATGGTAAAAGCAGATCATTTTGACTTATTCTCTCTGAGATTAGCTTTATGTTTTTTAAGTACTTTTGTTAGTTGAAAAAGTTTCATTTTAGTCCCACTTTATCAAGAATTTCATAAGTGCATATTAAAATTCTTTTCAAATATTTTTCCCTGCATGTATTTTTAAAGATACTTTGTTTGTTTATTTTACAAGGAGAGAGAGAATGGGAGTGCCAATACCTCCAGGCACAGAAAATGAACTCCAGATGCATATGCTACTTTGTGCATCTGGCATTATGAAGGTACTGGGTAATTTATGTGGGTACTGGGTGCTTAGGTTTTGTAGGCAAGAGCCTTAACCACTGAGCCACGTCTCCAGCCTTCCCTGTATGTATTTTGCTCATTACATTACTTTTCTTTCTAGTTCATAAGGTTTAGTTCAGCTATTCTTGGACAGTGGCAGTAGGTTGCTAGAAGAGAGAGGAAAACACCTAAGGTGTTTCCTCACCCCCAGCTCCCTAGTACCCACCTGTGAGTGCAAACTCTCAGGGATAGGACTGCAAGCATCACACTAGTCCACATTCAGCATACAAAACTTTCATGACAAATATAGCTGTTTTCTCCTTAGTGGCATTTTTTGCTACCTTTTCTTTTTCCCGTGAGCTGTCATTGAGTTATTGTGTTCACTCTACTTTCTTCAGAAAGGCTTGTCACTCTGAAATTCAGTTCACCTCCTTACCTTGCAACCTCGTGTTTCTGGTCTTAAGAAAATGTCTGATGTACATGATACAGTTTTTTCCCTTCTTGCTAGCAAAAGTCATGTTCACTTTCACCTTCTCTACCCTAAATAGAAGGACATCTCCCTTACCTTTTTTTACCATGGTGTTGCATTAACTTTTCCTGAGAAGATGAAAACAGACATCTATTCACCCCAGCTAGCATACCAGCAGCAAACCAAAGAAACTGTTGCACTCAAGTCTCACTTAGTGAACTAGCAATTTTATTGGGGAACATGGATTACTCAAAGGCAACTACATCATCTAAAAGCCCACCGCACCATAGGTGGTAACTCCATTACTGCAAAACTTGCAGGAAGCTTGGCTGGAAGGACAGTCTCTTCTTTCAAGCAGTTATTATTCCTTGCATAGCCTTTGGGAGGGGTCCTGTGAATCTTGTAAGTTTCAGGAGATATCTGAGACTAGTGAGGTATTTACATCCTGGGCCTTGTTTAGTTCCTGTGGTGGTTTGGTTCAGGTGTTCCCCATAAACTTAGGTGTTCTGGATGTTAGGTTCCCCAGCTGATGGCAATCGGAAATTAAAGCCTCCTGGAGGCGGTGTATTGCTGGGGGCGGGCTTATGGGTGTTATACCCAACTCCCCCTTGCTAGTGTTTGGCACACTCTCCTGTTGCTATAGTCTACCTTATGTTGGCCAGGGGGTGATGTCTTCTCATGCCATCGTTTTTGCTGCCAGCATGGAGCAACCCCCTTGAGCCTGTGAGCCTGTAAGCCAAAATAAACCTCTTTTTCCCACAAGCTGCTCTTTGTTGGGTGATTTCTACCAGCAATGCGAACCTGACTGCAACAGTTCCTAAGCTTTAATAGGTTCAGAACTTCTTTAGTCTTAACAAGGCTATTTCCATTGGAAACTTCCTAACAAGCCCCACTCCAGCATAAAATATTTGAATTTGGAGAAAATTGCTATATAGCAAGCATGTGGTTAAAATTATGTCTTTTTTTTTTTTTTTTTTTTTTGAGGCAAGCCCAACAGACTGGCCTTTTTTTTAGAGAGAGAGAGAAAGGGAGAGAAAGAGAGAGAATTGATGCACCAGGGTCTATAGTCACTGTAATAGAACTCCAGATGCATGCCTTATGTGCACCTGCAACCCTGTGAATGCATCAGCTTGTGTGTCTGGCTTACATGGAATCTGGGGAGTCAAACATGAGTCCTTAGGCTTTGGAGGCAAGTGCCTTAACCACTAAGCAATCTGTCCAGCCCTAAAATCATGTCTTTTTACACCTGCTTTTTGTGAATTCTGAGTAAGACTCTACATTCTGTATTATCTTTAGGACACTTTTGGCCACTTGGTGGTTTTCCTAATCAGTTGCTGTACATGGTTGTCATTAACACTGCCATGTGACAATGCTATTGTCTCTGCTATTTCTGCTTGCTTAATAATGTTAAGCTTAAGGGCTGGAGAGATTGCTCAGAGGTTAACTAAGGAACTTGCCTGTAGCCTAATGACCTGAGTTCATTTTCCCGCTATCCACATAAGGCCATATGCACAAAGTGGCACGTGTAGCTGGAGTCCTTTTGTAGTGGCTGTTGTCCCTTGTGCACCCTTTCTCTGTCTGTATCTCTCTCTCTCTCTCTCTGCTTGCAAGTAAGTAAATAATTTTTTTTTTTTAAAAAGAGAATGCTAAGATTATTCTGATAGTAACAACCTCGAAGACTGCGATATTTAGGTGGGATTAAAACTTATTTGCTAATTTTAGGAAGCTACTTCTAACTAGAGAAATTATCAATTCAGTTTTAGTTTTAGCTTGAACATCATTTTGTATGTTATAACTTTGGCTTCACATGACAGATGTACAACTCAGGTAAGTTCAGTAATTATTTCTTACAGCAATGTGGGGTCCTTGTAGACTCTGAAGATGGTACAGGTCTGTGGAGGAAGCACTGGAAGCAGAAATTATAAGCTACAAGGATTCTCTCACCCCTTTCTTAACTCTGCTCCTCACTGAAATCTGTTGGACTCTGCGTCTCTGCAGACTGGCCTTGCTCAGTTTCTCTGAGTCCATGTCCATGTTGGAACATTTCCACAGAGCTCTCCTATATTGTTTTCCAATACTAAGAAGAAAATTATCCCTGTGTGTTCCAAATCCATACATTGATCAAAAGAATTGCTAAATATTAAAGAAACCAGCTTAGAACAGAGACCGTTCCCCTTACATCCACTATGTCAAACACATGTAATCAGAGAAAGGAATAAAGACTAGTTCAGCCTTGGGCTAATGAGGTTGGCAAACAGAATTAAACTGTTCACAGTGAATGGGCTTAGGCAACTATTTATATTGGAGGTAGAAGGAACTTGTGGTACATCAAGAGGTAGAAACAAGGATGTAGTAAAATTGCCCTCTACTGGGTTAATTCTGAGGAATTTTGAAAAGCAAATGAAACTCTTATAATCTCTTTCCTGAATATAATGTACAACCATGAACATTATATATATATATTATATATATAATTTCCAACATGACAAATGTTATAATAACATGGGTGTACACTGCCTCAAGAATCTTGGTGATGCTAATATGTTCTTGTTTTAAAAGGTACCTGAGGGCTGGAGAGATGGCTTAACAGCTAAGACACTTGCCTGCCAAGCCTAAGGACCCAGGTTTGATCCTCCGGGTCCCACATAAGCCATATACATATGGTGACACATGCATCTGGAATTTGTTTGCAGTGGCTAGCAGCTCTGGCTCTCTCTCTCTCTGTGTGTGTGTCTCTAATAAAGATAAAAGAAAGGTAACTGAGGGGTGGAGAGATGGCTTGGTGGTTAAGGCCTTTGCCTGTGAAGCCTAAGGACCCAGGTTCAATTCCCCAGTACCCACGTTAGCCAGATGCACAAGGTGGCACATGGGTTTGCAGTTCATTTGCAGTGGCTAGAGGCCCTGGCATGCCCATTTTACCCCTGCCCCTCCCTCCCTCTCTCTGCTTCTCTCAAATAACTAAATAAAATTTAAAAAAAATAAAAGGTAACTGACAGGACAAGTATTTTTTGACTTATTAGGGCTCAAATATCATAATATTTAGCTATTTAATAAAATAAATTAAAATTAGGTTTCTTTCACATACTTCCCCCTAAATTTGATAAATTTATAAAACCAAGACACCCTTGGCATATTTAAAATACATATTGGGGCTACTAATGCATTTGAGTTGGGTCTTAACTTTTGAGGTTTTTGTTGTTGATGTGGTTTCTTTATAGAAAGTGATTTAAAATCCACTTTATGAGCCATGCAGCTAAAATGATTGTAGATATGATGGCTTCTGGGCATGATAGTTGTATACCTTTCACTGGGGCTGAACCTCCACAAGCTAAATTATGGAGTACTTACAGGCACACACTTTTCCTGTCAAGAACTATGGGGCATGTAAAATGCATTTATGATTGATAGTAGGGCACAGAGAGTTTAAAACCCACATTTTTAAAGTTAGACTGGTTAACCTTGTACAGTACTATAATGTGGTGCTTTGGAATTAGAGGTCCAGAGTAGTAATATTTGCTGCCAAAAGAGCCGTATTTATTAACTCAACAAAGCTGTAAGGGGACAGATTTGGAAGGCAGAACACAGTATTTCATCTTGAGAATCATCTTTGATCTTCATCATTAGAGGTCTCAAAAAATCACATCTTTTAAAAACTGGACATGCTAATCAATCCTATAAGATCTGAAAGGTTATGAATTTTTCATCACTGCATTGTGGCTTTGAAGTTAACTGTAAATATTTATAAATCCCTTATTTCTAATACATATGAAAGTAAATGAAAAAGAATGGAAGACAGGAGCTTTTTGACTTTTCCTTTCTACCTCTTACTGTGTATATGTATCTGCAGATATATGCATATAAAGTTTAGGGTCTTTACTATTCATTCATATAAGTCATCTGCCATGACTGAAAGTTTGTATTTATATCAAAGCTCATTTTAAGTGACACTGAAATTGTGAAGTGCATGTATATAAACACACACAATATTTTTAATAAATTGTTCAACTGATCATTCAAAGCAGTGGGGAAGAAAAGAGTGTCTTAATTGCTGGATCTTGTTTTGCATTTGGTAAACATTCTAATCCATTGTGGCTTTATAGAATTTATAAACACAACCTGTAATCAATTTTTTCGTCTTTGTGCTTTTGAATCTGAAAATATACAATGATGCTAGACTGTTCTGTGAATAAAACAAACTGAATCTGAGTATAAAAGAACAGAGGTATGTTATTTGGGGCTACTTTTTAGGTCCTTGTTTTTCTAAGAAATAATTTTGCCCTTTAAATTGACTATCTTGAATAACATTTGTTTGCCTATAATCCAACAAAAAGTGAAGTAAAGGGAAAAATAGATACATGATATCTACATCTATTCAAAAAATGGGTTTGGGGCTGGAGAGATGGCTTAGAAATTAAGGAGCTTGCCTGAGAAGCTTAAGGACCCAGGTTTGATTCCCCAGTAACCACATAAGCCAGATACTGCACATGGTGGCACACATAGTTCTGGAGTTCATTTGCAGTGGCTGGAGACCCTGGCATGCCCCTTCTCTCCCTCTCTGTGTATAGTAAATAAAAAAATAGGTTTGACTTTGTTTCAGGATTCATTTTGGAATGAAAGGCTCCATCTTGATTAATCCACACTCACATAAAAGTAACAGTGGAACTGCTCCTGTATTTGAAGTCCAGCTCACCAATGATGTGATTTGTTTCTTTGACTCTTCAGTGGAACTCAGGTAAAATAAAATAAGTACTTTAACTTCAGAAAGGTAAAGGCTGGACCTGCAGTTTGCTTTGAGGTATCAACTGTATTACTAGGTAAAACTGTATATTGGCAAGAAGACATTGTAACTGAACCTTCAAATAATTTTTGGGGTCTCCACTGTTCACCCATGTAGCTCATATGCAATGATTAACATCAAGCGGTTGTATGATTATGAGCTCATTTTAAATGACATTGCAGTTGTAAAGCAAACATGATTAATATGTTGTGTACTCCCTTTTATAGAAACTCAAAGGAAAGCCAACACAGAGTAAAAACAATGGAAGAATTAGATGTGTGTTCACCTAAATTCAGTTTCTCAAGAGCAGAAAGTGAGATGAAAAAGCAGAAAGGACGAATGTTATGTGACGTGTTACTGGATCAGAAAGTGTTGCCTGGCGTTGGGAATATAATCAAAAATGAAGCTCTCTTTGACAGTGGTCTCCATCCAGCTGTTAAAGTAAATCATAAGTATTTTTAAATTTTATTTTTTGGTCTTTGTATAGTGTGTGTGTGTGTGTGTGTGTGTGTGTGTGTAGAGCACTTTTAGTCAGAGGTCAGTACAACCTCAGATATCTATCCTCACCCTACACTTTCTCTGAGACAGGATTTCTTATGGTTCACTAGGCAAACAACGGGCTAGCCAACCTGTGATTTTTTAGGCAGTTCTCCTGTGTCCACCTGCCTTATGGCCTTAGGTGCCCTGGGATTCCAAATGCTAACACTATAGCATCCTGGTTTATGTGAGTTTTTGGAATCTGAACTCAGGCGCTCATGTTTTTGTAGCAAGCACTTTATCCACCTTCCATCTTCCCAGCCCTAAATTCATTCTAAATTATTTTTAAATACTATGAAGGGTCCAGAGTGTAACATTTAAATTTGTATTATAGTAACACATTCTTCACTGCAGATATGTTTTATGTGATGTACTTTAGGGTCCTCTTCTCCATGTAGCTGGGGCTCTGACTGCCCTCCTAAAATTACGCTGTGTGTGTTCTCACTCCCCACTCCTCTTTAACTTACAAGTTTTTTTTTCCCTCATACTGTGTATTACTTTCAAACATTTTTTACCTATTAACTTACTGTTCAAATAAATCTGTGTCCTCAAGTTAGAATGTAACCTCTAATGAGAACATAATAGTTTTGTTCAGCAGTGTATGCTAATATCTAGATCTCAGTGTCTACCTTTAGCAAGATACATACAGAAAATGTGAATGAATTAGGCTTACAACTTGCTTTTTCTATCTGGCATATTAAATAATCATTGCACATATGTGTGTATTCCTGTTTGTTGGAAATCTTGCTTTTTTTGGAGTAAGGGCGGGATATGAGTAGCGGGGACTGAGGAATGAATGATCTGAGTAAATGGAAACAAAATTTATAATCCTTGTTCAAATAGCTTATTGACATGAAGAGAAAAATATTGGGCTGCTAGCACAAGATACCAGGGTAAGGAATGGATTTGTTTTTCTTCTATTTGTTGGTTTCTTGTTTTCATTTGGAGAGACTTGAACTTATTTCTATGTTATACAATGGAAAATTGGTAGAAAGGAAAATGCTGAAATTGCAAAAAGAATGATAACAAATGAAGTAGGGCATAGAGATGGGAATGATAGTGCACATATATTTCAGTTTCCAGAAAGGAACTTTACATTGGGAGTTTTTCTAGGGCTGTTATGATTAACTAAATTATTTTAACTCTATTAGCAAAATTTTATAACTATTTTTTACTAATTAACACCAAGTATTTTCCATATAAATCTAAAGACACCTCTTTGTTTGGTACATACACTTTCTGGATAGTTTTATTGAAAACCACTTCAGTAGGAATTAAATTTTAAAGGAAGCCAGTTAATGATAATTCTAAATTGGGTTTGCTTTTTGACTTGGAATATGTTAATTTAATGCAGCAATGGTAAAAAACGACTGACAAAATTAAGCTTTTAAAATCATGTAGGCCTCTATGGAGAATGTCTGAATAAGAACTAAGGACATAGTAATCTATGATGAACTGGGAATTTACTATTTTATCTGTACATTCAGTCATATACTTATTTACAAAAGATCATTTCTCCATAATGTCTGAGTGTTTAAAGATTACTGATATTTCCAGTTCAGTTACTCTCTTCTTATAAGCACAATTAATGCAAAACTGTAGCTTTACCTATCAAGGTGTGTCTTACCAATGTGTATATTGGAAGTAGCTGTCTTAAGTTGCATAAGTTTTGGAAGTTAAAACATTGAAGACCATGTATAGTACTTTTATCAATGATAATGCATATGATAGATAAATGTCAAGCTTGGTCATACAAGCATATACCCTCACACAAAGCACTCTCATGAGGTCTGTTTCTGAGTATTAGTACATACCTTAGTAGTAATGCATGTGCGTAAGTTCATGTCTTTTAAACCTTAATAGTGACCTAATGGCCATCTACCCCCAATCCTATATTTTCTCACCTTTCTGTTTCAGGTTCCTTTTTAATTCTTATATATTTTTTTCAATCCCATAAGATTTTTTAAAGTGGCTATTAGACAATACTGAGGCCACAGATGTCTGGTACAGAACATTTGTTACATTCTTGAAATCAGGAGTGGTAGCACATACCTATCATCTCAGCTTTCACAAGTTCAAGGCCAACCTGAGCTATATAATGAAACCCTTTTCTAAAAACAAGAGAGAAGACTGGGTATGGTGGTGCACACCTTTAATCCCAGCACTGGGGAGGCAGAGGTAGAAGGATTACCGTGAACTCAAGACCACCGTGAGACTACATAGTGAATTCCAGGTCAACCTGGACTAGAGTGAAACCCTGCCTTGAAAAACAAAACAAAACAACAACAACAAAAAAAAAAAAAAAATAAGTGAGACAAAATGAATAAATATATACTTGAATTTAGAATTGAAACTTAGAGATAGGAATGGTGGTCTTATCAGCCCTGCTATCAATTAAAAATAAAGCTGCTTTGACACAAAATAGACGCGTAAAAATCAAGTTCTAGGGCCTAGAGATTTAGCTAAGTAATAGTGGACTCTTATAGCATTCATAAGGCCCTTGTTTTGATCTCTTACAGAGAGATATGGAAAGCATGTATTTTAAGTTATTCTTTCATGCTTTATTCTCTGTAATAGAATTGGTAAGTCTGCATTATAGTATAATGAATAAATTTTAAAATAATGTTAAATTATTATTCTACTCTAAGGTCTGCCAGCTATCAGATGAACAGACTCATCACCTTGTGAAGATGACCCGTGACTTCAGCATTCTCTTTTACAGGGTAAGAGCAAACTTTTTCAACCTCGTGCAATGTCAATGGTTTCCTCATATTGATTGCACTGTGTGGAAGCTCTACGTAGCCATCTAGTGGTAAGCGTTAGTAGTACAGTATAGTGCCATCTTTGGGGCATAATTAACATCTTGGAAATTCTAGGTCACAGGTCAATCCAATCTTGTCTTACTGTGAATATATTAGATTATTTTCTTACTAAGGTGGAGAACTGTTGTATTAGTATTTTACCTTGACTCTAATTCTATTTTGAAATTTAAAGTATTCATACAGAAATTGACTTCAAGTTAAATAGACTTTAATTCATTCAGGTTTGGCACTTATCTGTGGTTTAAATTATTTAGGTAATTCTTAGTTGCTTCACCTGTAAAAATGAATGCTTTCTTTATGTACCACAACTAAGTAGAAATAAGTACATTATTCACATGTAGATTTGGCAAGCTGTATATATGCTCATTTGGACTTCAGTAAATATATTTTATCTTTTAAACAACTCATGATAACTAAATCTGTTTTTCCACCATGGTCTAAATTTGTATTTTTGTACTAAAAATCTATTTTTACTATGTTTAGAGAGGAAGCTATTGCAACAGTCATTAGTAATTAACCTGAATTGTTAATGAACTTCTTATATTTTGCTTTGAGTAATAATAGCTACTTTAAAATTCAGCCTGTTTATTTCCTCTTCCAGAGAAAAATGACTCTAAATAAAAGCGCATTCTGTCATATCAAATTGGGTGTACCAAAACTGATATAAATTGTTTGTGTAATTTTCAGCTCATATACAGTGAGTTATATTCCTGAGTTTTCCATTTTCATCCTGCTGATGTAAATCATCATGTAGGAACTTTAAATGTCTGTGAGTAAGTAGAAAAAAAATGACAGAAAATTGAAAGTGTCTTTTGAAATAGAACAAACCCAAAATGAAGCTCAGTCTCTCTTAGGATAGTATTTGAATTTTTAAATTTTTTTTCCTAGTGAATCTTGACAGTCCTAGGTCTACAAAGAAAATGTCCTCATTAATTTTTTTCCCCTAGAAATGAGTTTTTTGACTATTGAAACTGAGTGAGCAGCTTCAGTGTTCTAAAAATAACTAGATTCAAAGTTAATCTAGCCTTTTTTATAACCATATAATTGTGTTTAATTAAGGAAACCTTAAAAGTGTAAGACATTTTAAAATATAGCACTTTAACAAGTAATTTTGATAAGAATATAAAACAGAATAGTTTTGAATGCTAATAAGTCAAATCATAATGACTCCATTACTTCATGCCAGTTTTATTTGATAGTACTGAATTTTGTGAATGCCTTTTTCTTAGATGAAGGAAAACATTATATGGGAGTACATACAAATATATATGTATATGTATGTGTTAAAACATTTTCAGAGATGACTTGATCTCAGGAATACATTTTTACCTCCTTAGCAACAGTTTTGAGCATAACATTATACTTTTTTTTCAGTGCCATAAATCAGGATCTGCCATCTCTAAACACTACAAGGTTTATAAGCGTCCTCATTGTGGTCAGTGCCACTGCAAAACTACTGTGTGTCGCTTAGGGGAGAATAATAGGATGACATATTTTTGTTCTCACTGTCAAAAAGAAAACCCTCAACATGTTGATATATGGTAAGATACCTAATCAAAATTATCTAACTACGTACTTATAATCAGAGAATGGAACCGAAGAACTATCATGCCTTTCAAAAGGCAACATAATTCAAAAGTATCTGAACCTTTGGAAGAAAACAATAAAGAACTAAAAGGATCCAAAAGTGATAGATGGATTACTTCTGAATTTGGGTAAAAAACTTCTTGCTTCACTAATGATGACCTTCGTTAGTTTGAAAGTAAGTACTGAGAGGAGTCAGTTATTTGGAAAAATGTTAATACCATCAAGTCTTTGTTTATAGATAATGTACATCCTGAGCAAGATTCCTTAAGGGTCTATATCTTGTTGAAGAACTGACAGATTATGTCTCGAACACGTGTGTGATCACTTTGCCAGTGGCTATACTTTTTTGAATTACCACTCTACAACTAGGAAAATAACCTCAGCTTTGAGACCCTCTGTATACTCTGGACTTGGACTAAAAGTCTGTTGATTACCTGACCTGCCTGGTGGGTGACAATGCTGTTTTGGTTTCCATAATTACTGTCAATTCAGATAAAATGTCCAGTCATCTTCATAAAATATGTGATTTCTTTTTGGGCCAGTGCACTGTCACACTAGTCAATGGCCACAGGAGAAAAATTAACAATATAAAGTATCTGCCTAGCAGTATATATTGTTACAAATTGAGTTACCAGTGCAAAGAAAAAACACAGCAAATACTACAATATGTCAGGTCTACACAGAAAGATTGTAATATCTCATAGTGTGGTTTGAAATCTACTTTAGGAATACAACTTTTGATTAAGTAAATGAGAAAGAAAACTTTACTTAATTGGAAAAAACAATGTGGACACAAACCTTGATCATTCATTCATGAACATGCATGGCATGCTAGAGGGAATACTGACCAAGTCAGTGTGGGCTCTAAATTGTTGAATTGTAAACTGTGGTGCTGCAATAGGATAGGATTAAGTCGTAGGAATCATCACTAGTCTGGGGAATAGTTAATATTAATATATAATAATGATAATAATGAATTTTCACCCTCTGTATTCTGTCCCTCTACTTACCTATTAGTCTTTCCACGTTTAACCCTTCTCTGTTTTTCCTCTTTTGGCCTCATTTTAGCTTCCCAGCCTCAACTATTGACTTTTACTCCAATTTACAAACAAATCTAAATATTCAAAGCTAGGCTCCTCATATGGGGAACATGGGGCATTTGTCTTTCTGAAGCACCAGACATTTATGAAACTCAATAGTAGTTTCTCTGGGCCAAAATAGGGTAGGCAGGCCTGTGCTACTCTGGAGAGCAATCTTTCCCTTGCCTCTGTCAGTTTCTGGTGACTACTAGCATTTCTTGGCATGTGGTTCCATCACTGCAGTCTCAGCCTCTATCTTCCAGTACTTTGTTTGTGGTATGTATCAAATCATCTCTGTCTGCCTCTCTCTTATAAAGACAATTGTGATTGAGGATAAGAGACTATCCAGATGATATCCCTAGGCCACGATTCTTAATTACGTCTGCCCAGACTCTTTCTTTATAAAGCAACATTTATAGTTTTCTACGAATTTTACCCAATATCAATCGAAGGCCATTATGATTAATGACATCATGTTAAGGTTGAGATTCCTACTATATACCCAAGAAGAAACTGGAAAAAAAGATTATTGCAGAGTGATTAGGAGAGTGAGAAAGAAGAAAAAAAAAACACAGAGACAGAGCGCGTGCGAGAGCTTCCAAAGCCTTCACATCAAACAATATACATCATATTAGAATTAGTGAAATCATCCATAGAGTAGAAGGAGTAGTAGGAAATAAATAATGGAACACTGGAGTACACTGACAATGTGAAAGTTACTTAAATTGTGTAACCCTATGAATGAACACAGGCCTATTACCTTTCAGAATAAGATATAACTGCCAGGACTTATGGAAGTAGATTTTGAAGGTATGGTGTTCCATAGGCATTTGATACACTGAGTAGTAACAGTCAAGATGAATAAATATGAGAGATAATAAATAAATAAATAAATAAATAGACGAGTCTCATCTTGAGATTTTCTTAATGCTATTCACTGCTTTACCAAATAAGCCTGCATTTATAGACCAGTGTATTTGCATATAGAAGTCCAAGGCCACCTTTGAAAGTCAAAGAACTCATGCAAAATACTATCTACTGGATGGATAAAATTCTCTTAGCTGGTTTTAAAATCATTGCTTCTTGTACTGTGAGTGAAAACTTGTATTTGTGACATTAACAGCAAACATTAAGGCTCAGGATATAGTTTTGACAGCTGAAAGCTATGACTTCTTAAACAATAAAAATAGAATCTTAAAGCCGGGCATGGTGGTGCATGCCTTTAATCCCAGCACTTGGGAGGCAAAGGTTCCCAAAGAGATTGAGGCTACCCTGACACTACATGATGAATTCCAGGTCAGCCTAGACCAGAGTGAGACTCTACCTCGAACAACAAAACACACACACACACACACACACACAAAATAATAAACCAGAGTCGTAAGAATTTCTGGGATACTCAGAATGTATAAGAATAAGGCAGTTGGAATGTTAATGATGAATTTCTAAAATTATTTCATAGCACACTGCCAACCAGAAATCTTGTAATCCACTGGACATCTAGCAAAGAGGAGCTTTTGATGGACACAGTGGCTCAGAAATCTGAAGAGCAGTGGGCCTGTGTTGTCTGTACTCTAATAAACAAACCTTCTGCCAAGGCCTGCGATGCTTGCTTGACTTCAAGGCCTGTTGGTAAGACTGAAATTTTATTTTGAATTTGTTAAATTTCTAAGAGAGTTAATTATACAGTCAGGGATATAGCTTGCTCTATCTTGGTATTCCATCACTAAGGAAAATGCTTTCCTGAGGAATTGCCAACCTTTGCGTGTAAACCAAACTGATAGTCTCTTGAAAAAAGAATATATATATTTTTTAAACAGAGAGGGGAAAACATGCTTTTGCTAAAACAGTATGTGCCTTTGTATCTCAAAACTGAGATGATCACATCTGTTCTCTGCTGTTTCTAATGAATTATTCAATAAAGCTCCATTTTATGCATATTTCAGCAACTTTCAAGTTTGTTACTCAGCCCAAGTGTTTCATAAATTGAAAAGGATGATTTCTGTAAGAATGTCTTTGCAGGTGGAATAGAAAATCACTAATTTTTTTCTCTTCTTTATCCTTTCTACCCCTTGTTATTAAAATCTTTACCCAGACAATTGTACTGATTTCATTGAAATCCTTCAAAATAACTCTATAGAGCTCACAATCTCAGGCGTTCAGAGAATGTAAAACCTCAGAGGAAACCTGTGATTAAGCACCATCTCATTGATGTGGCTCCTATTGTGTTTCCAAGTGTTACTTCTTTCTCCAATTATAGACAAGAAAGTTCATTCTTGACTTAAAGACCCCTCCATTGTGTTAGCTGCAGCATGATGTTTGGTTCCCTAGGCTTAGAAGGCGGATGGCAACATTGAACAGTTTTGCTAATAGGCAGAAGGATGGTGGTGTCTATATGTCCCTCTTTCATTGTCACTCAAAAATAAGTCTGTTTTCCACATTCATTTTATCATTCTGAAATCTCATCTCATTACACATCTCATTAACTATTTTCTTGATAGTTATTTTACTATGAAAGATATATAGCTATAATTTAGTATATATTATGATACACATCCCCAAATCCTTGGATGTTTGTTGAAACATTGCATTTTAATAAACATTAAGTCTCTGTAATTCTTTACTTAGTTCAAATGAACTTTTCATTTTGTCTTATTCATAAAAATATTTCTGGTAGTACATACTTCAATCTGACTGCTGAAACCTGAGGGTTTATGCAATATCATCTCTTAATTACCACCACTTAATGTTTTGCCTTATATTAGTGGAACTGATCACTGAACAAACTTTAAATGTTTAAACATGATCCAAAGTAAATTGAAACATGTGTTAACCTCATCTCTGAGTGCAAATAAGGTGTTAAAATTTTGCATTTTAAATAATAACTTTATTTCCTAGCCACACGATTAATTACAACTAGCTCAAGCCAGCTTTGCTGACTGTTACAAACTGAACCTTTTTATTTTTATTTATTTATTTTTTTTGGTGGTGTGTGTGTGCACACTTGTGGGTGCACTCCTGTGACAGCCTGCGAGTGGAGGTCAGAGGACACTTCTCGGCTTGTTCCTTGCCTTTTCACTTCATTTTGCAGTAGGGTTTCTCTCAGGATTCTTGCTGTGCTCTTAATCTTCTGTGCTGCACTCACTATGGACAATTCTCCTATCTCCACCTCCCATCTCACCCATTAACGTGCTGGTGCTGCAATTACGGTAGCCCAACATATCTTCTGGCTTTTTCCATGAGGTTTGGGGACTAAACTCAGATACTCCAGCTTGGACAGCAGGTGCTGAGTCTTCTCCCCAGCCTTAAGTGAACTAAATAGTCAATATGTTATATTTTTAGGGATATTGCAAAATTACCTCTGTCTTCTTCCAGATTCAGTGCTGAAGAATGAAGAAAATTCTGTTGCCTTTAACAGCTTAGTGAAGTACCCTTGTAATAGTTTTGGGAAAACTCATGCGGAAGTAAAAATCAATAGGAAAACTGTCTTTGGAAATACCACCCTTGTATTGACAGATTTTAGCAATAAATCCAGTAATTTGGAAAGAAGAAAAAGCCAAAACCAGATACTAGATGGGGAATTTCAAAACATTTGTTCTTCAAACGAGTGTCTTTATGATACACAGCACTTCTCCAAGGAGAGAACAAACTGTGTAATGCAGCAACCCAACAAAGTAAACATATCACCTGCACTCTCCTCTCCATTTGAATTATTTAGTCCAGCACATAAAATATTGAAAACAGCCTACCATTCACCAACAGATCCCACAAGTTACAACTCGGGATTTACTAACAGGTACGGTGCTTCTGACTTTGGTTGTTATGGTATTTTCATTGAGGTTTCTTAAAGGTGTTTTTAAGATCTTTAAGTTATTTGGATTGCATTAGTTTTTAAGGAGGCAGAAAAACCATCCATTGCTAAAGAAATCAAGTACCATGAACACTGAAAAACTGTTATATTAATTTGCTTCCTTTCTCTTTGGTTGCTGTTGAATGTTTGAGAAGGAAGAAAATGAAACAAGATTACAAGATTTCCTACATTTGCAGTATGTTTTTTTTTTTTTTTTTTTTTTGTCCTCTGACTGTAACTATAAGGTCATTAGGGAATATTTTGAAAGTATCAGAAAACATAAAAATATTTATTTACATCACACCATAATCATAGCAGTTATAAATAAATACTACTGACATCTTGTATACTGATAGTACTTAACTTAAAAGGTAGTTATGACCTGATAAACCTGTCATTGTTTGAAGATGCATCAAATGGACTTAAACATCACAGCTTAGCAACACAAGACATTGTAGACTGCTGGTATTTCCCCTCATGTTATATGTCTGATTGGGAGCTGTAGCTTGTTGTGTACCATTGAAAGAAATTATTATGATGCATGTCATGAGCAGAGGAAACAATGACAATTCAAATTTTGAAATGCAGTTTATACTGAACTCCTATTTCTTTTTAACCAGTGTAAACTCAAAGCAGTATAAGTTACACTATCATGGTGGGGCCCATCTCTATTTACTACCACTGAAAAAAAAATTCTGAATCCTTCATAAAAGCTTTGTGAGTTTCCTCTACTTACAAGAAGAGGGCTGGGGAGATGGCTTAGCCATTAAAGCACTTGTCTGCAAAGCCTAAGGACCCAGGTTTGATTCCCCATTGCCCATGTAAAGTTAGTTGCATAAAGTGGTGTGTGTATCTGGAATTCTTTTACAGTGGCACTATTCCCTGGCATGGCCATTCTCTCTCTCTCTCTCTCTCTTTCTCTTTCTTCCCCCTTGCAAATAAAAATACATATTTAAAAGAAGAGAGAAAACCAAGGTAACTTTAGTGACATTTGTTTTAAACAAAGTGGCTACATTTCAGCCACATGGGACAGGGTTCTCTATTTCAACCACAAAGTCCCAAAGGACATCCAGCCTTTTGTTTTGTTTTGTTTTGTTTTGTATCTGAAATGAAAATTTCCAGTTAGATTCTATATGTCCAGACATGTTTCATGACAATCCCGGGAATATGTCCAAGAGAAGCCACCTGCCCCCCCCCCTTTGCCGTTTACTGAGACGTATAAATTTTAATAAGTGGTGGCATCTCTTTTTAGTTTAGTGAATACTGGCAGCTCCTGAAGCAGTCTTCTGTTGTTCTCCTTTACCCACCTCATTGGATTTCGATTTCTTATCACAGTGTGCTATGCCTCCCTCAGAAAATGATATCTTTATCTTTCCTCAGATATTTTATTTCCAGTCTGCCATTTAAAATCTTTTTTTAATTTTATTTATTTGAGAGTGACAGACAGAGGGAGAGAGATGGAGGCAGAGAGAGGGAGGAAATGGGTACATCAGGGCCTCCAGCCACTGCAAAAGAACTCCAGATGCATGTACCTCCTTTTGCATCTGGCTTATGTGGGTACTGGGGAATCAAGCCTTGAACCAGGGTCCTCAGGCTTCACAGGCAAGTGCTTAACCACTAAGCCATCTGTCTAGCCCCAGTCTGCCATTTTTGTTCATCAAAAATCAGATGTCATACGCTTAGCGTTTAAAAGTATTTTTTTTTAATTTATTTGAGAGAGTGATAGAAAGAGGTAGGCAGAGAATTAATTTGAGTATGCCAAAGCCTCCTGCCACTGCAAACGAACTTCAGACACATGCACCACTTTGTGTGGCTGGCTTTACATGAGTACTGGAAAATCACAGCTGGGCCATCAGGCTTTGCAAGTAAGTACCAGTAAGTACCTTTAACTGCTGAACCATCTCCCCAGCCCACACTCAGCATTTTTAAAGGAAAAGTATATAATGTGTGATGAAGCTTTTGCTTCCCATGCATGCCTTTCTTGCAATAGGAAACAGCTACTTTGAAATCTAAAGTAATCTCAGGTGGGATTCTGATTTCCAGATAACTCCTTTGGTCTTAGCCTTGCCTTTATTGATGGGGAGATTCCTCTGCACAGTGGGAAGAGGGTTAACTAGTATAAACTCCCATACTCTGAGAATCCTTAAGGCTTATCTCATAATGATCCTGAGACAGCTTTTGCCCAGTTAAAACATTTATCTCAAGCTTCATACCCTAATTCTAAATCTTTTTTTTAAGAAATTATATTGACAATTTACATACATGCATCTAATCTATTTGATCATAATCTTCTCCATTTACCTTCTCATAACCCTGTTTCTCATCCCTCTTTCGCTAAGCCCTCTTTGAGTTTATCTTTTATTTTTAATAGACAATTTTCATACTTGAATATAATAAAATTAGATCATAATTCCCTCCCAGTACCTTCTTTTGCCCCTTTTCCCCATTACCTCCTCCCTTCCACTGAACTCCTGCTTCTAGTCCCTCTTCTATTTTGCCTTTTATTCTCCACTTCCATCATCCTTGTTGAAACATTGATGAGTGCAACATTGTGGAGCTGTTGTGGAGGTAATACCACCTGCTATGAGGTTAAGAAATAATGGACATGAAGCTAGAAAATAGTGACCCTCTCTGTCTTCTACTCTTGCATCCTTTCTGCCCTCTCTTCTGTAATATTCCCTGAGCCTTGGCAGGCATGATAAAGATAGTTCATTTAATAATGAGCATTCAACCATCCCTTATTCTCACACTTTGATAAGTTTTGAGTCTCTCCAGTACTGATTGTCATCTACAAAAAGCTTCTCTCACCAAAGGTGAGAGAACAGTACCAATCTATGGGCACAAACAATATAAATATTAGAAGGCAGTTTGATGGACACAACATACCTTTTTATTCAACCAACAGTAGTTTCTTCCCTCCCAAGGTCCATGACCTTCCCAGCCATAGGTTTAGGACTGGGTTTTCAGTAATGGGGATGAATTCCCTCTTATGAACTGGATCTCAGATCACAGAGCAGCAGTTGACTACCGCATAACAGTCATGCCACTGTTGTACCTGTGGGCCCCTCCTATCTGGCTCCTAGGTTGTGCAGCACACATGGATGGTCTGCAGTCGGGTAAGCCTGTTAACTTTTCTTCCTCAGCAGGCTGCATAACACTTTCTAGCACTATGAAAGGTAGCCAGGAGGGAGTGGCTTTCCAGCTCAGTTTTAACTTGATTTTTCTGTGTCCTGTGACTAATGCTTGTGGTATCTTAAGCTGTAAGGGCTTATCATCTAGTTCTGGTGGCAGCCAAAAGCCTTGGCAATGGCCTGTATTGTTTTGACAGCTTTAGAGGCCTACATGACTAACTCACTATGAGGTATTCCACTGCAGGCACTTGGAGATTTCCTATAACAACCTGTAGCTTTAAAAAAAATTTTTTTTGTTTTATTTTTATTTATTTATTTGAGAGCAACAGAGAGAGAGAGAGAAAATGGTCATGCCAGGGCATCTGGCTTACATGGGTCCTGGGGAATTGAGCCTCCAACCAAGGTCCTTAGGCTTCACAGTCAAGCGCTTAACCACTAAGCCATCTCTCCAGCCCCTATAGCTTTTGCAGCCAGCATTATCTAGCCCCATAGGAAATTTCTGCCCAAACTAGAGCCCTCTCCTGTTTTTTCCTAATTATATTTGTAATTAGTTGACATAGAAATTGGTTTCCCCATATTAGTTTTGACTAGTCTTCTTCTATACTCTCATCTCCTCCATTCCCTTCTCTTCCCTTCCTCTCCCCTGACCTTGCCTTAACCTTTCCATC
Organism: Dipus sagitta; assembly: GCA_036346955.1. Taxonomy (NCBI): domain Eukaryota; kingdom Metazoa; phylum Chordata; class Mammalia; order Rodentia; family Dipodidae; genus Dipus; species Dipus sagitta. The sequence goes on from CM070770.1 coordinate 194,542,685, forward strand.
CCCAGTATTCTGTTCCCCTTCTTAGAAATATGCTATCATCTCTCTGTAAGTCCCCGATAGTACCTCCCCCATGACTGCTTTCTAGGTTCATGGCCTCTACTGACTCTTTTTCTTTTTCTCTTATTTGATTTACAAGCAGAAAGAGATAGAGAGAAGGGAGACAGAGTGGGCATGCCAGGGCCTCAAACCACTGCAAATGAACTCCACATGTATGTGTTAATTTATGAATCTGGTTTTACGTGGGTACCAGGGAACCGAACCCGGTTTGATATGCTTTGCAGGCAAATGCCTTAACCAAAGTTGGATCTACAAATGAGAGACAGTATATGTGGCATTTGTCTTTCTGAACCTGATGACCACCTTTCCAACTAATTTCTCATCTATTTTTTTCTTGCTTGTTTGCTTTCTTCTTTCTTTCTTTCCTCCTCCACCATCCATGATAGCATATTGAAGGGCCCAATACTGTCAAGGTAACAATAGCCACTGTGAGGACATGGGTGCAATGACCGCTTCATGTCCAGAAGACAGCATTCCATAGCACTACTCCCTATCCTTTTGTTTTTCCATTCTTTTTCCCCATCTTCCACATGTTTCCTGAACCTTGGACCATGTGATAGAGATGTCTCGTTTGTTGGTGAACACTCAATAGCCAACTCTAAACCTGTTATTAGCAGTTAATCCTGATGATTGACCCTTCACTGATTTTCCAGAATGTTCTGTTCATAATCATTTAGTGCAACTGATTTACCTACTGCCTATGACATATTTGAATTAAACTATAGGAACTGAAATTTTAACAGACTAGATAAACATATGATCTTTTCACCTTAACCCTAATTAGTGCTTCCTGATCAATATCAGGAAAGAGTTATTTAAGAAAGTTTGAGTGGGGAGGCTATGCTGAAGGAGAAAAATTATTTTAGTCACTTTTTTATATTCAGTGACTTAAGTAGAAAGTAGAAATGATCATTTAAATATATTGTGCCATTTGCTGTATCCAGATGAAATATCTTAGCATATTTTTTATTTTCTTAATGTTTAAAAAAATCAGACAATTTAACTAATGAATTAGACTATTTAAAAATATTAATATAACTTTAAATTTAAGTGATTTCTTCATAAGCCATTAGCAGTATAACCATATGATTAATCACAGTGCACAACATGACTGAGAAACACTGCAGCCGTGTGTGTATGTGTGTTGAATATAAGAACACCAGGACAGAGACTCCACAATCAATCAAGATCAACTAACAGAATAAATGTCAAGTGATGAAATAAATTCACCCAGCTGCCCTTCTGCACCCAGCTACTTTGCAAGGAATAAATTGCAAATTACTGTCATTTATTCCATTTTGCTTCCTGTCTGGCAGCTACAGTGTTATCTTGTGGACAAGACACTTAGCACAGGCTCAGCAAATCACACTTTCAATGTAAGTGGTCCGCCCAGAAGTTATAGCCAGTTTACTTTTTTCTTTAATAATTACAGGGTAATTAATTTGAAGTTTGTTCTCGTAATTCCTGATCTTATTGTCACACAGTACCTGCTGTAATTGATGAGACATGGATTGGTGCATCTTTAGATGTATATGAATGTTTTCCAGTTACCAAATTATAAGTTACATAATTGAATCAAATTTTAAGCAGTTAAGAATAGTCAATAAAAAAACATCAATTTAAGTCTATGATCTTATTACTGTAAACACAGAATAAAACAAGGCTTTTGTGTTTCAAAGAAAACACAGGCTCTAGTTTGAACACTGAGACAGCAGCTCATGACGAAGAGTGAAAGGACACTGTCAACTCATTCACGGTTTCTTAGGTCTGCTGCCATCACCTATATGGAAAGTCTTTGTTGGCCAGTGAAAACACCGGTACCTTGTATTCATTTCTTAGTCACATTTTGTACTTCTCAGTGCCTAAGGGTTTCAAAATCACTTGGTACCATCCAGGATTACTTATTTGACTAGTTTGATTTAGTTATTGAAATAACTGTGTGTGCATGCATGGACAGACTTACTTGTTATTTCCTCTGGATCACCACATAGCTTTTTTTTTCTGTAAACAGGATATCTCATTGGCTTGGAGCTCCGCAAGTAGGCTAGGGTAGTAGCTGGTAAGCCTGGAGCTCCTCCTGTCTCTGCCTTGCTCACACTGGCATCATAGGTGTGCTCTACCTCACCCAGCTCTTTATGTGGGTTCTGGAATCAAATTTAGGTCCCCATGCTTGCAAAGCAAACACATTGATCTATCTCCCAGACTCCTCAAAATAATCTTGTATGCTCAAGCAACATTGAATTGGACTGATTAATTTTAAAAATTAGGCAATCTTTTATTATAATAAATCAGTATATCAGTAAAAAAATGATAAATCATCAAAAAATTAATGCTACCTTCCATTTTGAGGACAGTTTAATCTAATTTCTGATTTATTCATCTATTAATGTATTATTTATCTATCTATGTATGTATTTATTTTGAAGTGCTGAGGATTGAGCTCAGGGCTTCATAGATGCTAAGCAATAGTTTTTATCTCTATTGTGTATTGAGAAGCTGTTGTTTCAAGCATTGTCCTTGATTCTGTGATGTCTATACCAGGACAGTACTGCCAGCAGGGCCAGATCTAGCGAACACCTGTTTGTATAAAATTTTATTTCCATCTATTTCATTACTTTCATATTGTGAACAACAAAATCAAGAAGCTACAACAGTGACCATGAGCTCCACAAAGCCTAAATATAAGTTATCTGAAAAGGTTTGCTAAGTCCTGATTTATTATATTAGCATGCCACTTATAAGTCCATATACTGATGGTGAGCCTAATCATGTAAAGTAAGATATTCTCCATGGCAAACTTACCTAGGAAAAATGCTCTGGAACATTTTAGAAAGTTTTTAAATAATGACTGAAACAAAGAGGAACAAAGATGTCCTCAATTAAGCAGAATATTTAATTATCCTGGATATACTCCAATCATAAAATTAATGCTAGTGTTGTGCATATTTAGAGATGTCAGATCACAGGTGGCATGCAGTAACTTGGTTACAGGAGCTCTGTCAGTCCTTCACAACTTAATGTGCAGATGAATCACCTGGGAATCTTGTTAGCACACAGATTCCGTTTCCATGGGGATCTGCAAGATGGGTGGACAATTCAGTGTATCCGAGGAGTCCTTAGGTGACACCCATTGTTCAGCTCAGTGGCACACTCTGAATGCAAAAGATGAGTTCTCATCTGACTAGATTTCCCGAACTGTAGATAAAGGAAGAAACAGGATGGAAGACAGAAATGAAGCAGAGGCAAGATACTGAAGGTTTTCCTCTTTAATCCTGTCCTCCACCTTCAGGCTTCTCAGAAAAGCTTCAATAGTAAAGGAGAGTATGTAAAATTTTGGAATAAAGTTAAAGCAAATGTTTTAGAAAATGATGAATTAAAGGTTACCAAAGACAGCTACATTTAAAATAAGATTCAAAACCTTTTTCATTTTTGTTTTGTAGTTTGGGATATTGTACCCAAGCCCATGCTCTGGTAGGCAAGTGCTTTACCACTAAACTCTATCTCCAACCCTTCTCTTAAAGTTTATTCATTTATTTGTGTGTGTGTGTGTGTGTGTGTGTGTGTGTGTGTTTGCACACACATATGCACACATGCATGTGTACATGCAGACCTGGGTTTCTTGCAGGTGCAAAGTAATGTTCATCTGACTTTACATGGGTGGTTTGGGAATTGAACTTGGGGCAGGAGGCTTTGCAAGCAAACACCTTTAGCCACTAAGACATCTCCCCAACCCCAAAGTCAAAATTTTAATGTCACCTTTTTTGGAGGCAGTTGGTGAAATAGAGGGCTGTGGAAAAGAAAGAACCATTGCCTCTTAGCTTTCTTATTTCTGCTATGGTATTAACTATCATTCTAAGATATCCACTGCAAGAAGGAATGAAATTGTTTCAGATGATTAATTTCAGAACAATGGATTCCTTACCGATGGTTAAGATATCACAATACTGCTGTCTGGATAGGTTCAAAAATTGTTGGGATGTTTAAGTTTATACTATCAAATACTTTTAAGGTGATATATTCAGTCATCTGTTTCATAAATGAATTTCAGTCAATTTCATCACAAATAAAAGCTCTGATTCTCAAATGGTTCAATTAGATATGCTGCCTTATGGCATTATTATAGAAATAAGTATGTGGAATATGTAGTCTAGGAAGCAAGAAGAAAGGGAGAATGTTCCTTCTTCTTAGGTATTTTAAGTCCCCCCAAAGTGATACAAAGGACAAACTATTTTATCATTAACAAAATTAAAAGGGGGCTGAGAGAAGGCTTAACAGTTAGAGGCACTTCATGCAAGGCTGCTAGCCTGTGTTTGATTCCCTGGTACCCAGATAAAGCCAGATGTACATCTGGAGTTCATTTGCAAGAGCAAGAGGCTCTTGCATGCCTACATTCTTTTTCTCTCCTCTCTCTTCTTACAAATATAAATAATAATATTTAAAAAATTAAAAAGAACTTTAAGCAATTTCTGGTTTTGTTGTTTTTGCTTTGTTTTGGTGCTAGGGCTCAAACCCAGGGTGTTGTGCATGTTAAGCACATGCTCTACCATTAAGTTACATCCTTAGCCCCTTGTTTTTATTGATGTAAATACGTTTTCTTATAACAGGTTGATGAAAAGCCTACTATAAATGGGTTCTTAAAATATACAAGATACAAACTGGGTGTGGTGGTGCATGCCTTTAATCCCAGCACTTGGGAGGCAGAGGTAGGAGGATCACTGTGAGTTCGAGGCCACCCTGAGGCTACATAGTGAATTCCAGGTCAGCCTAGGCCAGTGTGAGACCCTACCTCAAAGAAAAAAAAAAATACAAGATACAGAGAATTTATTCTCTTTTTTAAATATTTGACTTTACTTAGTTATTTGAGAGAGAGAAAATGGGCATGCCAGGGCCTCCACTCACTGCACAGGAACTCCAGACGCATGTGCCACCCTGTGCATCTGGCTTATGTAGGTCATGGAGAATTGAACTTGGGTCCTTTGGCTTTGTAGACAAGTGCCTTAGCCACTAAGCCATCTCTCCAGCTCCAAGGTACAGAGAATTCAGAATAATAACAAAGCACATTTATTCAAAAAGAAATATGTTTATACCACGAGTGGACAAGGGCTATTCCTGGACTTGTTCCATGTACAGGATTGACTTCCAGTGACTGAATTCTAACTGCAGAATGTAGACCTTCCCTTCTAAGCTACATAAAGTACCCAGTTCTGCTCTTCCAAGCAGCATGCTTACATATGCTATAATATGATTGTGGCTATAACTGTAGCCTTAATAAAAGAAAAGCATAAAAAACTGTAATTCAAGTGGACAGGAGAGAGTGACCCAATGATCTTGTCAATGCCATTGTTGAGAATCTAGACATGAGAAAATAATTAAAGATTACTAAGGTTCTCCAGGGTCCTGGTACACTTGGGAATATTTTGAAGGAAATGAAAGTGACTATATTGTAATATTTGGTAAGGAAAGTACGGACTACCAGAAAATGGATGATTAAAAAAATGTGGCAGATATGGTGGTGTGCACATTTTTTCCCAGCACTCAGAAAAGCTGAAGTAGGAGAGTTTCTGTGAGTTCAGGGCCAGCCTGTGACACCCTATCTCTAAGAAAAAAGAAAAGAAAAAAAAAAAAAACTGAAGAAAGTATATGATATACTTAATATTCAATTTAGCTAATTTTATTTTCGGGAAATTTAAGATAGGTGCTTTAGGCACACATGTAAGTTTAGAAATCAACTATAATCACCTGGTGAAAAAGAATTAAAAACATAATAGTTAGTAAAAATTACTTTCATCTAAGCATTTGGGGTGAAATTGTATGATCTAAATATTTGGGATGGAGTTGTATGAATAGTTCCTTTACGTCTACTACACTGTATTTGTTTTGTGACTTGTCGTTACAGTGAACTCCCAATTAATATGACAGATCATCCGAGTTCTTTAAATGCTCGTGTTCCCCGTTGCAGTAAACACAAGCGCCTCTGTGTTCTCCGAGTTGTGAGGAAGGATGGTGAAAACAAGGGAAGGCAGTTTTATGCCTGTCCTCTACCCCAAGAAGCACAATGTGGATTTTTTGAAGTATGTATAAGACTTTGTTTATCACTCAAGTATAATTGAATTTTTGTCATTTAAACATAGCAAATGGTAATGCTTTTTCAATTTTACTTTTACACCATTTTTATCTAGTTATGCATGTGTTTGTTTGTGACAGAGTTCTCCTATATGCTGCGATTATAGGTGTGCAGTACTTTAACTGTACATTTTAAATAGCCATATTAATATTCAGTCTAAAGTATAAATGCTAAATATCTTAAAATTCAGAGAAATAAAGGAAATATAGTAATAATAAAATAGCTATTATGTTACTGGATAATTTCATATTTACAATCACAAGAGCAAAAATATTGCTATTTGTTTATATGCTACAAAGGTATTGGGGCTAGATGTAGTGACACACGTTTGTAATTCCAGAACTTGGGAGGTTGAGGCAGGAGGATCTTGAGTTTGAGACCAAACTGGCTTATACAATAAGTTCCAGGTCAGGCTGGATGGTGAGACTCTACTCAAGGAAAGAGAGAAAGGAAGAAGGAATAGTTAAGAGAGTGGAGGAGGATTTCAGTGACTAAGACATACTAAAAGACTCATGAGGTAATCCAAGATAATAACTTGCTCCTCCTCACAGTGTTTGATTTATGCAATAGGTTGAGGTACACAGGGAAAGCAGTGTATCTGCTTTCAATTTATAGTATCCCTGATAAAACCTACTACACAAGCTAGACCTGAAAAAAATGTCCCATAATAATAATATGGCCACAGTGATTTGTCATGGTAATTTGAGGCACTCTCTATCTCTTTTTCATGCTAGTGTGATTCTAATTTTAAAGATACCTATTATTTTTTTCCTAATTGTACTTAATATGGTATGTAACTGATTAAAAAAAAGAACAGTATTTCAGCTATAAAGCAAAGAAAAAAACTTTTATTTTGGCTTCAAGAATGTTTCCAGATATTCCTAATATAGGGAAAGAACTTCATATGTCTTTAGATAAAAAGGGAGTTTGGAATTTTACTGAGTGTTTGATTCAAACAAATTTGTAAATGAGATGCTTCATTTAGGATATGAGCTTTTGCAAAGGGGCAATTGTCAAATTATTAGTAACGATGATGGAGCCAAGATGATTAAATGAAGTTAGTCTTTGTAACTTCCATCTAATTTATAATCCTGTCTTTTTTTCCCCTAGTGGGCAGATTTGTCTTTTCCATTCTGCAGCCATGGCAAGCGTTCCATTATGAGAACAGTATTGAAGATTGGACCTAATAATGGAAGGAAATTTTTCGTATGTCCTTATGAAAAGGAAAAACAGTGTAATTTTTTTCAATGGGCAGAAAATGGGCCAGGCATTAATATTATTCCAGGATGCTAATACTTTTTCAAACTTTTCATAATGTTTACTCCCCCTTTTTAGTAAAAGGGTTGAAGACTATCTGAGGCATGTAAATTATATCACTGTACTATTTGAGAACCATTCTTTTTATTTCTAATGTGTGCTATCTTTCTACCTTATGGCAGTTATTTTTCTTTTATCATAATAAATGCACTTTATTTCATCAGATGAATAGCATATTACATTTTGAGTACATATTTTTGAATATTTTGATAAGAATAAGGTATTTTTAGTACACTTTTATTCTATTGTAACTTTTTTGCAGAGCAATCATTTATTTGCTTTTAGGAAAAGTCTGTGCAACAACATAAATAAGATCCTCTATAATGAATTCTTTTATTAGCCACTACCATTTTTAAATTTTATTATTTAATTTAATTAATTTATTTCAGAGAGTGAGAGAGAGAGAGAAGGAGAGAGAATGGGCGTGCCAGGGTCTCTAGCCACTGAAAAACTACAGACGCATGCACCACCTTGTGCATCTGGCTTATATGGGTACCAGGGCATTGAACCTGGGTCAATAGGCTTTACAGGCAAGTGTCTTTACCGCTACATCATCCCTCCAACACCCTCCTCCCTTTTTATTGGTATTTTTGAGGTAGGGTCTCACTCTAGCCCAGGCTGACCTAGGACTCACTCTGTAGTTCCAGGCTTGAAATGACTCTCCTACCTCTGCCTCCTGAGTTCTGGGATTAAAAGCATGCGCCACATACCCAACTCCCTCTTTTTTTTAATTTTTTTCTTTAAATTTCATACAGATAACTGTGTTTCCAAAAAGAAAAGCAAAAACACATCGATCTTAAGGTATTTCTGCATGCTTGTGGAAAATTCCTTGAAGAACTGGGTCAATGTATTTTTGAAAAGGGCAGCAAACCCTTTTCTATTCTGTCATTAGATTTTTCCATGCAGAGCTATAGAAGTTAATAGCATATGAAATGGTCAGTGAGAACACATCATATTTCATAGTCTTATATGTGCTAACTCTGCACTGAAAATTCAAAATCAGAACTAACCTAAGATTAGTGATTTTAACACAAAGAGCTCAACAAGGCAACAAACCGGTGACAAACCAAAAAATAAAATGTTCAACTAACAATTTCAGCCAATTTGACATGAAGTAAAAAGGAAAATACAAATGAACTTGTGTAATAAGGACAGCAAAAGTCCTATCCTTAAAGACATGCAACTTAAATATAAGGAAATAATAATGAAACTGAACACAAATTTTTAGGTATAGTAAATTTATATCCTCATTGCAGCAGTTACCTATCATTGCTGGGACAAAGCACTTGAACAAAAGCAGCTTATTGAAGGAAATGGTTTATTTAGGCTTACAGTTTTGTGGGAAAATTGCATTGTGGCAGGAGAAGCATGGAAATGACAGATAATGAGGTTGAGCATCTTGTCTCATCAACTATCAGGAAGCACCAAGAGTTCTCCAGCTATTACTGACAAGGGGGGCTGGATTATAAAACCCCAAAGTCTGATTCCACTGACACACCTCCTCCAACAGGCCTCACATCCCAAAGGCACTACCTGCTGGGGATGAGGTATGAGGCTTAATCACAAACACATGAAGGGAACATTTTACTTTCAGCTACTACACCTATCTAATAAAAAATGTGTAGACTGGTAAGAGAGATGGCTTAAGGGGTAAAGGTACTTGCTTGTAAAGCCTTATGACCCAAGTTCAAATCCCCAGTACCCACATAAAGGCAAATGCACAAAGTGGCACATGTGCCTGGATTTTATTGCAGTGGCAAGTGGCCCTGTCATACCCAATCTCTCTACCCACCCCCACTTGCAATAAATAATAAATATAAAAAAGGCTTAGAATCTATAAGAATATTTTACTGCAAACTACCAAAGCATTAGGTGACAGACAATGTTGGCTCTTAGAAAGGTTGATTATTCTGCCAGGTGTGATGGTGCACACCTTTAATGCCAGCACTTGGGCGGCAGTGGTAGGAGGATCATCGTGAGTTCAAGGCCAGCCTGAGACTACATAGTGAATTCCAGGTCAGCCTGGACTACAGTGAGACCTTACCTCAAAAAAAAAAAGAAAAGAAAAGAAAGAAAGGGTAAATGTTTAGAATAGTAAAATGAGAGCCTTCCAATCCTAAATTTATTTTAATGAAATCTCACATTGAATTCAAGGAAGCTTATATTTCCATTGTACCCTGTAATCTTTGACTGAATCTAACCCTTTCACAAATAACTCTAGATTCTGGGTAAGTTCAAGGACAATACTTGAGTGAAGTAAAGTAAATGGATTTTTAAGGGATGGAAAATTTGGAAGAAGACTCCAGTGGTAGAAATTTCTCATTTTTTTTTTTACAGTCTTATACTGAGAGCAGCCTGAAATCCTCATCAAGTATGGTGAGCAGAACTTTCATAGTAACCATAAAGCCTTTCTGACATGAAAAACTACTAGCAGGACAATGGTAGCAAAAGGAGTAAGGGAAGTTTAAGAAAGGAGATATATTCAGAATGCTGTGCTGTTAGTTTAAATTCTTCTTGAATTACTGATTGATCTCTACACCATACTTATGTGGTACAAACTGAACATAGATCCACTAATGATTTAAAAAAAAAAAAACTGAAGCAAAAGTTGATCTATATCCAAGAGAGTTTGCAATTCAAATCTCACCTAATTACCTGCCTGCTGAGACAAAACCATTAACACTCTTTGGAGGAGTATACCAAATCTATGTTCTCCACTATATAATCTCCACAATATTTGGTGTATAATTTACAACATGAAGAACCAGGATGGTACAAATCTACTTCAAAAAAAAAAAAAAAATGCCAAGGCCAACTCCAAGATGATCCAGATCATAGAAGTATCACAACAGGATTTTAGAGCTATCATTGTAACTAGGCTCATTGATATGAATACTAATGGAAAATTATGCAGAATGAAAACACCAACTTCAAGGAGTAACTCAGGTAATCTGAAATGGCAAGTATCCCCAACATTGATCTTCACAAAGGAGACAGGACTGCTGGATTCCACAGCCTGGATCTGTTCATCTGTCTGCTTATCCTTTGGCAGAAGCTGTGTAGTTTACTGAGATTGTCCTCCTTGGGGTTATCGGATTATTGTATTCCAGCATTTCAGACCAGTACATAAAAATATAAAGTAATGGGCTGGAGAGATTGCTTAACAGTTAAGGCACTTGCCTGCAAAGCAAAAGGAATAATAACACTGTAAACAGAAAGTTAAGTGGTAAAGAAAGGAAAGATCACTTCTATTTTGCTGACCAACCAGACAAGAGAGCAGTTGGAATTTGCCCATGGTGCAAATTTATTTTTATTGAAAGGCATTTTCATCAGTTGGTACAACATAAGCAAGGATGTGGGAGCAGCAGCACAAGGGATGTGGGGAATAGCAAACTATTCTTTTCAGCTGGTTCACAGTGGATATGAAGGAAAATACCGGGAGATAAATGTGTAAAACAGTATCCCTATTGCATGGCTATAAATGGGGTTCCTAAAATAGACCAGTTTTGCAATCTGTGGCTATAAATAAATAACTCTTCATGTAAGAAGCCCATTGGATAAGCAAGTCAGTGTCCACCCAGGTAGATACTAAGTCAGAAATGCAAACAGAGACCTGTTTGGAGAAATGAAGGGAAGGAATCCATTCAGCTACTGCTGAAGAAGACGGGATGTATTGTGATTAATGACTCAGACTGGTAAACAAATGAATTCTGGATCAGACTTATGTCAAAGACCTGGACCTTGACCATATGACTCAATATTTTCCAAAGTTCCCACTATTGTATGTGAAGTATTATTTGCCCCATCTGCAGCATGGTAACAATAATGGTAAGCTTCTTAGAGCACTATTGTGAAGACACCATATAAATAGCCACAGAGAGACTTAGCACAGTTTCTGACAACTAGTGTTTTAATAAAATTTGGTTATCTTCATTATTTAAAGTACTGCTGGTATTATCTGTCTCAACTGTTCTCATGGGGTGTTTCGGAGAACAAGCAATAGTAATAAGCTTAAAAGGACTTGAATTTCATCAAGAAGGAAGAGGGTGTGACGGGCCGAGAGGAGCAGTACAAAATCCCAAAGCCCAAGGAAGGCCATGGTGTATTTAGGGAACAGAACATCTAAGTGTCAAAACTTTTAAGATGAAGACATTAGGAAGAAGATGTCTGGGCATTTTATGGTTACAATAAAATATCACACTTCAAAAATTTTAAACAAATAAAAGACCACAATTCATGAAAAACTGATTACCATCTCCAGTTCCCATGCTTAGTAAAAATTATCAAAACAGTGAGCAAAAACCATATTCAATTAAAATGACTCCAACCCATTGTCTCCCTGTTTTTGCTGCTATGGTTAAGGCATGGAATGTTGCTTGAGGAGCGGGCTGTAGTGTCAGGTGGAACAGTGCTTTCTCCTCCACCACATGAGCCCAGTGACGATGGGCACAGCAGAGCCACAGAGTCATGTTCATCAGAATCCATTTGAAAAGGGGTGAGTCCAGTATGAGAGGAGACTGAGCCAGACTTGCCTGGGAAATAGCAGAAAACAATAAGCCCAGTGTTTTTTAGAAGATGCTGGAGAGATGACTTAATGGTTAAGGTATTTGCCTATGAAGCCTAAGGACCTAGGTTCGATTCCCTAGTACCCACGTAATGTAGGTGCACAAGGTGGTGCATGGAGTATGTTTGTAGTGGCTGGAGGCCCGGGCATGCCCATTCTCTCTATCTGCCTCTTTCTCTCCAATAAATAAAATTATTTTGTTTTAAATATTGTGGGCTGGAGAGATGGCTTAGCAGTTAGGGCACTTGCCTGCAAAACCTAAGGACCATGTTCAACTCCCCAGATCCCATGTAAGCCAGATGCACAAGGTGGCACACGCATCGGGAATTCCATAACAGTGGCTAGAGGCTCTGGTGGACCAATTCTCATTCTCTTTGTCTCACTTGCTCTCGCTCGCTCTCTCATAAAAGAAAAAGAAAGGCCAGTCTGTTGAGCTTGCCTCAAAAAATAAATTAAATAATTTGCAAGAACAAAACTAAGGAGTATTATTTAAAAGCTATTTACATCTCTATTAAAGGAACAATGAAGGAGGAAAAACATCATGTTAACAAAAGATGAAATGAAAAAGTGATGACAGGAGAAAAAATGTGAACAAAAGAAAGATGAGGGGAAATATCTAAAGTATCTATATGTGCATTTTGTATCTATTTTTGGCCATCAGAAATACAACTATGCAAAATCAACAACAAAATGAAGAGCCTTTAAATTTTTCAACTACATTTGAGCTTTTTGTATTAAATGATAACACAAAATTTAAAACTGCAAAGTAAGTTAACAGTCTCATTACTATTACATATCTACCTTCCATATTAACATCTTTTTTACTTCCTAGTGACTACCATTGGCATCATGACTATGTATTAATAAATAATTGCCTGCTTTTATAATGCATCTATTTTTCTCATTACTGCAATTGTCTTCAGCTTGTTTGGCACCACTTAAAAGAACTTACTTTGCTATCAATGACAGAAAATAATTTAGGAAACTGATCAGGGCAAGAAAAATGGTAAATCTATATATTTGAGTATGTTACTGACTCATTAGGTTAATAACTTGTTTTCTCAAACTTGAGTAATTTAAATGCATTAGAAATGATATAGCATTAAAAAGTGCATTCTTAAGACAAGCACTGGATGTGGGGTGTTTGCAGTTATTGCTTATTTAAAATAAACAAGCAAATTCCACTGAGATATGGTCTCATTTTCAGGAATGGTCTATTAGCAGGCAGCAGTAAGCACAACAATTAACCATATCAGCACATTAAAGCCTAATAAATGCAACATAGCAGCAACACACATCCTACCATGGCCTATTAAGTAATCAGAAATGATTGCACATAATTAGCTTGTGAACAGCTGCATAAAGTCAACTATTCCATTTTTTTATCAGACATGGAGACTTCAAGTGGAAAGGAGGTTTATTAGCTGTCTCTTGAACTTGGTGGGAGTGTCACGAAACAAAATTAGGGACAGATTCTAATGTTGATTGCGCATTGCCATTTGAAGCTTACTTCTGATATGTCACACAATAATATGTTCACACAAATATAGTTCTGCAACTGAAAATATGTAGCCAAAGATATTGTTAATGACAAGAAAAGTTTTGTGTACAACTGGAAATTGAAAATAAGATGGAAAGCAGGAAACAATTGGTAACATTCTTTTCATATCTGCCTCACCCATCCACTTGTTTATTTTAAGCTTAATTTCCTTCATATGTTATGAAATGGTCTTTTTGAATGACTTCATGTACAGCACCAGTGCTCAATATTATTTTTATTAAAAAACGTAACACAAACTAGAGAGAGAGCACAGTCTGTAAAATACTTGCCATGAAAGCATGAGGAACTGTGTTCTGATCTCCAAAAACCCATGTAATGTGCTAGACATCCCAGCTCTGAGGAGATTTACAGGTGCCTAGGGCTTCCTGGTAGGCTAGTGTATCTGAATTAGTGAGTAGGTTTAATGAGTGGCCCTTTCTCAAAAAAAAAAAAAAAATACTGTAAAGAGCTAGTGAGGAGAACACCTGAGGTCAACCTTCTGGCCCCCTCAAGCATGAGTCCACATGCATGAGCACCTGAACATACATGTCCACACACAAGCCTGCATACATTTACATCACTTTCACACCAAAGAAAGTAAATAAAATGTGGTTTTCATTTTCTACCCTATTTTCACTAATGGAAATATGTGAGGTAAAACATGAACACTGTCCTTAGAAAGAAAGCACAGATATGACTAAAATACATATTTACTCCATCTATGTCTAGAAGAACAGAACAGAAAGAAATTAATTTATTAATGAAAATTAGGCCAGGCGTGGTGACTACACCTTCAGTCCCAGGACTCTGGAGATAGACGTAGGAGTATCACCGTGAGTTCAGGGCCACCCTGAGACTGCATAGTCAATTGCAGGTCAGCCTGAACTAGAGTGAGACCCTACCTCAAAAACCAAAAAAAGGAAAAAAAGGAAAAAAAAAAAAAGAAAATTTAACAACATTTTTTCCCATCAGTACTTGGGCTTCCTGCAAACACTCTTCCATTGATCTATATCCACAAGCCTCCTTTTACTTTTTTGTTTGTTTTGCTAGGCAGATTACTCAGTGGTCAAAGGCAATTGTTTGCAAAACCTGCTGGCTCAGATTCAATTCCCCCCAAATTCTTTTATTTTGAGACACTAAGTTGCACAGGTTACCCTTGAACTCACTCTGTAGTCTAACCAGGCCTTGAACTTGAGGATCCTCCTGCCTCAGCCTCTGCCACCAAGCCCAGCTAAATTAGACCTCTTGAAACTAAAATAGATGTTGCAGTTACCTTTTCATTGCTCACACAAGCATGCAACCAGAAGAAGCTTATGGGAAGAAAGGGTTTGCTTCAGGCTTTTCTGATTCAGGGAAAGTGTCATCATGGCAGAGGAAGCTGCCTTACTTCATCATACATCCCCAACAGAGAAAAAACATCAGTAGCCATGAACAGCCACACCTCAAGCTGTCCCTGAACACACCTTAGTGCTGTACTCAAGACCTGCCCTCAGTGACACACTTCCAGCAAGCTGCCTGGAGACTAAAGTAGGAAGCTTAATCTAAATACCTGCGTTTATTGGGGACATAAATTCAAGCCACCACAATAGGTATACTGTGAGATACTTAGTCCTTGCCAGGGATGTCATCAAACAAATCTGGTGGCCAACCTTCTGCAAGGATTGATGTGGTTAGAAGGGACTTTAGATTTTTATTAAAAATTCTTCCTATTTTAATAAGTTTCAAGAAAAAAAGCTTAGAAATGAATGAATGTATCACCTTTGATGGTGCTAAACTTTTTTTTTTTTACATTCAAGTATGTGTGTGATATGTGATTTGGATTTGTGTGGTGTATACACACACCCCATGCACACATGTGCTGAGGCCAGAGGCTGTCAGGTGTCTGCATTTACCATGTTATTTCCTTGAGATACAGTCTCTGAGCCCGAAGCCTACAGTTTTTCAGTTTGATTATTGGTACAGAAAGTTCCAGTGATTCTCCTGTTTTTGCTTCCACAGGACTTGTATTATATGTGTGTGTGTGGCAATGCCCAGCTTTCTGTATGATGATGGGGATTGAACACAGGCCGTTCAGTCCTGCTTTGGCCTTCATACTTTCATGGAAACACTCTTACCTGCTGAGTCATTTCCTTGGCCCATAAACATTTGGAATATAATTTCTGAATGCTTGCATAGAAATTTTTAAATAATTATTTATATTTAACTTGTATTTATCTTTTTCTCACAGAAAATGTTCATTTTACTTATAGTGCTGCCAATAATAGATCTGGCATAGTTAAATGATAGATAGTGTTTTCTATGTTGATGATGATAGTAGGATACATAGATGATAGATAGTTGGATAAATAGCTGGCATAGATAAAATCAAGAGCCATGAATTACTCAGTGATAGTTCTATTAATAGATTTTTTATATGTGTTTCTTCCTAAGTTATCTTCACGTTTATAAGGACTCAGTCAACAAAATTTTTGTGGGATTGATATTATGCCAATACTTTGAAAGCATAGGTACAGTGTCTCATGGAATTTAAAGTCTTTGGGGGACATAAGCATGCAAAGCAGCCATTATAGTTCAGTCTGACAAGGGCTATAGTGGAGGGACAAAGGAAAGAAGACCAAACACTAAAAGGAACTCTGATGGCACCCTTCACAAAAGGAGTTACACTAGACAGGTAGTCATACAGCTGCAAACAGCGTTTAGGAAAAGAAAGGAATGTGTAAAAGCTTGTTTTGCATAGAAAGACTACAACTAAAACCAGCCAGCTATGATAGTGGTAACTTGGCATACTTGATCATTCATTACACATCTTTTTAACGGCTCTCACCCAGTGTTCCATGAGTGGGCTTTACCAGCGATTGAATTGCCTGTTTCCTGGAATAGTGCTGCTTAAAGTGCTAATGCAATGTGGACCAGCACAATTAGCACTCTGAGTTGGCTAGACACTCCAGGATAAAGGCTGGAGGAATACTTGCTCCAAATAGCCTAACAGCTACAGACCTTAAGCAAGTTGTCACCCAGTCCTAGAGCAGAGTGTTTGCACGCATTTTAGACAGTGTTGCAAGTTGCCATAAGAGAATAGAATTCTTTGAAGTATTGTAATAATTACATAAATTATTGTTGTAATAATTAGGTCAAATTCATTTAAAATGAAATAAGAGGCTGGGGAGGTGGCTTACCAGCTAAATGGACTAACTTGCCAGCTTCAGGCACCAGGTCAATTCCCCAATAACCATATAAAGCTGGATGCAAAGTAACTGAGCACATGACTCTAATTTCAAAGCACCTACAACAATGTGAGGTACAGCCGGGACAATTTGGAGTTTGTGGGCAGCTAGACTGGCAATCAAACCCAGCAAAAGCAACAGGGAGACCCTGTCTCAAGTAAGGTGGAAAGAAAGAGCAAACACTCCGAGGCCATACTCAGATCTTCACATGTGCATCATGGGATGCACCTGAACCCCCCCCCCCCCGCCCCCCGCACACACACACACACCCTAAAAAATGAAATCGGAATGTGAGATTTAGCAAAGAACAGTGAGTGGACTTGAATCAGGCAATCAGCTTTATAATTCCAGCTTTGTCACTAAGTATTAACATAATGTTTGACTGTCTAGACACTGAACTTTTCTTGGACTTCTGAGTCTTCATCCATAAAGCCAGGAAGGTAGATTAGAAGGCTTAAAGTTTAGTTCCTAATCTCAGATACTGTGGTAATTTTAATCATTACTAATTAAGCAATACAATCATCCAGTCTCTTTCTAAAATTATCTTCCATTTTCATCCCTTTCAATCTCTTCAGAGTGGATGTGCTTACTCCATAGTGTGTTTCCTATCCATCACAGTTAAAACAGCTTTTCTTCTCTGCCATTCCTCTTCGGGGTTCAATGTTTAGTTCATTGCATGATTGCTTAAAATGAGATATTCTTACTATTGTTCATGTTAACTCCCATGCAAACTCCACGATTAAATCTCCCCAATAGACTTTAAAAAAAAATGGAATGGCACTCATCTGGATGTATGAAACAGCCTGTCTTGAATGTCAATTGAACAATTCACAAGGGCTGAGAAGTAATAAAAAGCAAAACGTTTCACTGAAGTGAATCCTGGGGGGTGGAGATTAAAGATACTACAGAGGCCGGGAGAAAATTGAACCCTTCTGTTTGTACACAGGGCATTTGAGTTTTTCTTTTCTCTTATTTCCTTCCTTCCATTTTTCCCTTCTTAACCCATTTCTTTTGCACATGTTCTATTTGACGAATTGCTTCCTCACTAAATCTTGCACATGTAAACTACAAACTTCCAAAATGCATGGTTTATTAACCACCATAATTTTAGTGTAGTATTTCAAACAATTCTCCAACAAAACTTAAAAATGCAAATGTAAGAATAGAAACACAATGCTTTATCTGGCTACTGTCAATTAGTTGGTTTCATTTCAATCACTCCAACTTCTGCCCAAAATATTTTCTCTCCATTTTGGCTAAGAGTGACACTTTTGTGATATACCTATCTGTTGCTTCATCTGGTCATTTGCTGTTACAATATATGACCAGGGAATTAATTTTCCTTCTGTCTTACACAGTGTTGTGTTTTAGCACTCTATATTTTATGTCCTGGAATGCCAACTCCTAACACTTTCCTGTGCAGTGCAGCTTCCGCCTGAGTGCTCTAAGATTTGATAACCCTTCTCAGTCATAGATAATGAAATTACATGATAATGCTCTATTTCAGCATTGCTTTGCAGTTATTCCACCTTTATTCCATAAGATCTCGTATGCTCAAATTCATCTCAGCTGTAGCTAATAGTCCAGTGCTGTACAATGGGGTTGGAACCATAAGACACAGCACCCTCATTTTGTTGCTGGAGCAAACATAGATAATATGATCCATGGTCAACTGTGGAAATGTAAAATCTTCTAAGCTGTTACCTGTTCTAAAAATATCTGAAGTTGTTCATTTCTAAGTATCACATCATGTTTAGAATGTGTGTGAATATGTTAGCCAATATGACACCATTCTTAAAGGAATGTTAGCAATAATATTTCTAGATATTCTCTATGCAAATAATTGTATTGTCACAGGTGATTTTGAGGTATTTATTGTCACCTACCTTATTGACCTAATTAGTATTAGCCTAATTTTAGGCCCTCAATGTATTTATATCCATTGTTCTATATCCCATTTTCTTCAATAAGATATGCATGAATCATCCAAAGGAATCTTCAAAGAAGCCTGCTCTAATTTCATTCAGATCAGTTCAGCAATCCCTGTGATGACTTTCAGTTCCTATATCGTTTCTTCCTATAAAGAATCACAATGTAGTGAAATACTTTTTTGGGAGAAATCAGTAGTTTACATCTGTCATTGTTTGTAGAATGAAGACTCTTTATGGACACAGAGATTTTTCCCTTATGAGTTTACAGCTCCTAGGCTAGGGGCTAGAGTGTTACAAAAGGCACTTCGTGAATGGTTGCTGAATGAATATAAATTCTTTTTGTTAAAAAATTACTGATTTGCAAGCGTGTGTGTGTGTGTGCGTTTATGATCACATCAGGGTTTATTACCATGGCAACACAGCACCAGATGCTTGTGCCAATTTTTGCATACAGCTTTGTGGGTGACTGGAGAACTGAATTTTGGGGCCACTAGGCTTTGCAAGCAAACATCTTTCATCACTGAGCAATATCTCCAGCCCCCAACCCTTCTATTAATTTTGCCAACTACTTATGGGCTTTTTATAATTCTAAAAATACATTCTTTGGCTTTAAATATGATAAGGTCTATTGTTTGCTGATAAGCTTTTGAATCCAAATTCCTATGGAAGCAGCCTTTGGATCCACCTGCTCATTTAGCTGGAGCACTGTAGCTGTACCATCTTACACTGGAGGGAGCTGGAAGCAGACAAATCCTGACTCTTTGGGGTCCTCACCTTGTTGCAGACATCGTTCTTCAGTTAGAACATCCTTTCTTCAAGTCCATTGGCTATGATTAGAGTACTTAATCTATTCACTGTAACTGATTAAGTTACTGCTAGATGTGTAACTGCTTCATCCATTTACTGTGATTAGATTGTTACTGGAAATATATGGATACAATCAAGCTTCTACTATTGTCAAATTCCTCAGGGTGTTTCTAAATTTCTCCATGTAATCTTTCTGACTATTCCTTAGGGTATGGCATTTCCACAGATAACTAATCTCATCCATTGTTTTTGAATCTTTCTGATGTTATTTTTGGGGGTGTCTTCATCTCAAACTCCTAGGTGACATTTCTCCCTTCCCCAGTACAAATCATGCTTAGCAAATAACTTTTATAGGACAGACAAATCCCATTTTTCTTTTCCTTCCCAACTGACTACTCCTGGTCTCAGCAGAGTGGTGACAAGACTTACCTTCACATAACTCCTAACAAAGAGAAAGAACTTTCTGTGAATTTTCCATCTGAGGGCTGAAATACATACATATGTCAACGTTTTCACATATCTGAGAAGTAGAGCAAGCAGAAACACAGTTTTAAATAATGGGGGGGGGGAGAGGCTGCTCAGTATCACAAATTTAAAATAACGCAGCTTAGTTTTTAAACAACCACTTACTGCAAGCTCACTTTTTCCAAGGTGAATTAGGGTCAGGTAATACCACCAAATGCACTTTTCTGCCCACAGAAATAAAAACAGTTTAGAGACAGTAAAAATCAGGTCAGGAGAACAAAAGTGTAGGTTGTATTGGCTTGTTTGTTTGTTTGACTTCATAGAGCCTTTCCCTTCGATGAGCAATGGAAAGCTTCCTCTTGGTACTCTCTTATATCAAATATCTGAGGCTTTCTTGTGCCTCTATGGAAACATCACACTATAGTTACCCTTACCTTAAAATATGTTTTGTTTTGTTTTTCCCCAGAGACTCAAGACTGGACAAAGATCACATAATAAATATTCATTAGCAATTGCATTTTTAAAACACTTATTTATTTGAAGGAGGGTGGAAGATACAGAAGGAGGGAGAGAGGATAGGAGAGAGAGAGAGAATGGGCACACTAGGGCCTCTAGCCACTGCAAATGAACTCCAGGCACATACACCATCCTTTGCATCTGGCTTTACATGGGTACTGGGGAATCAAACCAGGGTCTAGGCTTTGCAGACAAGCACCTTAACTGCTAAAAGCCATCTCTCCATACCCTTCATTCGTAATTTAAATGCTTTTAGTCTGTGAATAATATAGTATCAGCATCACACCCCTTGAATGTTCTGAAATTATTTACAGCTTTGGGAGTCCTCATTTTCCAGGAGTTCTATTCCATTTGTACTGGCAGGCACATGCCCTGAACTATCTTCAGAACTACATCTAATTGCTTCCAAGAGAAAAAAAAAGGTACAAATTTAGAAAGTTAAACATTTATGTCTTATTTCTTCACACATGATCTTATAAAGAACTGTGCAAAGAATGGAAAAATAGGGCTACAAATAAACTGTTGTTTTTTGTTTTCATTTATGTTTAATTGCAAAGCCAGCCTTTTGGATACATAAGATATATACCATCATTCTTAAGAGGCTTCAAGTGCTTCTGTGGATGTCTATAGTATAAGTACTTCAAAAGTTAAATAACATCCTCATGTACCTTGAGATACATCACTCATAGATGAATAATGCGTGTATTTTGAACCCATGGATCCAACAGAACATATAAACAGAACACTATAAGGCAAGCAAATCATGCTTTTGATGTTAGATAAAGCATATCTCTCCTTTGTTTCTATAACTTATATTTGAGAAGACTACCCACCACCCTAAAGAAAATCAGACTCAAAAGTACTTTTTCTGCATTATTTTGAAGACATTGATTTTTTTTTTATTTCAGAGGACCAGAAGTAAAAGCAGACACCAGAGGTATGTTCATACATTGCTCATTAGTACCCATGCAGATTTTAAGAGGAGAGTAGATATAGAAATGCAGAAATTATAAAAATCAGGATCAAAAATTCAAAATATGGTCTTTTTATCTTGAACAAAATAAATTTTGAACTCATCCCTTTGTTATAGCATAGAATAAAGGTTTATTGTAGTAACATCAAGTAATAAATTCAGTAAAGATGTAAGAAACCTTTATAGCTGAACATTTTCTACTTAGCTTCCATGACATTTCTTGGCACATAACTTGGAGTTCAATTAATGTATATGGAATGATACTAATGAAGTAAGCTTCATAGAAACAATGGAAGTTAAGTGCCTTATATTGTGATTTTAGAAAACAGGACTAGTTCAAAAGAAGGACAGGCAAATGTTAAAAGGGTATAAAAGGTAAAGCAAGTAATCTGGTAACCATAAGTTTAAAAAAGTAGAATGATGAAGACACCAAAAATTATAGAAAAGGTCAGGAATATAAAGCTTTGAAAAATGGAGAGGTAACAGAGTATTGAAGCAGAATTCTGGATCTTCTGAAACTCCCAGATTAAAGATTTAAGAGAATTATAAATGAGATGGAGATAGGAACTGATATTGAAAATGATGATGATATAAATAAGAATCTCAGCCTAGGCAAGAGTGTGGTCAGGGCATATATTAGAAACATTCACAGATAGATGGCAGAAGAAAAGGCAGGAGAAATCATAAGTTCAAATTAAGGCTAACCCAACAGTTTGGGGCCTTGGGAGCAACAGAAAATGAGAAAAAAAAATATAGGAAAAAATGGGCCAAACCATATTATTATCAAGTATAAAGAAGGAAGCAGCCAGTCTTCTTTTAAGAGATGCATAAGGAATTGACATAAAGCTCATGAAGGGGGAGGGGAAACTGAAGGGTAAAGAATGGGTAACTTAGATTTGGTTAGAAACCTTTCAGTTTTAAATGTCATAAAGTTACAGTGGGAGACCAGAAATCAGGCTTCACTGCTTGCATGAAAGGAGCAACGAGTTAAAACTGAAAACATACTTGAGAAATAACAAAAAATGCTCTAGAAATATGGCTGTGTTTTGTAATGATCATTCAAACTATGGTCCAAAAATCACCTCGCCATTTAAAAGTCAGTGACTCAGTTCTTAATCACTGTGCTCCCTCCACCCTTTCTAATTAAAGTTTCTTCATTACAAAGAGAATATTTTAGGATTTAGAAAAAATTAAGGAAACAGTGCAATCACTTGCTTTACCTATTAGAATAATTTTTCTTTAGATCATCTCATTAGTTATAAAATGGAAATAAGAGCATTTGAAATTGAGAATGTTCTTCCCTTGAAAAAAAAATCATACATCTAATCCTTTCTGTTATATAAGGGACATTATTTTGTATAATGTTATACATAAAATTATCAGGAAACTCAGAAACCATTTCATTACTGAATAATTTCCAGTCATTGAAAAAAAAATAAATAATAACCTCCTCCCATGTAGAATGGCTTCTTCCAGCTTTCTATCAGCTGGTCTACATGTAGTTCAATGGGAGAAAGAGATACCACCAGTGAAGATACTCAACAGTGGACACTGCAAGCCTTATTATTGGCCAGCCAGGCCAAATGAGCCAATGGGTGCAATAGTGGTACATCTATCATAGTGGAAACCAACTGCCCTCCAATTGGACAGGAGGCCCGCTCCATGGGAGGGAATACATCCCTTATGCTGAAAACTTAAAACAGGCAGTCATGAGCCCTAGGGGTGTAACATCTGCTGATGTCTGGATAAATGTATATACTATGTTTATCAAGCTGCCCAGTAGGCACTTCTCTTAATATTCATACCCTTATATTAATGCTACTCTCACTTTGGGTAGAGAATCTTCTCTTTTCAGGTGGCAGTGACCTTGGGATACTCAGAAGGTATCATAGTGCTGGAAAGAAGTGACTGGAGTAATGAGTAACATCTTGATCACACCTTCCAAGGCTCAGGGTCTAATGTGGAAGAGGTGGCAGAAAGAATGTAGGAGCCAAAGGAAGGGTAGGACTCCTTACAATGTGCTCCCTCCAGACATAAAATGGCCTGGATATCCATGACCTCACAGTGCCTGACACTACCTACACAAGACCATCATAAGAGGAGGAAAAGATGATGACATCAAAATAAAAGAGATACTGATTGAGATGGGGAGGGGATATGATGGAGAATGGAATTTCAAAGGGGAAAGTGGGGGGAGGGACGGTATTACTATGGGATTTTTTTATAATCATGGAAAATGTTAGTAAAAATTGCGAGAAAAAAAAAGAAATAGAAAAAAAAACAAAACAAAAACAAAACAAAGAAGCCAGGTGTGGTGGCGCACGCCTTTAATCCCAGCACTCGGGAGGCAGAGGTAGGAGGATCACTATGAGTTCGAGGCCACCCTGAGACCCCATAGTGAATTCCAGGTCAGCCTGGAGCAAAGTGAGATCCTACCTTGAAAAACCAAAATAAAAGTAAAAATAAAAATAAATAAATAAATAAGTAAAGATAGCTGACTTCCTGGCAGGAGAAAATCCACCCCTTGCACATCAGTTAGGGCCCAGGTGATACCAGGGAGAAATTTCCAAGATGAGCAAGATTTTTGCTTCCACAGCCAGCCTGACAACCTGCACCAGGATGATTGACACAGACACTGAGGATACTTAAAATGCACCAAAGCAGAAATCCAGAAGCTGCTGAGAGCACAACACTAAAGTAGACTAAAAACACACCCACCATGGCTCAGATAATTTTGTGGAAAAAGAAATAGGTTGTAAGAGCCACAGAGTGACAGGGAATATACAGAGGCATTGCCTCCTCCCATAATGACTGACTGCTGCTCTCACAACTCATAACCCACAACTCCATGGTGAATACCAGCAATACCACTGAGAAGGGCCATCAGTGGAATGGGAGAAGGCAGGAGGGAAATGGTGGTACCACCACATGATGTTTTTATTGACAACTTCCATGATTGTAAACAATATCCATGGTAATTCCCCCCCCCCCACTCTTCCCCCTTTGAAACTCCACTCCCATCATATCCCCTCCCTCTCTCAATCAGACTCACTTTTATTTTGATGTCATTATCTTTTCCTCCTATTATGATGATCTTGTGTAGGTAGTGTCAGGCACTATGAAATCATGGATATCCATGCCATTTTGTGTCTGCAGGAGCAGGTTGTAAGGAGTCCTACCCTTCCTCTGTCTTTTACATTCTTTCTGCCACCTCTTCTGCAATGGACCCTGAGCCTTGGAAGGAGTGATACAGATATTGCAGTGCTGAACACTCCTCTGTCACTTCTCAGCACCATGGTGTCTTCTGAGTCATCCCAAGGTCACTGCCACCTGAAAAGAGAAGCTTCTCTAACCAAA
Organism: Dipus sagitta; assembly: GCA_036346955.1. Lineage (NCBI taxonomy): Eukaryota > Metazoa > Chordata > Mammalia > Rodentia > Dipodidae > Dipus > Dipus sagitta. Next base: position 194,567,560 of record CM070770.1, read on the forward strand.
AGGGAAAGCAGCATTAATATATGGGTATGAATATTAAGAGAAGTGCTTACTGGGTAGTTTGGTGAGCATAGTATATACATTAACCAGACACCAGCAGACATTACACCCCTAGGGCTCATGACTACCCCTGTTGTAGGTTTTCATATCAGGGATGTATTCCCTCCCATGGAGTGGGCCTTCAGTCAAATTAGAGGGTGGTTGGTTTCCCCCATAGCAAACATGCCACTGTTGCATCTGTAGGCTCATTTGGCCTGACTGACCAAATATAAAGCTTGAAGTATCCACTGTTGAGTATCTTCATTCGGTGATTTATCTCACTCCTATTGAACTGCATGCAGTGTGGCTTTTTCCAGCTTTCTGTCAGCTGGTCTACATAGAGGATGTTTTCAGCTCAGCTCCAGCAGGATTTCTCAGTAACCTTGTAGCCCAGTTATATGGAGTCTTCAGCGATAGGGTCTTACCATCGATTCCAGATGGGAAACCAAGGCCTCAACAGTGGCCTGTAATATTTTCGGGGCATCAGGGATCTCCCTGGCCAACAACTCACTGGAAGGTATTCCATCCCTGGCACTGAAAATTTTCTAATAATCTATGGCTCCTGTGTATTCCATTGTCCAGAAAAGTAGATTCCCATGTGACTTATTTATATCCTCTTAGATTTTGATTAGCCCTCCCTCCACCTTTCCTGTATTCAATCTCTTCCCCTGACCTCATTTAGGCATTTTAATCCCCATTAATCTGTTCTTCTACTTAGATATATACTTAGTAAAATAGTTTTTTGTCTGTGTCTTAACTCTCTATGCTGTGCTTTCCTTGTAAATAGATGCACCATATATATATATTAGATGCACCGCAGGAAGAATGACAACTCTTTTGAAGAGGCCTGAGTGTTCAAGGAGTGTCCTTTTCTTTAAAGTCTACTTTATTCCCCCCTGGAATAACAAATTGGCACCCTACCTGGTATTGTGGAGTATAGGAAGTGCAGGAAAGAGTGGGTCATTGATTTGCAACCCAGTCTTGTGTTTTAGAAATTGCCTTGGGCACTGTGAAGCAGTTTTGCTGGATGCTTGCATGGAGACCCAGTGGAGCCATGAGGATGAACCGTGGGTTACAGTGGAGATGCCATGACCATGAGATGGCTGCTAAGGAGAGCTGCTGTCCCTGGATGAAGTTTTCCAGGACTGTGAGTGCCTAGCTGGAGGGGTGGAATTGCAATTCCAGAGATTTGTTGCTGGTTAGAATTATAGGATTGGAAATTTGTAACTGACTAGAGTTGTTGGACATGGAAATACAGATGTTTTCCCTGTTTAAATCTTGTATTGGCTGAATATTTCTTTGCTATTCCCAGTGGCGCCTTTTGTAGTATGAGTGTTAATTCTGTGCCATTATGGGCTTGGAGGGAAACATTTTTTTGTATTATGGCTCAGTTAAAAGACCTTGGATTATGGGGATATTTGAACATCATTAGGATTGATTAAAAACTATAGGGACTTTTAAAGTTGGACTGAATGCATTGTATTTTACATCATGTATGGATATCAGTTTATGGGGGCCAGGGGCAGAATGTGGTGGTTTGATTCAGGTGTTTCCCATAAACTTGGGTGTTCTCAATGTTGAGTTCCCAGATGATGGAGATTAGGAAATTAATGCCTCCTGAAGGCAGTGTATTATTGGGCACTTATGGGTGTTATAGCCAGTTTCCCCTTGCTAGTGTTTGACACATTCTCCTGTTGCTATGGTCTATCTGTTGTTGTCCAGGAGATTGATGTCTACTCTCTGCTCATATGATCATTTTCCCTTTCATGATGGAGCTTCCCCTGGAAGTCTGTAAGCCAAAATAAATCCTTTCGTTACCCACAAGCTGCTCTTGGTTGTATGATTTCTGCCAGCAGTGCGAACCTGACTGGAACAGTGAGGTTTATTTTAAGGGAGATTGAGATCTATGAAGGAAGGCTGGAACAGAGTCAGAGACAGGTGAAAAGTTGGAAACATGCTGTCATGTGGAAAACACAGCATATTTTATAAGTTTCCTTTTAAGAAAATTGATGTTGTTTAAGAAAGACCAATGTAGAGCCACAAACATGTCATGTGGAGGGAGTTCATAAAGGTCGTTTAAGAGAAACAGACTTTAAAGAGATATTAAAGCTGCAATCATGTGGAAGGTAGTCGATGAAGTTCACTTAAGAAAAACCCAGGCTTTTAAAAGGGGATTTGGAGTAAAACCACAAATATGAGGAAAGTAGAATATAGGAGCTTGTGTAGGGAGACTTAGGAGGAACTCGCATGGCATGGGGGAAAGTTAAGAGGGCAAATGGTGAGTCACAAGGAAAAATGAGAGGGCAGCTATCAAAATATAGACCAAGAGATTCAGAGGAGAAATGAGTAATAAAGAGAGTTACACTCATGGTTATCATGAGTATAAAGAAACTACACAGGTAGCAAGCCTAGAGTTGGTGAGAACACTCATATCTGGAGAGTAAGGGTAATACACATGTGGTAGATTTGGAGACCATAGGAAAATCATACAAGTAATCAAAGTGAGAAATCACTCCAAACTGTAAAACAGAGACAAGCAGAAAACTTCAGATCAATAAATAGTGCAATGCTCTCCCACCCCTAGCCAGCCTAGCCTAGCTGGGTGGAGGTAGAGACCAGGCTCACATGTGACCAAGCAGCCCAGGGTAGAGGCTGGGGAAGACCCAATTGATTTGTAGATTTGGAGGGTGGACACCAAAGCCTGGCCACCTGGACTGTTTATTTAGATAGCCTGTTACACTGTGGGCATCAGGGAGCACTGTAGGTCAGTCTTGCTCAGAGAGGAGTTTTATTTCCATCCTTGTGCCAGTTTGAGGTGGTGTCTCCTGGTTTTATTTGGGCCTTAGTCTCTATCTGAAACTGCCTGAAAGAAGTTCCCTTTCTCCTATCCTTCTTTACTATCACATTTACTTTGTGTCTTTACTATTTTTTAATTGTTTGCATTATTATTTTTCCAGGAACTGGTTATTAATAAAAATTTCACATAATCCCCTCCTACCATCCTTCTTTATGCCTTCTGCCCCATCCCCCTCCACTGAGCCTTCTTCTTTCCTAGCATTTCTTCTTCTATATGCTATATACCTTTTGCCCTTTTCCGTCATTCATGTAATCCTGTTGGTGGACTCATTCATTATCCAGATCAGCCACCATGGGTCATGACTAAAACAACCACTAAGTGTCTGAAAGACAGCATTACAAAGCCTTGCTCCCCATCCTTTGGTTTTACATTCTTCCTGCCACCTCTTCTGCTATAGTTCCTAAATCATCTGAGGGTGTAATAGAGATGTCTCATAGAGAAACCATCTGTCACTTCTCAACATCCTGATGAATTTTCCCATTGGTCACCATCATCAGAAAAGAGAAACTCCTCTAACCAAAAGTGAGACAAACACTACTACACAGGCATAAATAAACACAAATATTTAAAGGACAATTCACTGGGCATAATATATCCATGTAGCCAAACAACTGTGGCAACTTCCCACTTAGGGCTTAGGACTTTCTAGCCATAGGCATTTTACTGGGTTTTCAGTATTGGACATAAATTTGCTCCCATGGATCAGGTCTCCATAAGATTATTTTTTTTAATGAGGCTATTTTGCCCAAAAGATGAAATGTTAAGTACATTAGTTTCATTTTGGGTCTCCAATTAACTCCATTCTACAGGAAAGTACTATGCCATTAGAAATTACATACTTTTAACATTCAGTTTAATGTTGTGCTTCTGTTTTGTTTTTTCAAAGTAGGTTCTCATTCTAGCCCAGGCTGACCTGGAACTCACTTGGTAGTCCCAGGCTGACCTCGAACTCTCAGTGATCCTCCTACCTCTGCCTTCTGAGTGCTGGGACAAAAGGTATACACCACCATGCCTAGCTTGTTCCGGTTTATGAACAAAGGTGTAGTTGATGGTTAGCACACCTTAGTTGAAACCAGATGTAATCCTGCATGAAGCCTGTGGTGGCTTGAATGTAAATGTCCCCATAGCCTCAGGTGTTTGTATTTGAGCTTTCTGCTTAGTTCCCACCTGGTAGAGACCTTGTGCTATGGGATTTCAGGAAATAGGATTTTCCCCCAATCTGACCTGTAAATTTCAACTTTTAGATCCTTGTCCATTCCAACAAAGAATTAAGGAAATGGATTCTGAAAAGATTAAATTATAAGGCTTGTTTTGAAAAAAAAAAAGTGCTTATCCAGGGGAAGGCTAGTAAGTGTTTACACACACGTGGAAATTTAAAGGGACACACACACACACATGCTGAGATCAGGACATGAAGATTCAGAGGAACAAAAGCAGATCCATGTGGGAAATGGATCAGGAGGATTTACAGGCTTTCTCCTTCACATTAGGGAAAAAAAAAAAAAAAACCAAAACAAACAAACAAAAAAAAAAACGCTAAGAGATCAGTTAGTAAAGATCCCAAAACTTAGACAAGTAACAAAAAGAGAAGGAAAAAATACTGTCCCCCTTGGGATGGAAGCACGGGGGCGGGGGGGTGGGGGGGTGGGGGCGTGTACCAGAACAGGGAACCTGAGGTTCAGGCATCAGTAAGAGAAATAAACAGCCAAGACCCTTTGCCCACCTGGCAAATCTCTCTTATAGCTTGTTGAGGTGGGCTTTGCTGTAGGCTCAGGTGAGTATGGGAGGGAGCTGATTGTTTTTCTTTTTTTTGCACTCAAGGTGCTAGCCCAAGAGGAGCCAGAATACTTATGTATGTCAAATTGGGGAAGAACTGGGAGGCACTGAATTCCAGTTTTGTCCAGGCTGGTGTAGTGAAATCTCTGCTCCATCTCTTTGGGCCTTCTCTACCTGACTACTTATCCAAAACCTACCTAGCTCCTATTTCGCCTTCAATTGGAAGGGGAGATAGTTTCCTGTTAGAGGAAGTGTGTCACTGGGGGGCTGACCCCCCGACTGAGCTCACACTCTGTGTGCAGAGCCAGCTTGAGTTCTGGTTGTTTGTTCCATCTCTCTCTCTCTCCTATGTTGATATATGATTGAAGTGATCCAGCTTCTAGTGCCTTGATGAAGCTGCCCCTGGAAACTGTAAGCCTGAAATAAACCTCTTCCTCCCCAAAGCTGCTTCTGGTCAGGTGTTTGTTCCAGCAATGAGAAAACAACTACAAAAAGGTCCTTGTCAAAATGTTTGAACTACTGATTTCATTAGTCATGCTCTAACCATATCTGTACAGTAGGGGGAGAGATAATCCTTTCTTTATCCATGGGCAGAAATCCCTGTTCTAGTGATACACTACCAATGGCATTTACCTATGTTGCGATATTGATTTAAATAACATGCTATTAAAGAAAGAAAAAATAAGAAATCATAGGGTCAAATAAAATCAATTGAGGGCTATAAGTGTTCACTGAGCACATTTCTCTGAAGTCAGCAGTTCGAATCCAGCCAGCAGACAAATGGTTTGGCCTCTCTAGTTTTATATTGCACTACATTTTAAGTTGTCAACATTTAAAATCAGAAGAACATTTAAAATTAGAAGATCATGCCTTAAAAGTCCAAACTTATGGAATGTATTTAAACATAGATAATAAAACAAATGATCCACAATTACAGAGGGCTGTTTACTGCAACCTGGGTGCCTATTGCTAGCCTGTAAGTTAGCATCTCTCCTTCTGTAAGACACTCACTGTACAGCTCTGATTATTCCCTCTTCTCTATATGATGTAGAGAACAACAGTAATCATCAAACAATTGAAAACAATTACACTCATTTTACTTAGCACACATATATTGCTGACTGGCAATGTATTTGTGTGTTAGTCAAGAGTCTTAATTAATCTTGCCTTGCCCATATTTCTGGTCCTTCTGTCATTTCTAAAGTCAAGACACCATTATATTCCAGAATATCATCCTTAGTACTTGTGGTGGATTTTATAATTTCCTTTCTCTCTTTTATGGCATGTATTTTCAATGGACTATAAAAAATTAATTTTATTTTTGTTACCTCCATTCCTTTTTTGTTTACCAGTGCTGTGCTAGGGATCCAACCTAGGGCCTTGGGCATACTACATGCAGGTGCCCTGCTGCTGAGCAACTTCTGCAAGTATCTCCTTTTCAGTTCATGTGCTGTTTTGTGTTTTCAAGGTCATGAACTTTGTTTTCTTCTAACCTGGAGGTGAAAATCCTTCAAATTAATGTTTGAATAATTTCAAATGTTTATGTAATGTGCTTTGACCATTTGCACCTTCACTACCTTTGTCCCACTCCCACTCCTACTGACCATATTCTACTTCCTAACCAATTCCCCTTCTTACTTTCTTGCTATTTTGTTTTGTGACTCACTTTTTTTTAATTTAAGCAACTAGATTTTTTACTAGGTATGGACATATATTGCATGTAAACAACACATGTTACTACCATATTTTCCCTCCTTCCTGCCCCTTTTCTTTTTTTAAAATATATATATTTTTTATTGATAACTTCTATACTTACAGACAACAAACCATGGTATTTCCCTCCTCTCCCCCACTTTCTCCTTCATAACTCTGCTCTCTGTCATATCCCCTCCTTCTGTCCATTAGTCTCTCTTTTAATTTGCTGTCATCAGCTTTTTCTCCTATTATAAGGGTCTTGTGTGGGTATTTCTAGGCACTGGCAAAGTCTTGGATATCGAGGTCAAATTCTGTCCAGACAGTTGTATGTAAGGAGTGGTCCCCTTCCTTTGGCTGATACATTCTTTCCACCACCTCTTCTGTACTGGACCCTGAGCCTTGGAGGGTATGAGATGTTTCAGTGCTGGACACTCCTCCGTTCCTTCTTCTCAGCACTATGTTGCCTTTTAGGCCATCCTAGTGGTCATTGCCACATGAAAAGAGAAGCTTCTCTAACCAGAAGTGAGAGTAGCATTAATATATGAGCATGAACATTAAGTGTTGTAATTTCAGGGCAATTTGGTGAGAGTAGTATATGCATTTGTCCAAACAAGAGCAGGCTTTGTACCCCTAAGGCTCATGACCTCTCCTGCCATAGGCTTTTGATTAGGTTTTCAGGACCAGGGACATATTCCCTCTCATAGAGTGGACCTTCAGTCCAATTAGAGAGCAGTTGGTTTCCCCCAGATTAGACATGCCACTATTGCACTCATTCAGATATTTGGCCTCTCTGGCCAAGCTTGAGGTTTCTAGTGTCCACTATTTTCACTGATGATGACTTCGGTCTCCCATAAGGCTGCATACAGCGCAGCTTTTTCCAGCTTTCAGTTGGCTGGGCTACAGGGAGAAGGTTTCCTGCTCAGCACCACCTTGATATCTCAGTGACTTTGCTGCTCAGGCATGTGAAGTCTTCAGCAATAGGGTCTTACCATCTCTTTCTCAGCGGGAACCAAGGGCCTTGGCAATAGCCTGTAATGTTTTGGAGGCAACAGGGACCTCCCTGTCCAATGACTCACTGGGAGGTATCCCATTCCAGGCACTGAAACTTTTCTAGTAACAACCTATGACTTCTGGATGTGTCATTATTTTAAAAAGTAGATTTTCATATGGCTTATTCAGAATATCTTGAATTTTGATTGAGCCCCCCCCCCCCACCTTCCTTTTATACAATCTCTTTCCCTGACCTTGCTTAGGCCTTTCCCCTGCCTGTAATCTGTTCTTGTACTTACATATATACGATACCATCCTCTTAAGACCTCCCCTCTGCTACCTCCCTTATAACCTTTTTCTAGCTTATGGGCCTCTGCTACTGATTATTGGTTCTAAATCACACACAAGTCTGTACATTTGTAGCTAGGATCCACATATAAGAAAGAACATGTGATGTTTGGCTTTCTGGGCCTGGGTTACCTCACATAGTACAATCCTTTCCAGATCCATCAATTTTCTTGCAAATTTCATGTTTCTTTACCACTGAATAGAACTGATTGTGCAGATGTACCGCATCTTTTTTATACATTCATCTGTGGATGGACATCTAGGCTGGTTCCATTTTCTAGCTATTCTGAATAGAGCAGCAATAAACATGGTTGTGCAAGCATCTCTAAGGTAGTGAGAAGAATCATTAGGATATATGCCTAAGAGTGCTATACCTGGGGCATATGGCAAATCTATGAACCTCATGAACCTCCACACTAATTTCCACAATGGCTGTACCAGAATAAATTTCCACCAACAGTGCAGAAGAGTTCCCTTTTACCACAACCTTGCCAACATTTATTGTCATTTGTTTTCTTGATGGTAGCCATTCTGACAGGAGAGAGATGGAATCTCAAGATAGTTTTAATTTGCATTTCCCTAATGGCTAAGGATGTAGAACACTTTCGTAGATGTTTATATGCCATCTGTATTTCTTCTGGTGAGAACTCTCTATTTAGTTCCATAGCCCATTTTTTGATTGGGTTGTTTGATTTCTTATTGTTCTGTTTTTTGAGTTGTTTGTATATTATGGATATTCATCCTGTGTCAGATGTGCAACTGGCAAAGATTTTCTCCCATTCTGTAGGTTGTCTCTTTTCTCTATTCACAGTGTCCTTTGCTGTACAAAAGCTTTGTAATTTCATGAGATCCCAGTAGTTGATTCATGGTTTTATCTTATGAGCAATTGGGATTATATTCAGGAAGTCATTAACTATGCCAATATGTTGAAGGGTTTCCCCTACCTTTTCCTCTAGCATTTGGGACTGATATTAAGGCCCCTGATCCACTTGCCTTTGATTCTTGTGCATGGAGAAAGACAAGGATCTACTTTCATCTTTCTACATATAGATATCCAGTTTTCCAAGAACCACTTTTTGAAGAGGCTGTCTTTGCTCCAATGAATATTTTTGGCATTTTTGTCAATACTCAGATGGGTGTAGCTGCCTGGATTAACATCTGGGTCCTCTATTGTGTTCCATTGATCTATATGTCTGTGTTTGTGCCAATACCATGCTGGTTTTGTTAGTATGGCTTTGTAATATAGCTTAAAATCGGGTATGGTGATACCACCAGCCTTATTTTTGTTGCTCAAAATTGTTTTGGCTATTTGAAGGTTTTTGTGCTTCCAATTGAAATTTAGGATTATTTTTCTATTCCTGTGAAGAATTCCATTGGAATTTTAATGGGGATTGCATTAAAAGTGTAGATTTCTTTTGGTAAGATTGGCATTTTCATAATATTATTTCTTCCAGTCCAGGAACACAGGATATCTTTCCATTTCCTCTTGTCTTCTGCAATTTCTGACTTGACTGTTTTAAAATTTTCATTGTAGAGCTCCTTCACTTCATTGGTTAAGTTTATTCCAAGGTACTTTATTTATTTATTTATTTATTTTGAGGCAATTGTGAATGGGAGAGATTTCCTGATTTCAACTTCCACATGTTTGTTGTTAGTATATAGGAATGCTACTAATTTCTGTGTATTTTTTTTTTATCCTGCTACATTGCTAAAAGTGTTTATCAGCTCAAACAGTTTGCTGGTAGAGTTTTTATGTATAGAATCATATCATCTGCAAATAGTGATAATTTGATCTCTTCCTTTCCAATTTGTATCGGTTTTATAGGTGCCTCTTGCCTTATTGCTATAGCTAAGACTTCCAGTACTATAGTAAATAAAAGTGGGGACAATGCACACCCTGGTTTTGTTCCTGAACTTAGTGAAAAAGCTTCAAGTTTTTCACCATTTAGTATTATGTTGGCTGTAGGTTTGTCATAAATAGCTTTCATTATGCTGAGATATGTTCCTTCTATTTCCAGTTTCTATAATACTTTTACTATGAAAGGATGTTGGATTTTGTCGAATGCCTTTTCAGCATCTATTGAGATGATCATGTGATTTTTGTCCTTCAAATCACTTTATGATGCATTACATTTATGGATTTGCATATGTTGAACCATCCCCCCTATAAAGCCAACTTGGTTGGAGTGAATAATCTTTTTGATATATCCCTTTTTTTCCCTTTTTTTTCTTTATTACTTAGTTTTGTATTCAGCAAATACAGTCAGTTTGGTACCATTATTAGGCTCATCCGTGACCTACCCCCTCCCTTGGCCCCTCCTTGTTGAGGTATATGGGTCATGCATTGTGGAGTTAGCCCACAGTTATGGGTAAGATAAATGTCTCCGCATATCATGACCCCACATGTGGCTCTGACATTCTTTCTGCCCCCTCTTCCGCAAAATTTCCCTGAGCCATGTTGGGTTCATTTTTTGTCTGCTTCAGTGATGAGGTGTTGGAGGCCTCTGAGGCTCTGGCTCTCTGATTTGGTAGGAGTTGACTTTTCTCTGTGTTGATCTCCTTCCCCCTTGTGCTGGTATCTGGTTCATCAGGAAAACAGCACCCTTGCTTGTTTCGCCAATTTTTCTTAGTTTCAGCGGGGGCCCTTTTGAGTTATGATGGGGTGGCTCTCTCCTTAGGATCTACATCTATCTGCAAAAGAGAAGCAGACTCTCCAACGGAGAGTAAGTTAGCACCAGGACAAAAGAGATAACCTTTACTTTTTTTATAGAGAATTTAATAGGTGTAGGCCCTCTTGTAGCCCGCGATTGGTGGTAGCTTGATATTGGCGAGTGGGCTTATGTTTGGATATGGTTCTGACTTGTTTCCCAGCTCCAGCTATGGGTACCATACCACTGAGGAGATCAGTTAGCCAAATCAAGAGCAGTTGGTTCCCCACCATGGCTGTGTGCCACTATTGCACTTGTGTGGGCATCACAACAAGTTATTTGCTGCTAAGTAGGTTAAACCATGAGTTGCTTGGACAGATATTGGTCATTTTCCCCCAGTCACCCATGTAGCACCTTCTGGCAGTAGACGTGCTGACTGTCTGGGGACTGACTCTCTTCCAACTTCCAGCCATGCCATTTTATTTTGCATGTCAACCACATAAGGTGTCTTGTATGCTATTTGCCAATATTTTGTTGAGAATTTTTCATCTATATTCATGAGGAAGATTGGTCTGTAATTTTCTTTTTTTGTTCTAACTTTTCCTGTTTTTGGTATGAGGGTCATGCTGGCTTCATAGAAGGAGTTGGGTAGAATTCCTTCCTTTTCTATTTCATGGAAAGGTTTGAGAAGCATTGGTGTTAATTCTTCCATGAAGGTCTGGTAAAATTTTCCAGTGAGTTCATCTGGGCCTGGGCATTTTTTAGTTGGGAGACTTTTTATAACAGCTTTGATCTCGGCACTTGTTATAGGTCTATTTAAATGGTTTATCTCATCTTGATATAACTTAAGTAGGTCATATGAATGAAGGAAATCATCCATTTCTTTTAGATTTTTAAACTTACAGGCATATATATATTCTTAAAGTATGGCCTTATAAATGTCTGAATTTCTTTGGTATCTGTTGTATCTGTGCCCTTTTCATCTCTAATTTTGTTAATTTTTGTCTCTTCTTTCTTTCTTCTGGTCAAATTTGTTAAGAGTTGATCAATCTTATTTATCCTTTCAAAGAACCAATTCTTTGTTTCATTGATTCTTTGCATTGTTATTTTGGTTTCTATTTCATTAACTTCTGCCCTAATCTTTATGATTTCTTCTCATCTACTGCTTTTTGATTTGCCTTGTTCTTCTTTTTCAAAGGCCTTAAGGTAGAGCATTAAATTGTTTATTTGTGAACTCTCTAATTTCTTAATATAGGCGCTTTGAGCAATTTATTTCCCTATCAGGACTGCCTTCATTGTGTCCCAAAGGTTTTGGTATGTTGTATTTTCATCATCATTTGATTCTATGAATTTATTGATTTCCATTTTGATTTCTTCAATGACCCCCTGATCATTCAATTGTGTACTGTTTAGTCTCCGTGAATTCCTGTATGTTCTGTAGCTTTGTTTGTTGCTGATTTGCAATTTACTCCCATTATGATCAGATAGAGTACAAGGGATTATTTCAGTTTTCCAATATTTGTGGAGATTGCTTTGTGTCCTAATATATGGTCTATTTTAGAGAATGTTCCATGTGCTGCTCAGAAAAATGCATATTCTTCAGCATTTGGATGGAATGTTCTGTAAATATCTGTTAGGTCCATTTGTTCCATGACATCATTTAATTCAGATGTCTCTCTGTTTGTTTTTTGCCAGGATGGCCTGTCAATTGATGAGAGTGGGTTATTGAAGTCTCCCACTACAATTCTGTTTGATGTTATCTATGACCCTAAATCTAATAGTGTTTGTTTGATGAAACTGGGAGCCTCCATTTTAGGTGCATATACGTTTAGCATTGTAATGTCCTTCTACGGGAGTTTTCCTTTAATCAGTATAAAATGACCTTCTTTGTCCTTTCACACTAATGTTGAAGTCTCTCCTCTCAGATATTAGGATAGCAACCCCTGCTTGTTTCCTAGGCCCATTTCCTTGAAATACCATTTTCCATTCTTTCACCCTAAGGCAGTGTCTGTCTTTTATTGAGAGATGAGTTTCCTGGAGGCAACAAATGGTAGGATCCTGCTTTTTAATCCAGTCTGCAAGCCTGTGTCTTTTGGATGGTGCCTTGAGGCCATTGATATTAAGGGTTATTATTGAAAGTATGCATTTATTCTCACCATTCTTCTTATTTTGTAGTGTTTCCTGTTTTCTCTTTACTCATTTGTTTTAACTGTTATTTGAGTATAGTTTATTTTTTCCTATTTCCTTCTCTGTGCGTTTTGCTGTCTCTTTGGCATTAAGAATTCCTTCAAGTATTTTCTGTAGAGCTGGTTTAGTTGTCATAAATTCCTTTAGCCTGTTTTTATTTTGGAATATCCTTATTTCTCCATCAATTTAGCTAGATAGCTTTGCAGGATAAAGTAATCTTGGTTGACAGTTGTTATCTTTAACAACTTGGAATACATTATTCCAAGCCCTTCTGGCTTTTAAAGTTTGTGTTGGGTAATCTGCAGTTATTCTGATGGGCTTGCCTGTGTAAGTGACTTGCTTCTTCTCTCTATCTGCTTTCAATATATTTTCTTTGGTTTGTGTGTTCAGTAGTTTAATTATATCATGGCAAGAATAGGTTCTTTCCAGATTTTGTCTGTGTGGTGTTCTAAAAGCTTCTTGTCTCTGCATTGGCATTTCTTTCTCAATTTGAGGAAAATTTTCTTCTATCATTTTGTTGAAAATGCCTACTAAGCACCTGGATTGAAATTCTTCTCCTTCTTTTATACCCTGAATTCTTATGTTTGATCTTTTCATAGTGTCCCAGATATCTTGAAATTCTCATTCATACCTTGCTATTAGCTTGTCTTTCTCTTTGTTGGACTGTATTAGTTCTGCCGCCTGTTCTTCTACTTCAGATATTCTGTTCTCTCCATCCATTCTACTGGTGAGACTTTCCACAGAATTTTTTATTTCATTCAACGTATTCTTCAGAGCCAGAATTTCAGCCTGGTTTTTATTCAGCATTTCTATTTCTTTACTCATGTCTTGTAATGATCTCTTTATTTCATTAAGCTGGTTTCCTGTGTTCTCTTTCAGAAGTTTTTTTCTTCCTTAATTCCTTTGTTTTCTTTTTTTGATTCCCTTCATTTCTTTTCTGATTTCTTTGAGCATAGGTACCAACATTTTCTTGAAATCTTTGTCAGGCATTTCATCTGAAACAGTCTCATTGGTGATCATTCCTAATGGATTTATAGTTTTTGGTGGGACTGTATTATCTTGGTTCTTTGAGTTTCTTGTATTATATTGCAGTGACTTTTGCATCCTGGATTGATTTGATGCTTGGGTTTTATACTTGTCTGCAGTGTTCCCAGATGTGACAATCCACCTCTATATACCCTCAGGGTATTAGTTCAAGGTGCCAGGTGTAGGTCTTGTCTGCCAATCAAGCCACAGAAGTAATCCCAGGTGTTGAGTTTGCTTGCTAAGCAAATATTCTAGTGGAATGGGTAGAATAATTTACTGGCAAATTCTAAACTTCAACTGAGTAACATACACAATCAATAAAAACCAGCACAAAGTATGCAGTTGTGGGGATTAAAACAAACAGATAGTCATATAAAGCCAAAATCCTGAAGACTGTGTGTTGTTCTACACCCTTAGTCTTGTCAGCTGGGAGATAGAAATTTCTGTTCTGAATTGGGTTCCAGGTCAACCTGGATCTGAATCAGACCCTGCCCCAATAGTGACAGAAGCAAAATACAAAGGCCCTCTATATATATGAAAGCACCAAAGGCAACAATATTCAACTTCCAAATACAGGTTATTTGAAGGTGGCAAATCCAACCAAGAATATATACCCCATAACCTACCCTGACAGGAAAGAGAGATTAGCTCTTGCAGGACTGTGTACCTGTTTTTTATTTATAATTTTTTTTTTTTTTTTTTTTTTTGTCAGCCTCGTTACCTTTTTGGGTGGCTTCCAATCTCACCAATGCTGAGTGCCCGCTTTGATCCCTCCATGTTGTCCTGTTCAGCTGTACCTCTGATCTGCTGTGCTGGCTGTGCTGCCACTGGGGGCTGAGTCCTGGAGGTTTGCAGTTCTGATCATGTGGGATGGGAGAGTCAGACTTCTGGAGTTGCTCCCACTCTCAGTAGCACTTTAGTTGATCTCAGCTGTCTTTCCTTCAGATTTCTTAACTTTGCAAGAAAGCTGATGGAGTTGAAAAATGTGTTGCTTGGGCTCTGCTGCTGTTGCTGTTGCCACCTGGTGGGACGGTGCTGGGTGGGCACATGGACCACAATCACTTCAGTGGATCTTTGGCCATTTTCCTCCTTTCTGGTGGGTCTTGTTCTATCTGGCTTGTTCGCTGTGTCTAAGAATAACCTATACCTTTGGTTTGTAGGTGTTGAGTGTCCTTGGTATCTATCTTCCTCACCCCTGTGCTTATAACAGATTCACAAAGAAAGCAGCAAAATTGCTCATTTCCCCAGTTCCTCTATGGTTTCATCTGGGGTTGGATGAAATGAACTGGGTCATTTATCTCCTAGGGCCCAGCTCCCATCTGAAAAAGAAATGCAGATTCTCCAACAAAGAATGAACTCAGCACCAGTTAAATGGCACAACCATTATTAATTTAGAGATAATCAAAAGGGTATGGACCCTCTTATAGTCTAAAGTTAGTGGGAGCTTGACAATGGGAAACAGAATCATTATCTGGATATAATTCTGACTTGTTTCCCAGTTCCAGGTATGGTTTCCTTCCCGCTGAGTGGATCTGTTAGCCAATCAAAGGGCAGTTAGTTACCCAACATGGCTGTGTGCCACTATTGCACTTGTGTGAGCATCATTTCAGGCTGTTTGCTTCTGAGTCACTTAGACTTTGAGGTGCTTGGACAGGTGTTGGCCACTTTCCTCCAGTAGCTCATGTAGTGCCTTGTACTACTAGATGGGCTAATTGTCTGGGGACTAGCTCCCCTCCAGATTCCAACAAGGTCTCACCATGGTCCATGCCAACAGTGTATGATGTCTTCAGCAGTAGGGTCTTACCATTTACCTCTGGTGGGTAATCAAGTGCTGTGACAGAAGTCTGTCTCATTTGTTTTGGGAAAGCTAGTAGGTCTCTCTGACCAATAGCTCCTTGTGGATGTAGACCACATCCTGTTATAGGAAATTACAGGCCAGTGCCAAGGAAAAAGGAAAAAAAGAAAAAGCCAGAGAATAAAGAGAAACAGGAGAAATTTGAGGTTAGGTTTCAGCTCAATCTCTCCAGGGCCCTTTGATTCATGTGCTCCCCCTAAGGTACTCTTGAGGGTTCCACCTTTTAGTCTGACTTCCAGGATGTAGGATTTTATGGTACCAGTTCAATGTGGGTTAAGTTTTGTGCCCCCCCCCACCTTTCCCCTTCCCACAAGCTCTACCCTCCCTATTATCCAAGCCTCAAGCTGTTCTTCAGGTATGTCAGCAACTTGGGCAATTCTAGGTTAGGAACTGCAGATGAGTGAGACCATAAGGTGATTGTCTTCCTGTGATTGTGTGAGTTGGCTTAGTATTATCTCTTCCAAGTTCAACCATTTTTCTACAAATTTCATTGTGTAATTTTTTTCTTACTGCTGAGTAGAATTCTATCATGTAGATATACCGCACCTTGGTTATCCATTCATCCAATGATGGGCACCTGGGTTGATTCCAGTTTTTAGCTATTATGAATTGAGCAGCTATAAACATGGTTGAGCAAATATCTCTGATCTGACATGTGGAGCTTTTAGGGTAAATGTCCAGTAAGGGAATACCATGGTCTGTTGATAACTCTATGTTCATCCTTTTCAGGAGTTTCCATATTGATTTCCACAGTGGTTGTACCAGCTTACATTCCCACCAACAATGAATGAGTGCTCCTCTTTCTCCACATCCTTGCCAACATTTGTTTTCATTTTATTTTTTAACGTTTGCTATCCTTACTGAGGTGAGGTGGAATCAAATAGTTGTTTTAATTTGCATTTCCCTAAAGTTTAGGGATGTTGAATATTTTCTTAAGTGTGTGTTAGCCATTTGTAATTCTTCCTTTGAGAACTCCCTACTCAGTTCTCTGCCCCACTTTTGGAGTGTATTGTTTGATTTTTTTGTTGTTTTAGTTTTTTGAGTTCTTTGTAGATGCTAGATATTAGGCTTCTGTCAGTGGTATAGCTGGAAAAGATTTTCTCCCATTCAGTGAGTAATCTATTGGCTCTGCTTATGGTATATTTGTCTGTGAAAAAGCTTTTAGCGATATGAGATCCCATGTGTTGAGTGCTTGTTTAATTTCCTGGGCTACTTGGGTTTTGTTCAGGATGTCTTTTCCCAGTCCCATATCATGGAGAGAGCCTACTCTTTTTCTTCCAGTATTTAAAGAGCTTCAGGTCTGATATTGAGGTCTTTAATCTATTTGGACTTGATTTTTGTGTATGGACAAATGAGTGGGCCTAATTTCATTTTTCTAAATATGGTCATCCAATCTACATTGCTGGCACCTTTTTCAAATATAAAGCAGATGTAGTTACTTGACCTAGGGTCCTGGTCTTCAATTCTGTTCCATTGGTCTATGTTACTGGTTTTATTCAAGTACCATACTGTTTTTGTCACTTTGGCTTTGTAATGTAGCTTTAAATTAAGTATGGTGACACTACCAGAGTTTGTTTTGTTTGTTTTCTTTGTTTTCTTTTCTTTCTTTCTTTTTTTTTTTTTTTTTTTTTTTTTTTTTTTTTGCTCAGGATGTGTTTGATACCTGAGGACTTCTGCCATTCCATATGAATTTGAGATCTTTTTTTTTTCAATCTCTGTGAAGAATGATGCTGATCTTTTTGTTGGCATTGCATTTAATCTGTATATTGCTTTTGGTAGAATTTCCATTTTCACAATATTAATTCTACCTATCCAGGAGCATGGGAAGTCTTTCCATCTTCTCAAGTCCTCCTCTATTTCTTTCTTGAGTGTTTTTATGTTTTCATTATATAGGTCTTTCACATCCTTGGTTAGTGTTATTCCAAGGTATTTGATTTTTGTGTTGTTACTGAAAATGGGACAGCCTCACAGATTTATTTCTCTGTATATTTGTCCTTTGCATATAGAAAAGCTACTGATTTTGTGCACTGATTTTATATCCTGCCATTTTGCTGAAGGAATTCATCACCTTTAGAAATTTTGGGATGGAGACTTTTGGGTCACTTATATATAGGATCATGTCATTTGCAGATAGGACTAATTTGACTACTTCCTTTCCAATTTGAATCTCTTTTATTTCTTTCTCCTGTCTTATTGCTTGGGCTAGTACTTCTAGTACTATGTAGAAGAGCAGTGGTGAGAGTGAGCACCCCTGCCTTATTCCCAGTCTCAGTGGAAGCTTCTTGAGTTTTCTCCATTAAGTATTATTTGGGCTTTAGAAGCTTTATATATTGCCTTTATTGTGTTGAGATATAAACCCTCCATGCCTATTATTTCTAGTGTTTTGATCATGTATTTTGTCAAAGGTTCCTTTTGTTTGTGTGGTGTATGACATTGACCAAGTTATGTATGTTAAACCATCCCTGCAACCCTGGCACAAAGCCTACTTGATTAAGATGGATAATGCTTTTGATGTGATGTTGAATTTGGTTTTTGTTCTGGATCCTTGCATCTAAGTTCATTAAGGTTATATGACTATAATTTTCTTTCATTGTTGCATCTCTGGTTTATTATGGTGATGCTACCTTCATAAAGGGGGGTCAGGGAGTATTCCCTGGTCTCCAATTATGCAGAAAAGTTTGAGAAAAATTAGTTGCAGTTCTTCTATGAATGTTTGATAGAATTCAGCTGAGAAGTCATCCAGTCCTGAACTTTTCTTTTGGGTAGGTTTTTGATTACCCTTTCAATCTCCCTGGATGTGATAGGTTTGTTTAGGAGATTAATCTGCTCTGAGTTTAGTTTTGGTAGGTGGTGTGTGTCTAGGAATTCATCCATTTCTTCCAGATTATTTAATTTTGTGGTGTAGAGGTTTTGGAAGTATGTCCTGATGATTCTTCCAATTTTACTGATGTTGTGATCTCTCCTTGTTCATTTCTGATTTTGTTAATTTGAGACTTGTCTCTCTCTCTGTCCCTCTCTCTCTCTCTCCTTTACCAATTTTTCCAGGGGTTTGTCAATCTTGTTTATTTTTTCAAAGAACCAGCTCTTAATTTCATCAATTTTAAAAATTGCTTTCTTAGTTTCCAATTCATTAATTTCTGCTGTAATTTTGATTATTTCTTTCCCTCTGGAGCTCTTTGGGTAGGATTCTCTTGTTTTTCCAGCACCTTTAGGTGGACAGTCAGGTTATTGATTGGGGTTCTCTTTGTCTTTGTAATGAAGCATTTAGGGCTATGAATTTTCCTCTTAGGACTGGCTTCATTGTCTCCCATAAGTTTTGTAGGTTATGTTTCCATTATCATTCAATTCTAGGAATTTGATAATTTCTTTTGTGATTTGTTCTACAATCAACTCAATGTTTAAAAGTGTGTTGTTTAGTCTCCAGGAGCTGTTGGAGTTCTTGATGTGTCTCTTGTTGTTAATTTCTAGCTTTAAAGCATTGTGATCTGACATGATGCAGAAAGTTACTTCAATTTTCCTGACTTTATGAAGGCATGCTTTATGGCCTAATATATGGTCAATTTTGGAGAAGGTTCTGTAAGCTGCTGAGAAGAATTCTTAGAGTTGGGGATTCAGACAGTTTCTTGGGTTTGAAGTTTCATTTAATGTCAGCAAGGGAGGGAAGGGGTCATTGAACCAAGAAGGAAAGGGGACAGGTCAAAGAAAGAAGGTTACTCTTTCTTAAATTTGATTTTTATTTATTACTTATGAGGGAGAGAGAGAATATGGCCATGCCAGGGCCTCCAGACACTGCAAACAAACTCCAGGCGCATGTGTTACTATGTGAACCTGGCTTATGTAGGGTCTGGGATTCAAACCTGGATCCATAGGCATCGCAGGCAAGGGCCTTAACTGCTAATTCATCTCTCCAGCTGAAGAAGGGCACTCTTAACAGAAAGGAAGTGAAAGAGAGAGGGAGAGAAAGAAAATGAGTAAGAGAGAATGGAAGAGAAAGAATAAGAGAGAAGTAGAGTAATAGAGAGAAGGAAAAAGAGGATAAGAGAGAGAGAGAGAGAGAGAGCAAGGGGGTGCATGCTCCAGACAGAGAGAGAGAAGAGGGAAAGGGAAACAAGGATGAATCACATGTACCTTAGTGCAGAAGAACAAGAGCAAGAGAGAGAGAGAAAGAGCATGCACCAGGGAGAAGCTATTTAAACTCATTAATAGAAGGAAAGGCAGGGATTCTGCACTTCATGGGCTGTGGGGAAAGAGGATCAACAGGAGCCTGTAATAGCCAGGCTGTTTCGGGGAAGCAAGACCTTTGAAGCCTCTGTTCCACCTAGAGAATGCCTGGGTGGGAATAATGATAGGGAGATGGGAGGAGCAAACTGTGGGATTTTTGCCCTGAGATTATTTGTGCTAAAAATACTTTCATTATAACAAATATTGGTTAATTTGGAATCTGCTTATATGTAAGCAAATAGCAATGTTTGGTGGTCACCCCTAAATTACTCATGCTTTCTTCAACTGAAATGTCACTATGTCAAGAATGTAAAGATTCATAAGGAGTATCTATATTATTTCTAGGATTTTTATTCTGTTCCTATGAACTAAATATTTATTTATAATTCAGTACAAAAAGCTTAGATATGTTAACTTTTTTTTTTTTTTTTTTTTTTTTTTTTTTTGATTTTCAAGGTAGGGTCTCACTCTGGTCCAGGCTGACCTAGAATTCACTATATAGTCTCAGGTGGCCTCAGACTCACAGCAATCATCCTACCTCTGCCTCCCGAGTGCTGGCATTAAAGACGTGTACCACTATGCCTGGCTTAACAGTGCTTTTTTTGTTTGTTTGTTTGTTTTTCGAGGTAGGGTCTCACTTTAGCTCAGGCTGAACTGGAATTCTCTATGTAGTCTCAGGGTGGCCTCGAACTCATGGTGATTCTCCTACCTCTGCCTCCCGAGTGCTGAGATTAAAGGCGTGTGCCACCACTCCCAGAAATAAGTTTTTTTTTTTAATTATCTTGTTTTTATTTTGTTTGATAGTAGTTATTGAACCCAGGGTTTCACTAATGCTAAATGCACACTCTCTTAGTGAATTATATTCCTAGCTACTTTTCTTTATAGACTGTATATTAAATCTACAAGGAAAATATGTTAAGCATTTCCCCAGGAAAAAAAATGGCATTTTGCTGCACTCATTTCAGATTTTAGTTTTCTAAATACCAAAGAGCTTCCCCCCTTGACTATGAATTCATAGTTGTATTTTGGTTTAAATTATTTAATGGATTATATTTCAGCATTTTTGTTTACAGAAAAATTTTAGAGATAATATAGAGAGATGCCATACCCCCTATACTGGTTTCCCTATTAATGAAATGTTTCATTATTCACAACATATATTTGTTACCATTCGTGAGCCAATATTTGTACATCATTACTAAACTGAAAACTTCCTTAGTTTTCTCCTACTGTCTTTAAAGTGTACACGAATGCCATATACTCAACACACTATTCTTAATCATCATGTCTCCAGAGGTGCCTCGTGGATATGATGGATGATTCTTAGAAATTCCTTTCCAAACTGTTTATGATCTTCCTCCTTCTGGGAATCACTGGTCAGTTATTTAGTAGAATGTCTCTCAGTTGAGATTTGTCTGTTGTTTTCTTTATGAATAGACTGGAACAATGTTTTTGTGGAGGGAGGTCACTGAGGTAAAGTGCCTTTGTGTCACATCATATTTATTCCTTCCAGCTGCATAGCTGATCATGGTCACTGCTGACCCTGACTGCCTGGCAGAAAGAGTTTGTTTTAGATTTCTCCACCATGAAGTTACAAGGTGTTTTTCCTCGCTCTTTCTCTGTCTTTTTCTCTGTCTCTCCAATCTATACTATTTGGAAACAAGTCATTATGTGCACAGTAAACTTGCAGAGTGTTAAGTTATGATCCACTGGTGTTAGGGGATTCCATGGGGCAGGGAATTTCTTGCCCTGGCCTGTGAATCCCAATTTCTAGATCCTTGTTAATTCCAGGGAAAGGCTGGCACCGTGGTGAATGGAATTTCCAAGGAAATTGAAAAAGGCCAGAATTTAAAGGAACAAACAACACACACACATACGCACACACACACACACACACAAACACACAGGGAAGGTGGAACAAAAGGATGTAAGGTTTTCGCTTTCACATTAGGAAAAAAAAGACAAAACAAAAACAAAAACAAAAACAAAAACAAAACAAAACAAAACAAAAAACCCCTAAGAGATCAGTAGTAAAAGTCCCGTAGCTTAGAAGAGAGTAACAAAATGAAGCCCCTCCCCCATGGGCGGGGAGGGCTTAGTAGAACAGGGTCCTGAAGGTTCAGGCGTCAGGAGATATGAACAGCCAACAAGTGCCCACCTGATAATCCTCTGTTACAGCTATTTGGATCAGCTTTACATCAGGCTCAGGAGAGTCTGGGAGAGAGCTGATTGTTCTGACTCAAGGTGCTGACCCAGAGGCTAGGCCACATACGTAGTGCGCTAGGTTGGGGAAGCAATAGGGGGCGCTGGTGCTGAGGGATGAGACTGGATCAGATGCAGAATTCCAACTGGGCTGAAGCAGGCTGTGTGACGTCTCTGTCACCGCTCTTTGGGCCTTTCTCTAAGTAGCTACCTGTAAAAAAAAAATTACTACTTCGTTTCTATTTGCCATTTTCCCCATTTATTTAATTTTTTGTTTATATGAGCATGGAATCATGAAAATTGATTTTATAATTTAGGTTGTGATTTATTGCTCAAACTATCTCAGTTTTGGCTACTTGGAGCATTTTCAGTCGGTCGCCTTTTCCCTCTGTGTATAGAAACTCTTGTCTGGGTTGGTGTCTTTCTCTCTCCCGTCCCCACACACCCTTGGCTGTTTTGGAAATGCTCCTTAACTGTCTAGTATTATTTATTTCCTATGCTTCCTGTCCCAAACCTAGAATTTTCTGTTTCTCCTAACTCTGGTTTCTTTTATTGGAGCGCAGTGTTAAAAGATTTTATGCCTCTGGATTTAACATACTACTGGGGTATCAATGAACTTGTACATGTAAATATTAACCCAGGTATACATACATATTTATAAATGTTTCTGTATTTATTTTTGCATGTATATTAATCCAAACATGAGTTAATATACTACATAAATCCTTCTAACTTCTCCCTTTTTTTTTTTTTTTTGAGGTAGGGTTTCACTCTAAGTCCAGGCTAGTCTGAAATTCACTATGTAGTCTCAGGGTGGCCTCGAACTCACGGTGATCCTCCTACCTCTGCCTCCCAAGTGCTGAGATTAAAGGCGTGTGCCACCATGCCCAGCCTCCTCCCCGTTTTTTAACACACCCTTATTTCAGCATTGAGAAATGTGATTCCATTTATCTGAAATCAACTGAAAATTCTTGAATACAATATATATGTATAGTAATATCACAATCAGGAAAAACCTTTGTCCTCATGGAGATCAATTTTATCAACTAAAATATATAATTTATCTAAAGTTTATTATACTTCCAGTCTTCCAAACTCTACTCACTGCTTGTAATATAGTTTTTAAAGTTGTATTCTATGCTGTGAATTTTTCTTTCTAAGTGAGGACTTTCTTTTCTTATGCCTTCAATTAAGTTAATATGTACATATGAATACAAAACAATAAACGTACATATCTGTAATAAAAATCTTTTAGAAACGTCCATAGACTAATTACATATATCACCATGTATTTGAGGCCACCCTGAGTGAGTCGGGGCTAGAGTGGGACCCTACCTCAAAAAAACAAAAACAAAACAAAACAAAATAAAATTTACATGATTTTGAAAAATTCTTTTTGTTAACTCATTAAGAAATTATCTGTAATAATTTATATAGTATTTGATCTTTGAGATAACTGATAAATTATTTATCTAAACATCATAGTTTATTACAAAGTTAAAGTTTCAATGTTTCCACACCTAAAATATCATCACCATTGCCTATCTTAGAAAATTATATAGTAGACTATATGGAACTTATTAACCTTCATTTATTTATTTTCAAGTAGCACTTCCTGGGAAGCATAGTTAAGCAAGAGCAGCATGTCACAGTTGGCCCTTGTAAATGTATTATATCAAATTTACCAAAGCATCAGAGCAAAGTATCAATGCTAAGTTTCTGAAAAATTGATTGTCTTCCAAATATTGAAAATGTCTTCTCTACAAAACGTAACTCTTAAGTTTAATTCTCTGATCTTTCCTGAACATAGTTTGATGTACTTATTGAGGAATGAATCTCTATTTTGTGGTTTCATACTCAAAAGACATTTGACAGGTATCTTATTGTATTCCTGCTGCTATAACAAAAATATCTTAGAAGAGTAATTTATTTAAAAAAAAAAAAAAACTTAGCTCATTCTGGAGTATAGCAAGTCGGAAGTCAAAGTGCCAGCAGATTTAGTATCTGGTAAAAGCCTGACTTCAGCTTCTAGGGTGATGCCTCATTATTTCACCCTCATGTGGAGAAGAGGCAAGAATGCTTCCTCCAGCTTCTTGACAACAATTGCACTGGACCCATCAAGACCTAACTACTACATCTTCTTTTGACTAGGGTTCTGACCTATGGATTCTGGAACTTGCTTCAGATGATTCAGACCTTAGCAGCAGTTTTCCTCCAATCTTCCAGATGTCACTCCCAGAAATGTACATTCTCTACCATGTGCAGGACCTGAAGGGTAAACACAACCCAGTAGACATGTTCATAAATCCTTGGCACTTTCTCACATACTGTATTTAATAATCAGTGAAACTACTGAAATTTAGGAAAAGCAATCAGTAAACTAAAGCATAATTTACTTTCTTACACTGTTCATCAAGATTTAGCATCCTTCTAACCCTTTAAATATAAGGATCAATGGTGGCTGTTCAAGGACAAAATCTCAAAGCAAATTCTGACTGCTTGACTTCAAAATCAGAATAATTTATTCTACAACAGTCAAAATATTATTTTCATCTTCTTTCCACAGATCAAAATCAACATCTAGTCATCACAGGCTGGGCCATTATGATTTTCTCCACCATCAACTGGGAGTATCAGTTCTGCTTGACTGTCATATAGTATCTTTGTTTTGACTTTTATTAAATTCCACTTAAGCTTGCTCCATTTCTATTTACTCCTTGCAGAATAACAGCATTTATTTGGCTGGGCTTCATTACCAACCCCTTTTACTCAGTGTATACATTTTCCAAATGTTTTGGTCCCAGTGACCCATTATACTCTTATAAATGTGTGAAAAACACAATATTTATTCATGGCACATCTATTGATACATTTATATTCCAAGCCTAACTTATTATCACATTACATGTTAGCAGAACACTTTGTGGAAAATAACATTTTAAAAATGAAAATACATGTAGTAAGAAGAGATTCTCATTTCCCCTTCTCAATTCCTTACTGCAGTGCATTATTATGGTTAAACTTTCTAAAGAAAATTTGTGCTCTACCAGCTATGGAAATAGGAAAATATTCTTTAATGGACTTTAAGGAAAACTTAGATTTTATTCTTTGATATCACACCAAATGTTGAGAATTAGTCATTCCTTAAAGGTTGTATACAATGTAGAAACTGAAACCACAGGGCTGGAGAGATAGCTTAGCAGTTAAAGCACTTGCCTGCAAAGCCAAAGGACCAGGTTCAAGTCCCCAGTACCCATGTAAAGCCAGATGTAAAAGGTGGCATATGCACCTGGAGTATGTTTGCTAGAGGCCCTGGCATGCCCATTCTCTCTCTGTCGGCCTCTCTCTCTCTCTCTCCCTCAAATAAATAAATAAAATATTTTTAAAAAGAAGCTGAAACCATAGCAATTAGTGAAGATAATTTACTGGTTAAATTAAAACCCATTGGCATAATTTGGACTCTAATTTGCCTATTTTACCCATGTATAATACTATAATATCACATATTAGATTTTTTGTTAAAACTAATTAATTATACAGCTCTTAAAAGTGATTTTTATGAAAAAATATAAAAATAACACTTGTTATTATAACTACTAATTTGATAAAAAAATGTCTTTAAGTGATAGGAAGCTGGTAAGTCTCACAGCTATGGATGTTAAATTTTCAAAAATTTAATTATCACATGAAAATTCATATTGTAATACTGACAGTGTATACTGAGTTTATTTCCCATGAAGTATATGGTTTACTATAAACATTTTCAACAAAATGTCTGCCAAATATCTGTATCATAGTAGTTGTTAGTCTTTCAAATAAAAATTATGTTTTGTGGAAACATAGGTTAGTTTTTATCTCACAACTCAACCACACAAGTGTTATTCTTCAAGATATTATATTTATGTATATAGCAGATGTACTTTATATGTAATTTCCATTTTTGTCATAGAACATTGAAAACATAAAGAGTTGATATTTAATAAAAGTAATACTGTTTTTCTTTCATCAAGGATATTCCTTAAACTGGTTTTCTTTTTGCTTTAACATCAAGTGTGTAACTTTCATAAATACCATGATAATTAGATCCATTTGGTGACAGCCTTGTGATTTATGCTAAGGTATCAGTATTTTTACCATGATTGTTTTTGCACGATCACTACCAATACCAAACAGGGAAAAGGCAAATGAACCTTAGTATCATTACAAAATGTGTTGTGACTCTATGAACTATATCACACTGTCTAAGGAATCCCCAGGGCCCATTCTACCATGCTGGAAGGCCTGGCCTAGCACAGAGAATTCCTAATTCTGCCTGAAAATTAAAGTTATATGAAGAACATTTATAAGTGGTACCTATCACTTGGGAGGTGGAGGCAGGTGGATCAAAAATTCAAAGTCATCCTTAACTACATAGCAATGTTGAGGCTAGCCTGGGCCACATGAAATCCTGTATCTAGATAAATAAATAAATGAATGAATGAATACATTAATCAATCAGTAACTCAATACAAACTGATAGTTTTAAAAGGATAGATAGATAGATGATAGTGATAGATACACAGATCAAAATATCTGTGCTGAAGCTGAAACCACATCAACTAAGTCAGACTGATTAATATATGGGGCCAAGTATTAGTCATTTTCTTCACTTGTTGGTATAAGATAGTGTTTTGGTGTACAGTTCAGGCTGGCCTTCAACTTCTGATCCTCCCAAATGCTGGTATTACAGAATGTGCCATGTAGACATAAGTGTTTTAAAAAGCTCCCCAGGTGTTTCTACTATTATCAGCAAAGTTAATGGATATTGGTGTGGGCCCTATATTATTTAAACCTATTTCCAAATCAGTGTCACCTTCCTTGTTTTGTTTTTCTAACTTTTATCAAGTTCTTTGATATGCACAGAATACTTACCGATGACTCTTAACTCACTGAAAGCTCTTCCACCTTTAAGTGAAGGGAATAAAAGTAAGTGATCAATGAACTGATGACTAGTTTATGCAAGTCATAGGGATTTTTAAAGACTGAATTTGTTTTCTATTGAAAGACAAACATCAGAATGCAAATCTCATGTTACATTTCTTTCTTTCCTTTCTCCGTTCCATTTTTTCTTTCCAAAAATTTTTATATTAAAAAAAAATCAAAGCTAGTTACAGTGGTGCATGCCTGCAATACCCTAATCCCAGCACTTGGTAAGTGGAATAAGGAAGATGAAGGGTTCAGTGCCATCTTCAGCTACATATTGAGATCAAGGTCAGTGTAGGCTACATGAGGAAACCCTGTCTAGTGGAAAAAAATGAAAGAAAAAATAAGAGGGAAAGAATGAAGGGAAAACCAACAAGGAACTAGGAGAGTATCCTGGAGAGCATATCAGACCATTCTCAATAACTTGCAATGGTAAAAATCTTTAAAATGTTTTCCAAATTTATCATAATATTTTGCTTTGAAAACAGTTGCTTATTGAAGAGCTATTCTATTTGCTTTTTGAAATTATTATTGATAATGCAAAGATATTCTGGGGAAATAATACAGTTTTTTATTTGCCCATAAGCATAAAATAAATCATAGTGCAATTTATTAAATTTCTTAAATTAAATATATAGCACTTTGCCAAATTCTGAATTCTTCTAAGTAT
This sequence comes from Dipus sagitta, assembly GCA_036346955.1. Taxonomy (NCBI): domain Eukaryota; kingdom Metazoa; phylum Chordata; class Mammalia; order Rodentia; family Dipodidae; genus Dipus; species Dipus sagitta. The sequence continues at coordinate 194,595,033 of CM070770.1, forward strand.
ATACTTTGCATCAAGTAAACAAATAGTTAGTTTCTTGACATAAATCGTGCATAGCCCTCTGAAATAAAAAATTACCTAATAAAAATCAGGACACAGGCACTAGAGAAGTTCTTAGCCATTAGGTACACTTCCCACACAAGCATAAGAGCCTGAGGTCACCAGAGTTAGATTCCCCCCAGCACCCATGTAAACAGCTGGGCATGGCCACACATGTCTGTAACCCCAGTCTTATGGGAAGTGGAGATAAGAGAACCCCGAGCTCAGGCAAACTCTGGAATCAGAGAATCAGAGAGTCCATCCAAGGAAAAGCAGGTGGATGAGTGATGGAGGGGGACACCTGATGTTTTCCTATAGCCTCTGTAGGCATAAGCATGAGGTACCACATGATCCCATACATGTGCAAACAACACATACAGCACAACACAAACTACACATGTGCAAAAAGAAAAAAACTAGAAAAAAAGTAAAAATGAGGCCATAAACAAAGGTTAACAGTATTATTTTTTCTTGATTATTAAAGGAACAAGCTTTTATTAGAATCTTTTTTATTTTTATTTATTTGAGAGAGAGAGAGAGAGCGAGAAAGGGGCAGAGAGACAGAATGGGCTCACCAAGGCCTTTAGCCACTGCAAATGAAGCCTAGACACATGCGCCATCATGTGCATCTGGCCTATGTGGGTCCTAGGGAATCAAACCTGTGTCCTTTGTATTTGTAGTCAAGTTCCTTAACCACAAAGTCATCTCTTCAGCACAGTTAACAGTACTATCAAAAACTTTTCTGGAGCTGGGTGTAGTGGCGCACGCCTTTAATCTCAGCATTCGGGAGGCAGAGGCAGGAGGTTTGCTATGAGTTTGAGGCCACCCCGAGAATACAGAGTGAATTCCAGGTGAGCCTGGGCTAGAGTGAGAACCTACCTCAAAAATAAATAAATAAATAAATAAATAAAATAACAACCAAGAAAGGTTTTCTGGGGCTGAAGAGATGGCTTAGCGGTTAAACACTTGCTTGTGAAGCCAAAGGACCCCGGTTTGAAGCTCGATTTCCCAGTGGGTATACATAAGCCAGATTCACAAGGTGGTGCATGCATCTGGAGTTTGTTTACAGTGGCTGGAGGTCCTGGTGCACCCATTCTCTCTCTCTCTCTCTCTCTCTCTCTCTCTCTCTCTCTCTCTCTTACTCTCTCTCTCTCTCTGCCTCTTTCTCTGTCATTCTCGAATAAATAAATAAAAATAAACAAAATTTTAAAAATAAGTTTTCTTTTGTGACTTCTTTTCCTATGAGAAACTTTAAGTACTTTTAGCGATAATCTGCTTTTCATGATAAACCTCACACATCTGACAAATTAGAAGACTGAATCAAATGACTAATCACATGAAAAGTTGTTAAAAGTCCAAGTACTCAGTTATGGGCGCAAATGTACTCCCCATGATAAAACTAGTTTCAGTGATAAAACTATTCCAAAAATGTTATGTGACCTCTTTACTATGTGGAACTTAAGATAGGAATGGGGGAAGTTTCCCCCCCGACCATTCTCACAGATTTTAGTTCTGATCTGTTATCAAGTTGTCTAATAAAACACCAAAGGGAGACTTCTGCTTATAGTTTGAAAAAGGAGTGAATTCCTCCAGGTCAGAAGAAGAGGATAATGATTTTCTAAGAGTATATCAAGAGATTGATGACATGAAGAAGAATTTCAGGCAGACAAAGGAAATGGATGGAAATAAATGTGTCAAGCTTTACTAGTCCTCCTTCCACAGTTGTCCTTCAGTGCTGCCACAGGGAAAAACTTCACAGCCTTATTGACCATGAAGCAGTTAAGGTTTCCATTAAAATGAGCTGAATTAACTCTCTAGATGGTTTTGGACAAATAGTAAAAGGTCAAACCTCTCATGTTTAACTGACTTGATAATATCAGCTTTTCTTTTGCTAGTATTGTTTTCACTTTTCTTTTTAATTATCAGTATTTCACAAACATTGTTTAAATCATCAGTACATAAAACTGTTCAACCCGGGGAAGCATTATCAAACCAGTCTAATCATGGGCCCCCTTTTCAAACTGCCTTTGCATCTAATTGCAATCTTAGGCTTTCGTTTCCTGTGGTACCACTGAGCCACACAAATTTAAGCTCACTATACTTTTACTAGTGACATGGCCTAACAATGAAAAATATACAGGAACTGGCTAGGCAGTTGAGGGTAGCAGGGCCCCAAAAGTGAATAGTAGTTTTTCCTCTGTTTGCTAAAATGGAAATGTCCTTGAGTCTGGAAGGGTGATTCCACTCTTCCTTATTGCATCCACCACCTTGATGGAGATTAGGATTGTCAGAAGAGTCTGCTCCTAATTTATCTCATTTTCCCTTTCCCAAGAAATTAGGCATAAGGGCAACTGCAAAGACCTAGTTACCTGCCATGGAACTTGACTAACCAGCTCATTCCCCATCCAGTAAATTCCTGTAAGAAACCCAAATCAGAGTCACCATGCTGATAACACACTCAGGACCTCTACTGTTATAAATTCTCAATCCACTGTTTGTGTTACCTGAACAATTTGGATGTTCATTGTGTTGTCTTCTTTACCCTACAGATTTATTATTTGAAATATTCTCATATGTCCACAAACAGAAGATCTCTATTTTCACTCTCCCCTTTCTTCCTCCATCTTCCTTTCCCTTTTCCTCCCTGATATCCTTTTCTTGAGAATCAGAAAAAAAAATTACCTAAATATAATGCTTTGGCTTGCTGAATGTTGTGAGTTAAAGGATATTCAAGGACTTTTTGACCTTTGTCCTCCTCACACCTGTCCCCTCTTCACCACATGAAGCACAAGCTGGTCTTTCTTATCCATGTAAATATTGGGTCCCCAGAAAATTAACTTTCAGGTAGAAATACTAGAAATAACTCCATACTTGGACCCGAGGTTGCAGTTGTCTCAGGCTATTGTCTAACCTTTAAGTCCCTATGCTTTCCCTAAAACTCTTTTACATATCCTGTCTAAAACTGTGCATAACACCATTTCCCTTCCCCTATTAGAAGAGTACTGAAGCTTCAAGTGCTTTGGTAATTTTTGAGCTTTAACTATGTGTTTATCAGATGTAGGGATATTTAAACATTAATTAATTTGTATGTCCTTATTTTCTTGTTAACCAGTTCATTGCTAGTTTGTTTCATAGGCCCAAGTGATCAAACCTTCAGGGCCTATAAAGATTTTTTTTTGCCCTAAACATTCCCTTCTTTTCTGCCTTCCCTACTTCCTCCCCTCTCTCCATCTCTCCTTTCCCTCTTTCCTTTGCTTCTTCTCTCTCTCCTCCCCTCACTTCTTCCCTCTCTCCCTCCCTCCCTTCCTTTCTCCTGTTTTGATTTTTTATTTCAAAATAGTAGTAAAGATTAATATGTTTATAATAATTAATTGCTTATTAAATATAATAATATATGTACTGTACCAAACCAATCCATCCATATCTTTCTCGTATTTATAGCCATACTCTGAGATAGCAGGTATTAAATTTCAAGCTTTTTAGGCATAGAAAAAAATACATATTTTGGCCAAGACACAAAGTGGTAGTGTCATAGAGAGAATTAATGTATTCTATCTTTCCCTACATAGAGAATATTAACCATTTTATGTTTGGTTGTCTGAGTTTATCTCTGACCATACCCACATGCTGTTCTTTGAAAAAGAAAAAAAATAACTGTCTTCAATATATAATCAAAAGTTTCAACTCACGTACTGCACAAGGCTATTATCTACAAATATATCTAATGCCATCTTGAAGTCATTCATAGCTTTTACACTTAACATCATAGAATAGAATTTTCTAGTTTTATATCCATGGTATTAAATTAATTTTACCTTTAGGCCATTAAAGTTCTCATTCATTATGCTTTTCAACTACATAGCGTTTTCCTGACTTGTTTTCTCTGCTAGGAGGTGTTCACTACCATTTCTGCTGATATTATTGGTTCTGTCACATCTCTTCTCAGCTGGTAGTTTCCAGAGTTCCAATTCAGTTAGTCTATTACCACATTGTTACCACTACCTTCTCTTATTTCTCTAATTGCCCTCCTTTAGAACCCCCTCTCTGTCTTTATGTGCCATAGTAACTGTAGATGGGGCATATTTCATATTTTTTTTTTAATTTCAAAACTTTGCCTGGGAAAATATCTTAACTATTGAAAGGGCAATTTAGAAGATGACAATGAAACTGAACATAGGGAAGTTCTTGTAACATGTAGCTAAGAGCCAATGAGAGATTTTATTGTGAAAAAGTGAGCTATAAAAAAAGAAATGCAGATGAACATGGATTAAGACCATATTCTTACCCTTTCCTATGTGTGCTATGCAAATCATTGAGGGCCATAGAGATCTTATTTCCATGATGAAGTTTGTTGTGTAAATCTCAGAGGATATATAATCATTTTGTATTTGTAAGAAGTGAAGAAGTTGAAATCATCACAACGTAGATTTGGGGCAATTAGGGTGAAGTAGGAGACACAGAGGATGAAGAAGAGAAGAATAAAAGAACTGTAATAGGTTCATCTTGATGTGCTGGAACAATAATATTACCCAATATTTCTGTAATAACTTTCTAGATTTCTATGTTGTTCCTAACTTGCCATAACATAAAGTTTTTGTTCTTATGTGAATTAAAAAAAATCTTTGTAAACATATGTTTTTGACAATACTAGCTTGTTGCTTGCTAGTTAATAATTACACTGTTTGTGAGTTTCCATATAGGAATATGGAGAAGAGGGTCTGTTTTTGCTAGGAAAAAAAAAGAGGCAGAGGAAGGCAGATGATGGGAAGAAGAAGGATGGGAACAGAAGTTAGTAAAAGCCAGGAGGGATACAGTCATTTTTCTGATTCATGGTATACACTTTTCTTGCTTATGCCTGGGGTGGTTTCAAATAGTATACCGAGTTCCTGCTGATTATTGACTTTGCTTACAACACTTGTATGTTGTCATAGTTTGTTTTCTAAAGTTGAATAACCAAGTGATAGATTTTTTTAAGTGTTAACTCTCCAAGAAGACATTGATTTTTATTATGCCCTAGCTTAACCCAGAAATAGTTCCAAGGAAGACTGCTGTTTACTGCTTAGGTCCAAGACTGTATCCATTTTTGCTTCCCTAAATTATTTGGCTCAAAGAAGATTTCATCACTATAGTATGGATAAAGTCATATATTAATTACTGAATTTGTTAGTTTGCCTTTTACTTATAACTATTAATATTCTAGCTTAGAATAATTTTTCCATATCAAATTTATGTACTATATCCCATTGCCAACATTTAAAAACATTATGTACAGTAATAGAAAGTCCTAACAGCATGAGGTCTTATACCATGATGGATTCTGCTTTTCCTAATCATTTCTATTCTTCTTCTTGATTTTAGATTCTTAGACTTTGTAACATGCATGCTCCGTATCCCTTTTCTTCTTCCAAGCATCAGACAATCCAATTACCTCTAGGTTTTCCTTTGATGGCATTTATCTTATTCATCCAACAATTTATTTTTTTAGTGCCTTAAGTACGTTGTTTTGAAAAATTTATCCAGTATGAATTGGCTTTTATATTTCATACTACAATGCAATGGACCAGTTCAGTCCTTCCTATTCCATTTTCCTTTTCTATTCTCTTCTTATATTGTCATTTGAGTATATTGTTAATTATGTTTAAGTGGGCATATAAATATAAATCTTACCTTTTCTTAGTTGTCTTTCTATAGGTCTTAATTAAAAATTAAATTTCTTCAAATTTACCCAGAGAGGGTTTGCTTACACCCATAATATTCATGCTACTATTGAACCAGAGGGAATATCATTCCTGGTGGATCAGTATTATAGAATGAAAGATTTTCTGCTGGGTGATATTACTGGTGACTTTCCTCTACCAGAAGTCTGTATATGACCTTCCGGTGGACTATGAAAACCAGCTTGCAGGGTATAAGCTTCTGCTTTGTCTCCACCTTGATTTTTCCATGTCCTGAAACCAACAGGTGTGCGGTCTTCAGCAGAAAAGTCTAATATTTCAGTGCCACTGGACAGCCTAGATCCATAGCAGTAGCCAGTACTACTTTAAGGGGCTTAGGAAGCTTCCCTGAGTAGCATCTCACAGGGGGTTTTCAACACCTGGCACTGTGCTGTAGTTACTTTTGCAATACTGGGATAAAATTCATAACAAAAAGCAGCTGATGAAAGGTTTTATTTTAGCTTACAGTCTGAAAGGGAAGCTTCATGATGGCAAAAGAGGACATGAAATGAGCAGAGTCTGGACATCATCTCTGCCACAACAGGTGGAGAACAGCACAACAGTGAGCCAAACTCTTGCAAAGAGGGAGTGATATAACACCTCCATATGTTCTAATATACATCAATATAATATTATATATTATAATATATTATATTAATGGCACACCCATTCTTTCTCTATCTGCCTCCGCCCCCCCCCCGTTTCTCTCTCTGTCTCTCAACTAAATAAAAAAATATTTTAAAAAAGAAAAAAAAACATGTGACATTTGTCTTTTTAAGCCTGAATTGCCTTACTCAATATATTACTTTCCAGTTCTATCAATTTATCTGCAATTTTATAATTTCATTTATTCTTTATAGCTGAAGACAACATTGTGGATATATACCACATTTTCATTACCCAGTGATCCCTTAATAGACATCTGGGCTAATTCTCTTCCCTAACTATTGATCATAGTACAGTCAGTAGTGAATGTGGCAATGCAAGAACTTGTATAGTAGCATATAGAGTTCTTGGTTTATAAGCACACTAGTAGCATAGCTGGGTTATAAGATAGTTCTATTTTTATTTTTATGTGTAATCTCCATACTGATTTCTCTAGTGGCTGTACAAGTTTACTCTCCCACCAGCAGTGAATAAGAGTTCCCATTTCCCCACTTCTTTACCAGTATTTGTTGTCATTTGTGTCTTGATGACTGCAACCACTCTCTGATTACATATTAGGCCTATCCCACAGGAGGGAACTCATGGCTGGCACTAAAAATCATATCAAAAGCTCATGTCTTTGTGGTAACACAGAACATATAGAGATCTGGCTGAATCTGTAAGGAAGCCAGTTTCCAGATGGTCAGTCTGTACAGTGTTGAAAATGACTACATGAACTTCTGAGGGGAGTGTTGTAAACAAGCAGGGGACGCTGAAATATGAAAGCAAACAGCCTGACAAGATATACTCTCTAGCAATACTATTACACAGTCTAGGTGGATAACTATTGGCTTTCTGTTTGTCTAAAATATCCATTCAGTGGAAAGGAATGCATAGCTGGAACTGGAAACCAAGTCAGGATCCTATGGAGACCAAGGTTTGGACTCCAGTGAGAAGCTCCCACTACTCTTTGGAAGTGAGGTTACACCCATTAAAATCTCTCTAAATTAACAATTTTTAATCCCTTTAACCTATCCTGATCTCACTTGCCCTTGGAAAGTCTGTTAATCTTTTTCAGAAAGCAGCAAGAACTGAGGATAACCAAAATTTATCAATAAGACAAGAATAAATAGCTAACTCCCTGGCAAGAGATGAATCACCCCTAGTACACCAGCCTGGTCTTAGGCTTCCATGGTGAGCCTGACAACATGTGTCAGGATGATGGAGAAAGACACTGAGGATACTCAAAGCACATCAGAATAGAAATCCAGAAGCTGCTTAGAGCTCAACACTAAAGTAGACTTAAAGCACACCCACAAAGGCTCAGGGAATTTTGCAGAAAGAATATAAGAGCCATGGGGTGGGATGGAATATCCACAGTCATTTCCACCACCCCTACTACAATGACTTACTGCTGCTGTCCCAACTCATAATCCACAACTCCATGGTGTATTCCAGCAATCCCACTAAGAAGGGCCCTCAATAGTATAGCGTTAGAGTGGAGGGAAATGATGGTACTAACACATAATGTTTCCTGCATCCATACAAAGTTTCTACTTAATAAAAAAAACGCTCATGTCTGAGGATACTATAGGTCCTAGGAAAAAATTACTTACAATAGGCCCTAGGGAAGAAGTTAGTAGTGTTGTGTTTCTAAACACATTTGTCAAACTGCTTCCTACATAATTATCTTTATACTCACAGGACAGCTCTCCACTCATCCCCGGTTAGGAAGGACTTGAAGACCCCGTCCCTCCTTAATGAGCTCATGACAGTTAATAGTTGCCAGGGGTAGGGAATTATATTACTTACCTTCTGGTTGCTGGGACAAGATATCTGATAAAAATCAGTTTATGTGGGACTGAAGAGATTGTTCAATAGTTAAGGGCACTTGCTTGCAATGCCTGTCAGCCCATGTTTAATCCTCAGTATCAAGTAAATCCAGATACACAAAGTAGGTCATGAGACTGGGGTTAGATTGAAGTAGCAGTAGGCCCTGGCTTGAATACCTTCACTCTCTGTCTGTCTGTCTGTCTCTCTCTCAAATAAATGAATAATATTAAAATAAATAAAAAATATTAAGTCCTAATATCAGTTTAGGTGAGGAAGTGTTTATTTCAGGTTATAGTCTATCAGGGCATGTAATGTATGGTGGCAGGAGCTTGAGAGAGCTGGTCACATTCAGTCCACAGTCAGGAAGAAGAGAGCAATGAATGCTGGTGCTCAGTCAGTTGTCTCCATTTTTTTTCATTCACCCATTTTTTTCTTTTGTTTTTATTAATTAGTTTTGTGCTCAGCGAATACAGTCAATTTGGTACCATTATTAGGCTCATCCATTATCTACTCCCTCCCCTAAACCCCTCCTTGTTGAAGTATATGGGTAATGCATTCTAGAGTTAGCCCACAGTTACGGGTAAGATTAATGTCTTTGCATATCATGATCCAACATGTGGCTCTGACATTCTTTCCGCCCCCTCTTCCACAAAATTTCCCTGAGCCAAGTTGGGTTCATTTTTGGTCTGCTTCAGTAATGAGGTGTTGGGGGCCTATGGGTCTCTGGCACTCTGATTTAGTAGGAGTTGATTTTTCTCTGTATTGATTTCCTTCACCCTTGTGCTAGTACCCAGTTCATCAAGAAAACAGCACCCTTGCTTGTTTCACCAGTTGTTCTTAGTTTCAGCTGGGGCCCTTTTCAGGTATGATGGGGTGGCTCTCTCCTTAGGATCTACATCTATCTGAAAAAGAGAAGCACATTCTCCAACGGAGAGGGAGTTAGCACCAGAAAAATGAGATCACGCTTACATTTTTATACAGAATTTAATAGGTGTAGGCCCTCTTGTAGCCCACGATTGGTGGTAGCTTGATAGTGGAGAGCGGGCTTATGTTTGGATATGGTTCTGACTTGTTCCCCAGCTCCAGCTATGGGTCCCGAACCACTGAGGGGATCAGTTAGCCTAATCAAGAGTAGTTGGTTTCCCACCATGGCTGTGTGCCACTATTGCACTTGTGTGAGCGTCACGACAGGTTATTTGCTGCTAAGTAGGTTAGGCCATGAGTTGCTTGGACAGATATTGGTCATTTTCCCCCAGTCGCCCATGTAGCACCTTCCGGCACTAGACGAGCACCTTCTGGCACTAGACGTCCTGCCTGTCTGGGGACTGACTCTCTTCCAACTTCCAGCCATGGCATTCCATTTCATGTGTCAACCGCATAAGGTGTCTTCAGCAGTAGGGTCTTACCACTAACCTTTGGTGAGTCATCAAGTATTCTGACAGAAATCTGTCTTTCTTTTAGGAAACCTTGTAGGTCTCTCTGATCAAAAGCTCATTGTGGATGATAGCCACATGCTGGTATTGGGAGTTACAGGTCAGTGCCCACTAAGAAAAGTAAGCAAAATCTAACTAATATAAAAGAGGTAGAGAAGAGAGAGAGAGAGAGAGAGAGAGAGAGAGAGAGAGAGAGAGAGAAGCTGTAGAAGATTAAGGTCAGTCTTCATCATACACTCTCCACTGTCTTGTGGATTAGGTGTTCCCTCTAAGGGCCTGTTGGAGGTTCAGCCATTTGGTCTGCCTTTTAGGAAGTAGAATTTTATGGCACCATTGCCGTTTGGGTCCAGATTTGTGTTTCCCAACCCCTCCTTTCCCCTCCTTGCCCTCCCCACCCATCCTATTGTCTAGTCCACGAGAAGCTTGCTGGGTATGTAAGGAATCTTGGGTAGATTCAGGTTAGGTGCTGTAGATGAGTGAGATCATGTGGCAATTTTTTTTCTGTGATTGGGTAAGTTCACTGAGAATGATCTGTTCCAGGTTCAACCATTTTTCCTCAAATTTCATTGTGTCATTTTTTCTTACTGCTGTATAGAATTCCATTGTGTAGATATACCACATCTTAGTTATCTATTCTTCTAGTGATGGACATCTGGGTTGATTCCAGCTCTTAGCTATTATGAATTGAGCTGCTACAAACATGGTTGAGCAAATCCCTCTGGCTTGTGGTTTGAAGGTTTTAGGGTAGATGCCCAGTAACGGAATAACTGGGTCTCTTGGTATCTCTAGAGCCAGCTTTTGCAGGAGTCTCCAGCTTGCTTTCCAAAGTGGTTATACCATATTACATTCCCACCAACAGTGGATGAATGTACCTACTTCTCCACATCCTCTCCAGCATTTACATTCATTTGATTTTTTGATGTTTCCTATCCTTATTGGGGTAAGGGGGAATCTCATTGTTGTTTTTAGTTGCATTTCCATGTTGATTAGGGATGATGAACATTTTCTTAAGTGTGTGTTTGCCATTTGTATTTCTTCCTCTTTGAACTGCCTGTTGAGCTCTTTGCCCCATTTTGTGAGGGGGGTGTTTGACTTTTTAATGTTTAGATTTGTGAGTTCTTTGTAGATTCTAGAGATTAGGCCTCTGTCAGTTGGATAATAATTTTTTCCCGTTCTGTGGGTAATCCATTGGCTTTGCTTATTGTATGTTTGTCTGTAAAGAATCTCTTCAGCTTCATGTAATCCCGTTGGTTGAGTGAATGTTTAAGATCATGAGCTACTGGGGTTTTATTCAGGAAGTCTTTTTTCCATTCCTATATCATGGAAAGTACTTCCTATATTTTCTTCTAGTAGTAGTCAAGTTTCTGGTCTTATATTGAGGTCTTTGATCCATTTGGACTTGAGTGTAGTGCATGGCGAAATGTGTGAATCAAGTTTCTATTTCCTGCATATGGTTATCCAGTTTGTCCAGCACCATTTGTTGAAGATGCTGTCTTTTTTCCAGCCTATATTGTTCGTGCATTCATCGAATATCAAGTAGCTATAGTTCCTTGACCCAAAGTCCAGGTCCTCAAGTCTATTCCATTGGTCTATACTCCTATTTTTATGCCAGTACCATGCTGTTTTTATTACTATGGCTTTGTAATATAGCTTTAGATCAGGTATGGTGATGCCTCCAGAGGTATTTCTTTTGCTGAGGATATGTTTGGATATGGGAGGCCTTCTGCCTTTCCATACGAAATTTGAGATCATTTTTTCCACCTCAGTGAAGAACACCATTGGTATTTTAATTGGAATTGCATTAAATCTGTATATTGCCTTTGGTAGGATTGTAATCTTCACAATGTTAATTCAGCCTATCCAGGAACATGGGAGGTCTTTCCATTTTCTCAAGTCCTCCTCAATTTCTTTTTTGAGTGTTTTTATGTTTTCGTTGTATGGATCTTTCACTTCCATGGTTAATGTTATTCCAAGGTATTTTATTTTATGTTTTTGTTGTTGTTGCTATTGAAAATGGGACCATGTACCTTAATTCTTTCTCTGTATCTTTGTTATTTGCATATAGGAAGGCTACTGATTTTTGTGCATTGATTTTGTATCCTGCTACTTTGCTATGGGAGTTAATCACCTTCAGGAGTTTGGGCATGGAGTCTTTCAGGTCTCTTACATATACAGTCATGTCATCAGCGAATAGAGCTAACTTAACCTCTTCCTTTTCAAATTGTATCCCTTTTATTTCCTTCTCCTGTCTTATTGCTTGAGCTAGGACTTCCAGTACAATATTGAAGAGCAGAGGTGAGAGTGGACAACCCTGTCTTGTTCCTGATCTTAATGGAAATTCCTCCAGTCTCTCTCTATTAAGTATTATTTGGGCCTTTGGAGCTTTGTATATTGCCTTTATTAGGTTAAGATATGAACCAACCATGCCAATTCTCTCCAATGTTTTGATCATGAAGTGATGTTGTATCTTGTCAAAAGGCTTTTCTGCATCTATCGAAATGATCATGTGGTTTTTGTGTTTAATCTTGTTTATGTGGTGTATTACCTTGACAGATTTCCATATGTTGAACCACCCCTGTGTTCCTGGGATTAATCCCACTTGGTCAAGGTGGATAATGCTTTTGATGTGTTGTTGGATTCCGTTGGCGAATATTTTGTTCAGGATCTTTGCATCTAAGTTCATCAGGGAAATAGGCCGGTAGTTTTCTTTCCTTGTGACATCTCTGCCTGGTTTTGGAATTAGGGTGAGGCTAGCTTCATAAAAGGAGTTGGGTAGCTTTGCCTGTTTTCCAATTGTGTGGCACAGTTTGAGGAAGATTGGTTTGAGTTCTTCCATGAAGGTTTGATAGAATTCAGCTGAGAAGCCATCTGGTCCTGGACTCTTCTTTTTGGGGAGTTTTTTTTTATTGTTACTTTTTCAATCTCAATGAGTGTGATAGGTTCATTTCGGAGATTAATCTGCTCTGAGTTTAGCTTTGATAGATGGTATGCACGCAGGAATTTATCCATCTCCTCCATATTATCCAGTTTTGTGGAGTAGAGGTTTTTGAAATAAGTCCTGATGATTATCCCAATTTCACTTATGTCTGTTATGATCTCTCCTTTTTCATTTTCAATTTTGTTAATTGGAAGCATCTCTCTTTTTTTTTTTTTTTTTTTTTTTTGCTTGATCAAATTGGCTAGGGATTTGTCGATCTTGTTTATTTTTTCAAAGAACCAGTTCTTTGTTTTGTCAATTGTCTTGTTTTCTTAGTTTCCAATTCATTAATTTCTGCTCTAATTTTAATTATTTCTTTCCTTCTGGAGCACTTTTCATTGATTTTTCTTGCTTTTCCAGTGCCTTTAGGTGGATGGTTAGGTTATTGATTTAGGATCTCTCTGTCTTTTTTATGAAGGCATTGACTGCTATGAATTTCCCCCTGAGGACTGCCTTCATTGTGTCCCATAGGTTTTGGTATGATGTGTTTTCACTGTCATTCAATTCTAGAAAATTTTCAATTTCATTTTTTATTTGATACACTATCTGTTTATTGTTTAAAAGTGTGCCGTTCAGTTTCCAGGTGCCATTAGGATTCTTGGTGGGTCTTTTGTTGTTAATTTCTAGAAATATAGCATTGTGATCTGATATCGTGCAAGGAATTATGTCAATCTTCCTAAATATGTGGAGGCAGGCTTTGTAACCCAGTATATGGTCTATTTTAGAGAATGTTCCATGGGCTGCTGAGAAGAATGTGTAGTCTGTGGATTTGGGATGGAAGGTTCTGTAGACATCTCTTAGGTCTAAGTTATCTATGGTTTTGTTCAGCTCTCTTACTTCCCTGTTAAGTTTCTGTTTAGACGATCTATTAGTGATAATGGTGTATTGAAGTCCCCATCTATGATGGTGTTGGTGGTTATTTCTGTGTTATTGTCAAGTAGGTTTTGCTTTGTGAACTGTGGTGCCCCTGTATTTGGTGCATACAGATTTATGATTGTAATATCCTCTTAATGGATCATTCCCTTGATAAGTAGGAAGTGGCCTTCTTTGTCTTTTTTGATTATTTTTGGTTTGGAGTCTATTTTATCTGATATTAATATAGCTACACCTGCTTCTTTCTTATTCCCGTTTGCTTGGAATATTGTTTTCCACCCTTTCACCCTGAGGAGGTGTCTGTCTTTAGTGGTGAGGTGGTTTTCTTGAAGGCAACAGATTGAGCAGTCTAATTTTTTGATCCATCCTGTTAGCTTGTATCTCTTGATGGGTGAATTAAGGCCATTGATATTTAGGGTAATGACTGTGAGATTTGATTTGATCCCTGCCATATTGTGATGGTATACGTGGTTTGGTGGTTTCATGGACTTTGAAGTGTTTTGTGCCTACTCTGAGTTTGGTTATTGTGATCTGCTTCTTGCAGTCATTTGAGGTTGATTATTTGTTTCCTCTCTGTGGAGAATTTCCTGAAATACTCTCTGTAGTTTTGGTTTTGTGTTCATGTGATTGTAAAGCTGAGTTTTGTCATGGAAAGTTTTCCTTTCACGATCTATTATGAGGGATACTTTTGTTGGGTACAGTAGTTTGGGTTGGAAGCCATAGGTTCTTAGTCTTTGCAGTGTTTCATTCCAGGCCCTTCTGGCTTTCAGTGTTTCCATTGAGGAGTCTGGAGTAATTCCGATGGGGTTTCCCTTAAAAGTGATGTGCTGTTTTTCCCTATCTGGTTTTAGGATTTTCTCTTTGGTGTCAATGTTTAGAGTCTTAATGACAATATATCTTGGACAGTTTCTCCTTTGGTCCAGTCTGTTTGGAGTTCTGTTGGCTTCTTGTATCTTGATGGGCCTTTCTTTTAAGACTTGGGAAGTTTTCTTTGATTATTTTGTTAAATAAGTTCTCCATGCCTTTGGTCTGAATTTCTTCTCCTTCTGGTATTCCAATGATCCTAATATTTTGATGTTTAAGTGTATCCCACAATTCCCTCATGTTCTGTTCACAGGAACTTTTGAACTTACTGAAATTTTTGAACTCTTGAACTGTTTCTTCCATCTTGTCTTCCAGATCAGAGTTTCTATCCTCCATGTGGCTGTCTCTATTCTTGAGAGCTTCTGGAGGGTTTTGGACTTGTTCAATTAGGTTTGAATTTTCTACTACTTTTCTATATATGATTTCCATCCCTCTGTCAAGCTCCCTTTTCATATCATTTTCTGATTTTCTTCATGGTTCTTGGAATTCATCCTTGCATTTCTTTATGTCTTCATTTAGTATTTCCAACTGATTTTTGAGGTCCTCTTTTTTAAACTCTCCCTCATATCTCTTAACTGTCTTTGAACTCCTTCCATTTTCTTATCTATTAGGTCTAGTCTAATGATGGCAGCATCCTCACGATTATCTGTCCTTTGTTGCTTTTCTGCAAGTTCTACTAGTAGCTTGGTCAGGGTTGCATTGCTCATAGCTTCATTTTGGTGTTCTGATCCTAATGACTCTTCTGTGTTTTGATTAGAGATGTTCATTGTAAGACTGGGTGATCTAACTGGATTTTCTTGCATTTGATTTCTCATGTTATTTCTTTTGTGGTGTGGTCTGCCCATCGCAGTGTATGGGCACATAGGTGGGTGGACCAACCTGGGCTCAAGCACAATGGGAATCTGAAGCAGCCTGGGCTTTGGCTCTCGCTTGCCAAAGCCACCTGAGTTCCTGCCTGGCCTGGGGTGCCAAAATTGCCTGAGCTGTCACGGGGTAATGTGCCAAAGCTGCCCTCCTGCTAGGAGGGACAGAGATGCACCAAGCACTGAAGCAGGCCAAACCCTGGTGTGGCAGAACACTGGGACCCGGAAGCAGTTTGCGCTCCCCTATAACAGGGCAATGGCAGTCGGCTGGTGTAGGAGACAGGGAGGGATGGCACCTGAGCTAGCGTGACAGACACAGTCTGAGCTCACGTTGGAGTTGCATATTTGCCTGGGCTCACGTGCATGAATGTGTGGTGGCCAGAACTGTAAGTGGGAAAGTGGGCAGAGCAGACTAAACTTCCACAAGCAAGATCGGAGTGGTGGCGGGCACCCTTTAAATTGATCAAAGGAGCCTGAGCTCCAATGAGCCAGCAGGTGTAGCCTGGTCAAGGTCACTCGTGGGCAGGGTAGCAGGGTGATCACCCCTGTGCAGTGAGGCAAGTGGAAGTATGTTGGCCTGGGACCCTTTTCCTACAGTAAGTGTGGGAGTTTCCTGAAGCTGGGACTGTGGTATGGTGGCTGCTTGGGGGGAGGGGTGGGCTACCCACCTGACTGTGAGGGAATCAGCGATTCCCTGTTTTATCCCCTCTGTGCCCTTCTACTGGCAATCTATTGGAGATTGGTCTCCCCTAAAAGACCCAGTGGACCCTTAAATGACCCAGTCAACCCTTAAGGTCTTGCCTTTCTTTCTCGGGAATGTGCAGCACAGTTAGGTGGTCGCCATCTTGGCCAGAAGTCAGTTGTCTCCATTTTTACACTCAAGAGTCACAGCCCCAGTAATGGTGCTGCCCACAGTTAAAGTGGGTTAACTTAATCAAGTTAACCTAAGCAAAGTAACTCCTTCACCGGCATGCTAAGAGATTGACATAATTTAAATTGTCCTTTATAAGTGATTCAAGGTTCAGCTATGGTGTTAACCAATATAAACCTTCACAGGGGTCCTGTCTTCCTTGATGTAAGAGACGAGAAGGAATACAGTAAGACTGATGGAGAAAAGGGAGAGTCATGTAAGGTGCAGATGACCAACATGAATAAAAAGTTAAATATAAAATTATTCTAGACTAATAAGCCAAAACAACTGGTAAAAATTATTTGCCTATATTGAACTGATTTGAGGGAAATATACAGTTTTTATTGTTTAGAGGGAAGTTAATCTCTCCTTAATTATCAGAGTGAGTACATAAATTTCTTGAATATTCTGGACATTTCCATATAAAAAGTTGAGTTTTATTTTGATTTTGTTTATTTAATATTATCTAAGAAGATACTACTCATGAGTCTTGGATTTAATGTTTCAGCTACTAACAAAAATGGAGAATATAGAACATGCAACCTTTCTTTACTTCACTAATATTTATATAATGAAATGACAACTCTAGCTTTTCTCAGTCTAGTAGTGTCCTCATATATTTGTATCTGTTAGGTAAATCACATAGTTGATATTTGATATTATAGTTGTTTTATAATTTTATAATGCCTGTCATGATGCATGATTGTTTTTCACAACTATTTTCTTAATCAACGAAGAAGTAGTACTTTATAAGGTAAGGTGTATTAAGAAGCTGCTTTCCTCCTTATAATCTGGAAATAATATTTATTATTATCTTCTGTCTGAAAGTGATTATTACATGTACTTCTGTTTGATTCACTTGATCTGTCACAGATTAAGACAGCGTGTCAGGTCATTGAGATAAATACACAAAATTCTCTAATTAGAAATTGGTCATGTGTCCCTGAATTTGAGATCACAGACCATAGCACTGGACTAGAAAAACTATTATTGCAGTAAAAGTACCTTTGATTAATGTTCATGCTCATTGAAGCTGGGGAAGGGAGAGTGGGGTGGTGACAGTAGAAGACATCTACAGCAAAGATGTACATATAAGGAGATACCTGCAGAGGTTTGAAGAAGCACAGCTGAGTGGACATATAGTCAATTTGTTTCTCCTTCACTCTCAAGCCATTTCTCTGAGCTATGTGAATGTCTTTTTCAAAATATCTGCACTGGTTTCAAAGATTTACTAACATTCATTAGCTATCTGAGCTAATAATGTTTTCACTGCATACAAAAATAGCCTGGAAAGGATTATGCAAATTTTGTAATATAGCCTCTTTCATTTGAATAAAATGACTAACATATACTATATAGAATTATTAAATGTTAATGTTACTAAAAATGCTATGGAAGTTCAGAAAAAGAAGACATTGGTATGCCCAAGAGTTTTTCAAATAATCTTATTCAATAATTCAATAATAATATATAACAATTCAATTATAAGAATAACTCAAATAATATTACATACAACAGTTAGGGTATTAGTGAGACCTAAAGGAATTATCAGCTCTGGAATAGGAAGGTAGTTGCTACAGGCAAGGATAACACTGAAGCAAAGGCATGGAGATTGATTCGGTTTCTGGCTACGTGCAGGAGACTGAAAGCAAACCAGCTGAACAGATGGAGGCTATAACTTGAAGACAATAAGACACTGGGTTGTATAGTTCAAGGTTGTTGGATATAGGTCAATGAATATGAAACTGAGGTGTTGGAATAAGGGCCAATCACTAACTCTGTAGAACCTGATGTGCTTTATGAAGATTTGTTTGTGAGCAGTGTGCTATATAGATTGACAGAGTTAAAGTTAGAGCATTTCTGTTACAAGGCAATGGAAAGGCTCTAGAAGAAAGGAGAAACAAACTGAAGAGCACATCTTCGTCTCTACCTTACTTGTACATCTCTCAGGTATTAACTCCTAAACATTATCTCATTTTTTTCAAATATAAAAATAACTGAAACACACTGCAAAGGAAAATTTCAAGTAGATGTGGAAAGCCAAGATATTTGAGAAGTGATAATTCTAGCAAATTAACAATTCTGGTTTAATACATCTTGTTTAACTTTCTTTCTCACAATAAATTTTGAAATTGAATAAAATTAAAATAAAAGTATATTGTCTTAAAGAACCGAAGATAATTAAATAGTTAACAGTTTTAGAACATGGGTTTTGCTTTTATTCTACAAATAAGGTAAGTGATACTGTTACCTGTGCGTTGAGTAGTAGTTGTTGTGACTTGTGTTTTCCTTTTAACATTTTTAATTTGTTTATTTGTGTGTGTGCATTTGTGTGTGTGTGTTGTGTGTGTCTCTGTGTGAGCATGCATGTGTGTGCACCAGGGTCTCTTGCTGCTCCAAACAAATGCTCATCTAATTTTTCATGGAGGCTAGCACTTGTAGGCTTTGCAACCAAGCACCTTTAACCACTGAGTCATCTTCCCAGCCACTGTTACTTGAGTTTTAGTAACAAATTGCAATAAACTTTACCAGTAAGAGTCCATGGTGTTATTTGCATTAATTCATTAGTGCTATAAGGTTTTTTTTTATTTCAGCTAAATACAAAACCAGTAATTTATTTTGCCTTTGACATATCAGTTTAGGACAAAAATCTCCACATTCCTTCTTACTCTTTTCTCCTAAAGTTAAAATTTAAGTAATCATTGAGTTTCTAACAAAGGTTTTTATGCCAACCTACAACTCTATTGCTCCTGTAATAAGAACTTTAGTAAGAAAAGTGATCTTTCTAATTACCTTGACCACTAGATTTGCTTAGAAAAGTTTTTTTTTCTAAAATCTTTTCCTATCGTTCATTATGGAATATTTAGCTCAGTGAGCAAGAAGAGTTCATAGCTGCTTTCTTACTATTTCATATCAATTTATAATAGCTGAAAACACATTTTTTTTTGCTTGGAGTGCCAGCTTTTATTGGAAATAACCATATGATGTATATACTAGAAACAGGGAGTTGAACCACAAAATTGCATATTGTTAAACAAAGGGGGGGGGGCTATTACAAGAAGTCACAAGGTTACATAGGTCACATAGGCAGAACTTAGGCAAGAAACATTCTATGCTATGTAATCACAAAGATATTTAGAAACAAAGAGATACAGGAAGGTCATGGTACATTGCAAAGAGGGATAATCCCATTCCTTACATATTCCATTTTTTCATTCCCCCTGATATGACACTAAGTCAAATCCTTGACTCGTGAAGAACAGTGTCTAGGGTGTTTTCATCTAAGAGGGTGTATTGCATCCACAATACCATGAGTTTAACAGAATTCCATTTTATTCTGTATATATCTACTTAGAGCATGAATAATGCATCGTCCTATCCTAAGGGCTAAGAGCAGTAGTATCAGAGGGCCAGCAATAGAAGAGACAGGGAAGTTAGCCATCGAGACCAACTAAATATAGATTGAAACCAATTACTAGTGGCTTGTCCCTGAAGTTCTGTTTCTTCGAGGTGTTTTCTACCTATAGCCAGGGTATTTCAGATTACTTCTGACTTACTGGCATAAAAGCAACAAGTTTTACCTAAAGCCACACATAGGCCCCCTTGTTTCATAAAAAGTAAGTCTAATCCTTTTATATTTTGTCCCTTCCACTCTCATGGCTGTTGGAGTGCTTGGGATGACCTGGTGGGGGCCCTTCCAATGTCCCAATGCAATGTCTCTTGATCTGAACTCTGTCACCCAGCTGAAAGGGATGGGGACAAACAGGGTATGTCTGAAAAGCAGCCTTGATTGTTGGAACAATGGACTCCTGGACTCTTTGTAAGACTTGGATAAAGACGCCTTTCATTAGTAAAGTCAGTTATCTGTTCAATACCCTTCCTGGGCAGGATGGGGGGAGAGGTTCCATGCATGATTTTAAATGGAGTAATTCCTTTTACATAAGGGGTACACCTGGCCCTTAGCAGGGCAGAAGGGAAGGAGTCCCACCCATCCTTCGCCGGTCTCTAGGGTTAATTTAGTTAAAATCTCCTTCAAGGTCTGATTCATGCTTTCTACCTGTCCTGAACTTTGAGGATCTTAGGCACAATGTAATTTCCAATTAATTCCCAAAGTCTAGGTTAATTCCCTAGTGATTTGACACAAAGGCAGGCCCATTATGGGATCTTATCCTGAGGCGCAACCCATAGCGGAGAATTACCTCCTCTAACAATTTCTTCGTCACTATTTGGGTGGCCTCAGATCGGGAAAGCTTCCACCCAACCTGAAAAGTAATCAACATAAACAAGTAAATATTTATATCCACACTGATCTGGCTTTACCTCAGTGAAATTAACTTCCCATTAACTACCTGGTTCTGTTCCCTGAGGCATTTGTCTGTTGGCAGGCCTGACAGCAGGTGGTGGTGTCCTTGATGACTGAGTCCATACCTGGAAAGAAAAACTCTTTCCTTATTAACTCCGGTAGCTTGTTGTTTCCTAAGTGAGTTCCTTCATGTAGTTGCTTAGCCAGTCTCTGCCCTAGGGCTTGGGGCAGCAACAGTCGTCCATTCTCCAGTTAATACCATCTTTGTGGGGTCTGTTCTTTTATCAGATGAGAGGTGAGCTGTAGGTTCTGTCCCAAGTACGTTGGTTGCCCAGAAAGAGTAGGTGCCAGGAGGGTGACCAGACAATCTGATGGATGCTGAGAGGCAGCACTCTTTGCTGCCACTCAGAATATATCACCAGATCAGGGTCCAGCCAAGCCACATCTGTCAGGTCCGGGCGGAGTCCTTGGAAGGCGGAGGGGATCTCTAGGCAGTCAGGCAGAGGGGTTGATGCCTCATCAGTTTCTGGCAGCAGGGAGGCTGGATTCAAAGCCTTGGTTTGGCAAAACTGTATCCTTGGTTGAGTGAGGCCTGATAGTGGGTCATGTGAGAGTTGGTGAGCCTTTGGTCTGCGGCGTGGGGGGCGTCTCTATCATATGTGGAACCATAATTGATAAAGTCTGGCCCTAGGTTAATTTGTCCGTGTCCTCTGTCAGAACAGCAGCAGCAGCTGCTGCAATAGCCCAGCGACAAGGGGCCAACCAATGGCTACTGGGTCTAGCTTCTTAGACAAGTAGGCCATTGAGCTGGTGATGCATTCTCATGGCAGCAGCTTTGTTGTGAACGGAATCAGGTATGCAGGGGCGGCTGTCATGACTTTGGAAGAAACCCTCTGTCCATAATCGCTACTTTTGACAGTTTTCTTGAATCCCTTTGAAAGAAATATGTTACTACTCCTGGTGTAAGGTGCAGTCAAAGCCGGGCTGGAGGCTCCACCTTGGGTCGGGGCTCCGCCCACCTTTTGCGCTCCTGCCCAAGGGGAGGCACCTTCCGGGTTAGGGATGCCACTCACACAAGATCACCTGGGATCTAAAGAGACAACACGACAGCACCAAAGTTGCACGGTTGGTGCGGAAGGCCGGCGAGGCGAGGAGCCCAGAGTCCAAGATGTAGTGACCCGGACCCGGGGAAGGCAGGCAGGCGGTGACGGTGGCCTAGGCTCTGGGAGCCTGGGAGCCTGGGATCCTGGGAGCCTGGGAGCCTGGGAGCCGCTTCACCGGTAGAAACCTGCGGGCAGGGACCGTCATCCCCACCCCTGAAAGCATAATTTTATTCTAAAACTCATTGCAAATGTCTTGACAAACACCGATGATATTATAAACAATGATACTTCCCTGATTGCTGCAAACCATCTGTGGGTCCAGATGTGTTTTAAATATTACTACTTCCTTCCATCTACTCTTCCAACTGGACATCAAAATATGTCTTTATAAGTTGGAAATATTGCATATAAGCACATGTTGTTGTATAACAACTCCAAAGCTTCATTACTTAATACCTTCACACATTAATAGCTTGTACTTGGATAATAATAATCAAAAGCCTTTAATCACTGAGCCAATTCTCTAGCCCAACAGGATGATAATAATAACCCTGTTATTGCACTCGTTGGGTACAATTCTAAATGTTTTTGCAAGCAAGTACCTTTAACAGCTGAGTCATCTCCCCAGCCCATTAAATGTTGGTAATACATTAATTCTTTAATCCTTGCAATGACCCTTTGAGGTAAATATTTTTAAAATGTTTTTTATCATTTTAGTTATTTATTTATTAGATACAGAGGGATGGAGGGAGAGAGAGAGAGAGAATGGGCATGCCTGGGCCTCTAGCCACTGCAAACAAACTCCAGATGCATGTGCCACGATATGCATCTGGTTAACATGGGACCTGGAGAATTGAACCTTGGTCCTTAGGCTTCGCAGGCAAATGCGTTAACCACTAAGCAATCTCTCCAGCTGTGAGGTAAATATTTTATTACCACCATTTTCCAGATAGGGAAGCTGAAGACTATGTAAGTGAAATAACTCTCCAAAAGAAAGTGTGGTGGCAAGATTTGAAATGAACTAAACTGATAAAAATAATAGCACTAATATCTTGTATCAAATAACACATGTGAATCCAATCATGCCTCTAAACAAAATGCAATTCAATAGTTTATCTACTCAACTTGTCCTGTTTTGTCATCTTAATACATTAAACACATGACTTTTAGAAATACTTGTTTTCCAGCGGAATAAGGCAACGGCAATCGGAACTCTTCTCGAAGCAGTTTATTCAGGAATCATTTACATCAGGAAGCGGAGGCGGCGATCCCAAACCCTCTGCCCTATATATAGCCAGCCTGACCCAATCAGCAGCTGCCACGTGGGCGTGGACAACAGGGCGCAGCCAACCACCTGATGGTGGTCTGATCTTGGGTAGCACTGTACATGCGCACCTTGCAGTGTGTACGTGTTTACTCAGAAGGGGAAGCAGGAAATGGTGCTTAGTCATGAGACTTGGCAGCGAGCCCGGGCGCCATCTTGGGATGGCTGCCACACCCGCTCTCCACAGTTTTAGGGCTGGAGAGATGGCCTAGTGGTTAAGGCACTTGCCTACAAAGCCAAAAGACCCAGGTTTGACTCCCCAAGATCCATGTAAGCCAGATGCACAAGGGGTACACACATCTGGAGTTTGTTTGCAGTGGCTGGAGGTTCTGGTGTGCCTATTCTCTCTCTCTCTCACTCTTTCTCCCTCTCTCTCTCTCTCCATCTACCTTCCTATTTCTGTATCTGTCTCTATCTCAAATAAATAAATTAAAATAAAATATTAAAAAAAGAAATACTTGTTTTACACTGGCACTCTACTCTTGTAGAAATGTAACAAGCTACTTAGAACACTTTACACATATGAAAACAATTTTCCATAAATGAGCAAATGAAAATAAGTGCTTGTAAAGCCAAATCTGTTCTTTCTGAAAAGAAGATACATGTACTCACTTATCCAAAGGAATGGAAGCAGGTCGCTGCCATCTGAAAAGAGAAGGTTCTCTAACCAAAAGTGAGAGTATCATTAATATATGGGCATGAACATTAAGAGAGGTGCTTATTGGGCAGTTTGGTGAGCATAATATATACATTTAGCCAGACAACAGCAGACATTACACAGTTAGGGCTCATGACTACCCCTGTTGTAGGTTTTCAGTGTCAGGGATATATTCCCTCCTATGGAGAGGCCCTCCAGTCAAATTACAGGGTGGTTGGTTTCCCCCATAACAGATGTGCCACTATTTCACCTGTTATGTCATTTGGCCTGACTGGCCAAATATAAGGCTTTCAGTGTCCACTGTTGAGTATCTTCATGGGTGATTTCTCTCTCTCCCATTTAACTGCATGCAGCATGGCTTGTTCCAGCTTTCTGTCAGCTGGTCTACATGGAGGATGTGTTCAGCTCAGCTCCAGCAGGATTTCTCAGTGACCTTGAAGCCCAAGTATGTGGAGTCTTCAGCAATAGGGTCTTACCATCTATTCCTGGTGGGAAGCTAAGGGCCTCGGCAATGGCTTGAAATGTTTTGGGGACATCTGGGGCCTTCCTGGACAACAACTTACTGGAAGGTATCCCATTCCTGGCACTGAAAAATTTCCAGTAACAATCTACGGCTCCTGTGTGTTCCATTGTCCAGAAAAGTAGGTTTCCATATGACTTATTTATATCCTCTTAGATTTTGATTAGCCCTCCCTCCACCTTTTCTTTACTCAATCTCTTCCCCTGACCTCACTTAGGCCTTTTTGCCCCCATTAATCTCTTCTTCTACTTACATATATATAATACCATCCTATTAAGTCCACCCCCTTCCCTTTCTATTCCCTGTATATCTCCTATCTAACTTACTGGCCTCTGCTGCTGAGAGTTCTTCCTACTCACACAGAAGTCCAATCATTTGTTGGTAGGATCCACATATGAGAGAGAATATGTGACGTTTGGCTTTCTGGGCCTGGGTTACCTCACTTAGTATAATCCTTTCCAGATCCATCCATTTTTCTGCAAATTTCATAACTTCATTTTTCTTTACTGCTGAATAGAACTGCATTGTGTAAATGAGCCACATCTTCATTATCCACTCATGAATTGAGGGACATCTAGGCTGGTTCCATTTCCT
This sequence comes from Dipus sagitta, assembly GCA_036346955.1. Classification (NCBI taxonomy): domain Eukaryota; kingdom Metazoa; phylum Chordata; class Mammalia; order Rodentia; family Dipodidae; genus Dipus; species Dipus sagitta. Next base: position 194,619,683 of record CM070770.1, read on the forward strand.
AGCTATTGTGAATAGAGCAGCAATAAGCATGGTTGAGCAAGTATCTCTAAGGTAGTGAGACGAGTCCTTAGGATATATGCCTAGGAGTCTAGGAGTGGTATAGCTGAGTCATAGAGCTCTTTCAACATATTTATTTGAGACAGTCTTCCTCTGAAGCCTGAGATACTGCTTTTTTTTTTCCTTTGGTTTTGCTAGGTAGTGGTCTTACTGTAGCCCAGGCTGACCTGGAATTCACTATGGAGTCTCAGGGTGGCCTGGAACTCATGGCAATCCTCCTTCCTCTGCCTCCCAGTGCTGGGATTAAAGGCTTGCATCACCATGCCTGGCTTGAGATACTGCTTTTGATCAGACATGCTAACCAACAAGCTTAGTAATTCTCTTTTCTCTGGTCCCCACCCTGGGGTACAGATGTGTGTGGCCACACCTGACTTTTTTTTGTTTTGTTTTGTTTCTCAAGGTAGTGTTTCACTCTCTAGTACAGGATGCCCTGGAATTCACTATGTAGTCTCAGGGTGGTCTCAAACTCACAGTGATCCTCCTACCTCTGCCTCCTGGGTGCTAGCATTAAAGGCATGTGCCGCCATGCCTGGCCACACCTGACTTTTTACATGAGTACTGAAGATTGAACTCAGACGCTCACATGCACTTTTACTTGTACAGCAAGTGCTCTTAGCCTCAGCCATTGCCCCAACCCTGTAAGATAAATGTTATATGAAGACATTTATTCTTTTCCTTCCACAAGTACTTTTTGACCACCAGATGTTCAATATGCTCAGTGCTAAAGATGCTGGTAGCAATGAGATTGACATGACTCTTCTATGTTTGAATGGAGCAACAAGTTAAACTATCACTTACAAGAGCAGTATTGTAGGATAATAACAGAATATTGAGGGCCCTGTAAGTCATTCATGGGAATTGACATTGTGGATGGTGAGAAGCTGTTGAAAAGTTTTGTGTAGGAAAATGATGTAACCCAGTGTACATTTCAATAAGTTAAACCTGCCTTCAATAAGGAAGCTCTTCTGGAAGGAAGCAAGGCTGCAGCTATGACAATCACCCCAAAAAAGAGGTGATGATAATGTCTATGAAACAGATGGCCAGCTAGACAGACTGAAACTTGGTGTAAGTAAGAGTATGTGCCTCAGTAAATAAACCAGAGAATGATTGATTAAGACACTTGACATCTACCTCTGGATTCCAAATGCACACACAGTACACATGACATGCATGTGAACACATACACACATACATGCACACTTCTCACACATTCATACTAAAAAAATGCTGTTGGTTCTTCATATAACCTGGATTTAAAAAAATTCAGTACCACTCTGGCCAAATAACCAAACCTATGCAATTCTTCTCTTGTATTGTTTTTCCTCCTTCTCAATTCACAGGTATTGGGAAGGGCACAGCCTGAGTCAAGCCCTGGTTCTCATCCCCCTTTGCCTACTTTATGGGCAATTCAGCCTTAGCAAACTTTATTTAGGTATCATAAAATGTGAACATTTTTAGAAATACAGATGGTTCTCTCTCCCTCTCTCATAAGCAAATAAAATATATTTTTTAAAAAAAAACCTGGGCTGGAGAGATGGCTTAGTGGTTAAGGCAGTTTCCAGCAAAGCCAGAGTCAAAAGACTCAGGTTCGATTCCCCAGTACCCATGTACGCCAGATTCACAAGGTGATGCCATGGCTGGAGGTCCTGGTGTGTCCATTCTCACCCTCTTGCTCTCTCTCTCTAATAAATAAACAGTTTTTGTAAAAGAAATATGGATGGATGCTATCTACCTCATAATCTTGGTGTGAGGATCAAAATAAGCAAACTTGAGAAAACATTCCAAAAATATTCACAAAAAATAAAAATTTCAACTATCATACATATCCAAATTATATACTTTAAATTTAGCTTTCCCCACCTAAGTAACCCCAAATGAATTTAAGATATGATTGATACATGAAATAACATGCTATATGTGTATACCATTCTAACCATAGAACATAAGAGACAGACAATTCTATGATTTACATAACAGTACCATTGGGTAGAGAAAAGCTGCATGAAGAAAACAAAACTGATACTCTTCACCAAGGTTTACTTTATTATTGTGTTGTTACATACAAGGGAGTAGAGTCCCTCTCAGAAAATGCTGAGCTGACTTGCCTCAGCAAGCCAGGTGATTCTATTGTCTCTTCTTTGTAGATTATCACTTTTGTTCCAATACTGCTCTTTTTGAACATGGATGATGATATTAGATTGACATTTTCTAAATCAAAATTGCTTTGTTTTGAACAGGAAAGCAAATTAAATAGAGCTCTTACCTCAAATTACTTGATGGAATCACATAATATTTATCTTACTGCCAAAGGTGGTGGTTGGTTTAATGTTCTTTTGAGTTGCATTACAAAAACTCAACATAACTCGTCTATTAATAAAGGTTATACTTCATAGAAATGAAATCAGAGGGGACAAATGCCCTTGGTATCCATGGTACATAAAAAATAAAAGGGAACAGATTATTTGACACTCCTGACATCATATTAAGCTTGAGAATGACTTAACAGAGTGCAGTGGAAGAGTTACCATATGATTTACAAACTAAACCATAAAAGGTTATGCCCTGCTAAGACACTCTCTTTGAGGCAAGGTAGAAATTGTAGAAAAAAGAAAATCCTACTATACTACTACTTAGGAATCCAGAGTGACCATAGTTGAGCTCCAAGCTTATAACTTGTCTCCAATGATACTGAGGTGGAGCATCCAATGGAGCCCATAGGTGACTATAGCTCCAGCCAACATCTTGACTCCCAATGGTATGACAGACCCCCAGGATACTCCCTAGCTATACTCCCCCAATCTCCTAATGACATGGTAATGAGTAAAATAAAACAAAGAGCTTCAGGAATCATTTTTATAAAATAATACTAACTATAAAAATGGCCCCAATATCCATTTACATGGTTATTTGGCAATGGGTAAGGCTAATGTATAATATTTAAACAAGCAAAGTTTCTATTCTGGTTTTATCATTCATTCATTTACTTGTGAGTTCTGCAAAGCATCATTCTTATATTCACATTCTTTGCCCAAATAGAAGTATTTATTACTTAAAGTTATTTCAAGTTTAAATTTTTTTGTTTATTTTTATTTATTTGATAACAACAGACAGAGAAAGAGGCGGACAGAGAGAGGGAGAGAGAGAGAATGGGCGCGCCAGGGCCTCCAGCCACTGCAAAAGAACTCCAGATCCATGTGCCACCTTGTGCATCTGGCTAACGTGGGTCCTGGGGAATCGAGCCTCGAACCAGAGTCCTTAGGCTTCACAGGCAAGCACTTAACCACTAAGCCATTTATCCAGCCCTTATTTCAAGTTTAAATAGGAATGCATGTATAAAATCTTTTCCATAAAAATACATGTGAAAGCTGGGAGTGGTGGCACACGCCTTTAATCCTAGCACTTGGGAGGCCGAGGTAGGAGGATAGCTGTGAGTTTGAAGCCACCCTGAGACGACATAGTGAATTCCACGTCAGCTTGAACTAGAGTGAGACCCTACCTCGAAAAACCAAAATAAATAAATAAATAAATAAATAAATAAAGTGAAAAACACTTATTATTATCATTCTAGATACAAGTAAAAACCATAATGCTAATATTTTACAATGGAGATTTTTGTATTTTTTTCAAGAATAAAGTTTTTAAGGAAAATGAAACAGCTTAAGTATTTTCTTATTTTTCATATAATATTTATTGTTAGATTGCAGGATTGGGTAGAAAGAAAACAAATTCTAGTCAAAGTGCATAAAAGCATATGCCTATTTAAAGTTTCAATTTGCTCTCATTCTCATTGTGATATTACTCAGCATGATGTATCACAGGCTTTAGGATTGATTTGTATTCATCACAAAATTTTCCTCAATATTATTAGAGCCCATTGTGAGATGCTTAGGACTGTCTGAAAGTCATTTATCATTCAGAATTTATGATAAAACCACTTTTAGGCAGCTTCTAGACACTCAGTCATATTTACACTTTTGGAAAGTAACAGTGAAAGAACATTTAGGAAATGACCTTGATGCTTTCCTATTGTGCTACTGTGGTAAATATCATTAATGCTAGAGCTTTTTAACATCAATCCTATTGAGTATCAACTGCTAAGATACCTTAAAAGCTATATTACTACATTTTATTTTTTGCTGTTTCCTTCAGATTGTAAATGAGCTGTTTCTAGAAAGCACAGTCCTTGATGTGGCATTGAAGCAAACTTTTAAATCATTGACATTTACTAAGGTCTTTTAAGAAATAAAAAGTACATTCTTCAGGCTGTATTTATGAAGAACTATATGCATATTTAACTGGATTTCTTTTTCTGTGTGAGGAGGAGACCTGCTGTGCAAAGACATTTGAGTGCTCCTTGAATAATACTCAGTGGTCAGAAAGGCTGCTCAGAAAGGGGACATCCAATTTTCTGACCAGAGACACAGATCACATGTTCTGATATCCTTTATCTGAAATTCATGTTGATGGCAAATAACAGTGAACTCCCAGCCTTAGTGTGTATGCTTCTTCATTCTTAAATAAAATAAAATAAAACTATGTGTATAAATCTTAAAACAATGCCTGTTCTCATTTTTGACAACCAGAAATCGTTTAAGTGCTATGATTTTCCAGCATCAAATCCTGTTCTTCGAAACAAAGGTCTTTAAATATAAAAGCTTTCTTGTACAACAAATCTTCTGTACATCTAATGAAGAAAAGACAAAAAGCAGATGCTATATCAAGCGTCCCACAAGTTGGATGGTGTTTCATATCCTGATTTTCAGGATTACTTTTCCTTCAATTCTGCTATGTCTGCTCCCCATATCTAGTAATAACCAGTCTTTCATTGCCAAACACATACCTAGATTTTGTTCAAATTGTTCCTATTATCAGGAATACCTTTCCCTGACTTCCCAATTGTGGAAGTCTTACCCCTCCTTTAAGGACCTATTCAGACTTAATTTTAAATTATTCATATATGTTCCTCAAGAAGATTGCCTATTCCCCAAATATACCTTCATTAGAATTTGTTTATATTTGTACAAATGGCCTGTTGTCTCATTTGTTAATATCTATTGTTTAAAATTGTGCATGAGTAACATGTTGCTTATAAACTATTGTGAAAAGTCGGAGATTGAATCTGAATGTAAGCTAGTACATTTGCACAATAGATTCATGGATTCTAGGGGAAGAACACAAAACTCCTAGGTCAAGGATGAAAGATTTAATAATATAAAGACATATACTAGTCATGGTATCAGTATCTATGGTTAATTTCAATTCCCATAACATAGCACAAAGAAGATTGAGTAATTGCTAAGGATTGGTAACATCGTGAGGAAGAATATCATGTTCAGTGAACCCAAGTTCTTTATACTGAGAAGTAAGCTTGTTTGAATTTTTTCTCAGAAGGAGACTAGATTAGTCCATTTTCTGCTGCTATTACAAAATATTACTGGGTAATGCAGGGAAAAGATGACTATTTAGCTTATAGTCTAGGTGGCTGGAAGACCAAGATTTTCATGACCTCCAGTTTTGGTTTCTTGACTATGTTTCAAAATGGTAGAGAATGGGTAATGAAGCTATCTATGAATAGACGGGGTCAAAGAGATGGGGTGGCCTCACTTTATGAACAACTTGCCTTCACAAGTTCTCAGTATTATAGGAGACTAGAAGTAATCAATTCTGAGAATAATGTCCCAAAGTCGTAATTACTTCCCACTTTACCCCACATCTTAAACACCCTCCCACTCTCAACATTGTCTATGGTGAGGATAAATCTTCTGGCACATAAAAACTTAGTGGATATATTCAAAGCATATCCAGAGCAGAGATATTATACTGAACAATAAACAAAGCTGCCCTTTACTCCAGAAGCCTACTTTGTTGTCTTCCAGTTGCCTTGTCATATAAATAAACATCCTTGTACAGCTCAGAACATGTGCATGGATGGATGGACACTAACCCAACAAATAATATCAGCACCTCTGTTCAAAAGACATGAAGAAATGCTCCACACAAACAGAGTATTATATTAGCATATTAGTTAGATTCTCATTGCTGACACAAAATACCCAAGCAGAAGCAGCTTATAGAAGGAAAAGGGTTTAATTTAGCTTACAGTGCCAGGGGGTAGAGTCCACTTTGATGGGGAAAGAATGGTAGGAGCAGGAAGACAGTGTCACATCATCATTCCAGCAGGAAGGAAGTAGAGAGATTACAATCCATCCTTCTCTCTTTCTTTTTCTCTCTCTGAAAATCATGCTGCCCCTGCTATGAACATCACTACAAAAATCATTTCCAACTTTCCCTGCTGCCTGGGCCCAGTGCCAAGTGGGAGAGCAAGATAAACCCTTCTGTTGCCAGAGAAGTCAAAGCCACTTGGGTTATGGCCTTAGGTCCTAGCAGTGCTTTCCTGACCCCTCACACCTCCACAATTCTATGGTTCCCCTCCTAGCACGTAGGTTGAGTCACATGGTTTGGAAATGTCCCCCTTCCCGAAAACTTATACAAGAAATGAATTGCCTTTGTTGTTCTGAAAGAAGCCCCTGTGCTCCAGGATGCAGCCATGCTCTTCCACTGTGTACTAACTACTCCCTTGCCAGTAAGCCTCTTCTTGCTAAAGAAATCCATCTATGTATCTATCATTCGAACCTGTGTCAGAATTATTCTTTAAAAATCTTACACTTTTCTGGTAACACAAGTATGCTTCAGAAGTTTTCCCAATTCATAGACCATCATTCTTTCACCCCGATTTCTCCAATTCATGTACCTTCAGGCAACTTTTGGGTGATATTTATTCAAAACCATAGTATACATCTGTACATATCAAATTGATCTTAATTTTCACATTAGGGCAAAATATAAATTCTACTGATGTGTTTAACTTCCTCAAATTGTGCAGTATTTGCACATAATCTATGTATATTATGTCACCATACTTTAAATCATCTGTAGATTACTTATAGTACCTAACAGAATGTAAATGCTATGTTAATAGGTTTTATACTGTCATAATTTCAGTAATAACAAGAACAAAGTCTAAATTTTCAGTGCAAATGCAGTATTTTTCTATGTGTTTGTTTTCATTTTTCATTGAGAACCTTAGTATATGAACATACAATAGTTTGATTACGTTCCCATCCCTTTATCCCTTTTTCCCCTCATCTCAAGGACCCTATTATTTCAAGTAGTCCTTCCTCTTTTTTTGCTACCTTGTTCATTTGGTTGTCTGTTCACCATGTCAAAATGTTGATGGGTGCTGAATAGTGCTGGTCTTAAGAGGGTATTGATAACTACTGTGGGTCATAAGTGTACTAGTTAGTTTATGTCAGGAGGACAACATCCCAATGTACACTTTGGCATCCTGTGACTCTTGCATTCTTTCCCCTCCCTCATTCTCAGTGTTTACTGAGCCTTGGAGATTATGATTGAAATCTTTACTGGTAAGTTTTGAGTCTTTCAGTGTCTACCATCATCTCTGTAGAGACGCATCTCTGATCAGCAGTGAGAACAGAACTTATATTGTTCTGCCATTACCTCTATAACATTCCCTGAAACCTAGTGGGTATGACGAAGATGATTCATCTAGTGCTAGGCCCTGGACTTTCTCTTCTTAGTGTCACTTTGATTGGCAGTTGGATTGAGTTTTTGGATGCTGAACTTGTGTATCTGCAAAGCTGAATGTATTTCGTCTTGACTTTGAATTTTATAAAAACTGAAATAATATGACAGTGGCCCTTGAAAACTAAAAAGCCATATTCTAGTGCAGTTAGCTAATTGTGCTCCTTATTAAGTGTCTAATTAAATAAGATGTGAGGGTGGAGACACTGCTTAGTGGTTAAGGTTTTGCTGGCAAAGTTAAAGGGCCCAGGTTCCATTCCCCAGGGCCCATGCAGAGCCAGATACACAAGGTGGCCTATGCATCTGGGGTTTGTTTGTAATGTCTAGAGGCCCTGGCATTCTCCTTCTCTCTCTCTCTCTCTCTCAAATAAATAAAATATTTAAAAAAAATAAGATGTGAGATCAGGGAGCCGCCCCGCGGCCCCTTCTTTTCCAGCCGGAGGTGCACGCGGCATGGATGGCGCCGCCGTGGCTCGGGTGGGTGCTGTGGCGAATGCTAGTGTGTGTGCCCTGGTGGCGGGGGTGGTGCTGGCCCAATACATATTCACCTTGAAGAGGAAGACGGGCCGCAAGACCAAGATCATCGAGATCATTGGATAGCCAAGAAATGACTAATCAGGAGTCTGCTGTACATTTGAATATGATGCCAGAATTCCAGAAAAGTTGTGTTCGCATCAAGAATCCTAGAAGTAGAATCCTAGAAGTAGAGTAGAAGAAATTATCTGTGGTCTTATTAAAGGAGGAGCTATCAAGCTTCAGATAATAACAGACTTTGATATGACACTACTAAGTATGTTTTCCTACAAGGTGAAAAGATGTCCAACATGTCATAATATCATTGACAGATGAATGTCGAAAAAAGTTGCTGCAGCCAAAGGAGCAGTATTATGCTATTGAAGTTGACCCTGACCCCACTGTGGAAGAGAAGTACCCCTATATGGTAGAATGGTATACTAAATCACATGGTTTGCTTATTGAACAAGCTATACCAAAAGCTAAACTTAGAGAGATCATGGAAGAATCTGATGTTATGCTCAAGGAAGGGTATGAGGATTTTTTTGATAAGCTTCAGCAGCACAGTATCCCTGTGTTCATATTTTCAGCTGGTATTGGTGATGTGCTAGAAGAAGTTATCCGTCAAGCTGGAGTTTATCATTCAAATGTTAAAGTAGTCTCCAACTTCATGGATTTTGATGAAAATGGGGTGCTCAAAGGATTTAAAGAGAACTAATTCATGTATTTAACAAACATGATGGGGCCTTGAAGAATACAGACTATTTTAGCCAACTAAAAGATAATAGCAACATAATTCTACTTGGAGACTCCTAAGGAGACTTAGGAATGGCAGATGGTGTAGCCAACGTGGAACACATTCTGAAACTTAGATATCTAAATGACAGAGTATGTACACAAATCTGTAATTTCATTTTAAGAAAAAAATTAAGATGGAACTTTATAGATGAGCTTTTAGAAAAATACATGGACTCTTATGATATTGTTTTAGTGAAAGGAATCACTGGAAGTGGCCAATTCTATTTTACAGAAGATTCTATAAACAAACTTTTATCAAGAGTTCTCCCATGGTACAGCTGATACAAGACCTGCTCATCTGTCCATGCTGCTGAAAGACTTATATTTATAATATATTCTTGTCTTATTTTCTCTTCACATAACTGTTGTCTTGTTTTCTCTTCACATAACTGAAGTATTTTCAGACAATGTTGAATTCTTGTCCCACTTCTTTTACTACACTCATCTCCATATTTTTAATTTACTTTAAAAAATTGTCATAAAGCCAAAATTGGAAAAATAACTCCTTACCTTTCCAAAGTGGATTTTGTAGTTTGGTGTTATCATGTAGTTTTTGAGACTTTTTTATATTCCAGGAAACTTTGTAGAAGTTTATAAAGTTCTATGAAATGGTGAAATAATGTGCATAATTTGAAGCACTGCAATTTTTGGAACTGGGATAGAATAGGATGATGACAACACCATCTCCTGGAATTGTTTGATTTGGTTGTTTTGTAGGTAAAAAATCAGATCAGTATTTTCTAGAAAAAACTTCACTTAGGATTTGAAAAATTATTCGTGTCCATGTCCCTAATATTACAAAACATTTTATATCAAAGCACTGACAATAAACATGGAGTGGAAAACCTTTTCAATTTTGCTAAAAAAAAAAAGATGTGAGATCAATGGATATGATGGGCTGACTATATGAAACACATATTTTGGGGTAGTAAATACATGGGGATTAATGACACAGTTGTAGAAAGAACAAAGCCCTACTAATTATTATTTTTCATAAGCAAATATGAACCTTCTAAGGCTGTTTTCAGAAAATGAAGAAAACTTGTAGTTGAGGATTGGGATATGTCCTATAACACATATCTAATTTTAGATTATTTAGATCACATCATTTCTGATTATTTCTGACTTCCTAAAACTAGGCAGAATTCTAATAGTTTCCTGCAGAAATTAATGTATGGGCCCCTCTCACTATCAGCTTGCTCAAAATATGTATATTTTTGATTGTTATTTTTAATGTGAATATTTCCATTCACCTCTCTCCCTTATCTTGCTCATTTAATTTTTTCTACAGATGCCAAGCAAGAATCAGGGAGTTGGCAAGTGCTATTGACACAGGAGTTGACCTATGAAGGAGTGGTGCAATGTCTTTCTCTTTCTTTTCTTTTCTTTTTTTTTTTTTTTTTTTTTTTCTCTTTTCTTTTGAGGTAGGATTTTGCTCTAGCTCAGGCTGACCTGGAATTCAGTATGTAGTCTCAGGTTGGCCTCAAACTCACAGTGATCCTCTTACCTCTGCCTACTGAGTGCTGGGATTAAATGTGTGCTCCACCATCCATGCCTAGCCAGTGATGCATTTTCAAGTTGGATGTGTCATGATCTCCCTGTGAATAACTGTCTGCTTCCCTCTGAGTCTCTCGAGTTTTCTTAATTCATTTTTTAGATTAAACCTACATATTCAAATCTGGGGTATATTTGTGAAAAACAGACAGGGTTACATTTACAGGAAATGTCCACAATACTTATAGCAGACTTCTTCAATTTTCTACAAGGTCTTCTTCATTTATCTACTCTTGTATATCACTTCTTTTCCTGTCTTTTTCTAAAGTTAAAGGCAGTTCTTATGGGTTGTCTTGTTATTTTCCTCTCTTTACTCACTGAGTATGATGTCCCATTTTGTTCACTAAACCCGAAGCAAAACAATGATCCAGTCTCAGCATGACCCAGGAAACACTCCTGATTGCTCATTAGGCTGAGGAGATGGGGTGATAAATAAGAAAACATCTTAAGAATGATGAGAGAATTTTTTCTGGTAATGCTCAGTTCTTTAACTGGAGAAAACTGAGAACCAAGGGAGCTAATTCATCCCTGTTTAATTGTCATTGACCAAATAAAAACTCAAAGCAAGGGAAGAGACAGAATACTCACTGAGATGTCACATTCTCATTGAGCTGGTAATCAACTCACTAAGACTTGGTAGTTCAAATTATTTAAGGTTACAGGAATTTTTCTGCCAATAATGGAAAAAAGTTGAGTAAATGTGATGTGGAAATTTATTTTTTATACTCAAATGGTGAAGAAACAGTGTTCAATACTTCTTGTATTAGTGATTAGTATAATATTTGTCTTGAATTTTCCTTGTGGGAAAAACTGAGTTTAAACTACCAAACATTTTAAATAGTTTGATTTTAAAATTCACTTTATATCACAAAAATATATGGTGATCTAATTTTAAAGGTAAAGGACTCAACTTTAACATCTGGCTGTTACTCCTTGCCTAATTGATATAAAGAACTGTGTACTTTTTGTTCTCACCTCTATAACTAGTGCCTTTATCCTGCTCTCAAAGTTCTGAGAAATGCATCCTGCCCCCCAAAACAGGAAAAGCATTTTAATTGTGACTTAAACTTTCTCAATATGATACAAATTTATTGTTGATTCAATAGGAAAATGAGAAAGCTGGAAATTTGAAAAATAATAGTGAATGATTATGAAACAAATATGAAAATTCAAGAAAACTAAAGCCAACATCATAAGATATTATAAAGTACCAAACAGTTTTGTTGAATCAAATGGCTATGTGTGGCAACATATGTACTGTAGCTTATCTTAGCATCTTGAAACAAAAGCACAATGACATTTAAATAGAGAATGCCACACTCTTACCAATATTGACCTATCATTGCTTCAAATCTCTCTATCCTCCAGCAGTGGGAAACTACTCTTTCTTTCACATGATTTATTGTGGAAAATCTAAATTAAATAAATACCTAAAAATTAAAAAAAAAAACAAAACAGAAGGCTTCAAGTGCCATGAGGAACATCTGTATAACTCTCAAACATGGAGTAAAATGAAGCTAAACATTTCTCTGACTTTCTCAGTATGTATTTTTCTAAAAATAAAATGTTGACATTTGCATGGTAATCTTTCAGTAAATTTGGTAGAAAAAAATACCTAAGTGAAATATTTCAAAAGAATTTGATTTGCCTTTTATAAAAAGTTCTTAGAAAGTTATCAATGACAAGAAATACCTTTCACACTTTCCCTCAAACAGTACCACGTTTGCCAGGTGACATTTTCTTTTTCTTCACATAACTTGTCTGACACAAGGGCGCATCAGCAATATACCACAGGGAAGATAATTGGAATCAAGAAAGCTAATCCACCTTTCTGCTTCAACTGTCAGAGGGGGAAAAATGAAATCACAGCAAATAATTTTAAAAGCACAACAGTAGAATGTCAATTTCCTGACTCAGCAACCCAAACAAAAATGGCAAATCTATTCGGAAGACTGTAATTATCTGTCATATCTGGTATTCTCTGGTATAATGGGCTTTCATAGCTAACTAGAACAGAAGTTTTATACACACACACACACATACACACACACACGCACGCACTTACATGCAAGGAGCCCTTTGCCTAAAATTCTAAGGAAGGATCCAATACATTGCAAAAGGGTTAAAGTAGAAAGCCAGCACTTTAGTTTACCAGAGAATTTCAGCAAAGTAAATGCAAGAAAATACCAAGATTTTAATATAACATTTACATATTATTACCTGTGTCCAAAGCTAATCAGGAAGCCAATGGTCCCAGGTAAATCTTAATGATTCTCACATAACCCCATCTTTCTGATGATTTGAAGCAAAGATTACTTTGTATTTGGTGAAAACAAGCATACTGACTATAGAGATTACTTTTGATAAAAGGAGAAAAAAGTCTAACTTGATAAATACCTTGTTCCTTTTTATGTAGTGGTAGTAAATGGATCTTTGAAAAAAATGTGTTATTTGTCCTTGCCTTAAACTCATGGCGATCCTCCTACCTCAGCCTTTTGAATGCTGGTTGGAACTAAAGGTGTGCACAAAGCAGGACATACCTTCCTTCCTTCCTTCTTTCCTTCCTCCAACTCCCTCCCTTCCTTTTTCTTTCCTTTTCCTTCTCTATCTCCTTCCTTTCCAACGTCCTCTTTTCCTTCTTTCATTCTTATTCTCTTTTGCTCCTACTCAAGTTGTACATGGCTTAGGGTCACCTATTTATGAACTGAAGTTTTCTGAAGAAGCAGCAACTATGTTGAAGATTCTGCTGACTGTCATGATTATGGAGAGATGGAATGCCACAGATTGTGTCAAACATATCTGGGCAAATGTTTAGTCTCCTTAATAGCCATGTGCCATTAATTTCTGTTACATCACCTTTGTGATTGTTAGTAATAGTTTTGGAATGTATTCCTTAGCAAATCAGTAGCTTCCCTCAACCCTAAAGTCAAAAGAGAATATTGGGAATGTATTGAAGAGATGGTTCTTCTCTATTGTAATCTTCCGATCTGAGTCCCCACCAAGTATTATGACTTTCTCTTGTCCTGTGACTATTCAAGTTCATGTAACCTCTTTCAGGGTGGAATGTTTCATTCAGGGTAATCTGAATCCATGTTCTGGGCTGGACTGTGTTTTAAATTAACATACTTTTATATCACTTTGACATGCTATTAAAAAACTTGGAAGAGCTTCTCTCATGGGAAAGAAAAATACCTGAATATCCACTGGGTTAGCAGCTGCTTTATAGATTATTTCCTCTCTGAAAGGTGCCTAGGTGACAGAGAACTACTGTGATGTGGGCAGTGAGACTGGCGACCAGCTGCTAGACAGCAGAATGCCTTCAATTTTTCTTGATCTCCTTGTGTTGCACGTTCTACCTGGATGATTAAGAGGGACTATAGTTAGAGTTGAAGGTTGATTCATAAAAGTTCCCAAGTTAAATAAAAAAGACTGTTTTTTTTTTTTTTTTAAGAAAGAGAGAAAGGGGCAGATACTAGAAGCATGTGCAACCTTGTGCATCTTGCTTACATGGGTCCTGGGGAATCGAACCTAGGTCCTTAGGTTTCACAGGCAAGAGCCTTAACTGTTAAGCCATTTCTGTAGCCCAAGACCATTAAGTTTAACTTTGTTTTCTTTTTATGTTCTAGTTTTGCAATAACGCATTTAGAGAAATCTAAAAGATGTTTTACATAGATATTTAAATTTTCATAGGCTGAATTCTAAGTACTGTCAAGATGGTATCCTAGAATCACTAGTGTTGAAAACATCCAAGGCATAGATTATTATACACAAATTCATGACCTGTCACATCTTACCACTTAACCATATACCATTATACTAAAATTGTTGTTAGTAATAAATGCATTTTATTATGAAAGTATTAATGAAATGCATTCTGCCTATAATTTCAAGCTCAAGAAAGCAATATTTCTTTTCCTATAAGTACCACCACAAAGCTTTCCCAGTGACCTCTATTATTTAAAATTTAAACCATTATTGTTAAGTCTTAGCTATTACAGTATTTTGTGCTTTTTATATTCCCTTGTGATTAGCTTCAGTTCTGTGTAATATGACCTACCTAAGTCCCTCCTTCTCTTGCTCCCTCTCTCCTTTCTGTCCTTCACATGTGTGTGTGTGTGTGTATATATATATATATATATATATATATATATATATATATATATACATATTTTCATATATATATATGAAATCTTACTAAGATTAAAACAATATGTCGACTTGGGAAATAACTGTTTACACAGAAATAGTTTTCTGACTTAGTATCCATGAAGGACAAGCTATGATGAAGAAGTGGTATAGTTGATAAGGAGATACATAGAAGTAATACTTAGCCTGAATCAAGGGATCCAGAAAACACCCTGTAGAAAGTGAGAGTATTAAGTAGAAGTTATATATATATATATATATATATATATATATATATATATATATATATATATGTATATGTGTGTGTGTTCCGTTTCAAAAATTGCTTGTAATTCTTTTTTAAGGCATAAATATTGGACTAGAGGTAAAAAACAATCAATGATAGCTGCTGAAGCCATTTCTATGAGAGATGTGATGGCTAATCTGAGAAGACAATGATGAAGATGATGAAAAATAGATGACTTTAAAACTTTGAAATCTAGAAGGGAAAGTGAACTGTATTACTCAGCTAATGTTTTAAAGATGGAGAACACAGTGGTTATTATTTTAAATAACTCAATAGATATAGTTACCATTGCCTGAGGCAGGAAAGAGTATAAGAAACATACATGATGGAAAAATGAATTTTGACTTGATGAGTTTGGCTTGATTGTGGGGCACTACAACAGAATTGCTTGTAGGCATGCTGATTTTTGTTCAAAGATGAGAGAGAAAAAGAGATAATGTGATCTAGAAGTATCACTTATAATTTCTTAGCTAAGATGTAGAACCATGGGACTAGGGACATCTAAGGAAGTGTATGGAGAAGAATAAGGCCTAGGACAAAGCTTGAAGATAAACATTCAAGGTACAGGCCTAAGAAATCTAAAAGGGGTGAACATGATGATAATGCATGCATTCCCACCAACAGTTGCTGGATTCTCCAGCAGGTAGGGCTGTGGGAGAACCAGTCCCACCAGTCTCTCCCTGGGGCTGAGAGGGATGGAGAGTGTCGACAACCCAGACCCCCTCCTAGTCACCAGAGAGAAATACACTGAGTCAGGAGACTTGTCGAAGTAGGATCTCGTTTTATTGTATCAGGCAGGTGCTTATATAGTGTTGAAAGAGAGTGTGGGGATCTTAGGATGGGGTGAGGTATAAGGGCCAATAATGTTTTACCACATTAGCAGTAGTTGGGCAGAGACAGTTTCAGATCAGGTCTCGCTGAGTCATCCTTATGCGGAAGTTATAGGCCAAAGACAGGTCGCCAAACTCTAGCCAGGCTCAAGAAGTTCCACTGGGCCTTGTGTCTGGGCTTCTTTAGACCCTACATCTCCCCCTTTTGTTTTTGTAAGTATGGCATAAAGCATGGCCCCTGTCTTAGATTGTCCCCCTCTGGGGATCTTACCCGTCACTGGGTACCATGTATACAGCTTATTCAGAATCCACTCCATGACCTGTCTTAGGTTGTCCCAGCCTGTTTGAGATCTCACCTGCTATTGGTCAGATGGAGGGTAGAGGAGGGATGCTCATATGAGGACAGCCAGTCACATGAGGGGCTTGACTCCTGAGTAGCAAGCCTATGATAATGTACTTCAACCTGATGAAGTTCTATTGCTTCTAGCCATTGGTGAATAAATTGTGTAATCTTATTAATCAAGCAGGGTCCAATAGTGAAGATAAGGAGAAGGAGGAGGAGGGGTCCGAGCAGAGGGAGGAGGTAGAGTAAGAAGCCATGTAAGCCTGTCCACAGTGGGTTGTCCTTGAGGTCCCCCTGTCTCCTCTCCAGGTCCTTTGATCATCTTGTCCTGAGCAATTCCTGATCTATTGGCATAGAAACAGCATTTTTCCTGTAAAAACAAGCATGTGCCTCCCCTTTTGGCCCTTAATAGGTCTAGTCCCCTCCTGTTTTGTAGGACTACCTCAGTCAGGGAATCTAGCTTTTGTTGGAGATCAAGGATAGTGTTGGACACGGCTTTTATGTCACTGATCAACTGGAGAGAGAGCTCTCTGTGGAGATGGACTGCCATACTACCCATCCTGGCTGTCCCAGTGGCCATGCCTGCAGTTATTCCCAACCCAACGAGTAAAGGTGTCATTTTTACAGCTCTCTTAGGTCTCTCTCCAATATAATCAAAAGAGGGTATAGGGAGGGCTTCATCTCCAGGAATGATATCCACATCTGGGATCAAGGTGGCTGGGGTACAAAGGCCCGTCCAATTGGTGGGCAGAAAGTCATAGGCCATCCCGCCTCCACAAGCAAAAACTGTTCCAGAAGGTGGGCAGCATTGAGCACTGGGCTCAGTTGTGTTGAAAGTACAGAAGGAAGGATGAATGTATCCCACATCTGTATTGGAGTTATTAGGGGAAGGCGGGGCCCAAATGCAAGTTCCAGAAGGAGACATTGGGAAAAGCTGGATGGGGATGGGGAAGGTGGCTGAACATTTTTTTAGGGTCATATGGGCAACTGTAGTTGTATCATTGGTGATTACTGCAAGAGGCCGGGGAGGCCCAGATCGGAGGCAAAGGCAGCAATCCTCCACAAGGGAGGGAGCTGTTTGATTTAGCAGGGTGAAGACCATTCTTAATATGGATTCAATAGGGGGATTGAGGGATAAATCGCCCCAATTTTCAGGAAGGCCACAGGGTAATAATTAAGCTCTGGGTACTGGGCCAAAACGAGCTGCTCTATCTTTTTATGGACTTGTTTTTCCCTGACTTTATCTTGAACTCCTCCACCATCCAAATAGCCAATGGGGGGTTGGGGGGGGCATAATCCCAGCAGACCACCTCGCCTGGTTTGCCAAAGCAGGGAGAAAGAGCATGTCTGGAATCCCCTGCTATCCACCTACTATCACCTCCAGGGGTTACTCGATTCCTGACGCCTGGTCCAGTATACCCTTTTGGTATCATTACTGGTGCACTGTTGGGTGGTGAAGTAACAGGCTGAGTGCATTGTTTGATAAAAGGTGGTGCAAGGGTAGGGCCCTGGCTTGCCTGCCACCATGGGTATAACCTTGAGTTTTTCTGTGCATACCCATTTGTTAGAGAGGGAGGCTAGGATCTAGAGGTGTCAGTGTAATTGACTGCTATCTTAGTACCACAATCCACCTCTTGGATACCCCAGTCCCTGTCCATCTTTCATGGGGGATACCGGCTATGTTCCACCCTGGCAGTCACAGGGTTTCCCCATCTGCTTGGCCAGGATAGTTCTGGCGTCATGTGGGTTTCCAAACCCTTCATCATTGGGTGGAGTGAGCGTCACCAGCACCAGGAAAAGTGGTAGCATCCACATCTCCAATTGTTTCTGGGGAAAAAACAGAGGAACAGTCCTCAGGGGTGGAACACTCCCTGGAGACGTGATTGTCAGTGTCCCCTTGTTGGGGTAAATATTTTAGGTCCCTCGCTGGTATCCAAATGGGTCTGTTTTCATCTTGACGGAAGACACATCCAAACCCTCTCCCTGCTGTGAGGAGCGGGTCTGGTCCTCTCCAGGCCCCAGTCAATGGGTCTCTCCATCCTACCCAGACAGAACTGTAGGTAACAGATGAGGACCAATGTTTTTGAAAAGGGCATAATTGTTTATCTTCTTTAGAAAAATTTAAAATATTTAGGGTAAATAATGCCTTTTTTAGCTGGTCATGTGGGGGTAAGGGTTCTCCCTTTTGTTTTTGTAATGAGACTTGAGAGTCTGATTATATCTTTCAATGATTGCTTGACCCTGGGGGTTATATGGGATGCCTGTGGAGTGTGAGATTCTCCAGGTCTGGAGAAAATTTACAAAAGCCTTGCTTACAAATCAGGGGCCATTATCAGTTTTTATCTGATCAGGTAATCCAAGGGTGGCAAAACATTGAAGCATATGGCTAGTAGCATGTTTAGATTTTTCCCCGGCATGTGCCGGTGACCAGCAGGCATGTGAAAAGGTATTGACTGAAAGAAAAAATATATTTAAGCTTTCCAAATGGAGAATAGTGTGTGAAATCAATTTGCCAAAGATGATTAGGGTGGAGCCCTCGAGGATTGCTTCCCATAATTTGAAGGGGGAGGGGGGTACTTGGAGGAAAGGCTGACAGGACTTACAAGTCCAGACAATATTTTTAAGGTCCTTGATTGGTACCTGTGGAAACCTGTGCTTGAGACCTCTCCAGTTGACATGGGTCAATAAGTGGAAGCGTGTACCTTCTGTAATAGTATTACACTGAGGCATAGAAGCCATTTTATCAGCCAAATTGTTTCCTTGAGAGAGAAATCCCAGTAATTTTTGATGACCCCTGAGATGTTGAAGAAAAATGGGGTTAATTCCCTGAGTAGGGAACTAGCTTGAATCATCAGAGGAGATATAGGGTTGGAGCCAGCCTAATATGGGCCTCAACCAGGTTGGGTAATAAATTAACAACATAAAGTCTGTCAGAGAATAAGTTGAACGACTCTTGTACAGTGTCGAACACAAGGATGACAGCAAATAGTTCCTTGAATTGTGCTGATCCTTCAACCTCATGGGACATTGACTTTATGGGTATTGGCTCCTTATCCTGTTTTAGGGGAGGGTAAATGACTAGGAAGCCCCCAGGCGCCCTCCATCAGTAAACACATAAGAAAGTCAGGTTATGTTGAGACAGAAAAAGCCTGGGGGGGGGGGGGGCTTCCATTCTAACCTGGAAAAAGAACTCATCCATTTGTGGGAGCCATAATGGCCATCAATTTTACCTAGAAATCCCTTGAGAGCCATAGCAACTCTGTTATTATTTCTCTGAAGCCAGGTGAAATCTGTTATCTTAAAGGGGATGACAATAAGATGAGGTTCTGTACCAAATAATCGGACAGAAGTGTCTCTGCCCTTGATAATGCAATCGGCAATCTGATTGGTTATAGAATAAACTCTGGGGATCCCACCGATTGAAAGGTGAACCCACTGGATGGGCTCACCTTCCTGAGCCAACAGTGCAGTACATAATGTTTCCCCAGAGAAAATGTACAGGGAGATGGGTAAATCAGGATCGAACCTCTTTAGGGCCACAGTATTTATAGCCTGATGGACCTTATGAAGAATTTGTTGATGACAAGGGGACAAAATTACCTGAGAGGAGAGGTTAAGACCCTTTAGGAGGTCAAACAAAGGGGACAGCTCTTCAGTAGTTATGGGTATCCAAGGCCTCATCCAATTAATTTCTCCCACTACCTTTTGGAGCTGGGGCAGAGTATAAGAGTCCTGAATATGAAGTTGGGGTTTGACAGGAGAAACAGTATCAAGGGATAGTACAGAGCCCAAAATCTTAAAGGGAGGGACAGTCTGAATCTTTTCAGGGGCAACCTTAAAGTCATTGGCCTGTAAAATGGCAAGACATTTGGCAATAAGGTCTTAGAGATCAGACAGGTTGGAACAACCCAAGATTATATCATCCAGATAAATATAGAATAGAATATCAGAATGGCCAATCAAAGAAGAAAAGATATATAACATATAGTACTGACAAATAGGGGGGCTATTGGCCATGCCTTGGGGCAGGACGGTCCATTCAAACCTCAAGTCTGGCCCACAAAAATTAGTTGAGGGTATGGAAAATGCAATGGGATAGAAAAGAAACAATCTTTAATATCAATAATAGTTAAATAATAAGTGTTGGGGATGGCCAGAATCCAAGGGAGTCCTCTCTGGGGGGCTCCCAAAAGGTATCATCCTCTCATTTATTTTTATTAAATCATGTAAAAGTCTCCAAGAGCCATTAGACTTTTTTAAATAACAAAAACAGGGGAATTACAAGGACTTGTTGAAGGCCGTATATGTCCTAAAGCTAGGTGTTGTTTAACTAACATATGAAGATGTTGGAGTTTAGGGATAGGTATAGGCCACTGCTCAACCCACACAGGGTCCCCAGGTACCCATTGAATTTCTGGCACTGGGGGGTGAGCAGTGGCCCTCAGAATTGGGGGTGGAACCGAGAGTGTTTTTGTCTAATATTTTCAAAATGATGGTCATCTCTGTAGTTAGGGAAGCTGGCCTGTCCTTGCTCAAACTGTTGTTTATACTCTTCCTGCTCTAGTAACCCCTCATAGAAGCCCTTGTGATCACTGGTGATATAAGCCTCAGCTTCTCCAAGTATATCCTGACCTAGGAGGTTGGCCGTTAGGCCGGACACCACCAGAGGGCGCACCTCCCCACAGTTACTGTCAGGATCAGTCCAGGGCTGCCAGTTGGCCATTTCCCAGGACGTTGACTATCTGCCCACACCAAGTAAAGGTGGACCAGTGACTAACTGCCATGAAGGAGGGACTTCCTCCTTTCTAATTACAGTGCGGTCGGCCCCAGGGTCAATGAGGAAGTTGAAAGATTTTTCACCAGCCATCAGGGTCATTTTTGGCCTTAGTCCCGGAATCAGGGGCACGGTCCAGTGTGTCCTAACCACCTTCTTCCCCTTGTTTAATGGGGCTGGGGATAGCCCCGGGGGAGTTTAAAGGCTCACCCTGAAGGCTGAACTTGGATTTGCAATCCTTGGCCCAGTAGAACTCCTTCTTACATTGGGGGCAGGGTGTGCGAGGCAAATTAGGGGCTGTAGGAATTGCTGGGGCATTCTTGGCCCGGTTGGGGCACTCTTTTAAAATGACCTTCTTTACCACACCCAAAACAGGACTTCCCCTTTCCCCCCAAGACCTGTTGAAGGGCACAAACTAGGGCAGCTATATCTTCACAGCAGGCACTCTGTAGGGCCAATGCCATGGCCCTTGCCTGATGGGACGTGGATCCTACATCTTTAGTGGCCATGATCCATTTACTCATAGAGTGATCTTTTAGCCCAGCACAGGCCAGCTTATGATCACCTGTCATGCCTTCCCAGACCAACATTTCAATGAACTGGTCTCGCAGGGAGCCAGGGGGAAACTTTCTTTGTAGACTTTTTTCAACCCTCTGTATGATGGTAGCCAGGTCTTCACTAGCCTTTTGTGTGATTCCTGTGATGGGGGGCTCAGATGGGCCTTCCTCCAGTTTCCTCCATGTGGCTATTCCCAAAGCCCGCACCTGATCCCGGTGTGGATCAGGGATGGCAGCTTGCTGGAGGCCCATGGAAAACGCATCACCAGTGCCCGAGAGCATGCGGAAGGTGATTGGGACTGGGGGATGAGCGGCCTGATTCCACTCAGCCTGAGTACGGCACTCATCCTGAAAGAAGGCACACCACTTTATGTCCAGGGGCCAGAAAGAACGGCTTTAGCAAGGTTTTTCCAATCTTGGGTGGTATACTGATGATGAGCCAAACCCTGGAGGATGGTTTCCACCCAGGGGGAATTAGGTCCATCCTCTGAGACAGCCTTCTTAAGGTCCTTCAGATCATGAGCCTCCCAGGGGTACCAGGCGGCGGGACGATTACTGCCAGGGGTTAACCTTGACAGGGAAGAGGCTGGTCATTCCTCCCCTACAGTAGGGCAGAGAGGTGGAAGGGGTCTGAAAGTGATTAGTAGGGGGATCTAAGGAGGGTGGACCTTTAGAGGGCCACGGAGCGCTTCAAAAGGGTCAAGGGATGGGTACAAGGCTGAGGATGGCCTAAGGGACTTGGGCTTTATTTCAGTTTCACTTGTAATTTCTTGTCACCCTCTGTCCCATCCTGTGTCGAAGCCCCCTTTTCCTCCTTTGGAGGTTGAGGCGGAAAACAGCCTTTTAGGGCACCCATAGTCAGGAGATCTCCCAAAGAGGGGATCTCACGCTTTTCCACCTGAGCTCTCCTGATTAGTCCTTCAACTCTATCCCAATTGTTCCAGTCAAAAAGGTTAGTCTCGGGCAGCCAGGGAGCAATCTTAAGCAAGCAGCCCCATGCCTGGAGGGCTGTGTTATC
Source organism: Dipus sagitta (assembly GCA_036346955.1). Lineage (NCBI taxonomy): Eukaryota > Metazoa > Chordata > Mammalia > Rodentia > Dipodidae > Dipus > Dipus sagitta. Next base: position 194,642,161 of record CM070770.1, read on the forward strand.
AGATAGGTTAAGGCCTCTGCTTTTAAGCAGAACCCGTAATAACTCTAAGGCAGGATTTGACTTGGATGAGGTCTGCTGCATAATTTATGAGGGTACACTCACCCGTGGACTGATTGGCCCATCAGCGTTCTTCCATTGAAAAGGTTCCTCACAAGGGGCACCAGTCTGCCAGATTCCAGGTAGGGCTGTGGGAGAACCGGTCCCACCGGTCTCACCCTGGGGCTGAGGGGGATGGAGAGTGTCGACAACCCAGACCCCCTCCTAGTCACCAGAGAGAAATACACTGAGTTGGGAGACTTGTCAAAGCAGGATCTCGTTTTATTGTATCAGGCAGGTGCTTATATAGCATTGAAAGAAAGGATGGGGATCTTAGAATGGGGTGAGGTATAAGGGCCAATAATGTTTTACCACATTAGCAGTAGTTGGGCAGAGACAGTTTCAGGTCAGGTCTCACTGAGTCATCCTTATGCGGAAGTTATAGGCCAAAGACAGATCGCCAAACTCTAGCCAGGCTCAGGAAGTTCCACTGGGCCTTGCGTCTGGGCTTCTTTAGGCCAAATAAACAGTGTAGAAGGATTCCTCTTTTTTCACACCCTCACTAGCATTTATTTTCACTTGTTTCCATGATGGTAGCCAATCTGACAGGAGTGAGATGGAATCTCAAAGTAGTTTTAATCTGCATATCCTTGATGACTAGGGATATAAAACATTTTTTTAGATGTTTATATGTAATCTGCATTTCTTCTTATAAGAACTCTCTATTTATTTCCATAACCCATTTTTTTAATTGGTTTGTTTGATTTCTTATTATTTAGCTTTTTGAGTTATTTGTATATCCTAGATATTAATCCTCTATCAGATATATAGCTGGCAAAGATTTTTTCCCATTCTGTAGGTTGCCTCTTTGCTTTAGTCTCAGTGTCCTTTGCTGTACAAAATCCTTGTAATTTCATGGGTTCCTAGTGGTTAATCTGTGGTTCTATTGCCTGAGCAACTGGGATTATATTCACAAAGTCTTTGCCAAGACCAATATGCTGAAGAGTTTCCCCTACTTTTTCCTCTAGCAGTTTCAAAGTTTCAGGTCTGATATTAAGGTCTTTAATCCATTTGGACTTAATTCTTGTTCATGGGGAGAGAGAGAGAAGGAACTATTTTCATCCTTCTACAGATACTTATCTAGTTTTCCCAGCACCATTTGCTGACGAGGCTGTCAATTCTCCAATGAGCATTTTTGTTATTTTTCTCAAACATCAGGTGGCTATAGCTATCCGCACTTATATCTGAGTCCTCTATCTGTTCCATTGATCTACATGTCTGTTTTTGTGCCAGTACCATGCTGTTTTTTAAAATATTTTATATTTTATTTATTTATTTGAGAAAGGGGAAGAGAGAGAGAGAGAATATGAATGGGTACACCAGGGCTTCCAGCCATTGCAAATGAACTCCAGATGCATGTGCCACTTTGTGCATCTGGATTATGTGGGTCCTGGGGAATTGAACCATAGTCCTTTGGCTTTGCAGGCAAGTACCTTAACCACTAAGCCATCTCTTCAGCCCACCATGCTGTTTTTGTTACTATGGGTCTGTAATATAGGTTACAATCATGTATGGTGATAACACCAGCCTTATTTTTGTTGCTCAAAATTATTTTAGATATTCAAGGTTTTTGTGCTTTCAAATGAATTTTTGGATTGTTTTTTCTGTTTCTGTGAAGAATGCCATTGGAAATTTGATGGGGATTGCATTAAGTATGTAGACTGCTTTTGGTAAGATTGCCATTTTTACAATACTGATTCTTCCAATCCAAGAAAAATGGATGTCTTTCCATTTCCTAGTGTCTTCTGCAATTTCTTGCTTGAGTGTTTAAAAGTTTTAATTGTAGAGATCCTTCACTTGGTTAGATTTATTCCTTGTCTTGTTCATGATTTTACTGGAAAAGCACCAAATTTTTCCCCATTTAGTAATATGTTGGCTGTAGGCTTGTCATAAATACCCTTCATTATGTTGAGATATATTCCTTCTATTCCCTGTCTCTATAGGACTTTTATCATGAAGGGATGTTGGATTTTGTCAAATGCTTTCTCTGCATTTAATGAGATAATCATGTGATTTTTGTCTTCAGTCCATTTATATGGTGTATTACATTTATTGATTTGCATATGTTGAACCATCCCTGCATCTCTGGGATAAAGCCTGCTTGGTTGGATGAATGATCTTTCTGATATATTCTTGCATTCTGTTTGCTAATATTTTGTTGACAATTTTTGCATCTATGTTAATGAGGGAGATTGGTCTGTAATTTTTTTTTTTTTGTTTTATCTTTGCCTGGTTTTGGCATCAGGGTGATGCTAGCTTCATAGAAGGAGTTTAGTATGATTCATTCTTTTTCTATTGTATGGAAAAGTTTAAGAAGCATTGATGTCAGTTCTTCCCTGAAAGTCTGGTAAAATTCACCAGTCAATCCATCTGGGCCTGGACTTTTTTTAGTTGGGAGATTTTTGATAACTGCTTGGATCTCCATACATGTTATGGGTCTATTTAAGTGATTAATCTCATCTTGATTCAATTTACATAGGTCATATAAATCATCCATTTCTTTCATATTTTCAAATTTAGTGGAGTATATGTTCTTATAGTATGTTCTTATGATTTTAAAAATTTCTCTGGTATCTGTTGTGATGCTGCCTTTTCATCTCTAATTTTATTAATTTGTGTCTCTTCTCTCTTTATTTTGGTCAGATTTGCTGAGGGTTTATCAATCTTGTTTATCCTTTCAAAGAACCAACTCTTTGTTTCATTGATTCTTTGGATTTTTTTTTTTTTTTGGTTTCTATTTCATTAATTCCTGCCCTAACCTCTATTATTTCTTCACATCTACTGATTTTCAGTTTGTCTTGTTCTTCTTTTTTGAAGGCTTTAAGGTGAAGCATTAGGTTATTTACTTGAGACCTTTCTCATTTCTTTTTTTTTTTTTTTCGAGGTAGGGTTTCACTCTGGTCCAGGCTGACCTGGAATTAACTCTGTCATCTCAGGGTGGCCTTGAACTCATGGCGATCCTCCTACCTCTGCCTCCCGAGTGCTGGGATTAAAGGCGTGCGCCACCACGCCCGGCTTCTCATTTCTTAATATAGGCACTTAAATCTGTAAATTTCCCTCTCAGGACTGCCTTTATTGTATTCCAAAGGTTTTGGTACTTTGTGTTCTCATTATCACTTGAATGTATGAATATTTTGATTTCCTTCTTGATTTCTTCATTGACCCATTCATCATTTAGTGGTGTATTGTGTAGTTTCCATGATTTTGTGTATGCTCTATAGCTTTCCTTGCTATTAATTTGAAGTTTGATTCCATTGTGATCAGATTGAATGCAAAAAGTATTTAAATTTTTCTGTATTTGTTAAGATTTGCTTTGTGTCCTTAATATATGGTCCATTTTAGAGAATGTTCCATGTGATGCTGAAAAGAATGTGTTTTCTGCAGCATCTGGATGAAATGTCCTTGTATATATCTGTTAGGTCCATTTGTTCTATGACCTTATTTAATCCAGATGCCTCTCTGTTTATTTTTTGCTGGGATGACCTGTAAATTGATGAGAGTGGGGTGTTGAGGTCACCCACTGCAACTGTGTTTGGTGTTATCTGTGACATTAGTTCTAGTAGCATTTGTTTGATGAGGTTGAGAAACCTGATGTCAGGTGCATATATGTTTAGGATTGTAACGTCCTCCTGTTGGAGGGTGCCTTTAATCAATATAAAATGACCTTCTTATCTTTCCTAACTACTGTTGGATTGAAGTCTATCTTGTCAGATATTAGGATAGCAACCCCTGCTTGTTTTCTAGACACATTAGCTTGAAACACTGTTTTCCAACCTTTTACCCTAACAGAGTGTCTATCCTTTGTAGAAAGGTGGGTTTCTTGGAGGCAACAAATTGAAGGATGCTGCTTCTTAAACCAGTCTACAAACCTATGTCTTTTGGTAGGGGCATTGAGGCCATTGATATTAAGAGATATTATTGAAAGTTGTGTATTTGTTTTTGCCATTTTTTTTGTAGTTCTTCCAGTTTTACCTTTGCTCTCTCGTATTAACTAGTATTTGAGTATGCCTTTTTTTTTTTCCAGTTTCCTTATATGTGTGCTTTTCTTTCTCTTCAGCATAAAGGATTCTTTCAAGTATTTTCTGTAGAGCTGGTTTTGTTTGCAACTATTCCTTTAGCCTTCTTTTGTTGTGGAATGTCCTTATTTCTCCATCTATTTGAATGGACAGCTTTGCCGGATAAAGAAACCTTAGTTGACAGTTGTTATCTTTCAGAACTTGGAATACATCACTCCAAGCCCTTCTGGCTTTGAAAGTTTGTGTTGAGTAATCTGCTGTGATCATGATGGGCTTGCCTTTGTATGTGACTTGATTCTTCTCTCTAACTGCTTTCAATATATTTTCTTTTGTTTGTATGTTTGAAAGTTTAGTTATAATATGGCAAGGAGAGGTTCTTTCCAGGTTTTGTCTGTTTGGTGTTCTACAGGATTCCACTATCTGCATTGGCATCTCTTTCCCAATTTGGGGAAAGTGTTCTTCTATGACTTTGTTGAAAACTTCTACTATGCCTTTGGAGTGAAATTCTTCTCCTTCTACTATACCCTGAATTCTTATGTTTGATCTTTTCATAGTGTCCCGAATATCTTGAAATTCCCATTTATACTCTCCTATTAGTTTGTCTTTCTCTTTGTTAGACTGTACTAGATATTCTGTCTTCTCCTTCATCCATTGTACTGGTGAGATTTTCTACAGAGTTTTTTTTATTTCATTGACTGTGTTCTTCATTGCTAGTAATTCTGACTGGTTTTTCTTTATTATTTCTATTTCCTGATTTATGTCTTGTATTAAGCTCCTTATTTCATTAAATTGTTTTCCTGTGTCTTCTTTGATTCCTTTGATTTCATCTTTCATTCCTTTGATTTCCTCTTTGACTTATTTGAACATATTTATAAACATTCTTTGGAAATCTTTCTAAGGCATTTCCTCTCAATCATTCTCACTGGAGGTCATTTCTGATGCATTAATACTTTTTGGTGGATTTAAAATTGTCTTGATTTTTGGTGTTTATTGTGTAATAATGTGCATGTTTTTATATCTTGGATTAATTTAATGCTTGGATTTTCTAACTAGCTGCCGTATTATTAGATGTATCAATCAATCTGATGTTATATATCTTCAGGGTAGGAGCTTAAGGTGCTAGGTGTGGCTCTTAACACTCTCAGAGTATCTAGAAAAGTGACCCTAGATGTTGTGTTTGCCTGCTATGAGAGTGTTCAAGTAGGCTGAGTGGAAAAAAATACAGGTAGATTCCAAAATTTAACTAAACAATGTACACATTTAATGAAAAACAACACAGAGTATTTATGCAAGAGTAGGTATTATGACAACCAGATCCTCTAACAAAGTCACAGTTCCTTAGGATATGTGTTGCTGCACACTCTCAATCCTGATAACTAGGAGGCTAAGATTTCTGGTCTGTTGAGGGTTCCAAGACAGTTCGTGACCAAGTGAGACCCTTCCCTAATGAACAGCAGAAGAGGAAACAAAGCTACTATAAATCAGGAAGCAACAAATGACAAGCCCAAAATATAGCTTATTTAATAATGGAAAATCTGACCATCCATCAGACTTAACATATAATTTATCCTGACATGGAAGGTGCAATTAGCACTTCCAATTCAAGCATATATGCCAGGTTTATTTGGTGAGTACTGACCTGGTGTAATTCCAGTTACCTTTTGGGATGATTTTGTTCTCAGTTATGCTGTGCTCCTGCTTGGGTCCCTCTTTGCTGTGCTGTGGGTTCAAGTAGGCTGGCTGTGTCACTGGATCACTGCTCTGGTCACTGGTGCTGGGTGCTGTGAGCTCCCTTCCCAGGTCTCTGGTGCTTGCTGACACTTGAGCTGGTGGGGGTGGGGGGAGGCTGTGGATGGTGGCTCTAGGTCTCCTGCTGGTCCATGTGATCCTCTACCTCACAAGCTGCTCCTCTGTTGGTCGTTGTGGTCCTCCCTTCACGTTTCTTGAGTTTGCAAGGAGCTCCAGAGTGAGTGGAGAATCCCCTCACCTGACTTTTCCTGTGGCTCATGCCAAGCTTTTCTGCTGTGTCCCCATAGACCTGGTGCTGCCGCTGCTGGAGCCACTTCTGTCTGCCTATGTAGGCTGTAGATGCTCTGGATCTCTCCTACTTCTCTGCTGCAGTTGGTAATTTCTTATACACCTCACTTTTTAGTATAAGAGTGTATTTTGCTTTTTTTGCCTTTTTCTCCCCTAGGCTGTTTTAGTGTGGTTCCTACACTGCCATCTTAACAGGAATTGGACCTCCAGTTTTATCCAGCACTTTCTCCTGAGCTTCAGTCAAATTATCCATAACAGTTACTTTCTCCTTGCTGGGAAGAAACACCTAACTAGAATCAGATAATGGAAGAAAAGAGTTTATTTCTGGTACAGTATGGGGGGAGGATTTCATCATGGCAAGGAAAGCCTAGAAAAAGCAGGGAGGTGTATGTCATATCTCCACACATCAGCACACCAACAGAGGATGGAGATAGTGAGCTCACTGGCAAAGGAGGCTGGACAATAATACTTCATGGCCCACCTCCTGTGACTTGCCTCCTCCAACAGTCTCCTGGTGTCCTAGAGATTAGGTACTTAATCATAAACTTGAGGCTATGATGGATATTTTACATTCAAACCACCACATTAACATTCCAGTTACTCTAATGTTCTGTACTTCTGAATACCAGAAAACTGTGCTTTAGCAAGGCCATCCAATTTTGCCTAATGATCTCCAATGTACATGATGATCTTGGCTTCAGTATCACTTCTCCATGATTATCGTTGCTGCTGCCAAGGCTGGACAAGATTTTCCAGGTGTGGTTGTCAGAGCACTGTATGCATTTTATATAAACCTATCACAAATTGTGTTGCACAATTACTTGATTACTGTCTTGTTCATTGGACTACCAGCTCCAAAAAGATAGATTCTTTATTGGTTTTCAGTTACCATTGTTATCTCATGACCTAATACAGTAACAAGCATATCGTCAGTAGAAGTTTAAGAAATGTTACATATATCCTGTTCATCACTGGAACAAAATGCTGTCATTGTATGCAATAAATGAGCAAATATTCAAGAAGTTCAGAGTTAACTTTGCTCAATTCTTCACTCCCTCTTGAATCTTAACTATATAGATATATGACTAAGCAGTATATTATGTTACAGGCATTCTTATATATTCTATTGGCAAATATAGAGTTGCCTTTTCACTTCTATTATTTCTGCTTATCTAGTATCTAGCAAATTAACCTGCAGCTTGGTGTTTAACACATGAGTTGACAGATTTTCCTGTAAAGAGTTACATGCAAATACTTTAGAGGTCTTTGTTACAATTACTTCACTCTGTCATTGGAGAACATGACAGGCATAAAAAATACATAAAGAAATGAGTAGGCTGTGATCAAACATGATCTTACCAATCAATAGACACTGAAATTTGAATTTATGATAATTTTCCCATGGCACAAATAATCATTATTTTTATTTTATTTTTAGTCTCTTTTACTATATCAGTTCTGTTCTTACCTTACAGACCATGCAAAACCAGGCAGCAGGCCAGATTTGACTCATAGGACATTATATGCCAACTATAATATTTTTAATCTTTATTTGGTAGCATGAGAATTAAGGCTGAGCAGCATGGTGTGAACACCTGCTTTTTTTGACATTAACAGTGGTTACTTGATGGTACTTGGCTTTGGGTCCCTTGGCCAAGAAAGTCTGACACAGATTTATTCATATTTTGGACACTTCATTGAGAATGTCTAAAAGGCTGAGCTCAGCTCAGATTGAGAGTCCAGTTGCTGAACCAGTATTCAGAGCCTCTTATAGATACCAATATACATTGTGACAAAAGGTAAGATGTTTTCCAGATTTAAAGAGATCCTAGTTTTAGAGGAAAGAATGATGCTTATCAGCATTAACAAAGTGCATTGGTACAGCAGTGTGAGTTTCTTAGCCTCTTCCTAAGAAAGTACTTAGCTAATATACTCTGTCAGTTTTTGTAAAACTGTTCACTTTTCATCTCATCATTTCCTTCTTCTTTCTTTATCCTTCAATTGCCTTTTCTTTTCAGTTCAAAATAAGCCTGCAGAGTACATGCTGAAGCATAATCCTATATTAATGTATGGGCCATGGTGTGGCTTACTAGAAATGAAACACTCTGGTCCCAAGAAATCCTAATCACTTTCACAGCTAGCAGGTGCCACAGTCAAAGCATTTCCAGTGAAGTGAACAAGAACATTAAATACAACCAGTCCTCGGGACTGGATTTATTTAAGTTAGGAAGAGGAAAGTCCCATGCTACTGATCAAAGCCTGGCCCAGGGAGGCAACTCTATTTGGCTTTAACTCAGTGGGAAAGGCAGTAACTTCAAATCCATGGTCAGTTCAATTCAATTTATGAGAGACTTACCCAGTTATTTCTGTATTGCATACCAAGCAGAGAGGTTCTGAGCTGGCTTATGAAAAATCTCCCAGGTAAAAGAGGTATATAAAAAATTGTCCCCTGAATAAGTTCTTTCAATTGCTCCTGACCCTTTGAGCTGTTTTCCCAAAGCAGATCAGAATCTGAAAGGGAGAGGAGGGCATTCATTTTGAGTGAATGACTCTGGTCTTGGTGCCAGATGAAACTTTTTCTCTCATGGGGCACAAATGGTAGGGAAAATCCTCTCTATTAACTACTGACTAGGACTTGACTGATTGAAAACATGTTTGGGGAAAATCAAAATTCAGACAAGCTGGAGATTAATAAATGTCCACAAACATACAAATGACTAAGAGTGGTTCTTTAAAATTCTAAGAACAATACCTAAGAAAACATTTAAAAATATATTACAAATGCAAAGTAAGTTGAATTAATGTGTAATTCAGAGGTGATGTAATTAGTTCTGATGATCAACTATGCCAATGCAAAACAAATTCTCAAAGCTTTTTATATATAACTGAAACAGGAGATGGCTGCTATATCTAGCAAAATAGTGAAGATAAATAAAATGGTAAGACACAACTACCTAGTAGTAGATTTTTCAATGCCTGATATGAACAGTTCAGTAGGAAATAGATCTTAATGATTTTTAACTTATAGTAGCATAGAATCAGCTTGCGTTCTCTGCTTCCAACAGAAGATATTCAGAATGTTGTGCATGCCTTGATTTTGAATGTCAGTGTTAGTTAATAAATGAGTTCTGTAAGTAATGTAAAATGGCCATATTAGTGCCTAAGTGTAATAGCATAGATATTTTTTAGACTTAAATATATTAATATTGACTATAGTATCATTTCTAAGTTTAATACAAGTCTTAGAAATACTATTTAATTTCAATATAGCAACAGTCCCACTAGTTTGTACATCCATCAATGGACATACATAGCAAAAGCTAAAGAAGTATTTAGTTAAGTGCTGAGAAAGGGTCAAGAAGTTACTCATAAATGTGAAACAGGAATTGAAGGAAAAGAGTTAGGAGGGACTTCAAACAAGTTCAGTATAAACTCAGGCACGGATTTTCTGAGTTAGACAATAATCTGGAGGATCACCCCTCCTCTCAGCCAAGACAGCCCTTGCCTCTGGTAAGGGTCTATTTATAGCCACATTGTGGTAGGCTTTCCCTTCAGGCTCAAGTGAACCAGGAAGACAGCTGATTTGACTGAGCTAGGGCCTGGGCTTCACCAACCACAATGTCAGGATCAGATTTAAATTCTAGGAAAGGGGCTCTGGTTGTTCAAGAAAGAAAAACAAAACAAAGCAAAAAACAGGCTTGGGACCTCCTTTTGGCAAGAGATAAGGAAAAGCCAGCTTCTCTGATCTCTAGCAAAGGGGAGTCTACAAGGGCAGACTTAAGAAGATTCTTGCCTTTATTTTTGTGGGGGTTCAGTCTCCCTAAGTGCCTCACTTTTACACTGGAAGATAAAATTATTGTTTACTTTTGCAAAATGACAGAAATAAACCCTTTGGAGGCTCTTGAATGTGAAATCTGTTTATTTGTGCACTCAAAGTATAACTACAAGAATATTTTATTAGCAGAGACAATTGCCTTCTTTTTATAAACCAGTTTTATCAGAATTAAAAGACAACTAACTCTGTTGTATAAATAAAGTTGTTTTAGAACATGATTGCTAATAGAACACTTGACTGTCATTTTTGTTTTGACAAGTGAAATTCAAATAGTATTTACTGGCATAAGAATGCGATTTCTTTTTATCTGCATGCAGGCACTTTATCCCTGGAAAAGTTTGGTGCCACAGGTTTTAAAAGAAATACTGTCTAGAGTTTTGACAGTCTTCCCTGTTGATAATCCTTAACGAATTAAAGAGGACCCAGCGGGATTTTGTTCATAAAAGATTTACAGAAAAGTCACAGTGTGGTGAATTCAAAATGAAATATGTAAAGATATGTAAGCAATGCTCGAATAGTAACATTCAGCAAATGAATAAAAAAAGTATTCCCTCAAAATATAATGGAGCAGCAGTAAAAAAAGACATCTTGGGAGATGTTCCTGTCTCATAACAACTTTTAAGATTAAACAGATTTCTTCAGAATTACTTTGAACAACAATGGCCTTGCTTTGAGACAACACTCCAAGGACACACATTTTGCCCCTAGCAACAGTGCCACTTTGATAATTTGCAAAATAAAATGTTAGTTTCATTGTACTTAGTTGAACTGGCAGGAGTAGGGAAAGAAGGCAGTTTATATATTTCTAAAAAAATTATTGTGCATCAAAGCCTAGATTCATTTTACATATTGCTACCAAATAACTATTTGTTTTAGGAATGTCCTACTAGTTTTGCAAAAGTTAGTGTGTTGTATTAATTTTCTTTATAGGATGGGGAAATGGGCACTAGGAATTAAAATGTGTGGCAGGGAATGAAAGCCATAGAATTATAGACTATTGATCCTTCAAGAGAGCCCAAGCAAGGGAGTATAATTAAAATACGTTAGATTCATATTGTACATCAGACACTGTAAGGGTGTACTTTGTTGTTGATAAACATTGCAATAGCTTTATAAAGCATGTATTAATATCCCTAAATTGATGGATGTGAAAAGCAAAGAAGTCATGTAACTTCTGTAGTGGCAAATCCATAATGTGGTAGCAGGAAAAGGAATTCCCAATTAGTTTCAGTGCTATGCTCTCTTTAATTCCTAAGCTGATTCGTGTGGCACAGAGCCTGAAACAACGTGGGTCAGTGATGCTCAAATGCTTATGGATTAATTGAAGCATCTTGTGAGAATGCAGACTCATATTCAGTGGGTTTGGGGAAGTCTTTCCTATCCTGTGTCTTTAATAAGTTCCCAGATGATACTGGTTTGGGAACTTTGAATAGGTACATTTTGAATTTGGTTGTGGAAACCAAAGGTTTCCTATACTTTGTGTAATCCAATAGTTAGTGGCAGTACTGATGGTGAACTAGTGTTAATATCAAAAAGAGTTTCTGAGGGCAGACCCATGTTAAAATGCATGTACTTAGAATCAAACTCAGACATAAGGACATCCCAGGCCCTGTTTTCAAATTGCTGTAGCTCTTTTCTATTTGGAATTTCAGGGATGGCAATACAGTGAACCTTGTGTTCTGACTTCCAATCAGTATTCTCTGTACTTTATCTCAAAATAGGATGCACCAGTGAGAAAGAGCATGATGCCTTTACAATTCATCCACAGCAGGAGCCTCTATCTCAAGCATTTAAGGCCAAGCAAGACTTATAAATCAATAAAGCAGGCTTGGCTGGTGCTGAAAAACCTAACAGCTTATGTCTATCACAAGGGGACAGTCATACACCTGATGATATCACCATGTAAAATATAGTTGTAATGGTGACTTCTCTTCCAATTTTCCAATGAAATTAGAAACATGATGTTTTTCCTTTATCAAAAGATTGTATCTTTGAGAAATTTTTAGGTTCACAACAAGGTTGAATAGAAGGTATAAGTTCCCATACATTGCTACTCCCATTTCTTCTCCCTGTTCTGGTCCACTGTCAACATCCCACATCTGATGAGTGTATTTGCTACAACTCAGGAATGTATAAGGACCTACTGTCATTATTAGTGTGGTAGTTTGAATGTTTCATTATGAGATGAAAACAAACATATTATCAGTCAGCAGTATAATATCATAGATTAAGTAGATATATTTGGATATCATTTAACAAAGGATGCATTTATGATATATAATCATGATTGGCACTTGACTGGATTAAGAAGCACCTAACAGACTGGCAAAGCACAACTTGTGATTTTATTTTGGAAGGCATTTCTAGAGGATTAACTTAGGGTAGAAGATGTTCTTTGCAGTTAGATGGCATCATCTTTTGGTCAAAATGGAATAAAGTGAGGTGGGCGAGGGAGAGAGTGATTAGGCAGTCTTTCACTCTGCCTTCTCTCTGAAATCATGTGAGCTGTTGTGTTGCGCCACACTTCCACCACCATGATAGATTGAACCTTTTAAAAACAGAAGCCAAAATAAAGCCTTCATTGTTTTAGGCATTGTATCACAGAGATGGAAAAAGAATCTCAGTAATAGACAAATATTTTGTCTTCAAGTACAAATTTCATTGCCGGTATATAAGGAAAGAATTAACTAAATGTGTGTTAGTCTTTGTTATGCATGTATATGTGTGTGTGTGCATGTGTTCCTACATATGTAGGTGCAAGTGTGTGGAGGACAGAGGACAACCTTCTGTGGCACTCTCTGAACATCTTTCACCTTTTTATGAAACAGTGTTTTTCATGAGACTGGAGCTCACCATTAGGCTAGACAGTGGACCTCAGACATCCTTCAGACTTTGAGTCCACAGAGCTGTGATTATAAGCATGGGCCCATGGTGTTCTGTGAGCTTCTTGTATCTGAATGGGCCTCTCTTTTGTGAGACTGGAAAAATTTTCTTCAATAATTTTGTTGAATATAGTCTCTAGGCCTCTGGCCTGGATATTTTTGTCTTCTGGTATATCCATGATCCAGATGTTTGGTCATTTTAGGGTGTCCCACATTTACCATGCATTCTGTTTGCATGATTTTTTTTAACTTAGCAAAGTTTTTTGACTCCTGATCAATTTCTTCTGTCTTGTCTTCCAGCTCAAAGGTTCTACCTTGCACATGAGTGATTCTGTTAATGAGGTGTTCCAGAGAGATTTTTAAAAGGTCTATTTTATTTTTGTTTTCTGTTGTGATGTTTTGCATTGTGTCCATCTCTTTTTTGAGGTAAAATGTCAGTTCAAGGTCTGCTTTTCTTGATGCTTCCTGGAATTCATGCTTGCATTTGATCATGTCTTCTTTAAGCTTAATCAGCTGGTATTGAGATCCTGTATTTGTTCACTCACCTTCATTTATACTTCTTTTGAGGCTTCTCTGTTTTTTTGTTTTTTTTTTTTTCAATTAAATTAAGCCTAGTGACCAAAGCTAGGTGCTGTAAGAGATGATTCTGCTCAGTTTCATTTATGTGATTGTTGCATTTCTTTTATTAGTTATGAACATGCTTAGCATGGAAACAACATGTGTTGGTGCCATCCTTTCCCTCATCCCTGCCCCTTTTCTGAAGGGCCCCCCCTCATTGGGGTCACAAGTTACCCTGTGGGGACTGTGGTTTGTGCAGTGTGGGAGCAGCAGTCAGTTATTGGGAAAAGGCAATGCCTCTAGGCATAATGTCCTAACTTGTGGCTCTAACAATCTTTCTTCCTCCCTTTCCACACAATTCCCTAAGCCAGGTTGGGTATGTTTTCAGTCTACTTCAGTGATGGGCTCTTATGAGCCTCTGGATCTCTGCTTTGTTAGGTGTTGAGTATCCTCAGTGTCTATTTCCTGCACCCTGATTCTGATTATCAGGTTCACCATGAAAGTAGCACTCTTGGTCTTTTCCCTAATTCCTCTGTGGTTTCAGCTGGGCCAGGCTGAAGTGCACTTGGTACTTTATTTCCATGGGCCCTGCTCTGTCTGAAAAATAGAAGCAGATTCTCTAACAGAAAGTGAAGTCACTATTGTTGCATTTTTGATGGTTTGCTTACATTTCAGCAATTCTTTTGATCAGGATCACATAGCATGTTGTGTTTCATTTTTCTGTTGTTTTCTCTGATGTTGTTGTTTTCTATATGATTTCACTGGAGGTTTCCATTGTGGGACTAGGCATCATTGGTAGCAATCTCTCAGTTTTTTTGTTTGTTTGTTTGTTTGTTTGTTTGTTTTGGTGTGTGTTGTGGTCTACCCATCTGTTGCAGTCAGGTTTGCATTACTGGTAGAAATCACCCAACTAAGAGTAGCTTATGGGAAAAAGAGGTTTATTTTGGCTTACAGGTTCAAGGGGAAGCTACAGGATGGCAGGGGAAAATGATGGCATGGGCACAGGGTGGCCATCACCCCCTAACCAACATAAGGTGGACAACAGGAACAGGAGAGTATGCCAAACACTGGCATGGGGAAACTGGTTATAACATCCATAAGCCTGCCCCCAACAATAACACTGCCTCTTCAAGGTGTTAATTCTCAAATTTCCATCAGCTGGGAACATAGCATTCAGAACACGTAAGTTTACGGGGGACACCTGAATCAAACCACCATATTATGCTCCTGGCCTCAATAAACTGTACATGATATAAAGTGCAATACATTCATCCAACTTTAGAAGTCCCCATAGTTTTTATCAATTCCAATGATGTTCAAATATCCCCACAGTCCAAGATCTTTTAACTGAGCCATTATGCCAAAAAATTCCCCCATAATCCATAATGGCACAGAATAAACATTCACACTGCAAAAGATGGCACTTGACATAGCAAAGAAATATTCAACCAATACAAGATTTAAAACATGGCAAACATCAAATGCTGTAACTCCAAGTCCAACAACTCTAGCCAGTGACAAATCTCCAAGTCCAATAATTCTAACCAGTGACAAGTCTCTGGAATTCCAATTCCACCCCTCTAGCGAGGCTACTCACAGTCCTGGAAATCTTCATTTGGGCTGGTAGCTCTCCTTGGCAGCCATCTCATGGTTCTGGCATCTCCACTGGGTCTCTACTACAACCCATGGTTCATTCTCATGGTCCAATGGGGTCCCCATGCAGGCATCCAGCAAACCTGCTTCACACTAGCCATGCCCATTTCCAAAACACAAGACTGTGTTGCAAACTCAATGACCCTTCCTTCCTGCATTTCTTATACTCCACAATACCAGGAAGGGTGCCAATTTGTTAATCCAGGGGGGAATAAAGCAGACTTGAAGAACAGGATACTCCTTCAGCACTCAGGCCCCTTCTAAAGAGTCTACATTGTTCATGTTGCCCCAGTGCAGGTGAGCTGGCCAAATCTCAAAGGTTGTAATCTCTCAATTGCAACTGAGCAGGCTGAAGTTCACCCACAGATTTCATTTTTTCTGTGCCATATCCCTCTACTCACACCAGTTCATTTCTGTGCAAAGTAACTCTGCACAACTTCTCAGAACACGGGCATAACAGCAAGCTTCTCACACAAACTGCTAGCCCAGTCCAAGCAAAGCTTTCTCATCCTCATAAACCAAACCTCACAGTCCATAGTTCTTACTGGATTCAGATCTTTCAACTCTGACCAAAATAGTCCATTAAGCTGTACTTATAGCACTGCAAGGCATCTCTTAGGCCAAGGTTTAAAATCATTCCACATTCCTTTTGAAAATCAGCTTCAGGAGACCAAAGCCACACAGTCAGATGTCTAGCAGCAATCCTACTTCTGGGTACCATTTTACTGTTGCAGTGAGGTTCACATTGCTGGTAGAAATCACCCAACCAAGAGCAGCTTGTGGGAAAAAGAGGTTTATTTTGGTTTACAGGCTCTAGGAGGAGCTCCATGATGGCAGGGGAAAATGATGACATGAGCAGAAGGTAGACATCACCCCCTGCCCAACAGAAGGTAGATAATAGCAACAGGAGAGTATGCCAAGCACTGGCATGGGAAAACTGGCTATAACACCATAAGCCCGCCCCCCAAAATAACACTGTCTCCTGGAGGTGTTAATTCCCAAATTTACATCATCTGGGAACCTAGCAGTCAAATCCTCTAAGTTTATGGGGGACACCTGAATCAAACCACCACACCATCTTAGGGAAAAGTTTTATTTTATTTAGGGGGAAGCAAGTATTTATCCTTGTAGTATCTTCACTAAGTGTTCTGTTTCAAATGTGAACCGGATTAGTGTATGTGGATCTGCAGATGCCCATACTGTGGAGATTGCAAGTACTTCAAAGGTACCGGGGGAACTGGGAGGTGGGGAACTGGAAGCTCTGGCCTACTCACTCCACTTGTATGCACTCTTCAGCACAAGGGCACCAGGGGTTGGAAGCCCAGGATCCAGGAAGCTGGGGAGGGGCAAGAGGCCAGGTAACACAGTGACCCCTGGCTCAGAGGAATAGGTATTTGGGGACCCAGAGGGTGGTCAATTAGGAAACCCAAGCAAAAGGCCTGCTTTTGCAGCATACAAACAGGGATCAGGCAGCCCTAACCCAGCAGCAGGGGTGCCAGGACCAGAGAACTGGGAAGTGGGGAAGGAACCAGGAGCTCTTGCCTATTCACTGAGTGTGCACCCATTGGAGCAGGAGATCCTGGAGTTGGAGACCCAATGGCTATTCAATCATGAAGGTGAAGCAAGGGGCCTGCTTTCACAACATGCTCACAGGGTTCAGGCAATCCCAAGCCAGCATTAGGGGAACTGGGATGAAAGGGCTGGGAGACGGACAAGGAACTAGGAGCTCTGGCCAACTCACTCCATGAGCACCTAATCCATGTTATTTTCAAGAGTTTTTCTTCTTCTTTCTCCTCTTTATATATATTTTTTTCTTGACATTGCATTAGGTTTTATTACAGTGTATGAAAAAAGACTGCTCAAATATTGTAAACAGTAGACTAACTAGAAAACATATACAATGTCTGTTGAAAGCTTGTTGTGCTTCTAGAATGGTGCTTTCCATGTATCCTCATATGGTAGGAGGAGGAAGGGAGCTTGTTTAAGCCCATTATAAGGGCACTAGTCACATATATAGGGAAGAACTTTCATGATTTACTCACTTCCCAAAGTCCCCATTTCTTTACTATCACATGAGTACTGGGTTCCACAAATGAATTTGTGCTGGGGCATGGGCACATCAATATTCAGATCACAGTAGTAGATACATTATCAACATCCCCATATACATATGTATTTTTATTAACATACAAAGAATTAAGGCAGGCAAAGTGATACACACCTTTAATCCCAGAACTCCAGAGGCAAAGGTAGGAGGATCGTTGTGAGTCTGAGGCCAGCCTGACACTACAAAGTGAGTTCCAGGTCAGTCTGGGCTAGAGGAAGACCCTACCCTGGAAAAACAAAAACAAAGCAGATCATGCCAAAAATATTTGGGGACTAGAGAGATGGCTTAGTGGTTAAGAAACTTGTCTGCAAAAGGACTCAGGTTCAAATACCCAGTACCCATGTAAGCCAAATGCAGAAGGTAGCAGCACATGGCATGCATCTGGAATTTGTATGCAGTGGCTGGAGGCGCTGGTGTGCCCATTCTCTCTTTCTCTCTCTTCCTCTTTCCCTTTCTCTCTCTCAAATAAACAAATAAAATATGGAAAAAAATAGGTTTCATTGTGTTTTATTTCAGACAAGCTTTTTTTTGTTTGTTTGTTTGTTTTGTTTTGGGGGGTAGGGATCTTCTCTAGCACAGGCTGACCTGGAATACACTATGTAGTCTCAGGCTGGGTTCAGACTCACAGCAATCCTCCTAACTCTGCTTCCTGAGTGCTGGGATTAAATGTGTGCATCACCATGCCCAACCAAATTTTGTTTTTGTTTCCCTTTCTCCTTCTTTTGCAACTCTCTACTCCCTGTGTTCTCCCAGCATTCCCGTTTTATAAAAAATTGAGCACAAACAAATCAATTGGTCATGTTCATGTAGCTAATAACTGATAGATCCACTCTTGGAACTTGGGTAATTTATTTCTGTAGCTCCTCTAAGATAGTGTGTATGCCTGTGCATATGTATAATGTATTTTATTATCTCAAAACTGTCTCTCAGGGCTGGAGAGATGGCTTAATGGTTAAGGCACCTGCCTGCAAAGCCTAAGAACCCAGGTTTAATTCCCCAGTACCCACATAAGCCAGATACAAATGTGGCACATGTGTCTGGAATTCATTTGCAGCGGCTGGAAGCCCTGGTGTGCCATTTTTTCTATCTACCCCTTTGCCTCTATCCCTCTCCAATAAATAAATACATAATTTAAAAAATGGCTCTGTAGGGGGAAGATTGCACCCAGGGTTTTCACAGGGTTTGCTGACATATGCAACACACAACACACTTACCGCCACCATAGACAGCACTACTGTAGACTAACTTAAATTGAATGTGGATTATCTGATATTTCAATTATTCACCTTGGCTTCATTTTTATCAACTTTAATTACCATGAAAAGACCAAAAAAGAAAAACAAATAATATTGTATTTAGGAATGGAAAGAAGTATTTTGACATTTATGGTGCTCAAGGGTTTTGCTAAAATGAGAAAAAAATAGAACTAGATTATAAGTAATTAAGGACTTTGCCTACATTTTCTCTAAGATCTGATTTTCTCATAAGTACTATATATTATCACCATTCACATTACAGAAATAGGATTTTAATGAAGGAAAACAAATGAGCAAATACATCTATGCAGAACATACAAAGGTCACAAGTTTAAATCAGTTGACCAATTCTTACTGCACTGTATATGCATTAGACATATAAATAACTTCCTTTCCCTTTATCTCAAAGGCAAATAAGATGATCACAGAAGCTTGGACTTTCATTATCTTCATTTTGAATGTATTAATTTTTTTTTATCCTTCAAATTGTCATGCTTTCACCAAATAGTAAGATGAATTAACATTTCTTTACTGACTGACCCGGAGTTGCATAAGAAAACACAGATCCTATGGTGCATGTTAACTAAAACAATTCATATTCTGTTGACCTTATTGTGTTAAAATTTAGCATGACAATAATTGAAAATATATGCAGCAATACAAATAGTTCAGTATCAAAGAACACTAAACAACAACAACAAAATGCTCATCTTGAAGCTTCTTTTAGAAAGCTCAAGGTAGGAATCTTAACAACCACAAGAAAATGACCAGTAAAGTGGCATAGACAGATCTTAATTTATCTTCATGATCAGTATCCAGTTAAGATATATATTTTATATATTCATGTAACCAATGGTTTTCTTCAAATAAATTTAAGTACAATAAGATAGTAAATGAGTTAAATTATGTTCTTAGTTCTAAATTCAATCACTGAGCATCAGAAGTAATGATTCCTTTAAAAGAAGATGAACAATTAAAAATTACAGGCTTTGAAAGTATATTATTATCTGGGGACAATAGCAAGTAAATATGTCTATTATTTGCCTTCTGAAATCAAAAAGGCATCACTTGCATGCTGATGCTGAAAATAAGATTTTTGATGTTTATGTGTATATTGCATAAATGCATATTTCTAACAACTTCAAATCAGTATAAGAATAAATCAAGCTCTCCTAAGGATATTTTGAATAGAGGAAAGAAATGTTGATTATTTGTAAAGTATCTGCTAGTTGGCTTGCAGTATTTTGTGTCATATACTAATACTTGAATTATATTAGCTAATATATGAATATTTTATTCAAAGAAATGTGGTTGACAGGTGTTTTAGATAGACTTCCTGCTGAACAATCTTTTGGACCTTGTTTCATAGATGACTCAAACTCAGTGCTTCAACTATTTGTAAGGAATTTCAGAGAGCTGTTTTTGATCTTGGTTAAACCATTCTTAAGGATTTTTGGCTTGTAATACAATTTAATTCTTTGACATAATTGTAGGTCTATAATGTTTTATTTCAAAAATGCTTATATATGAATATTACTTATATTTAAATTTTAAGTGTATGTAACATACTTTGCCCTTGGTCAAGGCTCTCTTGAGAAAGGAAGTTTTGTGAGGACATTCCTTGTGCTTATCTGTGGTTCAGCCCTTCTCTGCTGTATGAGGTGGATCGCTATCATGAGATTATGCTTGCCCAGAAATCTTTCTTCAATCAACTATGATGCAAGTTAATTACATTCAAGAATCTGGGCTGGCAACATGGCTCAGGGAAATTTTGCGGAAGAGGGGGCAGAAAGAATTTCAGAGCCACATGTTGGGTCATGATATGCAGAGACATTTATCTTACCCATAACTGTGGGCTAACTCCACAATGCATGACCCATATACCTCAACAAGGAGGGGCCAAGGGGAGGGGCTAGGTCACAGATGAGCCTAATAATGGTACCGAACTGACTGTATTTGCTGAATACAAAACTAATTAATAATAATAATAAAAAAAGCATCTGGGCCGGGCGTGGTGGTGCATGCCTTAATCCCAGCACCTGGGAGGCAGAGGTAGAAGGATTGCCATGAGTTTGAGGCCACCCTGAGACTCCATAGTGAATTCCAGGTCAGCCTGGGCTAGAGTGATACCCTACCTCAAAAAAAAAAAAAAAAAAAAAAAAAAAAGAATCTTATCCTGACCACTTCTAACACAAGTAAAGCTAGCTCAGTAATTTTCCTGTCAGCAGGTCATATAAGATAAATGAATCCAGAGGTATACTGCTCACCATATGTACCCACTCCCAAAGTGCCGTTCTATAAACACATGCATTAAGTTTCTGGAATAAAACCTCTATCCTTCCTGTGTTCAGAGACAGCATTGATTTTGGAATTGTTTCTTGTGCTTGCTAATAGTGATATGATGCTGAAGACTTAGTAGAAGACAAAACTGCAATAGCCCCTCAGACTGCTCTTCACATTGGCTCTCAGGCTGACATCTTTCTTTCACTTATAAAATTATTGGTTTTTAATAAGTATGCATGTAGCTGACCTTTAAAAAAGCACAAAGGACCGGGCGTGGTGGTGCACGCCTTTAATCCCAGCACTTGGGAGGCAGAGGTAGGAGGATCGCTGAGAGTTCAAGGCCACCCTGAGACTACATAGTTAATTCCAGGTCAGCCTGGACCAGCGTGAGACCCTACCTTGAAAAACCAAAAAAAAAAAAAAAAAAAAAAAAAAAAAGCACAAAGGGCTTACATGTATATCTACTAGAGTAAAAGACTTAGCGACAAAAGACCTTTCTGGGCACAGAAAGTCCAGAATCTTACATCCCATAAAACCCCTAAGACATTCAAAACTGGAGAATCTTTAAGACCCATTTTTCCCAGGGTGGATTTTTTTTTTTTTTTTTTTTAAAGAGACAGGGTTTCATATATGGATCAGCTTCAAACTAGCAAGGTAGCCCAGAGTAGCCTTGAACTGATCCTTCTGCCTGCCTCGAACTCCTGAGTACTGGGATTACAGGTAGGTACCACCATGCTGGGTTGCCTGGCCTGTATTTAAAAGACAAATAAATGGGAGTGGGGGAAATCTGCGGCTCAGGTCCCCTTCCCCCCAGTAAAGAAAGGATTTGCCTATCTCACAATTAAATTTACTTTGACTTTTGCCAGGCTCATGGCTTCCAGAAATTTTAAGATGGCTAGACTTCTAGAAATTTTAAGATGGCTAGAAGAAATTCAGACTTTCTGTTCCTCCTCATTTGGCCAAACTAAAAATGAATTCATTTTCCTTTACCAATTTCTGTGGAATACAGGGCATCTGAAGAACCTAAGTGCATGGAAACAAATGTTCCAGGCTACTTTGCCCTTACCCAGATACAAACCTACTGCTTGGTTACAAGTTGTCCACATTGCCTTTTTGTATCTATGAATAAAGTACCTAAGAGAACAACTTAAAAGAAGGAATGACTTACTTTTGCTCATCATTTGAGGGTTTTCAGTCTGTTTGGTACTATTACTCTGGGTCCAAGCTGTGGGAGTGTATGTGGGAGGAGGCTGTTCACCTCATGCTGGATAGGAAGTAGAGAGAACTGACATTTTCCCCTTTTATTCTACCTGTGTCTCTAGCCTATGGGATGGTGCTATCCACATTTCTCTCCTAGACCTGAAAATATCCTCACAGACACACCCAGTGGTATATGTCATCATCTCCTACGTTCTCCTAAATCCAAGCAAACTGACAAAGTTAATCATCACACCAGCACAAGCCAGCTCGCCATACTTATGGAAGCTGTCAGAAACAGGTTGTCTGTGTCAGAGAAAAAGGACTTTACTTCACTCAACACTGTATGCAACTTGTTCTCATTCAGATTCTTCCCAGGCCCAGGGGACAGTCTAAAGAAGAGTTCAGACCCACACTACACACTACGGTTAGCATCACAGGTCAGGGGCCTGAGGAAACAGCAATCTTTCATTTGGGTTCTGTGAGTAAATCTACCTAACGTTTGCCTCAGAGACCTTGTCTGTATTGTACTGAACAGCAAACAAACATGCCCTCACCAGCAGCAAGGTGCTATCTCAACCTTGTCTTCTGTTATATAAAGATTCTTCAATAAATATGCCTGGACAAACATCAGCACAATGTATGCCTAAGTGATTATAGCTGTTCTGTCTAAATACACTCCCTTCATTTGCATTTGGTAGAAGTAAATGAGATAATACATGTAAACTTGATTACTATTAAGTATCAGTCCTGGTTTCTCTTACTGCAGAACACTCTAGCACAGATGAAATATAAGACCTTCATACTTTAGCTTCCCTACTCATCATAATGCATGTTATTTTTCTTTTAAATTAACTTTATGTTTTTAGAACAGTTTTAAGTTCACAACCAAATTTATATAGAAATAGATTCTTCATATTGCTGTCCTGGCAAGTTCAATTTCTCTATCAACATCCCATGCCACCAGTTGTAATAATTCTTTCGCTGACAAAACATTATTACCAGAATCCGTAGTACACACTGGATCAGTGTTACACACCTATAGTTGCTCCAGTGTATACTGACATGTATCCCTCACTATCACAGAGAACAGTCGCACTGTCCTAATACTTCCCGCTAGCCTCTGGCAGCTCTAGCCACCTAGTTCTGCCTTTCCAAGGGTCATATAATTGGAAGTACAAAATAGGTTTGTAAAAACATAAAATTATGCTTGGAGAAAAGTTATTTATGACTGTCTGATACCATAATGTGATTAATTTCAGTAATACTTTTTAGATTTTAATTAATTTTCTATCAGTGTCTTTCTGGGTATTTTAGTCTATTTGTAAAAAAAAACATTCTGAATCATAAAAATCTCACTAATTTACTAAGTTCTACAAACATTTTAACTAATTAAGCATATTTTCTACATTGGTCAGGATAGTCTATACTGGATTATGGCTTGTGTCCATCATGAGCTTTCCTTGGTCATTCAAGGACACAAGTGATTGACAGCATGGAGAGAGAGAAGCTGATAGTAAAACTCAACATTGACAATATTATTGTTTTCAGCATTGCTGGGAAAAATTGAATGATCCATATGTAATTAAGAGAAAATAGTATCAATAAGATATGGGGAAATGATGGAACATATTTTAACTGGGTCATAGGAAAAAAATGGAAGAATGAGCCAAAGACTCTGAACTAATCTTGTACCTTCTCTCTATGCTATATAAGAAGACAGGCAACTTGTTACAGTGATACACCCAGGATATATGCAGAGCAAAGCAACTTCTGTCTTATGTGAAGGAAGGACATTATTACATACTCTAAGGTTTTATTTCCACATTACTTGTTTCCTTTTTCCATCTTCATTTTCCTAATTGAACCATTTCTAAGTTCAATTTATTTATTATTGGGTTATAAATTCCTGTACTGACCACACCATTTTACTAGTTTTATAGGTGTCCTCAATTCCAGTGAACACTGATATCAAAACATTATGAAAAAGCATTATCTCAAGAACTAATTTCCTTTTTAAATAAAACAATAACACAGGCAATTAAAATCTTATATTCAAACTTAGAACTTTAAAATACATTTCAAAGTTAATCATATATATATGTGTATATATATATATATATATATATATATATATATATATACACACACATACACACACACACACACATACATACATACATACATAGATTTTTCTTGGAAACAAGGTGTTCCTATGTAGCCTATGTTGGCCTCAAACTCTTAATCTTCGTGCCTCAGTCTACAGAGTCCTGGGACACTAGGATTACAGTTGGGAACTATATTTTATTCCATATCTTCCTAGTTTAAATGTACAGGAACATAATTTCTATCAGATAGAATGTTTTTAGAGATAAAACGACCTTGGGACTGAGTAGATGGCTCAGTGGGAAAAGTACTTGACATGTAAGCCATGAGGATCTGAATTTGGATTCCCAGCACCCGTGTAAAAGCTGAGGTGATGAAGACAGGAGAATCCCTAGGGCTTGTTGGTCAGCTGAATCAATGAGCTCAAGATTCAGAGAGTTTCTCACAGAATAAGGTATACAGTAACTGAGAAAGATACCTGATGTGAAATTCTGGCCTCTACATGCACATGCATACATGTACACCCACACACACTCGATCCTACATGCATACTACAAGGAGCAAAAGAAAGAAAAAAAGAAAGTCTTTAAAAACACGTGGATTTGGGGCTCTGTAAGTGAAGTATTTTAGAAACCAGCACAAGGGCCTGAGTTTGGGGTGGCTCCCTGGTACTCACTGGCCAGCCAGTGTAGACTACTTGGTGAGTTCCTCTCACATAAGAGGGGTTTACACCCCAGATTGTTCTCTGCCCCCCCCCCACACACTCAAAACAGGTATACCTGCACACACTAGAACACATACATATATTGAGACAAATATACAAGAAAAACATGTAGCTTGTTTTATCAGCTGAACTCTTTCTGGGGTGTGACAGGGCATGAACACTTTCATTTTCATGTTCCACTTTTTGGTGTGAAATGACTGCCTAACTTACTAACAACAGGAAATATGCAAAACAGGAATATTATTAAACAAACATGCTGCAAGGTTTTCCACGGTCCAGTTTCATATTTAAATGAGTCAGTATACCTCCTGAGAACCCTCAAAAGTAAAGTTTCTTCTTCAGCTCTGTGAGTGGTGGAAATATTTTCTTTCTGAGTATCATCAGCAGTTTCCAACTCTAGATTGTTAAGTCTTCATTTGTGAAGAGTCTGACTTAGTGGGATAGAGCAGCAAACATTTTGAAAGCACCTCCCTGACAATTCAAATACTCAGGACAGCATGAGAACAAATGACCTGTATTATTCTCAGCACTACAGTTGTGTAAATGATACAAATTGTAAACATCAAAGTGGGTGTAGAAAAAAAATAGAGTACAATATTAAAGTCTGATAATAGTATTACACATTTATCCTGTTAATGACTCTTGATTAAAAAGATAATAATTCTGAAGTATAGATGATGCTGAGAAATTAGACACACAACACCTCTACTTGTTAGTCAGAGACAATTAATAGAGAAGTTAGGGGGATAATACCAAGCCTGACAGCACATTTCTTGACTTTGTCTAATTACAATGCTCAACTCTGCACAAGAGATTAGTAAAATTGCAGTACAAATCAAGTTCTTCAAGTGATTTTCAAAAGAAATTATCAATATTGAATATTAGTAGCCAAAAGATCAGAGATATTTGTGGCTAACAACCTTCACATGCTGAGTACTTAGGGAGAAATTCAAAGAAAATCAACATAAGTTGTTCCATCAGATGATCACACATACTTCTCAATATGCATGAAATAAAAGGCATTAACATTAATAGCATTCTTCCTGCTTCAAGCTATTAAGGAAAATTAGGTAAAACCTAATAACCACTGCTAAGAGACATATAACTGTAGCACGTTGAAATCTAATCAGGACTAATATGCTGAGACCCAGTGTTACTTTTTCTCTGCATCTGAAAAGCTTGCGTAGTATATCTTAAGTACCCAAATGTAGATGACTCATTTAGATTTACTATATCAATGCAGAAAAAAATCCTCAAATCAGCAATTTCAGCAACATTGACCAGCAATTCAAAAATCTCTTAAAATTTAAATACATATATCACACACAAATACATTTTTATTTTCAAGGTATATACTGAGCTTAAATAAAATTTTAGATGTAGAAAGTGTTACTTAAGCATAATTTATTTTTGTACTTATTTTACACAATAATTTGAAGCAACTGAGGTCCATCCTATGATGTCAGTGGTAACCTTTCCAGCCTTCTTAAATTCAGATGCTGACAGACAAGACAGATTAGGTGCAGTTGACTTTTTCCTCCACTGGTTGATTTTTTAGAGAATTATAAACCATGAAACTAAACTGAGGAAATGTTGGAAGTTTATTGCAAGCAGCACCTTGAACAAAGAAGAGATAGTTTAGCAGTTATAGGATGCACCTACTGAAAAGCAAAACTATTTGGATTTGGGCTGTTATACATCTACAACCATATAAGCTACCTAAACACAAATGTTTTCCCCCTTAGAGCTGAAGTAGCTAATTGTCCATGAGAATAAAAACTAAATATGTGGCAGGCAACCCATACACATGCCATCACTATTATTATTTTACTCTGTTTTCATATACCTTTCTTAGAATAAATTATTCAGTTGTATAAAAAAATATTTTCTTAGTCACTAGTACATTCCATCTTTCATTGGTAAAATCTTCCCACAACACTACTTCCTATTTATTTTCTACCCTTACTGTTATGGAAAGAGAAGATTGCCAAGATGCTTTTTGCCTAAGGTAGTGCAGTTTCTGTTCTGACACTTAGGCTAGGTGTCCCTTCTGTCATTACTTTAAAAATAAGAACTAAGCCGGGTGTGGTGGCGCATGCCTTTAAGCCCAGCACATTTGGGAGGCAGAGGTAGGAGGATTGCCGTGAGTTCAAGGCCACCCTGAGACTACAAAGTGAATTCCAGGTCAGCCTGGGCTAGAGTGAGACCCTACCTCAAAAAATAAAAAAAAAAAATAAAAAAAACTAGTATATTTTAGAACCATGAAGAATTACATAATTAGCTCTTTTTCATCCTTTAAATTCAACTTTGAACCTACTATGGTTTATTTCTTAAGTGGGAATCAATGAAACTTACTCATTTTATATACAAACCTTTCCCTCCCCCATAACCTTCATCGACTTTTATATCTTAGTACTTAAAAAAAGAAGAAGAAATTCCTCTAGCAAGTTTCTCAAATACAGAAGTGTGGGAAGTAAGAGATCAAAGAACAATAATAAGCAGACTAACCTAGTCAGTCATATTGATCAGTAAGCTGTATATCATTTCCATCTGAAAATTCACTAATGAAAATCAGCAGTGGTTGATCTTTAAAGGCTTTGAAACTGTGATAGGCCCATAAGGAAAGCAAATGAAGCAAAGACATGCCTCAAACACAGTGCAGAAGTTATTCTGCTAGTTTGCTTGGCTTGATAACTATAATGTTTTTTGTTCTTTGGAGTTTCAAAAAGATCTAAATGGCTAAAACATTTATATAATCAGTGCAAAAGAAGTAGCGGAGATTAATTTATCTCTATTTATGTCTAATCAGTAATAGCATTTTAAAATAGCCTGTCAATATGTGCTAGTGCCGAAGTTAAACTTCTTTTAGGACAAATTCAAAAGATAAGAACTAACAGCCAAAGACTAGTAGACCTGAAATACCAGAGTCCACTGGAAAGGGGACTGAAGTATATTTTTAACATTTGAAAGGCATATAGAATACAGAATATTATATAGTAACATATCTAAAGTGTGTATTTTATAACCATTTCCAAGTTCATGCAAATACAAAATGCAAATTCAACTTACCATAACTTCCAGTCACATTGGCACATATAACAGCCCCAAAGAATTTTGGAAAATACTTCTGAATTCTTGAAATCACTTTTTGGCAAGCCGTGCCTGGATCTTCTCCTTTTCTCATATATTCTACAGCTTGGTAACTAATTTGAACAGAAGTGAAACCTTAGTACCACAAAATGAATACTAGCTCTACATTGAAGATAGAGATCTGAAAATACAAAATTGCCACATTTGGTACAATACCTATAACTGAATACACATCAGTAATTCCTGTTAAAGCCTTCATAGTAAGGCAAGTAATCCCTGCTACAAAGTCATCTCTTCAAACCATCCACCATTAATTTCAGATAAAGAATATTATATTTGGCTTTGGCTGAGTAACTGTTAGTAGCAATAGCCAGATGTCACAGAAAAGTTATATTGGCATGCGTAAAAGAGCTATCATCAAAGGAGAAAATATTGTATATGTACAAAATATCTAGTGATTATTTGTACACGGTAACATTCTACTTTTACCAACTATCACTCTTCCTTCACTCAGTGCCCTACATCAATTACTTCAATATATCTTAAATCCTCTCTGTGAATGAGCATGAGAGACATTCTATTTCACAGAACCATGATTACTCAAGTGAATGATCATTAACTAAGTGACTGGCAGAAAGTGTGTATAGTTTCTAAAAAGCCTGTCAATTCAGATTCTATGAAGCATAAAATGTCTCTTGTTCTGACATAAACTGTCTCCTCTAAAGACCTGCAAAATACACAGAGGTAAGAAGTCACACCTTGGCAGGAAGCGCATCAGTATGTCACCATCCCCAGTGGCCGCAGCTGCCCCTGCAGTGTCATCAGCATAGGCCCCAGCTCCAGGTACAGGTGAATCTCCTACACGACTTTGTGAGTGTATAGGACAGGAGGTCAGGGCAGGAAATCCAGGGTGAATTACATCATATTACAAGTCTCAAAAGTATGGGATATTTTCACATAAATATTATTTTTAAAATTAATTAATTCATTTTTATTAAGGCATAATAAATTAGGTTTCATTATGGTGTTTTCAAACATATTTGTTCTCTCTAAGTCAATATTTTACCAGACTATAGAAATTTTCTTTAGCTTTTCAACTTAGATTTTCAGGAATCTACACTAACAATACAAAAACCTGTTATCAGATGTGTGTGTAGAAAATTGAGTGTATAAATACAGTTTAAAGTAGTGGCTGCCAAATGGTAGGGACTGGGATATTTGGGGAGTTGTGGACACAAAATCAGTTATGGCAGGAGAAAAAGGTGAAGAGATGTATTGTGTATATTCATATTACAATTAGTAGCAATATATTATGGATGAAAAGATGGTACAAACATGTGTTTACATACAAAATATGCCCATATCTAATAAATGCAAGTTAACGCACAAGCTAAAAAGACTGGTTTGGCTATTACACATGTATATATATGAAAACATTATGCCATATCCATTATAATATTTACTTTTAAACCAATGATTTAATTAACAACAAAATATATTGTCATCAGTTAATTATATGTCAAGATGACATATATTTAAAATGACCAGATATTATTATCATTTTTTTTTCTCACTGACTCTCTGCGGGGTCTGAACAGGTTCAAAATTATTTCCTTACCTCTCATCTGTTCTTGCTTCCTATGCAACGGCCAAACTTTTACAAGTTTCTCATTTTAATAATCCTACTTGGTACTTTTCTGCTACAAACAAATAAAACCCAAAACTCCTCCAGCCGACTTAAGAACTTTTGAAAGCTGGCTCATGTTCCTCGCTATCTTATCTTCCACTACTCCCCTTACATTATGGATTACATATGCATGTACACACACACACACACACTCAGTCACTCACTCACTCGCTCAAACTATTTTTTCCCAGCCAGCAGAATGCTTGAACCTGAAGACTGTCCTACTTTGTATCCACCTGCACCTTCGCAAAGCTGCTTGTTTCCTTTTCTTTTCTGGGGGTTCAAGTCTCATTCTGCAGTGTCACTTTACTGGCATTGCTAGGTACTCAGCTTGTACAGATAACCCATGGCACTCTGGAACTCAAAAACAAGGGCTGTGACTCCTCATTTGGCCATTAGTAGACACTGACCGTTAACAGCAACAAGTTTCCTTTTACATGTACTAATCATCCGAGAGGCAAGGGTTGTACTTTGTGTCCTGCACAGCACCTGGAACTTGTGGGATAATACCTAGTACTTACTGCACAACACTTAAGGGTTACTGTGCAGCACCTAGAACTTATTGCTTTAGAATCTTTGGGTATTTGAGAGATCTGTTCTGATGAAAACACTAACCCAGGTATTTTGAATTTTAAACCATTTGTAGATGTACCAGCAGCAATACGTCCTGTCTTATGGATTACAACCATGCCTAGAAGTGAAAAGAAAAATTCTAAGTATCTAAAGCTTATCTCAATCTTACCAAATAACTGAACAGTTGATAATTATGAGGGGTGCGAATGACTGCCCCTTCCCTAGTTTATATCTACAAAGTGATGGATTTAGAAGGTGGGACCTCTGGCAGGTGATATGTCATGAAGGCAGAGTCTTCTTAGATGGAATGAGTAAACATGTAACAAGATAGCCCATAGGTCTCTTCTAGCATGTGAGGAGAGGGCACAATGAGGTGTCAACTAGAAGCCAGGAAATGCAGCCT
The DNA here is from genome assembly GCA_036346955.1 of Dipus sagitta. Taxonomy (NCBI): domain Eukaryota; kingdom Metazoa; phylum Chordata; class Mammalia; order Rodentia; family Dipodidae; genus Dipus; species Dipus sagitta. Next base: position 194,672,664 of record CM070770.1, read on the forward strand.
CAACAGACACTGCCTACATATCTAAATATGTCTATATTTTAGATTTCTCACACTCTACAACTGTGACCAATCAATCTCTGTTATTTATAATAGTCACCCAGTCTATGGTATTAAGTCTTTATAAACTGTACCCACTAACAAAAGAATACAAGAATGCTTTATTATTAATTTCTTGTAGAAGAGAAAATTTAAGAACATTTAAAATTCTACCAAAGGTATTAGTCTGTCAATTAAAATGATGCAGTTTTATAGAATCACTTGACAGACAGTCTTACATCCTGTTTCTTTAAATTGGTCTGTTACTTTCAATACCTTTTCAAGGGCAATTCCCAATAAAATCACATACATAGACTAAGAAATTACCAACGTTAAAACTTGGAAAAAAATAGTTCAGATTGCATTAAATAGCAAATAATATAAAATTATCAGAGTACTAAATATTAAAGGTTTAATAGTCTATTGCATTTCACTGTCTTAAGTAAGCTACCAAACTATGTAACTCTATATAACAGCTAAGACAAAATTATACATATATTTTGAATACATTATGCATAAGAATTTATATGTATTTTATTGTAAGGTATACATGAAAAGGACAAAGGGGAACTTACTTGGCAATTAAAGTAATGACAGCTAACTTCTGGTACACAAATGAAAATGAAGAGGACCTACAAAAGTTCATTAACAAATAATCAAGAAAATCGTATAAGAGGCAAATTACCAATCGTATCATGACCATGAACATTTGTTTCTATCCAGACAGGATCATCCTGTTTTAAGATATCAGGTGGCTTGTAGGGTCCACAGTATTTTGAAGGATCTGGTATAACATTCTGTAAATAAAATGGATGCTTCAGGAATTGACAAATAATTGTATATAATCACTAAATACTAGTGAAAAAAAAAACAGAAAAACATCTAGTTACTTGAAATTGAAAGAATAGCAAACGCTTATGTTCAAAGTGATGATTTTCAAAATAATATAATGTGGGTAAAACAGCAACATTGCATAGAGCAGTTCCCTGAATTTCATCTTCATATGCATAAAATTCACAGTGTAATGACAGATACGTTTTTCTTTCAGTTCGCTAATAATCCTCAAAAAAAAGACCACACACACACACACAAAATATTAGTCTCCTGACATCTGAATTTCACAATTTTTTTCCCTAGTTGAAGAATTCTAAGATTTCAAGTAATTTTTTAAACACATGATTTTACATGATTATGTTCTCAACAACATCCAAAAATATAATTATACAAGTTTAGTACTCCTTACATAAAATGCTTGAGACTAGAAATGCTTTGATTTTTTTTTTTTAGATGTTGTGATATTTGAATATTTATAAAGAGATACCTTTGGACTTCCAGTCAAGATGGCATATGTCTAACCATGCCTCACCTCACGGGGAAGGAAAGCCAAGATATTTAGGGTTCATTGTGGTTTTTGGGGGTTTGAAGATCCTAGTAGACCTCCAGTAGAAGGGCATGGAGGAGCAAGGTAGGGAATCTGTTGATTCCCATGCTCTCTATGCTCTCGGGTAGCCCACCAGTCCTCCAATCCCCTCAAGCAGCCATCCTAGCCACAGTCCCAGCCACAGTCCCAGCCACAGGTTCCTCCTGCACTAACTGCAGGCTAAGTGGACCCAGGCCAGCAAGCAAGGGTTCACCCCTCCCTAGGCATTCCTGCTCCCCCATCCCATGGACCCAGGCCTGCAGGCTATTGTTCCCCCTGCCCCAGGCTTTCCCACCACTGCAGACCTCCATGCCCATGAATGCTATCTCACTAACTGATGCCTCAGTGTGTGGACCCAGGCCAGCAGGCTAGCATTTCCAGCCCCCCTCCCCCAGGCTTTCCTGCTAACAGGGATGTCCATGTTCCACCGCCCTTCTGTGAGCCAACCCAGGCCAGCAGGCTACCTTTCCCCCTGCCCTAGGCTTTCCACCACTGCAGAGCTTCATGCCCACTAATGTCATCCAACTTAGTGACACCCCCGTGTGCAGACCCAGGCCAGTAGGCTAGTGTTTCCCCCTCCCTAGGCTTTCCTGCCACTGGGGACTTCCACATACCACCACCCCTCCCTGTGCTGACCCAGGCCAGCAGGCTAGTGCTCCCCTCTAGACTATCCCCACCACCAGGGACCTCCAAATGCTGCCACCCCTACATGCATGGACCCAGGCGAGCAGGCTAGCATTTCCCGCTCCCTAGCCAATCCCACCACCAGAGTCCTCTATGTGTGACCACTGTCCCACTCACTGACCCCCCCCCCCCCAATACGTGAACCCAGACCAGCAGGCTAGTGTTCCCATCTTCCTAGGCTATCCCACAACAGGAGACTTCCACGTGCGACCACCTTCCCAGGCCAGCAGGCTATTCTTCACCCTTCTCTCTCCTTCCCCACCACCCACCAGGACAGCCACCAATCCCACCCCCCTCCCGTCACCTGACTACGGCATTCCCATATCCCCACCCTGACTTGTCACAGGACTCAGCAGTCCCACCAATCCCCTGATACAGGGTCCCAAGAGACCAGCTGTCCCAACCCCTCACCCCACAGCATAACAGAACCACCAAGCATTCCCACCCTCCTCTCTTCTGCAGCCCAAATGCAACACTAATCTGCTTTGTCCCAATCTTCCCTACCCCCTATTCCCTTGGGCTGCCTGACCACACAGTCCCATATTCTGAACCACAGAACAACAAGCCCCTTCATCAGGTCCTCTGGGCCCCACCTAAGCCTCATGGGCTCCTGGCACCTTCCCCTGAGCAGGCAGGCCCCATTGCCATCAGAAGCCTAGTCAAAGCAAACATAAAAGGGAATAATCACTGAAGACACTTCAAGTGTAAACAACAGCTTCCTGCTAAATTAAGTAAGATTCCTATTCTGTGATGGGCAGACCACAGTGCAAAAGGAATAACATGAAAATTCAAATGCAAGTAAATCCTACAAGATTTCCCAGTCCTACAATGGATGTCTCTAATCAAAACATAGAAGAGACAATAGGATCAGAACCCCAAAATGAAGATAAAAGCTATGCGACCATGGCTAAGCAAACAGCAGGAGTTGCAGAAAAGCAAGAAAGGGCAGATAATTGTATGAATGCTGTCCTCACTAGATTAGACATAATAGAAAAGAACCAGTAAGTGTTCCAAAGACAGTTAAATGATCTGAAGGAGAGTGGAAAAAACAAACAAACAACAACAACAACAAAACAGGACCTCAATCACCAGCTGGCTAAGCTCAATGAAGACACAAAGAAATGCAAGGATGAATTCCAAGAAGCATTAAGAAAATCAGAAAATGATGTGAAAAGGGAACTTGACAGGGAAATGGAAACTATACATAAAAAAGCAGTAGAAAATATGAACTAAATTGAACAAGCCCAAAACTCTATAGATTCTCTCAAGAATAGAGTCAGCCATGTGGAGGACAGAAACTCAGAACTGGAAGATGAAACAAAAGAAATAGTTTGTGAGTTTGAAAGTTTCAGTAAGTTCAAAAAAATTTGTGTACAGAACACGAGCAAACTGTGGGATACTCTTAAAACACCCCAACATTCAGACCATGGAAATACCAGAAGGGGAAGAAATTGAGGCCAAAGGCCTGGAGAACTTATTCAACAAAACTGTCGAAGAAAACTTTCCCACTCTCACAAAAGAAAGTCTAATCAAGTTACAAGAAGCTAACAGAATTCCAAACAGACTAGACCAAAGGAGAATTTCTCTAAGATATATTAAGACTCTAAACATTGACACCAAAGAGAAAGTCCTAAAAGCAGCTAGGGAGAAACAACACATTACATATAAAAGGTAACTCCATCAGAATTACTTCAGACTTCTCAATGGAAACCCTGAAAGCCAAAAGAGCCTGGAATGGAACACTGGAAAGTCTGAGAACAAACGGCTTCCAACCCAAACTACTCTACCCAGTAAACGTATCCCTCATAATAGATGGTGAAAGAAAAATTTCCATGATAAAACTCAGCTTTACAACTATATGAACACAAAATCAAACATATAGAGAGTATGACATTCTCTCAGGGAATTCTCCACAAAGGAGAATAAAATAACAAACCTCAAGTGTCTACAAGAAGCAGATCACAATAACCAAACTCAGAGAAGCCACAAAAAACTACGAACTCCAAGAAAACCCCAAACTACCACAATATGGCAGGGATTAAATCAAACCTCACAGTTATTACCCAAAATATTAATGGCCTTAATTCACCCATCAAGAGACATAAGCTAACAGGGTGGATCAGAAAATTAGACCCCTCAATCTGCTGTCTTCTCAGGGTGAAAAAGTAGAAAATGATATTCCAAGCAAATGGAAATAAGAAGAAAGCAGGCATAGCAATACTAATGTCAGATAAAATAGACTTTAAACTAAAAGTAATCAAAAAAAGACAACAAAAACCACTCCTTACTTATCAAGGGACTGATCCACCAAGAGGATATCACAATCATCAATCTTTATGCACCAAACATAGGTGCACCACAATTCATAAAAGAAAATCTACTTGACAACAGAACAGAAATAACCACCAATAGCATCATAGTTGGGGACTTCAATACTCCCCTATCAGCAATAGATAGATCATCCAAACAGAAAAATAACAAGGAAATAAGAGAGCTCAACAAAAGCATAGATCAATTAGACCTAACGAACATCTACAGAACATTGTACCCCAAATCCACAGATTACACATTCTTCCCAGCAGCGGAAGGAACCTTCTTCTCTAAACAAGATCATATACTAGATTATAAAGCCTATCTTCATATATTTAGGAAGATCAACATAATTCTTGCATGATATCAGATCACAATGCTGTATTGCTAGAAATTAACAACAAAAGATTTGCCAGGACTCCCACTAGCTCCTGGAAACCAACTTTTTTTTTTTTTCCGAGGTAGGGTTTCATTCTAACCTAGGCTGATCTGGAATTCACTCTGTATTCTCAGGGTGGTCTCAAACTCACGGTGATCCTCATACCTCTGCCTCCTGAGTACTGGGATTAAAGGCATGTGCCACCATGCATGGCTTGAACAACGTACCTTTAAACAATAAATGGGTAGTAGATGAAATAAAAAATGAAATTGCAAAATTTCTGGAAATGAATTGACAATGAGAACACAACAAACTCACCTGACACAATGAAGGTAGTCCTCAGGGGAAAATTCATAGCACTAAATTCCTTCATAACAAAGACAAAGAGATCCCAAATCAATGACCTAACCATCCAACCAAAGGCACTGGAAAAACAAGATGAATCCAATTAAAAAGCTCCAGATGGAAAGAAATAATTAAGATCAGAGCAGAAATTAATGAATTGGAAACTAAGAAAACAATTAAGAAAAACTGATGAAACAAAGAGGTTTCTCCTTGAAAAAATAAACAAGATTGATAAACCCTTGGCCAATTTGATCATGCAAAAAAAAAGAGGCATTTCAAATTAACAAAATTAGAAATGAAAAATGAGAGATCACAACAGACAAAAGTGAAATTAGGAGAATCGTCAGAACCTATTTCAAAAACTTCTACTTCACAAAACCGGGTAAGACGGAGGAAATGGATGAATTTCTGCACAAATACCACCTAAAGCTAAACTCTGAGCAGATTAATCTCCTAAACAAACCTATCACACCCATCATTATTGAAAAGGTAATTAAAAACCTCCCCAAAAAGAAGAGGCCAAAAAAAAAAAAAAAAAAAAGTACAGGACCACATGGCTTCTCAGCTGAACTCAATGAAACCTTCATGAAAGACCTGAAACCATTTTTTCTCAAACAGTGCCATATAATTGGAGAGCACGCAAAGCTCAACAATTCCTTCTATGAAGCTACTATCACCCTAATACCAAAACCAGGCAGAGATGCCACAAGAAAACTATAGGCCTATTGCCCTGATGAACTCAGATGTAAAGATCCTGAACAAAATCCTCGCAAACTGAATCCAACAACACATCAAAAGCATTATCCACCTTGATCAAGTAGCCTTCATCCCAGGAAGGCAGGGGTGGTTCAACATATGGGAATATGTACTACAACACACAACTAAGCTAAAACACAAAAACCACATGATCCTTTTGATAGATGCAGAAAAGACCTTTGACAAGATAGAACATCACTTCATGATCAAAACAATGGAGAGAATAGGCAAGGGTAATTTATATCTCAACACAATAAAGCCTATATATAAAGCTCCTAAAGCCCAAATAATACTTAATGGGGAGAGAATGAAAGAATTCCCACTGAGATCAGGGACAAGGCAGGGGTGTTCACTCTCACCTCTGCTCTTCAATGTAGTACTGGAAGTCCTAGATCAAGCAATATAGAAATAAAAGGGATACAAACTAGAGAGGAAGAAGTTAAGTTAGCCCTATTCACATGATTCTACACATAAGTGGCCTGAGAACCTCCATCTCAAACCTCTTAAAGATGACTGACTTCTTCAGCAAAGTAGCAGAATACAAAATCAATGTACAAAAGTCAATAGCCTTTCTATATGCAAAAGGCAAAGATACAGAGAAAGAAATATTTGGCATCGTCCCATTTTTCAATAGCAACAACAACAAAAATGTCTTGGAATAACATTAACCAAGGATGTGAAACACCTATAGAATGAAAACATAAAAACACTCAAGAAAGACATTGAGGAGGACTTGAGAAAATGAAAAGACCTCCAATACTCCTGGATAGGCAGAATTAGCATTGTTAAAATGGCAATCTTACCAAAAGCAATATACATATTTAATGCAATACCAATAATATTCCCAACATTTTTCTTCACAGAGATAGAAAAAATGATCTCAAAAGTCATATGGAATGGCAGAAGGGCTTAGATATCCAAGCATATCCTCAACAAAAGAAACACCTGTGGAGGCATTACCATACCTGATCTAAAGCTACATTACAGAGCCATAATAATAAAAACTACATGGTACTGGCATAAAAACAGGATTATAGACCAGTGGAACAGAATCTAGGACCTGAACTTTGGATCAATTAACTACAGTGACTTGATATTTGACAAAGACCCTAACAGTGCAGGCTGGAAAAAAAGACAGTATCTTCAAAAAAAAGGTACTGGACAAACTGGATGATCATATGCAAGAAAATGAAACTTAATTCACACATCTCCCTATGATCAAAAATCAAGTCCAAATGGACCAAAGACCTCAACATAAGACTGGAAACTCTGCTACTACTGGAATAAGAAATAGGAGGAACTTTCCATGATATAGGAGTGGGAAAAGACTCGCTGAACAAAATCCCTGTAACAGCTCAAGGAATTAAACAATCAATGGAAATGGCACCATAAAATCCTATATCCTGAAAGACATACTAAAAGGTTGAACCTTCATCAGGTCCTTAGAGGGAACACCTGAATCACAGGGCCTTGGAGAAGTTATGATGAAGACTCATCTTAATCTTCTCCTGTTTCTCTCTCTCTCGCCCTCTTTTCTCTTTCTCTTATATATTTTTCCTTTCTTTTTCTTCCTTCTTTTCCCTTGGCACTGGCCTGGAACTCCCAGTACCAGCGTACATTTTACATCCACGATGAGCTGTTGATCCAAGACCTACAAGGTTTCCCAAAAGAAGACAGATTTCTGTCAGAGTGCTTGACAACCTACCAAAAGTTAATGGTAAGACCCTACTGCCAAAGACACCATATACTGTTAGTATGGAACATGGAGTGACCTGGCTGGAATCTGGAAGAGAGTCAGTCCCTAGTTAGCTTGTCTAGTACCAGAAGGTGCTACATGAGCAACTAGGGGAAAATGACCAACATCTGTCCAAGCAACCCATGGTCTAAGCTACTCAGCAGCAAACAACTTGATGTGATGCTCACCCAAGTGTAATAGTGGTACACAGCCATGGTGGGTAACCAACTGCTTGATTTGGCTAATGGATCTGCTCAGTGGAATGGAACCCATAGCTAGAACTCTGAAACAAGTTAGAACCATATCCACAAAACAAACTTGCTCTCCAATATCAAGCTCCCACCAACCGGCTACAAGAGGGCCTACACCTATTAAATTCCCTCTAAAATAACAATGGTTATCCCATTTATCTGGTGCTGACTCCACTTTGTGTTGGAGAATTTGCTTCTCTTTTTCAGATGGATGCAGAACCTGAGGAGAGAATCAACCCATGGCATTTCACCAGGGCCCCAGTTGAAACCATAGAGTAATTGGGTAAATGAGCAAGAGTGCTACTTTCTTGGTGAAGCTGGTACCAGCACAAGAGTGAAGGAGATAGACACAGAGAATACTCAACTCTTACCAAATCAGAGATCCAGAGACACAGAGGCTCCAAGACCTCATCACTGAAGTAGACCTAAAATGAACCCAACATGGCTCAGGGAAATTCATGGAGAGGGAGCAGAAAGATTGTTAGAGCCACAAGTTGGGACATTATGCACAGAGACACTGCCTTTTCCCCATAAATGATGGCAATCCCCAAAATGCACGACCCACATTCCCCAATGAGAAGGGTCTCTTCAGAGGGGGGAGGACAGGGAAGATGCTAACGATGGTACCAACATGGCTGTATACACACTGTGTACATAATTAAAGAAAAAGAGATATCTTAAGGATGGGAACCAAGTTTAAGCACACAATTCATTCACATTTTATATACCTTATATAATTAGCCTGGAGGTAATTTATACTTTGTTGTTGTTGTTGTTGTTTTTCGAGGTAGGGTCTCACTCTGGCATAGGGTGACCTGCAATTCACTATGTAGTCTCAGGGTGGCCTCGAACTCACGGTGATCCTACTACCTCTGCCTCCCGGAGTGCTAGGATTAAAGGTGTGCACCACCACGCCTGGCTTTTATACATTCTTTTTAATGCACCTGTGTTTAATTGCAACCTGTTATATGAAGTAGAATGGACTTTTTCCCTTCTGTCATTTGGATTAGGTCAGGTTTCAGGATTCAACTGGTATCCATACCTTATATATTATACATTACTTAACTAAGTGTATTTCTTTTATAAACAATCTAATTTCTGGGTTCATTCCAGTAGATATTCTGGTAATGGGGACATGGAAAAGAAATAGATGAGAGACTAACAATGCCAGAGAAAGAAGGTATATGGCAAAAACAAACTATTGCATGCTAAAAATTCTACTGAAGGCAAATTATCCCATCAGTGACATACCTAACTGTATAAAGCTTCAAGTCAAATAAAGGCAAGATACACATAAAATCTAAGAAATGTTTTAGACTAGTGTTTTCCAAATACCAGAAAATTTCAAGTTTTTAGTATTTTTTTTTTCATGGAAATACAAGCGGAATAGTGCTGTTGGAATCTGCTCTGCTCCTCACAGCAAACCTGCAATTTCTGAACTATTGCCAGAGACCAGGAATTTGCGACCCTCAGTGTGTATGCGAGGCTGCTAAGGTGCTATTATGAACATACACATTCAGTGTGAACTTAATTCAGTGCTCTAATACCTGGTCAGTATGCTAACCTGCACTCTACATAACCGGCAGGTAATAGAGTGCCAAAGAGTTATTACTTAACATTTTTAAGTAATTTACATTTTAAAACTGAACACGTGTACATACTCTCCAATAATTTGGCTGGCAATTCCGAGCAAGCCAATCTGAATGCAGAGTTTGAGAGCTGTTGGTAGATAAGTCCTCATTGGGAAATCCCATACTTTCAGCAAACTTGGTGGCTGGAGATTGGAAGAGAAGTGTAAACAAATTACATAAACAGGAGCATTCTAGGTCAGCTGTCTCTTAAGTGAGGTACAAAAAGACATCCAAGGTAGACACAGGCTTTCAAAAGAGATTAAGATATGAGTAGTTTTAAGAATCAGTTTTCAGAGCTGGAGAGATGGCTCAATAGCTTAAGGCACTTGCTTGCAAAACCTAATGGCTTGGTGTTTGATTCCCAGTGCCCAAAGCAGAGCCAGATTTCAAAGTGGTACCTGCATCTAGGGTTCATTTGCAGTGGCAGGAGGTCCTAGCATACTAGTATGCCTATTCTTTTACCCCCCCCCCCCCTTAAATACTAAAGAAAATAAAATCAGTTTCTAGATCTTCATCTTTTCTTTTTTTAATTTATTTATTTGAGACAGAGAGAGTCAAGTAGATAGGCAGATAGGTAGATAGATAGACAGACAGACAGAGAATGGGCTTGTCAGGGTCTTTGCCACTGCAAAGGAACTCCAGATGCATGTGCTGTATCGTGCATCTGGCTTTATATTAATACTAGGGAATCGAACCTGGGTCCTTTGGCTTTTCAGACAAGTGTGAGCACTCACTTAAACCAAATGCACAAGGTGGCACATGTATCTGGAGTTCACTTGTGTGGCTAGAGGCCCTGGTGCACACATTCTCTTTCTCTTTCTCTCTCTCTCTGTCTCTCTCAAATAGTAATTACCTATCTATACATAATATTGTTTTAAAAAATTAGTGTTAAAAATTGGGCATGGTGGTGCATGCCTTTAATCCCAGCACCCGGGAGGCAGAGGTAAGAGGATTGCTATGAGTCTGAGGCCACCCTGAGAATACAGAGTGAATTCTAGGTCAGCCTGGGCTAGAGTGAGACACTGCCTTGAAAAACAAACAAAACAACAAAAATTAGTGTTAAAGACAAGAAAATGAGATTTGTAAGTTAAGTAATCTATCCACTTAGATACATAGTAAGTAAAACTGGTGGAATTTGAACTTAGGTCTATTTGATCCTTACTTCATACTGAGTTCTATTTACAGGGAATATAGACAAAAAAACTAGGAACTAGCTGGGTGTGGTGGCACACACCTTTAATCCCAGCACTCGGGAGGCAGGGGTAGGAGGATCGCCGTGAGTGTGAGGCCACCCTGAGAATACAGAGTGAATTCCAGGTCAGCCTGGGCTAGAGTGAGACCCTACCTCAAAAAACCAAAGGGAAAAAAAAAAAAAAAAACTAGGAACATTCAAAAATAGATAAAGAATACCTGACTCTCCTACTAAAAGTGTGTGTGTTGTATATTCTAGTACTTTCCGAGCCACACCAATCACATTTTTAATTCGTCGAAGACCTCCCACTGCTCCCACATTCATAGTAGTGCTGTAAGAAAAAAAAATACAGGAAGATTTATTTAGGTATTTTAAAGGATATACTCTACCATCTTACCATAAAAGTGAAAATATCATAAAGTTCATAGATTTTCACAGTCAAAATTAAAGAAAAAAACAGAAAGTCCATTTACCATACATCCCAGAAGCACTAAATTCCCAGTTTCTCTAACCTTATTTTAAATATGGCCATTGAAAGAGGTCCTACGGCTTTAGATCAAGCAAACCACAGCATTTGCAGATGGAAGATAAATGATTATTGAGTTAGAGGTACACTTTTGTAACTTGGGAGTGCCCCTGGTTTTGAAAGACTACTTACTTTCCTGTGATATTTCCACTAGCTGGGTGAATTTTTTTTTAATTGAGAAGGAAATTCTGTATATGGAAAGGCCAAATACAATGAGCTAGGTATTTTTAAACAGTGAGGAAATGGATGCATATAATCCCAAATGTAACTCAACAAGACACAAAAGTGGACAGAGAAACAGGTCCTGAAGGCATCCTTACCCATCCATGATCATAGCATCCAGTGTGGTTTCCCCAAGTTCATCAGGACTTCCTCCAAAGCCTACAGTGCCATCACACTGCTCTCTCTCACACACAGCACAGCCTTTCTCAACTGCATCCAGGGCAGAATCTCCAGATGCTAGTGCCCGCCATGCTGTTAAATTACAACAGTACTAGTTTATAGTTATGCCATAGGCCAAGTTCATTTTGAGACACGTACTTAGCTTTTCACATTTACACTATTCAGCTGAGTTTGTAGTAGGTTCATTTATCAAACAAAACAAATGAGCCAGAATGTGAGTAACAAAATTGTACCACTAGAAACTATGAAAAATTCAGACTGTCTATTGGTTCAAATGTTTATTTTTTCCACTTATTTCAGTATTCCTTTGTATAAGGAAAAAAGTAAGTATACTCTTGTTTAAAAGTACAGTTGAAACTGAATAATCAAAGTCAATTAAACTAAAAATGTTTTTGATCACAACCTTACAAATTTCTTCATCATCCTATTCGCTCTGACTTGCAAGCCAAGATTCTCGTACCACAGCCTCCTGAGTGCTAGTATAACAGGCATGTGCCACTCATCAGATTACTAAAATATGCATAACTAATACTGACATGGAAATAACACCTCTCATAACAAGTCTCAGTGATACTACAGTAGCAAGTAAATTATTACAATGTGGACTTCCAGTGAATTAACTCATGCATTTAATCTTCATACCAGCTTTTGAAGTAATACTGTATAATTACAGTGCTCATTTTAAAGAGGAAATATTCACAGGTGAATTAATTTGCTCAATGTCATATTGTATGTTGCAAATGGTGTCTCATTTCAAAAGTAGGCACTTTGGTTAGGGTGGCCATATTTTTGGAATTACTGTGTTCTGTGAACATTCATACAGTGAGTAGGCAGGTTTTGAATGAACAAGTTCTTCACAAACAAGAATTCTTTGAAGGTTAGGCATTATTGTTAGTAAGTACCTAACATCATTATTGCATGTATAGGCTAGGCTAGAGTTAAGATTTTCATTAAGTTCCTCTTTTGAATACTTATACGGACAATTAATACAAAACTGGAACTGTCCCCTGCACAAGCTATTGGCTCATTGGGAGTACATTTCTCAATCTGATTTGTTGTTTTCTGATTTCTATTAATCACCTATAACATAAAAAATGGACTGGAGAGATGGCTTAGCGGTTAAGACATTTGCCTGCGAAGTCTAAGTAACCAGGTTTGATTTCTCTATACCTAGTAAGCCAAATGCACAAGGTGGTGCACATGTCTGGAGTTTGTTTGCAGTTGCTAGAGGCCCTGGTGTGCCCATTCCCTGTCTCTCTCTCCCTCCCTCCCTCCCTATTTCTCTCTCTGAATCTCTCTTAAATAAATAACTTTTTAAAATTTACAGCCATTGAATTTTGGAGCCATTTTGGCCCAGAGAAAAGTAACAATTACCAGTCTCTGATGGGTTGGAAGGGCCTGTAATTCTTCCATATAGTATGTTTTTCAAGCAAACAAAGAAACAAAACATGAATACTATGTAAAAATTCCATGATAATGGCATTTAATAGAGGATACTACCAATATGCAGCAGATGGAAACCTAGCTCAGATTGGGAATGAGGACAGTTCATAGTTTAGCTTAGGGGTTCTCACCCCTATGACAGGAAAGTAGAATCACTGAGTTTTTTGTTTGTTTGTTATAAACAAAACAAATGAACCCTTCACACAAGTGTCCACAATCCAAGAAGCTGAACAATTATTTTTTTAATTAAGCAACATTTTTATTAGACACGGACATATTTTGTATGTAAACAACACATGTTGGTACCATCCTTTCCCTCCTCCCTGCCCCTTTTCTGAAGAGGCCTTCTTCTCTGGGGTTATAGGTCAACCCCATGGGGATTGTGGGTCATGCATTATGGGGGGGGGCAATGTCTCTGTGCAAAATGTCCCAACTTGTGGTTCTAACATTCTTTCCGCCAAATTCCCTGAGCCATGTTGGGAGCATTTTAAGTCTACTTCACTGATAGGCACTTAGAAGCCTCTGGACCTCTGGTTTGGTAGGTGTTGAATGTCCTCAGTATCTATCTCCATCACCCTTGTTCAGCAGACAATTTTAATATAAAGCTAGGCTGGAACTTCTCATTTTAAGTGACAAAGACAATCACTTTTCAGCTTTTGGGCAAAGATCAAGGGGTATATGTAAGTAGCAAGGCCAGCGGATTAAGCATGGGTCAAAAAAAGTAAATAGGAAATTGTCACTCGTCCCACTGAACTGGAATCTAGGGTCCTTCAGGAGTGAAGGGCTACAAACAAGAGGTGGCATAGCAGACAGAAAATACTCCTTGAAGAGACTGGGTTGCCACAAAAAGCAGTGTGGGTGCCACAGAAGTGCAAAAGCAGCGGCTCCTGGGTGTTTGAGGTCAAGACAGGGTGGAATGAATACATACTGGTGCAGGGTAGATAAAGGCAGTGAAGTCACAGGGATGAGGACATGAGACGCAGCAGTGGCAGGGAGGGTGCAGAGACAGGACTGGAACCATGGACTGCTGAAACCGACCAGCCCCGGGTTTCGCTGCTCTCCAGGCTCCCATCACGTCAGTAGGGCCCGTGAGTCCATGCTCCCCACCCGCAGCCCCCACCCGGGCCGCTGCTCCGCACCTGCTTCGGTGGCATTCTTAAAAGGCCAAGTGTTGAGGACCAGAGGCAAAGGGCCCGAGGCGCGCGCCCGCGCCAGACTCAGCAGAAGCAGCAGCAGCAGAAGAACAACGCGCAGATTCCACTTCCGCGCCATAGCTGCGCGCCCACCCAAGGCGCGCGACAAAAGTCCCGCAGCCCCGCGAGAAAGGTCGCAAAACCAACCACCCAGCCCTCTGAACTCGTGACCCCGCAGCTCCGCCCTCCAGGAAGCCACACTCACTCTTCTTCACTGCACCCTCAACTCTCGCGAGATGAGCCCTTCCCTTACTAGGGTGAACTTTCGTCAGTGACTGTGGCGCTTGGTAGATGCTATGCTGATTTTGAATCTTATTAGCCACCTGATTGTTCCTTTCCTGTAAAGATAGATTGGTCTTTCTATTGGTTAATAAGTATAAAATTATGCAGGCTTGAATTAAGTGACCCAGGGAACTTTAGATAATTGCTGTGTGCTTATTTATTTGGCTCTTAAGTTTGCCAAACCTAAAACGTGAGTTAGAATTCCCCAGAAATTTGAAGTGATAAGTAAATATAGGTGAAGTGTGTTTACTTAGGACCAGGTTCATATTATTATTACTCATTTATTTATGTATTTATTTATTTTGGTTTTCCGGGGTGGGGTCTTACTCTAGCCCAGGCTGACCTGGAATTCGCTATGGAGTCTCAGGGTGGCCTCGAACTCATGGCGATTCTCCTACCTCTGCCTCCTGAGTGCTGGGATTAAAGGTGTGCCACCACGCTTGGAATTATTATTATTATTATTAATTTCTACCCAAAGTTTTTCACCTCAGCTTTTGTAGGACATCCGTTCATTTTCAATCTCTGAGCTGGAAGAAAAGGACAGTCTGGGCAAAGGGGAATTTGCACTTGACACAGTCCATTAAGTGCAGACTCCTGGCCTCTGGGCAAGAAGTCTACCTGCATTCAATTTGAAGCATATTTTACCTTCATGCCTGGGACCATTAAATACTAAAAAATAAAATAAAATAAAAAATAAAAAGTTTGAATAAAAGGAAGAATGGGGACGTCCCTGTATAGTAGAGAGTGCTCAAGTCCTCTGGTGGATTCAGTTGGCTACAGATACTTGAGCAAGGGCCAGTGTGATCCCTTTGGGGCTCTGGAATGGTTGCCCATGTAGCTGAAGGAAGACTAACAATTTTAGAGAGAATCTATAAATGTATCCAGACTGGTAAAATATGAACTATATGAGAGTTGTGAGACTTACAAAATCGTGGAGGCTCTTATTTCTAGCAAACTGAATACATAATTTAAACTGCATAAGATAGCCTGAAAGAATTATACCATAGCAGGTTATATTTAAAAGTTAGGTGTAATTAAAAGGAAATGTTGTATTTCTTCCATGGAATTTTGGAGAAGGAACCAAATATGTGTGCTGGGGTAATGAGCCTAAAGCTAATATCAGTTGTGAAAGATGGATGAAGTAGGGCAAGAAAGTAAGAAAAACATACATTGATTTCTGAATGCATTTTCCTTAGCAACTGAGCTGTTATATAGCCTAGAGACACTTCTTCAAAAGTTATAACTGATGACAAATTACTCTCCTTTTCTACTACTATTAGCATCTTTCTGATTCTTCCAGGAAAAAGTTAGGTGTCATTAAAAGGCAGTGTGTGTCTTTTAGCTAAAACAACCAGAAGTTAGTAGGACAGGATAGAAAAGGAAAATTAAGGGAACAAAAGAGGGAAAAGACTTGGGAGGCAGAGGTAGGAGGATCACCGTGAGTTCGAGGCCACCCTGAGATTATATAGTGAATTCCAGGTCAGCCTGAGCTAGAGTAAAAAACCTTGAAAAACAAAACAACAACAACAACAAAATCCTGGAATCTGGTTTTCCTGACCTGCAAACTGGGAGTCGAAACACAAATGATAAAGCTAAAATCGCCTACAGAGATAATGTGTGTTTTCCTTAAGACATCTCAAACAAGGAATAACAAAAGCATGATTTAGGGCCAAAATATTTGTAACCTTGTGTTTTACCACATAAGCATTCCTCTCTCAATGCTAAATCTAAATAATGGATCTCATAAAACTACCTTACAATTTCATTTCAAAAGGAAGTAAGTCTTTAAGATAAAATAAGTCAGCTCATATGTTTATACTTAGTTTTGAACTTAAATTTTAAGCTTTGCTTAACCTTTTTCTTTGTAAGTGTTAACCTTTAATCTTTAAACTTGTAAATCTTTACACTGTTGGGACCCCTCCTCCCGGAGGGATTCCAAGCCTCAGGAATCGGGCGAGACCCCAAGGACTGACACAGACGCTTCTCGATGCAATAGCAGCAAGAGGTTTATTGAGAAACCGGTGCACCGGGGCTCGACACGAAGTCCTCACGCAGGAGGGGTGAAGAGCCCCCAGCCCCAATTTTGTAGAGTTTATATAGGGAAAAACCACAAAGTTAGGGAGGGGGTCTGGCTCTAGGGGCTTTCCATATAGAATGGATTCTGATTGGTGGGGTCCAACCACCGAGCTAGGGGTGACCACAGGACGCTGAGTGGCTTCCTGGGTTCCAGGAAACTGAGACGGGGTCTTGGGAACCAGGCAGTCGAGCAACGTTTAAGAATAACCGCAAGTCAGTCAGTTTTTCTAGGGCAAGGGCCAGCTGGGGGTTGTTATAAAATGGCTGTTCTTTAGTAAGTTTGAGGCAAGCAAGCAGGCAGCGTTACAAAAGCTAAAAAGGCATGTTAGCATGATAATAAGGCTTTTAATTTTTGATCTTACAACACCTTGTAAATTATATCATTTAAGGACTGTAACAGACACAGGATCATATATATCTGTATCTATCTATCTATATTGCCATTGTATTATGCATATATATATATATATATATATATATATATATATATATCATATACACATAGGTATGCATATAAATATACAGCTATTGTAAAGAATCTAAGCACAACTCATTCTCAACAAGCCCACAACCATGTCTTGGGTGTGTACTGTACTTTTTCTATCTGATTGTCTATATACTTAATATAAGTACTAATTTTATTCATTCTGGCCCATCCTGAAATTGTTTCTGTGGCATAGTTAGGAACAGATTTCTGATTAGAAGACCCTGGGTAGGGGTAGGGAAACATTTGGCCTTTTTCTTCCTACTGCTATCTCTTCCGCTATATCTGCTCTTTTCCTCAAACATTCTCTCCTAACTTAAAACCCTATCCGGGAAGTCCACCTCAGAGGCAAAAAATTGTGTATGTGGCCTGGTATCATGGCACATGCCTTTAATTCCAGCACTCGGAAGGCAGAGGTAGTAAGATCACTGACAGTTTAAGGCCAGCCTGAGTCTACATAGTTCATTCCAGGTCAGCCTGGGCTAGAGTAAGACCCCACCTCTAAAAACAAACAGACAAACATAATAATGATGTATGTGTCTGGAATTTGTTTGCAGTGGCAAGAGGTCCTGGTGTGCCCATTCTCCCTTCCCTGTCTCCTCTCTCTCCCTCTTTGTCTCATAAATAAAAACATATTTAAACTAGTATGAAATCTCCAAGAAACTATCCTCTTTGGGACTTTGTAGTCATTATTAAAATATTGAGTGGATTCTTAGAATAATCACTGCAGTTTCTCCATAAAGAAATTAAATTAGTTTGGATATTTAAATTCCTTCTGCATGATTGTTACTTGTGTTTTATTAATAGTTAATATTTAAGAATTGGTTTAGTATTTAAATCTGGAAGTAATTCTACATCACTCTCAGATTTTCACTTGTGTCTTGATGTAACCTGATCCTGTAGCTTGATTTTGAGGTATATATAAATGAAAATGCACATCTGTTAATAGTTAGGTGGTTGACTTATAAGATGGCTCACAGCTTTCCTAGCCTTTCTCCACATTTTTATTCACTTCAGTACTTAATTATACATCATAGCAATGTTACTGATAAATCAAAATACTAAGTATAAAAATAAATGTAGGGCTGGAAAGATTGCTTAGCAGTTAAGGCACTTGCCTGCAAAGCCTAAGGACCCAGGTTTGATTCTCCAGGTCCCATGTAAGACAGATATACAAGGTGGAACATGTGACTAGAGTTCATTTGCAGTGGCTAGAGGACCTGTTGTGCTCATTCTCTTTCTCCCTCCCTGTCTCTAACAAATAAATAAGAAATAAGTAAATAAATAAATGTAGAATCCATTACACAGCTTGGTTTGGTAAAATGTTTATGTTATTGAGGAAAACATACTTGTACCAATACCTCAAGAGACTCCTATGATTTGTATTTTAAATCCTTGAGCAAGTATAATTTTTTGGAGCCATACTTTCCTCATTAATAAATTGAGACAACAATGTTTTTTCTTACTTTATGAATTTTCATGACTGACATACAAGATACCAGAGAAGGTTTCAATAATTATTAAAGAATATAGTATATTAAATTAGCATTTTCCAAATGTCCATCAATTGTCAGGAGGGAGCTATCTAAACAGAATAAGAAATTTCCAGAAAATTGGCTGGAAACCTAAAATACATTTTAAAGTATGCCTGTAAAATTTCCTTCACTGCACTAAATGGGAGTTAAAAATAACATTTTCATTCTGCTTTGAGTTGCCTAGAATTTAGTTTAAATGTTTATGAAGATGGTGCATAAAAGGCTTATGAAATTTTTTGATGTCATAATAAGAGTTTAGCAAGTCTTACTAATAAAATAAGTCTTCCCAAGGAGAGAGCATTTCCAATGGAATCTTAAACAATGTTACACACACAGCCATATTAATTCTCTCTGTCTCTCTCTTCTCTCTCTTGGAAGTTGAGGGAGAGTAGTTGTAGGCAGCTGCTGGCTCCCCTCCTTTTCCTATAAACGTCTTGGCTTTCAATTTATCCATTTCAAAAGGATGAGGAGTTGAGTCTCCCCTGACAGCATTTGAAGCTGTGGTTCCACAGAGTTTTTAACGCTGTAGTTTTTGGGAGTCTAAGTATTTCAAATCTGAGGCTTAAGACACTAAACTAACCCCTCTGGCTTTTGTACTGATGCTGTGAAATCCATTTTAGAAACATGCCCGTGTATTGCTCTTTGTTCAAAGCTGTAAGTGTGACTTGGATTGAAATAATAATTTCTTTTTCAAAACTCCCCACTGAACTATTACTTAGGTTATCTAAATAGAGGCTATGCATTTGATTGGCATGTGCTCTTGTCAGTTTCACAAATTGTTAAGTAATGATTTTTGATGGTGTTAGGGCATTGTGATGTCATATTTCTAATTTAAATTCATTGTTACACTAATCCAGGAACACTTGATGTTACTATTCTGGATGTCATTAGAGTCATTATACAGAACTGTCATCTTGTTATTCAGATTCTCTAATTAAAAAAAAAAAAGAGTATCTTCCTTTCTGAGTTATTTATGGGTCATGCCCACCAAATCTTTGTCAAATCAGTAGCAGATCCAAATCACAATCTTCCTCTTAACTTTTTAACCTTTTAAAGTCATCTTGATGACTAACAAAGACCAAGATTGGGTAGTAAAATCTCACCCTTTCTCAATATAAATTATATGTAATTCTTTGTAATTGTAATGGTAGGACATCATTACAATGAAGTTGTCATTAAAAGGATATGAGGGATCAGTTTATATCATGGAACCTACTTTATATTGCAATTGTTTATGAGGTGAAGATATTTTCATAAAAGTCAACCATTGATCTAGTGAAGGCTGAGGGCAACAGAGCAGCCTTCATTTTGCCTTCCTACTACTTTAAATATCACTTTGACATGTAGTGTTACACATGATTTTAATAAATAAATTCAGCAACAAATAAAAGCACAGAGTAACACTGATAGTCAATTTTTCTGTATTCAAAATGATTTTCATGTGTTGATTATGAAAAATGTTCTAACAATGAGTACATGTATCTTCTATGTAATTATGAAAATAGTTTATTTCCCTAAGGTTTGTATAAAGATTTAAAAGGGATTATTTATTTATTTATTTATTTATTGTTTTTTTTTTGAGGTAGGGTCTCACTCTACCTCAGGCTGACCTGAAATTCACTATGTAGTCTCAGGTTGGCCTTGAAGTCACAGCAATTCTCCTACCTTTGCCTCCCTCCCGAGTGCTAGTATTAAAAGCGTGCACCACCATGCCTGGCTAAAAGGAAAGATTATTTTTATGTGACTAACTATTTTTCTCTTTTTAGAAACACTTACATCTTATCACTTATAATTACTTTAACACTGAAATTTTGTATCAGCTTTCAAGTGCTTTCAATAGCAAAAAACAACAAACTTAAAAAGTGGCCTGAAAAAAGTACATATTCACCTTGTTAGAAGTAACATAATATAGAAAGCTGCTGATATTATTTCAGTAGCTCTAAAATATCAGAGCTTGTTACCTTCTGCTATGTGACACCACTGAACCTTCAGGCCCACAACTGCAGTAAAGGCAGGTAGTAGAGACAGGAGGTGACCAGTCACATTTGTCCCTTTTTGTCAGGTAAGTGAAAGCTTTTCAAAATGCTCTTAGTAAGATGTTTTGTCATTCTCACTAGTCAGAAAGATATTATTTGGCCTTTTAGAAAACCCTACAATACTCAAAACATATTTATTCCTTTTAAAAAGCACTTGTAGGACTTTTCCCTCAACTTCTGGATCACTAGAAAATATAACAGCAATGCACATACAGAAACAGGAGCTCAGATACTTAGATAACTTTAAAAATTTATGTCCTTAAGTATATATAAACTTTTAAAAGGATTTGGACTTCTTCAGAGAGTGAATTTAGACTATGAATTAATCTTATGCAGATCCTAAGAATCAAAGAGACTCCATTCCACATCAGAATTAGGACTGTGGTGTTGTTTAGTAGGAGAGTGAAAGGCAAATAGCAATTGTCCCTCTGAGATAAGAAGAGATTAAAGGAAAACAGGGGAATTAATACTCAGTAGTCTTGATCTTCTCTTGGAGTAATAAAACCACCATGGACTGGAGAGATGGCTTAGCAGTGAAGGTGTTTGCCTACATTGCCAAAGGATCCTGGTTCAACTCTCTAGGACCCATGTAAGCCAGATGAACAAGGGGGCGCATGCATCAGGAGTTTGTTTGCAGTGGCTGGAGACCCTGGGATGCCCATTCTCTCTCTCTCTCTCTCTGCCTCTGTCTTTCTCTCAAAATAAATAGGTAAATAAATAAATAAATAAATAACCTGCCAATATTACCATAGGTTTGGAATGAAACTGGTGAACTAAACACTGGTGAAGGATTTTAGAAGATTCATTCTGGCAAGTCACATGAAGATGGGCAATAAGTAATAGAATAGACTTTGGAGCATGAATGTAAAGCAATTTGAAATTAAATAGACTGGTTCTGCCAAATACTAATCAATAATAGGCTTTCTGCCTGTCCACAGGGTCATTTTAAATCACCTAACTAATAAGTAGTAAAAATTGTCTCCTGTTTTGGGGAGAATCTAGTTGTTTGCTGTGAAGTATATTGGTGTTGCTGATGATGGCAATGCATAGACTAGAGAGTGGGAAATTATGGAGTGTGTTTTTAATGACAATAGCCTGTTCATATACTGCTGATTATTGACAAGCATGGCCAATCCTCAATGAGGGGAATTTTACCATCTAACATATATAAACATAGCCTTAGAAACTCTAAGAATTAGTGTCTTTCTTCTATTATCCTTCCTTTTTATTCTTATATTTCCTCTCCCTTTATGCCTCCTTTCTATTCTTCTTTCTTTCCTTTTAGTCTCCTTTTCCTTTCCCCAAATTTCTTCCTTTTCCTTCTTTTGTCTCTTCTCCATTTATTTCCCACACTCACTCCCATTCCCTATCTTCAAAGTACTTATTGATAACCTAATTTATCCTATGGATACCATAGTGAACAAAACAGATAAAATTTCTACTTTGATGCAATTTATCTCAGTGAGTAAAGAAATATATAGTATGTTGAATGGTAATATTGTTATCAGGGTCCTAATCACTGGCCTAGCTATGAGCCAGAGTACCCATAGTAAGTTGAATAATAAGTGAGGAGAAGTGCTTGTCATGAAAGCATGAGGGTCTGAGCTTGGATCCCCAGCACCCATGGAAAATGCTGGTGTGGTGGCTCACTGGCTAGCTAGTCTAGCTAAATCAGGGAGTTATAGTATTAGTGAGAGACTGTGTTTCAAAACATAAGGTAGTTTTTGAGGAGGACAACTGATATCAACTTCTGTGTTCCACACACTTGTAGACATGGCCATAGCACCACCACCACCTACACACACATGTGTACACACATTATGTGCATGCATGCACAAGTACACAACATACATTACCTCCCCATATATACACCTATGCACTATACACAGCACGCACGTGCATGTGTGTGCGTAGAGAGAGAGAGAGAGAAAGAGAGAGAGAGTGAGAGAACCAAGAAATAGAAATATAAATTATTTACATTATTGTCAATACTAAGGAGAGCAAAATTTCCAATGTATCTTTGCCCTGTTCATAACGGTGTTACAAAACTACAGAAAAGATAAAACAAACACCAAGCAATATGCCTTTGAGAATGGCTTTCTCCTAGGAATAGGTCTTCAGATGGTAAGGCTCCTGCAGGTGAGCCATCGTAAAAGACAGCAAAGGAATTTCCTGGAGGAATCTTAATTTCTAGGACCCCCCCCCCCATTATAATGGAAGTGCTGGATGAAACCAAGAGGTTTTTGGGATGGGATGCTGATGGTAATGTGATGAGAAATGATGTTGAAGGAAGAACCTACAAGACTTCAAAATGATCTGGATATGTGACATAGGAAAGAGGAACTGAATTTCACACCGTTTTCTGGGTAGCTGTATTGGCCATTGTGACTAGACATGATTTAGGGTGAGAAATAGTAGAACAGGGAAATTGGGGTTCTGGGGTGTCTCCTGGAACCTCAAGCCCTGAGTTCATATCTGCAAACTAAATAATTGGCCATTCCAGATTCGAGAGAATGACTCTGAAAATACCACATTTTATTTAGATTTTCAAAGGTGTGTGGAAAGGGGAAAGCTGGGAGGTAAAAGGAAATAAAGTGCGGAGAAGTACAACAAATGGAGCCCAAAAGCCCATGTTAGCCACATGTAACTCAGGAGTCCATGTGACCACATATGGATCTGGGAAAAATAACTGGAAGAAAAGGTTAAAGAAAGTCCAACCAGCTCCTGCCATGTGGGGAGCTGTGTGTGGTGGGGGGGGTGGGGGGGGGGGGGTGGGGATAAAGAACCCATGTGGAGATTAAGGGCTGTGGGGCCTTCCCAGCCAAGCCAGCCCAGACCCAACCCAGGGAAAAACTCACCCACAGCTGGAAGTTCCCAAGTGATCTGAGAGAGCCACTGCCCTCCCCTTGCAAAAGTATTTATAACATTAGGGTAGTGGGCTGTCTTTTGACCCAGGTGAATCAGAGGGCTGGCTGGCTGGTTAGGACTAGTGGCTGTTTTAGGAAGAGATTAGCTCTGGCTAATCTGGGGGCTGAATTTGACCAACTACAGTGTTTAAATCCTATGAAAGACCTCCCTCCCAGGAGGGGTCCTGATTGTGGAAAAACTGGTCTGTAGGGAACTAAGCAAAAGATAAATCAGATGATCTTGGATTTCTATCAAGTGCAAATTTTCCTGCCCTTTTCACCTTCAAGGGTCCAGTCATCTTAACTCTACCCCCCCCCCCCATAGGTTAAGGAATACATTTTTGTCTTTTGATATAAAATGATCTTTGCACTGACACTTTTCTGAACCTTATGACAGTAAAGTCCGTCTCTCTCAGAGTGGTAGGAGGATGATCCCTACAGAAGTGATTACTAGTGTTGAGGATGTAGTTTTTTAAAAACAGAAGCTCAAAGGATAGGACTATCTGTGCAGTCTCCTGAAGGGGCAAACAGCAAAAATAGTCACAGCACCTGCTTCTGTTTCAGCTATGTTACCAGACATTCATATATAACTTCATCTAAGGCTCCTATTTTGCATGTGAAAAAAAAAATTAAATGTCATGACCAAAGTCATTGTTATTGAAAGTAGCAGTGAAATACTATGTCCATTTAGGTGGGTAGGTCTTCTTACTAAAAAATACTATTTTTTTTTCTTATACTCATGACTACTTTGGATATATATCAAGGATAGGTTTTCTTTGAGTCACTAGGGTAGTACATACATTCATCAAAGTTTGAGCAGCTGTGTAGGGAGCCTCTTGTCTAATTATAAAATAGAAAACTTGTCACTCTATGTTTTATTAAGGTATGGCACATTTATTCATAAATCTTACATTCGAAATATGTCAATTTTTCATCTGTGTCTGAAACATATTCAAATGTATTTTCCTTGAGCATTACCCTTCATGAAATTTTTTATGTGATGTGCAGGATTTTGGTATGAATTTAGTTATGTTTGTTGATTTTATGATACAGAAATTAATAATGACATCCCATACTGTAGAAATATTTTTATAGCAGCTGCTTTCTACCAAGTTCCTTTTAATTCCTCTATATTGGCACAATGCAGTATCTATTAATTATCACAGAATTTTAAGAGTCTGCTGCTTCTGAATGGAAACTATGTTGTGCTGATTTTTATGTGAAGGAAAACTCACATGGTGAGTAGTCAGGAGAATCATTATGGACAGATAGTATTACAATATGAATGGCACTGGAAAGTTTCCATGTGGCAGTAAACTCTTATCTCCAGCCAAGACCCATCAACCCAAATAGAAGGGATGTGAATTAAATGTTGAGGCTGTGCATTTATATTAAGAGCAACTGTGCAATTTACTTTTCAAGACCCATGCTACTCAAACACATTTTTCTATATTACATAATGTTTTCATTTAAATATTGTCATTCAAATGTGAAGACCAGCTGTGCATATCGGGACACAGCTGTGGGTTGAGGTGTAGATAAGCCATCTGGTGCTTGGTTCTGGGTGGTTAAATTTCAGCCAGGGGATTTAACTTCATATCCAGCTGTGATAAAGCAAATTGAAGGCTGCATATTATTCCTCAGAAATCACTCCTTTGGGATACTTCCCAGAAATAAATTTTAACCAGAGGAATCATTGATTAGTTTTACAATTTCAATTAGAGCATTGGCCAAAATGAAACCAAACAGAAAGCTGTGTGGTTCTTTCATTTTCTTTGTATGAAATAAAAGAGTTAAAAGAGAATGGAGCTTTTCAGTTTCACTCCAATTATATGTGTACAGGAACAATCTGCAGTAAAATTGCCTTGTTTTGCATACCTTTCAGAATGATGAAAAGAAAAATCAGTTGATTCATAGAGAGTGAATAAAAGAGCAAAGGTGGCACTTGACCTATTTTCCATAGGCATTATTTCTGCTGGTTTACGAAATATGATTGGTCAACAGAATATTCACTAAGGTCATCAATGTGCTTAGACAAGGTCCCTTCTCAGTTCCAAAATTTTTCAAAAGAAGGATCTCAAAAAATTTAAAATTTTGTATGTTGAGTGCTCAGAAAGAAAAAGGCCTTGAAAATTAGTCTACTCCATTGTCTTTGGACATTTCTGTCAGTTGCTATCTATATTATATGATTAATCTTTATAACTTTAAAATATTGTCAAAAGGTCAACTTTTACTATAACTTATTGCAACATTTTTGATAGTGAATATGCTGTGGATATTTTTATCTGTAACAAGTTACAGTAGGTTATATCATTCAATTATTGAGATAGAATTACAGTATATATTTGATGTGTTAACTATGTCAACTTGGTTACTCATAAATCATGAACATTACTGTCATTTATATTTTATTTATTTTATTGAGATACACACACACACACACACATATATATATACATATATATATATATATATATATATATATAAATAGTACTGTATCTGTCAGTATAGCTATTTATTATTTTATAGATAGGATATGTTGTATGTGTGTATATGTAAGTGTACATATATTAAATGTGTAATTTGTTTAAATGTTGCATATAAAAATTCAACTATATAAACCACCATCTTGATTAAAGTCTGGAACATTTCCAATAGCTCTCCATGGTCCATCTCCATCCCTACCCAAATAAATACAAACTCTACCATGACCTGCACAAAAATTTAATCATTACCTGTTCTTGAACTTGATATAAATGAAGCCATGCTGCTCATATTCTTCTGTGTCTGGCTTCTTGTTATCACCAGTATGCATGTTAGAGTCATCTACATAATTGCACATGGTTGCTATTCTCTCCTATACATTTTGTATAGCACACTATCACACTGTTCCACTTTTTTTTGTGGTACTGTTGACTGTGCTGTTTCCAATTCAGGATCACAGGCAGCTCATGTGTGAGAAAATGTTTTTGGTAAAATTTTGCACTTATTTTTGGAATGTGGATGCTATAACTCGGTGCTCTTCAGTAAGTTATGCAAAGAAAAGAATATTTCTTAATTTCAAAGATCTTTGAAGAGAGATTAGTAAGCATTAGGAATTGTGTGCTTAAAGCACCATTGTTGAAGCAGTACTTCATTGCCACTTCATGTGTTACTTTGTCTCCACATAAAAAGCTTCCACCTTTTCATGAAAGAAAAATAAGGTGAAAATGATATTTGGTAAGACTTAAGCGTGAAGGTCTAACAGGACTGTGCCATAGGCACAAATCATAAAAGTAACAATTTTAACATAAGTTCACTCTAAAATTTTCTGCTTCAGAAAACACAAAAAAACTGTGAATATTTCTGTCATTACCTGCAGCAATTACCAACCCATCCCTATATAAAAAAGTTTTATGGCTGGAAAGATGGCTTAGCTGTGAAGGCCCTTGCCTGCAAAGCCAAAGAACCTGAGTTCTGTTCCTCAGTACCCACATAAAGCAGAAGCACAAGGTGGCACATGCGTCTGGGGTTTGGTTGCAATGGCTAGAGGCCCCAGTGTGCCATTCTCTTTCTCCCTCTGCTTCTTTCTCTGTCTCTCAAATAAACAGTTAAAAAATATATTTTATAAAAACATAAAGTGCATGCACAACTTGTCATACCACACACTGATCATTGAGAGAAATTCGTGTGACTTATAGTATCAAGCAGAGGAAGGACAAACAGTGTAAATTGGGCTTTCTTATGCTTAGAGGGTCAATTTGATGAGACCTATTGATTTAGCCACATTTTATGTTTGGTTTCGGCTGAAGTTACCTTCTTGTTGCTTGGACAAACATCTGACCAGAAGCGGTTATGAAACAAAAAGTTTATTTCAGGCTTACAGATCTCAAGGGAGACACCATCAATGGTGGAGGAAGCTGGCTCACTTCAGTGTGCACAGCTGAAGAGCAAAACCAACATTAGCAAACACAAACAACCAGAACAACCACTGGCTCTTTACACACCTTAGGGCTGGACTAAAAGATATGCCCCAGTGATACCACCAGCACTTGGGAGGCAGACAGAGGAGGATCACAGTGAGGCCTCGCTGAGAATACATAGTGAATTCCAGGTCAGCCTGAACTAGAGTGAGACCCTACCTGGGAAAAACAAACATACAAACAAACAAACAAAAACCCCTCAGGCTATGGAGGCCATGCATTCACATTCACATTGAAATCACCACAGTCTCCATCTCAAAACAAATCTAGTCCCAAATTTTGAAGAAACTAAAAAGCCAACTCAATACATGGCATATTCTGTCCAATTTCTTCGAATAAAAACTAAGTCATCTTTGATTTTCTCTACGCAAATCAATGTTCAATCTCTTAATAATTCTTCATGGATTAATACAAACATCCCAAATAAAACCATCGACATCTCTATCAGCACTACTGTATCTCTGGTCCATAGTAATACTTCCCTAAAGTTGCCTTAGTCATCCATTATAGGTACTTCTGCCTTTACTTCTGATTTGTTTATAGTTTACCATTCCTGTTTGCCACTAACATCATATGTTGTGAACATATATTAGATCATGTTATTTTACTATTTAAAAAAGGGGACTATGGCAGAACGATCTGATGATCTCTCATTACAATGAGATGAAATTCCTTGATTGAAAAGGTCATGTAGTGCCAATCTTGACTACTCATTGGGAATCTCTGGGAAACAAAAAAGTTCTATGGGCCAGTGAAATGATTTAGTGGATGAAGTGCTTGATGCTCAAGCCTGTGTACCTGAATTTGGATTCCCAGACTCCTTATAATAGCTGGAAGCCATAGCTAGCTTCTGTAATCCCAGCATGCTGACCAAATATGGGAGGCAGAAGCAGGAGAAATTTCCCAGAAGAGAATTCCCTGACCAGCTGACCAGATGAATATGGCAGTGTACCATAATGAAAACAAAGGACCCTGTCTCAAAACAAGGTAGAAGGCAAGGGCCAATACCTGAAAGTAATCCTCTGAGAACCATGTGTGTGCTGTCATACATACACACCCACCACCCTGAGAGCACAGAGTTATCTGGGCATACATATACGTGGAAGTGTAAAATTTACCAGAAGTCTGCCATATGTAACTGAGATTGAGAAGCACATGTACTGCTTTCTTCCTCTGCCTCTGTCCAAGTTGCCTTCATGCTCAGTTTTCGTTTGCTTGTTTGGTTGATTGGTCATAATAATAGACTCTTTTTTTCCCACCAAAGCATGAACTACTTGTCTCTCAAACCTTTGCCTAGACTGTTCTTTCATAGATTTTGCTCCCTGCTTAAATATTTCATTTTTAAAGACACTTTTCTCAACCAATCATTCGATTTCCATATTATGTATATTTGTAGCATTTATATGAAATTATATCAGTGTGTTTCTTTACAAGTGTTTCTGCTCTTCACAGAATTGAAGCATACTGAAGATGGACACTTTGTCTTATTCACAAATATGTCTTTAGTCAGGCATGTAGTACGCCTGGAACCAAGTCTGCAGATAATTTTTTTTTCTTTGAGGGAATAAATGAGAATTAAACACTAGGACTTGGTAAGTGTATCCTATGGAATTCTCTGTTTTGAACCTCCGCCCCCCCAAACTTTTTTTCCTGTCATTTTCTTTGTAGCCCTTGACTGAGAAACAGTCAAGAGGACTTTTGCCTTTATGTGCTTAATTGTGTGGCTATAATTTTAAGTTCTTTCTTCAGGCATAGGATTGAATATGGGTTGAACTTTCAAGTTGTCTGTCTATGGAACTGGGATTCTTTACAATATTCCCCATCTACGGACAGAATAGACTCCACTGTATGTCTAAGAAAAAAGGTATATGCTCAAAACCCTCAGCCCCATGTTCTGAATTTTGTAATCTCAATGTCTTCTTATTCACGTGTCCTTTACCGTTTTCTGATGTCAAAGCATTGTTCTTCTCTTTCCTGACCTAGTGGGATAGATCTACATGTAGAAGATGTAAGCCTGGGACATAGACCTTCCATACATTTCTGTGCATATGCCTGGTCGATGCTTGAGGTCTTGGTCACTTACAGAGTCCAAGATAGCTATAATTCAGCTGCAATGAACATGGTGCAAATCTTTCTCATTAGTTAGAATTTTAACAAACTAGAAACTCCAGGAGTCTAACTCCAAACCGTATAGCATTGAGGCTGTAAGCTTACTGGGGTCAGGACAGTCTGAGTGTTAAATCTTTATGGTTGAAACGGACTTTTATATTCATGCCAAAGGATACTTAATATGCATATGTTAAGGTGTTAATCTTAGTTTTTTTGTGGTTCTTTTATTATGTTCATGAACTGAGGTGTGAGATATTTAATTTACTATTCTAGGTTGTTTTGAGGTAGGGTCTCATTCTAGCCCAGGCTAACCTGAAATGCACTCTGTAGTCTCAGGCTTGTCTTGAACTCATGAAAATCCTCCTGCATCTGCCTCCCACATTCTAGGATTAAAGGCTACCATGCCTGACTTGAATTCTCTATTCTAAACTGCTGCTTATTTGAGGCTGATAATAGTATACTGAGAGAGTAAAAGATCTGAGAGAAACTTAAGGGAAACTCTAAGAAACAGAAAGCTGTATAAATAATATAAAGAATGAGAGAAATTTTACTTTGAGTTATTGAACAGGAAGCAATTATTATCTTAAACAAAAAGGATTCATTGTAGAGAATTAAAATTTAACAAATATGCATACATGATTATCATGACATGAAAGTATAGCTAATCCTTTTTTAATAGATTGAAAGTGATAAAAAATCAGAAATATGAAGTTAAAGTTAGGTTAGAAAGATTTCAAGACAGAAATGTGAATTCTGTAACACAAGAATAGTAGGACTAGGAAAATAATTAAGGCTGAAAAATGGGCTTTAAAAAAAACCTTTGCATGCCATACATGCCAGCTAAAGAAATGCTCTTGCAAAAGATTCTGCATATATAAAGAAGTGAGTAAATACTCGCTATCAGTATGTGTACCCTACGTGTAGCATGTACATGAATGATGTGGAACGCTAACCAAACTTTTGTCACAATCTGCAAATAGGTATTCACTATTTTCAAAATCTTTTCTGATTATATGACTAAGCTGGTAGAGTTTTTGCTTGGCATGTGCAAGGCCCTGCATTTAAATCTCTTCTTCCCTAGTAAAAGTGAATAGCAGGGCCATTGGCTGCAGAGGGCACCAGATTTAATATTTGGTAAGTGAATTTCAAAAACATCTGAGAAGTGTAAGAGTAAGTGGTTCCTCCCTCAACAGATTTTGTCATTGTTTTCCTTCCACTAAATTTTTTCTTAATTTCAAAGTAATACAATATTTTCAGTACATCAAACAACAGAAATGTATGCAAAAGTTCAAAATATACTGAACCCAATTTCTCTTTCAAGTTCTAGTAACAAACGACAATGGCTCTACTACTCGGTTAATCAGCAAATTCTAAATTCAGATAACATTTGTATATTGTGGGTAAAATTAAAAATAGTAGTTAGGAGTGGGAGAGTATGCTTTCAAAGATTATTCAAGAAAATTATTGGTAAAAATAGAAATACCGTAACCAGGAAATATTTATAGGTATGTGGAGAAAAAGACTTCAGAAAATAAATTACCTTGTTGGCATTTTGTTAGGTAATTCTACAAAAAAATACACAAAACTAAAACTATCATTGGTAACAATCTTAGGGAGTAAAGATTGAATGCTTATTCAGTGATACTATGAGCTCCTAGGGATTGGTAATACCATGAAAGCTAGTAAAGAACCTCATACATTTTTTTTTTTTCCTGAGTATTGATTAAAATAGAACAGGCTTTCAAGTCTTTAAAATTCCACAATTCCTCTTCAAAGTATCAATAATTTCTCATTTTAATTATTATAGATATTGCTGAAGTTTAAAATATCTTAAAATAAGTTCAGAAATGGAATTTATTAATTTGCCCAGCAATTTGTATTTATGAATGTTGCACCATTTCAGAAAAGTTCTGTATTTTCTAGTTTAGTGTATTTTAAAAATTTTTATCATTGCATACCTTTAAAATTTGTGTTTGAAATCTTTGGTATGTCATTTGTATACTATATTGATTATAATATTTATTAGTCTATAGGCCTTTAGCACCACTTATGCAAATTTTTCTGTAAGTAAGTAAATTACAAAGTCTAAAATAAAACAGTTTTCAGAATTATAAATAATTTAGGGAGTGTCTATAGTGTTTCATTTGGGATATTTAGCCCACATCAAACTTACATAAAATATATGAAAGAGAGGGAGATATGCTTTTGGTAGTTCTAAAAAATCCTATGCAGATGGCCACCTGTTTTTCCTGGTGATCTCAAGGGAAAGCTTTGCCACAGTAGTCCTCAGTAACTGGCTTTAATCCAAACTAATCTAGCCCAATATGTGTGTATCAAATCTGGGTTACAGCTGGGTTTCTCCTTGTTCTCCATTCTCCCTTCTATGAGAACTTTTCTTCTTGTTAATCAGCTAATTGTCAGTGCTAGTCATCAATAAATCAAGCCCTATATTAGGGTGCTATGTTAGAGTTACTGAACTGTGTATACATCTTGTTCAATAAGGAACATATGATTTAGCTTAAATAATGACCAAAACCACAGATCAGCCAATTGATTTTTAATGAGACTCTTCCATATTTTACCTTATTTTTGTAAGGAATATTATCCTTGTGCCTCATTAACTTAAAAAGGAGAAAATGAGAAGTAGGAGCTTGAAAATACATAAGGTTAATTAAAATTTCAGATTCTGCACTTAAAGCAGTTCTGAGCCAATTTGGTAACAATGAAACATTTTTATGGAGTGTTATAGTTATGGTTATGGGGATAGATATTTTATTCTGTTTATGTTTAATTTGCTAAAGATATCAATGATTAAAAATTTATTTCTATTTAGATGTAATTTCAGCATAAATTTGAAAGAAAATGTAGGATTCTGTTAGGTTGAGTCTCCTTTTCCTTTAAATTGTAAAGAAGTGCAAAAGCTTCTCACTTTTGAAAATGGATCTTTACAGGAGAATTTCATGTTCAAGTGTTGCCTGAACTACAGAGCTAGTTCAAGGCCTGCCTGGGTTACAGAATGAGTTCAAGGCCAAATTAAGCAAATTAATGAGATCTTGTCTCAAAATAAAAGAGAAAAAGAGAACTTTGGGTTTAGTTCAGTAATATTGCTTCCCTAGCCAGAATGAGGTCCTAGGTTCAATCTTCATTACTCAAGGTGAATGAATAATAAAGAAATGAACTTTTATTATAAGAACATCATTCTTGTCCTGAAAATGAATAAAATGACATTTAATATTAAGTGGATAATTGAGTGGTTATAATAAATATTGTCCATACCTATATATATGACAAATGAGTTTATTGTTATTAATACTAAACACTAATGATTTTATCAGCAGCATGAATATTTATTGGCTGCAAATATTGTACAGATTGCTATAATATTTACAAACTGAATCTAATTAAATTAATTTATTTAGAGGGAAAAGGACCTGGCTCACCAAATGATATTAGTTCTGTTACATTAAAATACTATTATTATTTTTTGATTCAATGAACTAAGAGAAATGAAGAAAATGTCAATTTGACAACAGCACTAGAGATTAATATATGCCTAACTATCTTTAGGAAGTGAGGGACCTTATTCCAAAAATGGTGGATAGTTCCAGAGGAACAACACTGACAGTTGTGCTCTGCATCCCACATGAAGATGCACTTGTGTCCACCTGAACAAACACAAACACACACTAAAAGGTGGCAGTTGTATCACTTGTGATTAGGAATGCTAGTGATCAATACTGATGGTACTTGAATCTAGTACTATGGCACGCAGTTGTACGACTTTGTAAGGGTTGACTCTTTTTCTTCTATAAAATGCCTCCATTTTCATGTATGTAAACCAGCAGCATAAAAGAATAGAATTTCCTGAATATCAATTGACTTAATTCACATAAATAACTAGAACACAATACAAGAAGTAATAATAATAATTATTATTATTTAACAGAAGTTATACTTTGAGTAAAGTTCCCTTCCATGGCAGACATCAACTCAGGAATTTGGAAATTGCTCCTTTGTTCATCTTAGAACTGAGTCTGTTTCAGGAGCTTATAGAAACCCAGAGCTTTAGTGGGTGTGCTAAGCATATCAGAGCTGACATGCACTGTTTTTATTAGCTTATAAAATTTCTGAGATGGAATGTCATTATCTAGACTAGTTTTCATTGTATCTGTTCCTTCTGATACATGTCATCAATATCCCATCTGTCCCTTAACACAGAGAAACTATGTGGCTATTTGAGGTCACATCTTCCCAGACAGTGCTACTATTGCTGCTGCAGCCAAGTTACTATTTTTGGGGGTCTCCTCATGAAACAAACCACAGGGTTCCTCTTGATTTATCAGTTCCACAAATCTATCTGGAAGTTTGTATATATCAATATAATGTACTATGGAACACACTTAGAAACAGAAACCCAATTAGCCATTACATCTCTTACTGTGAGCAAACATTATTCCACTTTTGGAATGAGAAAGCATATTAAACACAGTAAATGTGATATGTCCAGATATTAGCAGTAATTATTATTATCTGAATCATTATTTTCCACCCTGAGCTCAGGCCTAGGGATGCCAGAAGTTTGGTCAGTGGCTACTATCACCAGTGTACTGAAGAAATGGTTTGTAAAAATAAGAACTCCAAGAAGGAACCCTGTGGTACTGAGTGCCATACCATGTATACGGTATATCGGTTAGTTATGCTAACAAATGTACGTGCATGAGGTTATGCTGGAGAGATCTCCCCTACATAGGGAACAGAGGAAATAGACAAAAATATAGGGGAAGATATTTAATTTAGTTTTGTTAGGGTGGGTGAAGTTTTAAGCAAAAGATAAATTTTGCAAAGAACAAATGTTTTTGCTCTTTTTTCCCAAAGCTCACCTTTTTGTCACCATCAAATTTAGTAACTAGAACAGTATTACTATAGTGAAAAGCCTGAGTGGATAACTGAATGACTAGAAAACCAGTCTTTGCCTTGGTAAAATGACAATAACCTTTGTCTATTGCCAGAAATCAAATGCAAAAGCCTACAAAGAGATCCTAAAATACAGGGCCCAGCACATGGTAGCACCTCAATAAATGCTACTTCCTGTTTTCCCTCCCTTTTCATCCCAGTGGCCTTAATATAAAATTTATTAAAGCCTGTATTAGGGACCTAGACAAAATTTCCTTTAGGAATTAGAGTCTATAATTACTTCTTAAAAATATATATATATATTATTGACAACTTCTATACTTACAGACAACAAACCATGGTATTTCCCTCCCCTCCTCCACTTTCCCCTTCATAACTCTGCTTTCTGTCATATCCCCTCCTTCTCCCAATTAGTCTCTCTTTTAATTTGATGTCATCATCTTTTTCTGCTATTATGGGGGTCTTGCATAGGTATTGCTAGGCACTGTGTGGTCTTGGATATCGAGGGCAATTTCTGTACAGACAGTTGTATGTAAAGAGTGGTATCCTTCCTTTGGCTCTTATATTCTTTCTGCTACCTCTTCTGCAATGGACCCTGAGCCTTGGAGGGTGTGAGATATTTCAGGGCTAGACACACTTCCATCCCTTCTTCTCAGCACTATGTTGCCTTTTGGATCATCCCAGTGGTCATCACCATCAGAAAAGAAAATCTTCTCTAACCAGAAGTGAGATTAACATTAATATATGAATATGAACATTAAGTGTAATGCTTTCAGGGAAATTTGGTGAGCGTAATATATGCATTTATCCTGACAAAAGCAGACTTTATACCCCTAAGACTCATGATCTCCCTGCCATAAGCTTTTTATAAAAAATATTTTTAACTTAATTTTTATTTATTTATTTGAGAGAGAGAGAGAGAGGGAGAGAGAGAGAGAAAAACAGGCAGAGAGAGGGAAAGAGAGAATGGGCACACCAGGACCTTCAGCTGCTGCAAACGAACTTTGGACACATGTGCCCCCTTGTGGATCTGGCTTACATGGGTCCTGGGGAATTGAACCAAGGTCCTTTTACTTTGCAGGCAAATGCCTTAACCACTAAGCAATCTCTGCAGCCCTGCCATAGGCTTTTGATTAGGTTTTCAGTACCAGGCATGTATTTCCATCCATAGAGCAGGTTTTCAGTCCAATTAGAGAGCAGTTGGTTTCCCCCAGAGAAGATATGCCACTATTGCACTTGTTCAGTCATTTGGCCTCTCTGGCCAAACTTGAGGCTTCCAGTGTCCACTGTTTTCGCCACTGATGACTTTGTCTCCCATAAGGCTACATACAGTGCAGTATTTTTCCAGTTTCCAGTTGGCTGGGCTACAGGGAGAAGGTTTTCTGCTAAGTACATGCTTGATTTCTCATTAACTTTGCCACTCAGGCATGTGGAGTCTTCAGCAAAAGGGTTTTACCATCTCTTTCTCACGGGAAACCAAGAGACTTGGCAATAGCATATAATGTTTTGGAGGCAACAGGGACCTCTCTGGCCAACAATTCACTGAAAGGTATTCCATCTCTGGCACTAAAAATTTTCTAGTAACAATCTATGGCTTCTTGATGTGCCATTATTCAAGAAAGTAGTTTTTCATATGTCTTATTCAGAATATCTTGAATTTTGATTGACCCTACACCCCCACCCTTCTTTTATAAAATCTCTTCCCCTGACCTTACTTAGGCCTTTCCCCTCCCTGTAATCTGTCCTTCTACTTACATATATACAATACCATCCCCTAAAGTCCTTCCCTCCCCTCCCTCTCTTATAGCCTTTTTTAAGATTATGGGCCTCTACTACTGATTTTTAGTTCCCGCTCACACACAAGTCTATACATTTGTAGCAAGGATCCACATATGAGAGAGAACATGCAATGTTTGGCTTTCTGGGTCTGGGTTACCTCACTTAGTATAATCCTTTCCAGATCCATCCATTTCCCTGCAAATTTCATAATCTCATTTTTCCTTACCACTGAATAGAACTCCATTGTGTAAATGTACTACATGTTTATTATCCTTTCATTTGTGGATGGACATCTAGGCTGGTTCCATTTCCTAGCTATTCTGAATAGAGCATCAATAAACCTGGTTGTGCAAGTATCTCTAAGGTAGTGAGAAAAATCACTAGGATATATGTCTAAGAGTGCAGTAGCTGGGGCATATGGCAAGTCTATTTTTAGCTGTCTCATGAACCTCCACACTAATTTCCACAATGGCTGTACCAGAATAAATTCCCACCAACAGTGCAGAAGGGTTCCCTTTTACCACAACCTCGCCAACATTTATTGTCATTTGTTTTCTTGATGGTAGCCATTCTGACAGGAGAGAGATGAAATCTCAAGGTAGTTTTAATTTGCATTTCCCTAATGGCTAAGGATGTAGAACACTTTCTTAGATGTTTATATGCCATCCATATTTCTTCTGGTGAGAACTCTCTATTTAGTTCCATAGCCCATTTTTTGATTGGGTTGTTTGATTTCTTATTTTTCTGTTTTTTGAGTTCTTTGTATATTCTGGATATTAATCCTCTGTCAGATATGCAACTGGCAAAGATTTTCTCCCATTCTGTAGGTTATCTCTTTGCTCTATTCACAGTGTCCTTTGCTGTACAAAAGCTTTGTAATTTCAGGAGGTCCCAGTAGTTGATTCGTGGTTTTATTTTCTGGGCAATTGGGGTTATATTCAGAAAGTCATTACCTATGCCAATATGTTGAAGGGTTTCCCCTACCTTTTCCTCTAGCAATTTTAGAGTTTTGGGACTGACATTAAGGTCCCCGATCCACTTATATTTGATTCTTGTACATGGGAACAAGGATCTATTTTTATCTTTTTTTTTTTTTTTTTTTTTTTTTTTTTTTTTTTGGTTTTTCGAGGTAGGGTCTCACTCTAGTCCAGGCTGACCTGGAATTCACTATGGAGTCTCAGGGTGGCCTCGAACTCACGGCGATCCTCCTACCTCTGCCTCCCGAGTGCTGGGATTAAAGGCGTGCGCCACCACGCCCGGCTTATTTTTATCTTTCTACATATAGATATCCAGTTTACTCAGCACCACTTATTGAGGAGGCTGTCTTTTATCCAATGAATATTTTTGGCATTTTTGTCAAAAATCAGATGGCTGTAGCTGCCAGGATTCACATCTGGGTCCTCTATTGTGTTCCATTGATCTACAAGTCTGTCTTTGTGCCAATACTATGCTGTTTTTGTTACTATGGCTTTGTAATATAGCTTAAAATCGGGTATGGTGATACCACCAGTTTTAGTTTTGTTGCTCAAAATAATTTTGGCTATTCTAGGTTTTTTTTTTTTTTTTGCTTCCAAATGAATTTTAGGAATGTTTTTTTCATATTTCCATCAAGAATGCTGTTGGAATTTTAATGAGGATTGCATTAATTGTGTAGATTGCTTTTGGTAAGATTGACATTTTCCACAGTATTGATTCTTCCTATCCAAGAACATGGAATGTCTTTCCATTTCCTTGTGTCTTCTGTAATTTCTGGCTTGAGTGTTTTAAAGCTCTCATTGTAGAGATCCTTCACTTCCTTGGTTAAGTTTATTCCAATGGTACTATATTTATTTATTTTTTTAAGGCAATTGAGAATGGGAGAGATTTCCTGATTTCATCCTCCACATGTTTGTTGTTAGTATATAGGAAAGCTACTGATTTCTGTGTATTTATTTTGTATCCCGTTATGTTGCTAAAAGTGTTTATCAGCTCTAATGGTTTGCTGGTAAAGTTTTTAGGGTCTTTTAGGTATAGAATAATATCATTTGCAAATAGTCATAATTTGATCTTTTCCTTTCCAATTTCTATCCCTTTTATGAGTGTCTCTTGCCTTATTGCTATAGCTAAGACTTCCAGTACTATATTAAATAAAAGTGGAGACAGTGGACACCCTTGTGTTTTTCCTGAATTTAGTGGAAACACTTCAAGTTTTTCTCAATTTAGTATTATGTTGGCTGTAGCTTTGTCATAAATAGATTTTATTATGTTGAGGTATGTTCTTTTTAGTCCCAGTTTCTGTAATACTTTTATATGAAATGATGTTGGATTTCGTCCAATGACTTTTTTGCATCTATTGAGATAATCATGTGATTTTTGAGCTCCAGACCATTTATATGATGTATTACATTTATTGATTTGTGCATGTTGAACCATCCCTGGGATAAAGCCAACTTGGTTGGGGTGAATAAGCTTTTGGTATATTCTTGTATTCTGTTTGCCAATATTTCATTCAGAATTTTTGCATCTATATTCATAAGGGAGGTTGGTCTGTAATTTTATTTTATTTTTATTTTTTATTTTTTGTTCTGTCTTTGTCTGGTTTTGGTATCAGGGTGATGCTGGCTTCACAGAAGGAGTTCAGTAGAATTACTTCCTTTTTTTCCTATGGAAAAGTTTGAGAAGCAGTGCTGTTAGTTCTTCCATGGAAGTCTGGTAAAATTCACCAGTGAATCCATCTGGACCTGGACTTTTTTAAATTGAGAGACTTTTTATAACTGCTTTTATCTCCATACTTGTTATCAATCTATTTAAATGGTTTATATCATCTTGATTTAATTTTGGTAGGTAATATGAATCAAGGAAATCATCCATTTCTTTCAGATTTTCAAACTTAGAGGCATATGTATTTTTAAAGTATGCCCTTATAACTTTCTGAATTTATTTGATATGTGTTGTAATGGTGCCTTTTCATCTCTAATACTATTAATTTTTGTCTCTTCTCTCTTTCTTCTGGTCAAATTTGTCAAGGGTTTATCAATAGTGTTTATCCTTTCAAAGAACCAAGTCATCATTTCATTGATTCTTTGGATTTCTTTTTGTTTCTATTTCATTATTTTCTGCACCACTATTTATTATTTCTTCTTATCTACTGATTTTTGGTTTGCCCTCTTCTTTTTTTTCAAGGCCTTAAGATGGAGCATTATATTGTTTATTTGTGAACGCTCTAGTTTCTTAATATAGGCACTTACAATTATAAATTTCCCTCTTAGGATTGCCTTCATTGTGTTCTTGGAATTCTTCCTTTTCATTCTTTATGTCTTCATTTAGCATAGCCAGCTGGTTTTTTAGGTCCTCTTTTTTTTTCTTCTTTCCTTTATATCCTTTAACTGTGTTTGGACCCTTTCTATTTTCTTATCTATTAGGTCTAGTCTAGTGATGGCAACATCCACATGATTATCAGTCCTTTGATGCTTTTGTGCAAGTTCTACCAATAGCTTGGTCACAGTTGCATTTCTCATAACTTCATTTTGGATTCCTGATCCTATTGTCTCTTCTATGTTTTGATTAGAGACTTCCATGGTAGGACTGGGGGATCTTATTGTATTTACTTGCAATTGATTTTTCCCCTGCTTGTTTCCTAGGCCCATTTGCTTGAAATCCTGTTTTCCATCTTTTCATCTTAACATAGTATCTGTCTTTTATTGATAGATGAGTTTCCTAGAGGTAACAAATGGCATGATCTTGCCTTTTAATCCAGTTTACAAGCCTATGTGTTTGGGTTAGTGCATTGAGGCCATTGATATTAAGAGTTATTATTGAAGGGTATGCATTTATTCTCACCATTCTTTTTATTTTGTAGTGTTTCCTGTTTTTCCTTTACTCAATTCTTTTAACTGTTATTTGAGTGTGGTTTATTTTTTTTCCTACTTCCTCCTGTGTGTGTTTTGCTTTCTCTTCAGCATGAAGAATTCCTTCAAGTATTTTCTGTAGAGCTGGTTTACTTGTTATAAATCCCCTTATCCTGTTTTTGTTGTGGAATGTCCTTATTTATCCATCAATTTGGATATATAGCTTTGCAGGATAAGGTAATCTTGGTTGACAGTTGTTGTCTTTCAGAACTTTAAAATACATCATTCCAAGCCCTTCTGGCTTTTAAAGTTTGGATTTAGTAATCTGCAGTTATTCTGATGGGCTTGCCTTTGTAGGTGATTTGCTTTTTCTGTGT
Source organism: Dipus sagitta (assembly GCA_036346955.1). NCBI lineage: Eukaryota > Metazoa > Chordata > Mammalia > Rodentia > Dipodidae > Dipus > Dipus sagitta. Next base: position 194,713,254 of record CM070770.1, read on the forward strand.
AACAGCTTTCAATATATTTTCTTTGATTTGTGTGTTTAGTAGTTTAATTGTAACATGGCAAGGAGAGGTTCTTTCAAGGTTTTGTCTGTTTGGTGTTCTAAAAGCTTCTTGTATCTGCACTGGCATTTTTTTTTTCTCAATTTGGGGAAAATTTTCTACTATGATTTTGTTGATAACACCTACTAAGCCTCTGGATTGAAATTCTTCTTCTTCTGTTATACCTTGAATTCTTATGTTTGATCTTTTCATAGTGTCCCAGATATCTTGAAATTCCCATTCATACCTTGCTATTAGCTTGTCTTTCTCTTTGTTGGACTGTATTATATCTGCAACCTGTTCTTCTAGTTTAGATATTCTGTTCTCTCCATCCATTCTACTGGTGAGACTTTCCACAGAGTTTTTCTTTTTTTATTTAATTGACTGTATTCTTCAGAGCCAGGATTTCATACTGATTTTTATTCAGTATTTCTATTTCCTTACTCATGTCTTGTAATGACCTCTTTATTTCATTAAGCTGATCCTGTGTTCTCTTCCAGAAGTTTTTCTTCTTCTTTAATTTCTGTTTTCTTCTTTGATTTCCTTCATTTCCTTTTTGATTTCTTTGAGCATAGATACCATCATTTTCTTGAAATCTTTGTCAGGCATTTCATCTAAAACAGTCCCATTGGTGATCATTTCTGATGGATTTATAGTTTTTGGTGAGACTGTATTGTCTTGATTCTTTGAGTTTCTTACATTATTGATTCGTGGTTTTATTTTCTGGGCAATTGGGGTTATATTCAGAAAGTCATTACCTATGCCAATATGTTGAAGGGTTTCCCCTACCTTTTCCTCTAGCAATTTTAGAGTTTTGGGACTGACATTAAGGTCCCCGATCCACTTATATTTGATTCTTGTACATGGGAACAAGGATCTATTTTTATCTTTTTTTTTTTTTTTTTTTTTTTTTTTTTTTTTTTTGGTTTTTTCGAGGTAGGGTCTCACTCTAGTCCAGGCTGACCTGGAATTCACTATGGAGTCTCAGGGTGGCCTCGAACTCACGGCGATCCTCCTACCTCTGCCTCCCGAGTGCTGGGATTAAAGGCGTGCGCCACCACGCCCGGCTTATTTTTATCTTTCTACATATAGATATCCAGTTTACTCAGCACCACTTATTGAGGAGGCTGTCTTTTATCCAATGAATATTTTTGGCATTTTTGTCAAAAATCAGATGGCTGTAGCTGCCAGGATTCACATCTGGGTCCTCTATTGTGTTCCATTGATCTACAAGTCTGTCTTTGTGCCAATACTATGCTGTTTTTGTTACTATGGCTTTGTAATATAGCTTAAAATCGGGTATGGTGATACCACCAGTTTTAGTTTTGTTGCTCAAAATAATTTTGGCTATTCTAGGTTTTTTTTTTTTTTTTTTGCTTCCAAATGAATTTTAGGAATGTTTTTTTCATATTTCCATCAAGAATGCTGTTGGAATTTTAATGAGGATTGCATTAATTGTGTAGATTGCTTTTGGTAAGATTGACATTTTCCACAGTATTGATTCTTCCTATCCAAGAACATGGAATGTCTTTCCATTTCCTTGTGTCTTCTGTAATTTCTGGCTTGAGTGTTTTAAAGCTCTCATTGTAGAGATCCTTCACTTCCTTGGTTAAGTTTATTCCAATGGTACTATATTTATTTATTTTTTTTAAGGCAATTGAGAATGGGAGAGATTTCCTGATTTCATCCTCCACATGTTTGTTGTTAGTATATAGGAAAGCTACTGATTTCTGTGTATTTATTTTGTATCCCGTTATGTTGCTAAAAGTGTTTATCAGCTCTAAAGGTTTGCTGGTAAAGTTTTTAGGGTCTTTTAGGTATAGAATAATATCATTTGCAAATAGTCATAATTTGATCTTTTCCTTTCCAATTTCTATCCCTTTTATGAGTGTCTCTTGCCTTATTGCTATAGCTAAGACTTCCAGTACTATATTAAATAAAAGTGGAGACAGTGGACACCCTTGTGTTTTTCCTGAATTTAGTGGAAACACTTCAAGTTTTTCTCAATTTAGTATTATGTTGGCTGTAGCTTTGTCATAAATAGATTTTATTATGTTGAGGTATGTTCTTTTTAGTCCCAGTTTCTGTAATACTTTTATATGAAATGATGTTGGATTTCGTCCAATGACTTTTTTGCATCTATTGAGATAATCATGTGATTTTTGAGCTCCAGACCATTTATATGATGTATTACATTTATTGATTTGTGCATGTTGAACCATCCCTGGGATAAAGCCAACTTGGTTGGGGTGAATAAGCTTTTGGTATATTCTTGTATTCTGTTTGCCAATATTTCATTCAGAATTTTTGCATCTATATTCATAAGGGAGGTTGGTCTGTAATTTTATTTTATTTTTATTTTTTATTTTTTGTTCTGTCTTTGTCTGGTTTTGGTATCAGGGTGATGCTGGCTTCACAGAAGGAGTTCAGTAGAATTACTTCCTTTTTTTCCTATGGAAAAGTTTGAGAAGCAGTGCTGTTAGTTCTTCCATGGAAGTCTGGTAAAATTCACCAGTGAATCCATCTGGACCTGGACTTTTTTAAATTGAGAGACTTTTTATAACTGCTTTTATCTCCATACTTGTTATCAATCTATTTAAATGGTTTATATCATCTTGATTTAATTTTGGTAGGTAATATGAATCAAGGAAATCATCCATTTCTTTCAGATTTTCAAACTTAGAGGCATATGTATTTTTAAAGTATGCCCTTATAACTTTCTGAATTTATTTGATATGTGTTGTAATGGTGCCTTTTCATCTCTAATACTATTAATTTTTGTCTCTTCTCTCTTTCTTCTGGTCAAATTTGTCAAGGGTTTATCAATAGTGTTTATCCTTTCAAAGAACCAAGTCATCATTTCATTGATTCTTTGGATTTCTTTTTGTTTCTATTTCATTATTTTCTGCACCACTATTTATTATTTCTTCTTATCTACTGATTTTTGGTTTGCCCTCTTCTTTTTTTTCAAGGCCTTAAGATGGAGCATTATATTGTTTATTTGTGAACGCTCTAGTTTCTTAATATAGGCACTTACAATTATAAATTTCCCTCTTAGGATTGCCTTCATTGTGTTCTTGGAATTCTTCCTTTTCATTCTTTATGTCTTCATTTAGCATAGCCAGCTGGTTTTTTAGGTCCTCTTTTTTTTTCTTCTTTCCTTTATATCCTTTAACTGTGTTTGGACCCTTTCTATTTTCTTATCTATTAGGTCTAGTCTAGTGATGGCAACATCCACATGATTATCAGTCCTTTGATGCTTTTGTGCAAGTTCTACCAATAGCTTGGTCACAGTTGCATTTCTCATAACTTCATTTTGGATTCCTGATCCTATTGTCTCTTCTATGTTTTGATTAGAGACTTCCATGGTAGGACTGGGGGATCTTATTGTATTTACTTGCAATTGATTTTTCCCCTGCTTGTTTCCTAGGCCCATTTGCTTGAAATCCTGTTTTCCATCTTTTCATCTTAACATAGTATCTGTCTTTTATTGATAGATGAGTTTCCTAGAGGTAACAAATGGCATGATCTTGCCTTTTAATCCAGTTTACAAGCCTATGTGTTTGGGTTAGTGCATTGAGGCCATTGATATTAAGAGTTATTATTGAAGGGTATGCATTTATTCTCACCATTCTTTTTATTTTGTAGTGTTTCCTGTTTTTCCTTTACTCAATTCTTTTAACTGTTATTTGAGTGTGGTTTATTTTTTTTCCTACTTCCTCCTGTGTGTGTTTTGCTTTCTCTTCAGCATGAAGAATTCCTTCAAGTATTTTCTGTAGAGCTGGTTTACTTGTTATAAATCCCCTTATCCTGTTTTTGTTGTGGAATGTCCTTATTTATCCATCAATTTGGATATATAGCTTTGCAGGATAAGGTAATCTTGGTTGACAGTTGTTGTCTTTCAGAACTTTAAAATACATCATTCCAAGCCCTTCTGGCTTTTAAAGTTTGGATTTAGTAATCTGCAGTTATTCTGATGGGCTTGCCTTTGTAGGTGATTTGCTTTTTCTGTGTAACAGCTTTCAATATATTTTCTTTGATTTGTGTGTTTAGTAGTTTAATTGTAACATGGCAAGGAGAGGTTCTTTCAAGGTTTTGTCTGTTTGGTGTTCTAAAAGCTTCTTGTATCTGCACTGGCATTTTTTTTTTCTCAATTTGGGGAAAATTTTCTACTATGATTTTGTTGATAACACCTACTAAGCCTCTGGATTGAAATTCTTCTTCTTCTGTTATACCTTGAATTCTTATGTTTGATCTTTTCATAGTGTCCCAGATATCTTGAAATTCCCATTCATACCTTGCTATTAGCTTGTCTTTCTCTTTGTTGGACTGTATTATATCTGCAACCTGTTCTTCTAGTTTAGATATTCTGTTCTCTCCATCCATTCTACTGGTGAGACTTTCCACAGAGTTTTTCTTTTTTTATTTAATTGACTGTATTCTTCAGAGCCAGGATTTCATACTGATTTTTATTCAGTATTTCTATTTCCTTACTCATGTCTTGTAATGACCTCTTTATTTCATTAAGCTGATCCTGTGTTCTCTTCCAGAAGTTTTTCTTCTTCTTTAATTTCTGTTTTCTTCTTTGATTTCCTTCATTTCCTTTTTGATTTCTTTGAGCATAGATACCATCATTTTCTTGAAATCTTTGTCAGGCATTTCATCTAAAACAGTCCCATTGGTGATCATTTCTGATGGATTTATAGTTTTTGGTGAGACTGTATTGTCTTGATTCTTTGAGTTTCTTGCATTATATTGCAGTGACTTTTGCATCCTGAATTGATTTGATGCTTGGGTGTTCTACATGTCTGCAGTGTTCCCAGATGTGGCAATCCATCTCTATATACCCTCAGGACATGAGTTCAAGGTGCCAGGTGTAGCTCTTGTACCCCAATCAAGCCACAGAAGTAACCCTAGGTGTTGAGTTTGCTTGCTAAGCAGTATTCTAGTGGACTGGGTGGAATAATTTACTGGCAAATTCTAAACTTCAACTGAGGAACACGCCCTAAGGGTGTGTGTTGTTCTACACCCTTAACCTTGTCAGCTGGGAGGTAGAGATATCTCTTCTGTATTGGGTTCCAATTCAATCTGGATCTTGATCAGACCCTGCCCCCAGTAACAAAAGAAGCAAAAGGCAAATGTCCTATAAATATGATAGCATCAAAGGGAACAATATTCATCCTGCAAATTTAGTTTATTTGAAGATGGTAAAGGCAACCAAGAATATATAACCCATAACCTGCCCTGACAAGGAAAGAGAGATTAGATCTTCCAATGCAAGCCTGTAGGCCTGTGTACCTTTTTTTTTTTTTTTTTTTTGGTGTGTGTGTGTGTGTGTGTGTGTGTGTGTGTGTGTGTGAGAGAGAGAGAGAGAGAGAGAGAGAGAGAGGAAGAGAGAGAGAATTGGTTTCATTACTTTTTGGGGTGGCTTCCAATCTCACCATTGCCAAGTGCCCACTTGGATCCCTGCATGTTGTGTTGTGGAGCTGGAGCTTTGATCAGCTGTGCTGGCTGCATTGCCACTGGGGGCTGGATACTGGAGTTTCCAGGTTCTGATGGTGGGGGATGGGGGAGTTCATACTTCTGCAGTTGCTCACGCAGTTCCTCACCCAGTTCCTCCTGTGTCCTTTTCAGTAGTTCTTTGTTTGATCTCAGCTGTCTTTACTACTTTTTTTATTTTTTTAATTTTCAAGGAGGCTAATGAAATTGAGAAATCCTCTTGTTTGGCCTCTGCTGCTGCTGCCGCTGCTGCCGCTTGGCCCACTTGGCCGGGTGGTGCCAGGTGGGTGAATGGATTGTTCGTTTTCCTCCTTTCTGGTGGATCTTGGTCTCTCTGGCTTCTCTACTGTGCCTAAGAATAACCTATACTCCTTCACTTTTCAGAAGAAGAGTGTGATTCTGCTTGGGTTTTGCTTAAATCCCTCTCTAGGCTGGTTTGGCATGGTTCATATGCTGCCATCTTACCTGGAAGTCTCTATAATGACTTTTGATGAAGGTGTGCTCAAATTTGTATTACTATAAAATATATCAAAATAACTGGGGACAAAGACAAAAGAGAAATCCATTTGATTCAGAGTTTTGTTTTAATGCCCTAAATTTTACAGACGCTTCCCCCTGCCCAGGCAGGTTCTCACTCTAGCTCAGGTTGACCTGGAATTTACTATGTATTCTCAAGGTGGCCTTGATCTCAAGTTGATCTTCCTATCTCTGTCTTGGGAGTGCTGGGATTAAAGGCATTTGCCAACCATGCCCAGCTAACAGACACTTTTAAAAGTACTTATTCAGAGTTAAATGTAAGACTTTGCAAGTGGTTAAATTTAGTGTTTTTCTCCCAGTTGACCTCATAAGAATTAGGTTGATAGGTAAATTCTGTACCCCTAATAACAATACTGGAAAACTAATTCCCTCACTAGATCTTGTTGTTCTTACTGTCTAAATTTCAACCACTATTTAGAAGACTGAAATAGCTTCCCTGGTTTATAGTTGAAACATAGCATATTTTGGGGAGGGAGAAGCAAAAAGACTGCCTTTTAAAAAAGTAAGCTAATTTTAGAGGTATACAATTTAGAAAGATCAGTAATTTTTCACATTTATGTGGAAGAGTATTTCCAGTCATGGTTATATTGATATGGTCTAATGATGGGGAAAGAAAAATGAATTTAAAAAAATCTATTGTAGGCAGAGAATAATTTTAAAAGTGCTTTTATAGTCTGATTTTTTCCACTCTAAGTCAAAGTTCTTTTTAATTATTCTATCTAGCTACACAGCTGAAATAAATTTTAAATCACAAAATGACATTTGGATGCCATTGCTTGTGAATGAAACTCACATGTAATTAGCCCTACATAGGATGGTTATAATAGAGCAACTGATGTATCTGAATAAATTACTCATGAATGATGCCTATGTCACAACACTGAGCATCAGCAGAGCAGATAGCAGCTCAGAAAGAAAATGGTGGGGCGGGGGGAATGATTTTTGACTCAGCTGTTATCTTCACTAACTCAAATCCACTTCTCCTCAGCATCTTCAGACAATGTGAGGAATTCAGTTTGCTTTTTAGGTGCCACTTGACCTGAATTGTGTATTATGTGTTTCTTACAACATTTTTCCCCAGTGTAGAAGTTTAGGGTGAGAGGCTAGACAACATTCTTATTTAGAAGTTACTGCATTTATTCACACTGTGGAGGGTCAGTTCATTTTGGTGTGAATGTTTTCCTCCTTTTTGGAATTTTATTTTTCTGGCATCAGTGACCTCAGTACTGTTCTGATATGTTCTTGCTTGAGAGGGATGGATTCAAGGGTCCATTCCTTGCAATGGTGCACACTCACTTGGGTGGTAGTTCCTGTGTTTTATTTTTGCTTTGACATGATGCTCATTTCTCTTCTTCCTATTTGCTTTATACAGATTCTGCCCTACTTGTAAATAGCAGATCAATACGGAAATTCTCTGGTGTTTCTAATTTGTGATGCTACATTTTTTGTTAGTTCAAGTAAATATTTTTCATAATTTACTTTTTACTTTATTAAAATAATTCCTCATCAGATTTATGCTTAAAGGATATGTTATTCACTCATTCTCTGGTTCTATTGGCTTGTACTTTTTAAAAATAGTACCAGGAGGTGTATTTTGTTTTCACATCCTTCCTTTCTTACTAGTTACAGACAATGAATCTGATTCCCCTCAGATCCCTTAAAACTGGGATCAATAAAGCATAGTTTATGGACCAAATCTGGACAACCAACTGTTTTTATGTGATCATGAGCTAAAAGCAGTTTTGACTTGCAGAAAATGATTGAAAATGTTGCGATGTGTGAAAAGTAGATACAATTTCATGTATGTGAATAAAGTTCACAGGAAAATAGGCATATTTATTCACTTTTATATTGTCTGTGATTACTTCTATGTTATACCAGTACAGAACATAACACTGTTACTGATAGTATATCTCCAAAGTCTAAAATATTTACTACCACCCATTTACAGAAAAAGTTTAAAGGTTCACCAGACTAAAAATTTAGGACACTGGTTTTAAAGAAATGTGTCTAGAATGGAAAAATTGATTGCATATTAAACAAGGAGTTATTATTAGTATTAATTTAGGCCAGTCAGACCATTTCAATAGCCTAGAAAAAATTAAATTAAGAATTTTCTTTGGAGTGTGATCCTGAGAGTTAGCAAGACACTGTCATGCTTCTACTGGTCATTATTCTTGGATCAAGCTTAATTACTATAGGACATACTCCATATGAAGGTAAGTCAGCCTTCAAGATAATTTGAATAATGCTAAGAAATTCTTGCCTGAAAATTAAATGTTTATTTTTAAGTATTTTTCTAAACTCAGAAAATTCAAATTCCAGTTTTACAGATAAATTGGTTTTTAAAACTATAGGAATTTCACGTAAGTAAGATGAGCCCTCAGGATTAGGAAAAGTGTAATACTGACTTAAAATAAATCAGATAACATAACATGAAATAAAATTTGCTTAACCTATGGATAGAAAAGATATATAGATTTAAAAACTAGTTACATGGAAAAATATAGGTTGAAGAAAACTTGGAAAGCATCCTAAATAAAGTCTGTGGGGTAGATTGTCTGACTCTGGCAGACATTGGCACTCAAAAGGGATAACAACAACAGAAGATAAAGTGGAATATATCTTTACATTTGCCTCATGATACACACATTATTATGACGAAGTAACACTGAAAACGTTGGTGATTAGAAAAGGGGAGTTACCGGAGAAAAGAGTTTATTTTTATATTTCAGCCATAGTTCAGGCCTTAGAAGTGCTTTTGATGTTCAATAGTAATATTTATTAACATAATTCTAATGATGTATGTTCATTATAAATATTAATGGCTTTCACATAGATATTTTCATACAAGTATAACATGTCAATTGACCATATTCACCCCTGCCACTCTTTACTTTTCACCCATTCGCTAGCTATTATTTCCAATTATTTCCTCCCCCTACAGACAAGCTTCCACCTTCATATATATATATATATATATATATATATATATATATATATGTATATATATATGTATATATATATATATATATATATATATATATACATATGTGTGTGTGTTTGTGGTATTATGTATTGATATAAAATCTAGGATATACAAATAAGAGGAAACATGAAATATTTGTGATTCTGAGTCTGACTTATATTGTTCAATATGATGATCTTCAATTGCATCCATTTTTATGCAAAATATCATTTTGTTCTTCTTTATGGCTAAAGAAGATCTCGTTGTGTAGAAAGACCTCATTTTCTTTATCCATTTGCCTTTATGGACCCCTAAGCTGATTCTATAACTTTTCTACTGTAAATGTTGTTTCAATAAACATACATGTATGAGTATCTATATATATATATAAAATCTCCAAGAGTGATACAGTTTTAGATTTTGAAGAATGCCCATTCAGATTTCCAAAGTGGCTGGATTAAATTACAGCCCCACCAGCATCTTATATGGGTTTTTGCTTTCCCAGCATCCTTACATATATATTATATTTTTCTTAGTAATAGCTACTTTGACTAAGGTGAGATGAAATCTCAGTGCTGTTCCAATTCGTATTTTACTGATGGCTAAAGATTTAACTGTTAATTTGAATACAGAGTACTGCTTTTATTGTTAATAAATTTACAAAAAGAATGTTACAGTTAAAATTATTACTCTAAATTTGTAAATTTTAATAACTGGCTTTTGCTAAGAAATATATCCTTAAAATTAGATTTGCTCTTAATTGCAAACACAATTTTCTTAGGTTAAGGGCCTGTTGGTGATGATAGAGCATGTATGTCAGTCTTTTTTCCCTGCATATACACCTACTGTAACTAATTTAAAAATAACTATACAAGTAAATATAATAAATGACACACATTGCGAGTGTGACATCAAAGTTATAAAAGCTCATCAGTGTGGAGTGAAATTGTGTCTGTGTGGTCTAATCCTAGAAGATTTAGCAGATGAACTTGCTCTTGAAAGACTTACCATGATTCAAGGTTAGGGATGAACAACCCAAGCTGGGGTGAAATGAAAGAGCCGATGAAGATAGGAGAAAACGAGATGTTTTTGAAAGAGGATATATAATTCATTATTTGTTATCTACAGTCTATAGAGAAGAATAAAACTGATTTAAGAAAAGTGGCACAAAATAATATGCACATGGTATATTTTTGTTTAAGATTTATACAGAATCAATTTAGCATGAATATAAAGTGCCTAAATAAAATTTTGCTTTAGTGTTGATTAAATACATATATATATATATATATACACATATATACACATATATATATATATGATAGCCGGGCATGGTGGTGCACACCTGTAATCCCAGCATTCGGGAGGCAGAGGATCGCCATGGCTTCAAAGCCACCCTGAGACTACATAGTGAATTCTAGGTTAGCCTGAACTAGAATGAGACCCTACCCCCCCCCAAAAAAAGATATATATATATATATATATATATATATATATATATATATATATATATGTATATGTAGAGCATCAGTTCTTTAAAAAGAGTGGTAATCTGGGGGCTGGAGAGATGGCTTAGTGCTTAAGCGCTTGCCTGTGAAGCCTAAGGACCCCGGTTCTAGGCTCAATTCCCCAGGAGCCACGTTAGCCAGATGCACAAGGGGGTGCATGCATCTGGAGTTCGTTTACAGAGGCTGGAAGCTCAGGCGCGCCCATTCTCTCTCTCTCTCTCTCTCTCTCTCTCTCTGCCTCCTTCTCCCTGTCTCAAATAAATAAATAAACAAACAAAAAAATTAAAAAAAAAAAGAGTGGTAATCTGAATGTAAGGCTCTGTTACTTACTTACCTACTCAGTGAAATTTACTGACTGAGGAATTCATTAGTGAGGGTGAGCACTGTGATTCACTATCTTTGTTTATTTCTGAAAAGGAAAGGTAAATGGAAAGTTCAGACTTTTATTTATGCAATTGAGAGTGAAGAATTATTTTATAGAAAAAGTATAAAATGTTTATAAATCTACATATATTTGTTATGATTTATAGAATTTGGTAATTACTTAGAACTCCTGTTTGCTGTGTGTGTATAAAGACATAGGTGTTTGGTTGCTGGTACATATTCCTACTACATTTGACAGTTTAATTTGATGACTTTTCAGAAAGAGCCCAGAAGAATAAAAACTATGAGACAAAGACTTTGTGTATTAATTATAGCATACTCATTCAACACTTTCATTGTTATAAACAACTCTTTTTTTTTAGTAAATAAAACTCTGAAAAATTTTCAATCACACTGGTAGCTTACAATTTCATCAAATTGTAACTTCCACATTGATTTGATGAAAAAATATAGCTTTCTCAAAATAAATGAGATAGAAAGATAATAATACATATAGTTTAGGGTATGACATGCTTCATTGAGTTTAGGAACTAAAACCTTAATTAATCAAGAAAAGTGGCACTCTTTCTGTTTATTTTTATGAGAAAGTACAAATTTTCTGAACAACTGGGTCAAACCCCAAAATACTGTGTGACTTTCTAGCACAAAACGAAAACCATCTATTGTATTCAAACCATGTGTTCAGGCTAAAAGCTAATGTTAACTGGATTTCCTGAATCCAGCCTTGGAACTTTGATATCCTCCTGTGCCATGTGAGGACTTAGAAGCCTAGCTGTAATATTAGAGGCCTATGAAGGATCATATCGTCTTTTATCAAGCTGGGTGGCCCCTTATCCAGTTTTGTTCCTATTAATATCTGTTGCAACCCCTTTTGGCAAAGGGATAGAAGTTAGATTTCTTTTCTTTCTTTATTTTTTGCAGTTACATGGCTCTATCTGGACCTTACTATTACAGGAATAAATAGATATGGATTAAGAAAAGAATAAGAATAGAATTGTGAAGTTGACCTAGCTATTGCAGAGTATTTTTTACTATTCACTTGGAAGCACACCTGCCTCAATATCATATGATATTAGAAGTCTTGGTTTGTATGCCTCAGACATCTGAAATATAATACAGATGCTATGAGACAGATGCAAACTGAGACCCTAAATCTCCATGCCTGTAGATTTTAATCTCTTCTTGTTGCAAAACTAAAATGAGTGCCGTTCTGTTATCTGTGCAGGAGGTTCAAACGTTAATTGATGGCTGCTGTTGCTGAATTACATTCCGTCTTTTGGGGAATACACACACACACACATACATATGTATACATACATATATGTATATATATATATGTATATATATATATATATATATATATATATATATATATACACATATATATATGTATATAATCAGTTTAGAAATGGAATGAGTTAGAATGTAATGTCACAGATAGGTGGTAGGAATTTAATTCATGCTTTTATGATATCTAAGTTGGATTACTATAATTGTCTGTGTATAGGTCTCCTTCATGTGTCCCACTGGAAAACAGAAAAGATAGTTTGTACAAGGATGCGGCCCCTGAGATTCTATGCATGCACAGTCTGGTCAACATATTTCTACTTGGTGATTCTAGCTGTGGCTGCCAGTTAGGTACTGGATTGATTGTAAGGTCCTAGTGATATGTTTTTGAAACGCTGTGTGAATCCAAATGAGTTTTAGGCTCCCTATTGTCCAAGCCCAATTTTGTTCAACTGTAAAAACAATGGGTTTTCATTTGTTCCGACTATTATAAATCACTATGCCTTATAGCTGCTTCAAGTACTATAGGATATATATTTTTTTCCTAGACAAATTCAGAATATCAGAACTGCTATTGAATTAAGGTCAAGACTAAAGTGACTTGTTTAATTATTATTATTTGGTCTGATAGTATATTTCATACTTTATTAGTATGATTTTGAATTGGACCTTATTTGAAAATCATGGGATATAAAGTTCTTGAATATGCACAGAAATATAACTATGCATGTAGAAAATGAAAAGATACACAAATTAATTGTAAATTCAAGACAATAAAAGCAATTTTCAAGTTACAAAATGTTAGTTGTTATATCAGAATCATAGCAATTAATTTTGATGTTTTTCTATAGTTCTTCTTAATCCTAGAAAAAATATTTGATTTTTTTCTTCTTTGAGAGCCATTTCTGACATTGTTTCCAGTATACCTAGTAAGGTAAGTTTGGTATTCAAATGTTTGTGTCGTACATTATACAGACCATACCCCATGTAATGAGAAGGGTAATCCAGTGTCACTATCCTATTAGATTATCTCTGTCACTGCTCTGTTTGTTGAATGACACTCTTTCCCCTGAGAAGGAAGCAGCTTTCCTTCAAGAATCCTGAATGAGCTCATTTAATTCACTAGACCAAGTCCTTTTGTAATAGGAAAAAGCAGTTAACTTGGTGCTTAAGATCCAGACTACAGAATATTTACTCTTTTGAAGTGTTTTAGTTCATAGGCTTCTTGCTTCATTGTATTTTCTCCCTGCACTGTTGTTATTTGTCTTTTGTTTTACAACATAGCCAAATTCTTGTGATTTTTTTTTTTTTAGTAAAATGGAACATTTATTCATGGGAGCAGGAATTGTCAAGGTAAATCACTGATTTATGCATGTCTAGTGCAGTTTTCATTGTACTTGATAGTGATTCTCTGTTTTAACTATTACGATTTATTTTTTAATAAATGAAAAAATAAGTAACAGGAGAATTTACTTTGTAGGGTCAATTGTATCATTTAAATCAATTAATATTTGTACCATACTAAGAAAAGTGTTTGGAATCAAATAATTACTTCAAAATAACTAAAATGTCTTTCTTACACCAAAGACAGATTAAATATTAGGTATGAGGAGATTGCAGTGAGTATTTATTGTCATATAACAAATTACCCCCAAACCTAATAACTTAAAACAAAAAGCCAATATTGTCTTAAAGATTCTGGTGGGTCAAGTAGCCATTTTTTCTCTGGCTTTCAACGACTTGCAAAGACACAGATAAACTGTCAACTGTGGTAGTAATTGCTTTTCATCCTGATCAGAAGATCAGCTCTTGCTTTCATCTTCATGCATACTGACAAGTCCTCATGTCCTTACAGCCTGGCGGATACTGACATCAGTTCCATGTCATGGGAACATTTTCTTACAACTATTGTTAACATAGTAACATGGTAACTGGCTTCCTTCCAACTGCAAGATGAAGAAAAAGAAACCAAACTAAAATGGAAGCCATCATTTGACAAGGAAAGGGCATCCTATTCCTTTCATTGTTGTCTACTTTTTAGAGTCAAGTTACTAAGTCTGAGACATGTTCATGATGGGAGTAGAATTTACACAAGGGTATCAATATCAGGAGGTGGATTTCATTATGGATCATAGTAGGAGGAGTTGCCAATCACAGAGATGATTAGTACTTTCTCCGCCTATGAATACTAAATGAAAAATGTATAATGTGTTTATAATTTTCTTCTAGTAATAGAGAAGCTGAAGCTTCTTAAAATCTCCAGAGACATGAAAATCCTCAAGTGTACTGTGTCTGCTCAAGCAGTAGTTTATCTCAGATGCCAGTTTGGTAATTAACTTTTCAGTTAGTTTGTTGTCTGCCATTGAGAGATACAAAGACCAAGGGTGCCTTTAAGGACTCCAGGTGAATGTCCTAAGGATAGAAGCTAACACTCTTCCTTTCCTTTGCCTCTGTTTGTGTTTGATTTGTTATTATTATTCCCACTCTTGTTCCCACTCATATTTGTAGACCCTCCATATTGAATTTAGTTGAGAAAATGACAATTTTGAAGAACTCAAATATAATAGTTCCTCTATCTTCAAGTCCCATGTGGAAGCTACCAAGAATAATCAGTCTGTGTGCTTCAACATGAAAAGAGAGAATATTTGCAGATGAGGAATTCTATGATTTTATTTGGTTCTACAGCATCTAAATACATAATTACCTCAGATCAATTCAATCAAACACACATAATTGAGATTTATGCTACCAATTAACTTAAGTTGTATGGACTTAGAAAAAAATCTCCTTGAACCATGTGCTTTCTCTGAACTATTTCTGAAATGTATTTGGAAGTGAAAAACATTTTTTTCTCTATGGTGTTTTTCAATTAGAATTCCTGTGCTTATATTATGCCTGACCTCCCTTAAAACCTTAATTTAAATAAAAAGTAAAATTCAACATTCTTGCAAGGTACATTTTAACTGTAATGTTCTTAAATTCTGTGTTTCAATAAACTACAGAGTTGTTCTGAATTGTAATTAGAGTGGCAATGAACTCTTGTCTAGGAATGTAAATGGTAAGGTACAATATCCTAACATCATTGTCAAGACAACAAAATTATGTAATTGTATTCCTTTTGATGAGCAGAGAAAGTAGAGAAAAGATTAATTGGTTAAATTAATTTTTAAACTTACAGTGAGTAAGTACTTGCTCAAAGAAATCAGTATTTCTCTACTCTGACTAGACTTCCTAGATAACCTTGGATTTTCATTTTAATTCTTCCCTGTCACATATGAACCTCTGAATTCATTATCCTCTTGTTCCATTGCATTAGCCTTCTCATCCCACTTTACTGACCCCTTATATTATGTTCATGCATCTACCTATGTCTCCCCTATTTAGACAGAGAACTCAGCATAAAAAAAATCTCTTTGGTCATCATTTTGGAATAGCCCTGAGACATCTTTTTAATCAACAAAAAATAATTTTCTACCCTCAAAATTTGTACTTCACCTTGTGTTTCTTTAACCCTCAAGAGTCTGTGTACTACCTTAACTCTTAAAAAATAAACAACAAACTTCAAGTTCCCACACAAAAAACAGACAATGGTTACATTTCAGTTTCTGTCTTCCTTATAAATCATTGATATCTACTACTGATATGCTAAGTCCTTTTTTCAGAATTCACTACCATAGGTTGTTTTTTTTGTTTTGTTTGGTTTGAGGTAGGGTCTTGTTCTAGCCTAGGCTGGTCTGGAATTAGTCTCAGCCTGGCTTCAAACTCCCTGTGATCCTCCCACCTCAGCCTCCCAAGTGCTAGGATTAAAGGCATGTACCACCACATCCAGCATTACCATAGAGCTTAAAAAATAAATATTTACTTGAGATGGAGAGAGAGAGAGAGAGAGAGAGAAAGGATTTGTATCGCTGCCAATGAACTCCAGATGTATGTACCACTTTATATTTCTGTCTTTACATGGGTACTAGGGAAATGAAACCCTGGGTTTCATTGAGCCATCTTCCAGCCCCATCGTAGCTTTTCCAGTGTTGTTGTTTCCATATATAGCCCCAGACTGGGCTTTAACTTACAGTCCTCCTGCTTCTGCCTCATTAGTGCTAAGATGACAGGTATGTAGTACTAGGCTTGCCTACCCTAGCTATCCTGATGTGCATTTTATCATTGTTCTATCTCTCCTAGTGCTTTATGTACTACGAATATTTCTCCTCCAATATTTCATATATTATACCTTAGGCCTTTTCTTGGATTTGCATATCCACTTCCTAAACTTTTACCACTTTTTATTTTTCTTTTCTATCAGTATTATTAGTGTTGATATTAGTATCATTTTGGTATGGTGTTTGAGCTTTAACTCAGAGCCTTGCACATACCTTGCAACTAACTTACACTCTCACCTGTCCTTTAAATATGGTTTCAGTATCTCTTCTGAGATCTATACTTCCTACTTTACTTTTAGACAAATTTTGATATGTAAAATTTCTTGGATGTTGTAGTAAGTTCCATTTCTCTGGACAAACACCTGATCAAAAGTACCTTTCAGAGGAAATCGTTTATTTCAGACTGACAAATTCCAAGGGGACACCATCAAAGGTAGAAAAGCTGGCTCATTACCATAGACCTAATTATAGAGACACCATCAAGTAGTCAGAAAACACCTAAAAATATTAATAGCCAGAGTTTCAAACCGTTCTCCCCATACCTGAAAGCTGGTCTCTAATATCCATCCCAAGTGACATGTCCTCTGTAGCAGGGATCTGCCTGCTATGGGCTATACTTGCAAGCTCAATTTTAATAAAACACCTCAGCATTGTGTCACCATACATTCAAACCATCATATTTAAACTATCACATTGGGTATATTGATTACTTAGTTAAGTAAATTATTAAAAGTAGAAGTGATAACAGCAATATATAAAGCCATATGCTAGCTATCCAGATTTAGACTTAAATCACTTGGGTAATTTTAAAGAATTCTAAGAGTGATATATCTTATTGTATCAATGAAAATTGGTTTAGGTTTGTATTTCCATGAATGACAGCATAAAAGGGAAAGCTGCTGTCCCTGCCACCATCAGGGAGTAATAACTGCCTTTGTTTCTGGAATCCACACCAAGATAATCATAAATAAAGAAGCTTTCCTCTTTGTAACACATCTGTTGGTTCCAGAATGTGTCATTGCCAAAATCAGTTTATGGAGTACTTGGGTTGGTAGTAATTTCCAGCAGCTAAGTGTATCATCTTTCTCACCCCCCCTAAAAAAAAAAACAATTTCCAAAGAAATTCTTGAATGAGTTTTTGACTGGCAGACCCCCTTAAATGACATGAAAGTTAGTTTGGGAGATAATTTTTAGATTTTTCAGCTCCTCCAGTGGAGGAAGGAGGACTGGCATGGTCATTGAATGATTCCTAAGAGACACTGCGTCATCTACATTCTTTAGTCTGTCCATAACTCTTTGTGTCCTGCCTCCCATGCTTAAAGTTCTATAACACAGTAAAATATGCAAAAGGGCTGCTACCTTACCTAAATTCAGCTCTTCCTCATGCAAGCAACATAACATGTTCTCTCCAGAAGAAAGGATCAAAGCCTCACTGCTCCCTTCACTTCTTACTTGGTGATATCCATTCTTCTGGTTGTCTTGTTATTTGTACTGTCATAAAGTCTACTATTGTTTTGAAAATTATAAATCCTATGTAAAACATATGAAAAAGGTATTTTTGAAAGTATATTATAATAAATCAACAAAGAAAATACTTATAATTTTGACAGTTCAATATTTTACAACTTTCATGATGACCCCAGTGGTATTTATAACTTCCTTTATTGCCTATAGTATCAGTGTTCTTCAGGGAATTAAAATCAGTAGATCCGTAAGGAGAGGATGACAGAGAGAATAAGAAGGAGGGAGGGAGAGAGGGAAAGAGAACGGAGAGACAGAGAGAGAGAGAGAGAGAGATCAGCTCACACAATGATGGGGGTGAGAAGTCACAGGATCTGCAGTTAGCAAATGAGTCTCTGAAAAGCAGATGGCATAATTTCCATCTGAGTCTGAAATCCTGAGATCCAGGAAAGCCAGTGGCATAGGATTTAGTCAAAAATATGGCAAAATTGGGCTTGAGTGATGGCTTAGCATTTGAGGCACTTGACTGCGAAGCCCAAGAACCCAGGTTTGATTACCCAGTACCCACATAAGCCAGATGTATGTATATACGAGGTGACACATGTGTCTGAATTTTGTTTGCAGTGGTTGGAGACCCTGGCATGCGAATTCTCTCTCTCTCTGTCAAATAAATAAATAAATAGATAGATAAATAAATAAATAATATTTAAAAAATTAAAATTCTGGTAAATTAAAGAAGAGCTATTTCTGACATAATCCAAAGGCTAAACAGGACCAATTTTCTATGTTGAGTAAACAGGTAGGAACAATATGCTTATTCCAGACAGAGAATTTTGCTTTATTTATACTTTTAGCTGAGTGGAAGACAGCTACCCACATAGAAGTAATTTGCTTACTTAGCCTAATGATTCAAATGTAAACCTAACAACTTCATGGACATGCTCAAAATAATGTTTTACTAAATATCTGAGCATTTCTTGGCCCATCAAACTGACCTGAAGCATCTAAATTTCCTTCTCTTCAGACAATATATTGTAAGTCAATGTTTTCTTCTATCTGTGCTTCAGATTGCCCTGATCATAGGGGAACTGAGAAATAACTCTCCCATATACACATATACACTCAGATGATCTGTAGTAACTAGACACATTCTTTCATTTTTTAAATTAGTCTTTTAGGTTGATGTGGTAGTTTGAGTGTGTGGCTCCCATAGACACAGGTGTTTTATTAAAGCTTGCAATTCGGGTCTCCAGCCATCTGACTGTGAGGAGGTGTCACTGGGGATGGATCCTAGGGTCCAGCCCTAAGGTTTGTTTCTGGGCAAATCTGATTTTCAGGCCAAATATTTGCAAAGCAATTTGAACTTGGGTAGGGCTCTGCTTGCTGCTATGTTTATTTTTGCTGCTTTTGATTTTTGCTGGCTATTTGATTGTTTCTCTCTGCTTGGATATATGGAAATAGGTGCCATTTTATGGGACTTCCCTTGGATTTGTAAGCTTAAAATAAACCCCCTCCTCCACTAAACTGTGCCTGGTTTGGGTATTCATCTCAGCAATGTGGAACTGACTACAGTAGTTGGTATGTATAGTAAGGGTTTCATCATTAAATATTCTTAGATATGTGTCATTATTTGTTCTCACTTGTTCCCCCTTCCCCTCTGTCCTTCTTTATACCGTTTTCCTAACAAGCTTGTTCACCAACTAGTCTTCATTTCTGCTTTCCTATCACATGTATTTAATCACCCTGTCTATTTTCCCCATCCCTCAAAATCTTTTCCTCCCCATCATGAGCCCTTTTCCAATTTAATCTCTCTCTCTCTCATACACAGATATACATAAATATAGGTAGCTTTAAATCTAGGTTACAATATAAGAGGAAAATATAAAGTATTTGAATCTCATTTATGTTGCTTAGCAATGATTTCCAGTGGCATATATTTCCCTGCAAATGGACATATTCATTCTTTTTCTCCACAGTATAACAGTGGCTGTATTTCCCCTTAAGATATATTAATCACACCAGTAAGCACAATAACCTCTCTTTTCACTCTGTTGGTCCACTGACATGTGGACTTCCAAATGGCCAAGTGGTAATCTCATCGCCTAGTGCAATGCAATCATTTCTATTTTCTTGGTTGAAAACATTCCTCCCTTGGATACTATTTTAGTTATAAAGAGAATCTGCTATCGTAAAGCAATGAAAAATACACTATAACAATATCTTTCCTTCTCATATGACTCTGGTGTTGCCAAGTGGTTTGGGGCATAAAATACCTCAGCATAATATGATTATCCAAATGCTCTTAGAGTCTTAGTTCATTTTGTTGCTATGTAGTGCTATAGGACCTACACAATCTGCCTACATTATATTTACAAATTTTAACCCACATGCATGTGTAGAAAACAAAATGATATTTAAACATATTGCTTTCTAAAGAACTTGATGTGCAGCACCACACACACATAGAGACAATGGAAAGTTTTATAGTGAAGCCATTCACTAGGTAGCCACATGCTGAACAACAGAATGTTCTGTTATCTCCATACGTGAGTTCCACTTTTGCTCCTTGATTCACGGGCCTATGCATATTGGCTTTGAGAGACTTAACATCAAATGCTGAGTGATGGTTTGAAGGATACATCACATCTGAAGGACAGTGATTCAATAACATTGATATTGTTTGTCTCTGAGGGGATCAATTTTCTGTACTGTCTTTCAAGGCTACTCAGATGGTCTTAAAGTGCTGTTTAACAGGCTGCCTCTGCATGTTTCTAACACATCACATTTGTATAACAAAGATCAAATGTTTTCTCAGTCAGTAATACAGTGCTTTTCATGATATTCCATAATGTTTTCAAAGTATAATAAAACCAGAAAGAGTGAGAATTTGACTTATCTTCTCATATAATTTACTCATGGGTCAAATAATTCATATATCTACATTGACATGATGATCACGTTGCTGAAAACATCTTATTTGATGATGTTTTTTAATGTGGTTCCAGAACCTAATTTGTACTGGACAGCCCATGTTGCATGGCCACTAAGTAGCTTATGTTTGATCAGTGATGCATTGTAACCCTGTAAGGTGGTTAAGACTGTTTCTCAAGAGAGGAATTATTTGCTAGTGAAGGTATTATTTTTTCTCAGGAGACATTAAGTGAGTATATGCTATAATGTTCTTCCAGAGGCTTGTTGTTAGCTTTCAAAAAACCTTAATCATCTACAATTATTTCAACAGCTAATGGGTCCATTAATTCACAGGAACTTAGAGACAGATACTTTTTCTACCCTTCTTAGAAGATATAAAACCTTATATACCACTGGCTTTCATTGACAATTGGCAACCTGTTTGATTGTTTAGTATTTCAGAGCAAGATGCTAAATTAGATGCTAAATTATGTTTTGTGTTGCTGTCAAATTAAAGGGACCATCAAATATAGTTTACATCTCTTAGCTTCAGGCTTGTACATAAGATATACAAGTTGCCTTTAAGTTTGACAAAGATACTCTGATGTATTACAGTCTGTTGAACTTTCCATGTTTTCATGAGATTTATCTTGAACATTTTGCCTATGTGTCTTAAAAGTACCACTAGGTTAATTGCATCTAGTTAGTATTCATGAGATTGTATTTCTTGTATTGTTCAGTGTAATGGTACAACTTGATTTATTGCAGAATTGGGATATCACCATCATTCTTATAAAATTGATTGGAGCCCAAAGTTGGAATTATCAAACATAGCTCATACACTGAACAACACTGACATACAAGAAGTCAAGAGAGTGTAAATGTACTGCTCTCTATGCCAGGTGAAAGCAAGTTGTTTCTGGTTTCTCCACATAATATTGAGGAGGAAAACGACTTCTAACTGCATGAAAGACTGAGTAACTCTGCACATTGCCATGATATCATGCCATATTTGGTTTAGCAGGTGGAACTTTAGTAGCTATTGATTAAACCTTAGTTAAGTCATTCTGTAGGTCTCATTGATTTTCTGTATAGACCAAAAGGCAAATTAAAAAAGGACACCAGAGATATCAAATACAATGAATCATTCTGTTAGTTAATGGTGGCATTAGTCTCTGTATTCTTATCAGACATGCTAAATTGTATTTACTTTTTTTTCTTAAAACATTATTATTATTATTATTATTATTATTATTATTATGTGTGTATTCATGTGTGGAGGTCAGAGGACAACTACTGGGTGTCAGTCCTTACTTTCCATCTTGTTTAAGATAGGTCCCTTCTGTCACACTCTCTCTCTTTTATTCTCACTGTGCTTGCCATGAGTTTCTGAACTTCCTGGAAATTCTCCTATCTCTGTCTACTACCTTGCTGTCACTGTCACTGTATTTTGACTCTAGAAGACTGCCACAGATTCTGTTTTATGTAGGGTCTGAAGATGGAATTCTCCCTACCACATAAAAAAAGAGACCTCAGTCCTCATGACAGGATTGAGAAAGTTAGTGCAGGTATTCTGCTAATTGACAACAATATTAATTCAAATTTAAACTCAAATATTAGAAAGTATTACAGCAGATTGACCTTCAGATACTCAGGCCCTGATTCTGAGTTATGTACTATAGAGGTATGTGAGGTCTATGTAGATTATCATATCAAAGGTCCAACAATTCACCCCAAATCCATGCATTTCTTTTTCTCAATATCCATCTACACTAGTAAATATCTGCAAGGTCTTGACAGAAGGTAGGAGGAAGAACTGCAAAATATATATTCATATTATCACAGAGACCCTTCTTAAAGATATTCTTTCTTTGACTTTGGGTATATGGATTTATTTAGTACTTAATAGTTGAATCCTTGTGACATTTTACTGAGTCTATTTAACTTATATTAACTGAACCTAAATGCTTTGGGATATATAATAATTAGTATTATCAGAAATCTTATGATTAAGTAAAAAAATATCCCTTGTGATAACAAACACAGCTTTTGCTTCTCTGATTTTGGTGTGCATTATGTAAAAGACCTCTATCCCACCCAGCTGATATAGTGCTCCAAACCCAGGTTTTCTCACTGGCAGCCAGGAAGCTAGTTTATATTAGATGAATCTCCCACTTTTATCTGCAAGTGATATCATTTGCCAAGAATGCTGATACTGCCTCTCATCAATGAATTTTTTCCAATCTGTGATAACTTCTGAGATCTTAGAGGACATGGTTGATCTATAGTTTGGTCGGTCAGATATTACTTATTACCTTCATTTTTATGTGCTTTTTACAGTACTCAAAACTTTGCTGGGTTTTCAACTTCATTTATCTTGCCCCTGATAGTGTCTAGATTTCAATTAATCAGTGTACAACCAGAACTTATAATAGTTGCTTTGAAGGGTTTAAAATAAGCCAATCCAATTTTCTTTCTTTTAATCTATCTTAAAGACATCAGCATTTTTTAGTTGTACTTCCCTACTAGAATATCACATTTTCAATCCTAGATTTGTATTTACTAGCTATTGATCATGGGTCACATGCTTAACCTCTAATTGTATTATTCTTTTATCTATAAGATAGAGTTATAATTATATGTATTTCATGGGTTGTGAGTACAATTAAAGGGTTAAAATAGTATATAGGACAAAATGAGGGTGTAAATGTTACCTATTGTCTGATTGAATGTAGATCACTTTCTTTAGATTGCAATGAATGTTTCGACTTCTCTTGCTATAGCTCTACCTTGCACTATTGTTTGTTCCACTAACCATGCATTTTCTTTCTGCTACATCAAGTCTCTTACTTTTTTACTTTTAAATCTTTTTTTTTTTCTGACATGCTCTTTCATGGAGCACTACTTATTGGATTTGTCATATTATAGAGTGTTCATATCAAACACTACTGCCAGTGTAAAAAGTTGCATGCTATATTCCTTTTATATATGATCTTCCCTCCAAAATTAATTTTTTTAATATTGTAAAGATATCATTAAATACTTAATTAATTACTTGAATAATTAAGCCTATTTGAAGTGAATATCCACTGTGCTAAAGATCTTCCCACCTTGTGAAAAGAATATGCAAATTTTTCAAGAAATAGACACATAGAAAATTTCAGTACAGTGACTTCAAGTGATGACTAGCATCATATGAGATTACAAAAGATAGCTTATTTAGATCCAAAATGAGAAACTGGTGAAGGCTTCTTGGAAAGAATATGCACTGTCAATAATATTCTGAATTTATGTCTGTGTGGTTGAGCAGGATAAAATAACCAAAAGAGTAGTCAGCAAAGGATATGCAGATCAGAATCTCTAATTTGAAGTTGTGATGGCAGGGGAATAGTGGGGCTGGTGGAGCTCTAAGTGGGCCCGGGGAAGGTCATATCTCTAATAGCTGTACATGACAAAGCAAGGAAGTTGGGTATTTTCTTAAAATTCTACTCAGCACTAAGGAAAAAATGATATAATGACATTTGTAGTAACATGGACAGACTTGGAACAGATCATAAGTACACTCACACAAGCACAGAAAGACTAATGCCACATGTACTTCCTTGTCTGTGGTTCCTAAACTGAGATAGCTTGAGTTGCAGGCATACTCGACAGACAACTCAAGGGCCAGACAAGAGGGATGGGAGGGATTGGGGTTGGGGAATGGAAGAGAGGGAGAGGGGAGATATACACAAATAAAAATGAATTGGTACCATAGAATCCTTCTTCCTGGATAGCAAACTAAAAGATACAACCCAGTGGTTGTATCTTTTAGTGGGGGGTGGGGGGCATTTTGTCTGCTAAAAAGGGTCCTGGAGAGGGTGGAATGAAGCCTAACCCTCAGTCTCTTGGCTCTGGATTGCAACTCCTAGTACCAGAAATTGGTTACAATCCATGTTGAGCTGTTGATCAGAATGACTTATATGGTCCCTCTTGCAGTCAGGTTCACAAGGCTGGTAGAAATCACCCAATGAAGAGTAGCTTGTGGGGGGTTATATTTTGGCTTATGGGCTCAAGGGGGAAGCTCCATGATGGCAGGGAAAACAATGGCATGAGCAGAGGTGGACATCACCCCCTGGCCAACATCAGGTGAACAACAGCAACAGGAGAGTGTGCCAAAAACTGGCATGGGGAAACTGGCTATAATACCCATAAGCCCATCCCCAACAATACACCACATCCAGCAGGCATTAATTCCCAAATCTCCATCAGCTGGGAACCTAGCATTCAGAACACCTAAGTTTATGGGGGAAACCTGGATCAAACCACCATATTCTGCCCCTGGCCCCCATAAACTGATATCCATACATGATATAAAATACAATGCATTCAGTCCAACTTTAAAAGTCCACATAGTTTTTAATCTATCCTAAAGATGCTCAAACATCTCCAACAGTCCAAGATCTTTTATCTGAGCCATAATACCAAAAAATCCCCCCCAACCCATAATGGCACAGAATAAGCATTCACACTGCGAAAGATGGCATTGAACATAGCAAAGAAATATTAAACAAATACAAGAATTAAAACAACAAGGGCAAACATCGAACTCTGTAGCTTTAAGTCCAACAACTCTAGCCAGTGACAAGTCACCAGATCTGATAAATCTAACCAGCAACAAGTCTCTGCTATTCCAATTCCACTCCTCCAGCTAGGCCACTCACAGTTCTGGAAAACTTAATTGGGTTGGCAGCTTTCCTTAGTAACCATCTCATGGTCCTGGCATCTCCACTGGATCTCCACTGCAAGCCACGGTTTATCCTCATGGTCCCATGGGGTCTCCATGCAGGCAACCAGCAATCCTGCTTCCCACTGCCCATGGCCATTTCCAAAACACAATACCATGTTGCAAACTCAATGACCCTCTCATTCCTGCATTTCTTATACTTCACAATACCAGGTAAGTGCCAATTTGTTAATCGGCCGGGGGGGGGGGGGGTAAAGCATACTTTGAAGAACAGGACACTCCTTGAGCACTCAGACTGGTTCAAAAGAGTCTATATTCTTCCTGTTGCTCCAATACAGGTCAGCTGTCCCAATCTAAAATGTTGTAATCTCTCAATTGCAACCGAACAGGCAGAAGTTTTGGCCTAAATATTTATTTTTGTGCCATAACCCTATGCTCACACCAGTCCATTTCTATGCAAAGCAGCTCTGTACAAGTTCTCAGGGCACAGACATAACAGCAAGCTTTTCACATAAACTGCCATCCCAATCCAAGGAAAGCTCTTTCTTAGCCTCATAAGCCAAACTTCACAGTCCATAGTTCTTATTGCATTCAAGTCTTTCAAAACTGACCAGAATAGTCCATCAAGCTGTACTTACAGCACTGCATGGCATTTCTTAGGCCAAGGTTTCAATGTATTCCACATACCTCTTGAAAATCAGCTCCAAAAGGCAAAAGCCACATAGTCAGGTGTCTAGCAGAACCCCACTCCTGGTACCACTTTACTGTTGCAGTCAGGTTCACAAGGCTGGTAGAAATCACCCAATCAAGAGCAGATTGTGGGAAATAAAGAGGTTTATTTTGGCTTACAGGCTCAAAGGGGGAAGCTCCATGATGGCAGGGAAAACAATGGCATGAGCAGAGGTGGACATCACCCCCTAGCCAACATCAGGTGAACCACAGCAACAGGAGAGTGTGCCAAACATTGGCATGGGGAAACTGGCTATAATACCAATAAGCTCATCCCCAACAATACACCGCCTACAGCAGGTGTTAATTCCCAAATCTCTATCAGCTGGGAACCTAGCATTCAGAACACTTGTTTATGGGGGACACCTGAATCAAACTGTGGTTCCCAACATAGACAGGGTTTTATGACAGCACTTGATTACCTGCCTAAAGTAAAAGATAATACCATACTACTGAAAACACACATGCTGCCAATGAAGAACATCAAGAAATCCAGCTGACCTAAGAGCCCATCACTGAAGTAGACTTAAAATGCACCCAACATGGCTCAGGGAATTTTGTGGAAGAGGGGGCAGAAAGATTGTTAGAGCCACAAATTGAGACATTTTTCACAGAGACATTTCCTGTCCCCCATAACTGACTGCTGCCCCCACAGTGCATGACCCACAATCCCCATGGGGTTGATCTGCATCCCCAAAGGGGAGGGCCTCTTCAGAAAAGGAGCAGAGAGGAGGGAAAGGATTGTACCAACATGTGTTGTTTACATACTAAGTATGCCCATATATAATAAAAATAAATTAGAAAAAAAAGAAATCTAGCAAAATCTGAAATGAAGCCAGTTCCCAGATGGTTAGCCTGTATAGTGCTGAAAAGTGTTACATGAGCTGCTGGAGAAAATTGGCAACAATGTCATAAGCAAGTCAGGGACACTGCTATATAAAATCAACCAACCTAACAAGATGTGCATGCCTGTTTAATAGTGGTGTGCAGCCTAGGTGGACAACCAATGGCTCCTTGATTGGCTATGTGATATGCTCGGTGGAAAGGAGCTCATCACTGGAACTATGAACTAAGTCAGAACACTGTGGAGACCAAGATAATGGACTCCAGTGAGAAGCTCCCACTAGCCTTTGTCCAAAAGTGAGTCTACATTCATCAAAATCTAACAAAGTAAAACTTATCTACTTTAACCTATTCTGATCTTGCTTTGTGTTGGAAAATCTGTTTTTGTTTCTCAGAAAGCAGTGAGAACTGAGGGCAACCATATTGTACCAACAAGATAAGAATAGATAGCTGACTCCCTGGCAGAAGATGAACCACGCCTTACATAGCAGCCAGGGCCCAGGAGAAACCACAGAGGAACTGGCAAGATTAGCAAATGTGCTGCTTCCACTCCCCAGTAAATGTGATGATCTGGGCCATGGTGATACAGCCATACACTTGAAGATACTCAGAATGTACCAAAGCAGAAATCTAGAAGCTTCTGAGAACTCAAAACTACAGTAGAATTAAAGCACACCCACCAATGCTCAGGGAAGTCTGTGGAAGAGGGCACAGAAAGAATGTAAGATCCACAATATGGGAAGGAATATCCAGGGACATAGCCCTCCCCACAGTAACAGACTGCTCCTCTCACAACTCATAACCCACAACTCCATGGTGAATACCAGCAATGTCATTAAGGAGGGCCCTCAATGGAGTGGAGGAAGAGAGGAGGGAAATGATCATACCAACATATGATGTGTCCATACAAAGTTTCTACTTAATAAGAAAACAGTCATTGAAGGCTTTTCTGAAGATCTTTAATTTAGATAATTCATTGGAGGTGAAGATACAGAGCAAAATGGTGAATTGAAAGTATAGGAGTTGGAATGGTGTCCTTTGAGCAGCTGTCTGTTGTGGCCATCCCTAGAGAAACTTCCAGTGCCATTTGGGCTTGAGGCTATAACAGGAGCTGGTGGCCCTCATTATGCCTAATGAGAAAGCAATCTCTGCCTTTGCTGAATCAGACAACCTTTTCAAATGCACAGGGACCATGCACATAGTCGCCAACACAGTGTACCAAGATCTGAGGTCTAAACTCTCCCTAGAGCTCCGTAGTGGAGAGACATCTTTACAGTGAGCCCATAGTGAAGTCCCTTACTCTATTTTTTCCACTCCAAGGTAAATATCCAGGGTAATATCCACTTGCATACCCTCAAACATAAGTGGTCTGCTCTGTATGACATCAGGATTATCTTGCCCTCCATGCAAAGCCTATTAGGAGAACCCAGACCTTTGAATATAAATGTTGTGGAGCTCCAGAAACAAATAAACAAACAAATAAGAAAAGCCAAATAATAACAATAAAAGAAACATAGCTTTTAAAATGTACCTGGAACAAACCTAATTGAAAAAGGTCATCAGACAAGAGCCCTGACCTGAATTGGTGCTCAGCCTCTCTTATGTTTTGTCTTTCTATTTTTTTCTGTAGATTATCTGTCCTTTCTTTGGTTTCTATATAGCACTCTACATCTTGAGCTATGGTGTTAATTTTGTGTGATTTCTGTGTTTTAAATTAATTCTGCTTGAGCCATTGCAATGTATCATAAATAAAAATGTATTCATTTTCAAAAACATAACAGTATGATGTATACAAAAGTATAATCACCCAAGTAAGAGATAGAAAGTTCATACATAATAAGGGTGATGGAAAACAAAGAATGCATTTAAAAATTATTTGTGAAAATTTTAAAACACCTTTATGTTCAGTTAAGTCTGAGAAGTGAGGGAGAGGATAAATACTTTTTAAGTTTCAATCTGAGTAGCAAGGAGGTTGGCAATGTTAGAGGATGTTACCTAAACATAGAACTATATAGTATAGAAAAACAAAGAGTAGGCTTAATGTTTACAATGTGAACATTGCTGAGCATACACATAGCTGGGTGTGTTCACAACTCATACACAGAGTCATCACTATCTTAGGTGCAAACCTAGTGTAAAAAATAAAGGAGAATATATGTTTAGATAACAGTGTCCAAAGGGTCTGCATTTATGTGCAAACCATATAATATCTTCAGAAACAGAAAAACAGGAATATGATAGGAAACAGGAAAAGAACACACCCTTGTGGAAGCTGATTTTATTTAAACATAAAATTCAATAATAATGGTTTGGTGGATATTATAATATGAAAATATATATACATATATAATTATATAAAATAATATTTTACATGAGTCAACATATCTCTACCCTGTCTCTTTTTGTAAAAGAAGAACTAATGTAAATCTTTCCATATTTATCTGTTATGGGAGCATAGATGGCAGATAGGAGAAGGAAGCAATGCAGGTCTCATATCCTGAGATCCTAGTACTCTCTGGCACTATGTCATGAACGTAACTAGTAACAAGGGCTTCTTTATCACTATAATACACTATAATAACTCTATTATTTGTGTTCTCTAAATTCTATATTTGTTCAGAATTTAGATTATTATAATAAGTCCTAAACTCCCCTGAATTTTTCTTTTCATTTACCTTTTGCTGCAATTTTCAGATATTTATAATCTTACTTACTGTGCCTTTGGAAATTTTGCCTTCTTTGAAAAGAAAAAGCTTGGGAAAAGAGAAGAACACATGCCTGGTCTCTGACACAGTAGTCTATCAAATATCTGATCACATGAAATGGTATAAAAATACTAAATTCAGTCTGTAGATGAAATACTGCTAATGTTCATCTCTGCTAACACTGAAGAACCATAAAGAACAGCTACAACTCCATTACTAGCCCATCAGGGCACCTCATTTGTACATTATGAAGGATTAATACTTGATTAAAAAAATAATGTGCTAGTTCACATTAAAGGACAGAATGAAAGAAAATGGAAATAGATCACTAGATGTGAGTACCATTAGGGAGCATTTTTTAAATATTAGCTGAGCAAATGAACAAAGTTGTCCAAAAAATCTGGGCTAGGCTGTTTAAGTCTGTTAGCAGTGTTATTCCTCAGAGGTTAATAATTACATCTGGTATTACTGGTGGAATGACCCATATTTTTCAGATTGTCTCATCTGGCAGTGACATCGATAATTGCAGCTAGCACATGAAGTAGCCAGTTTTGTTTAATTTTAGTTGTTAGTAATAATTGCAAACTATAAGTTCAAGAGCTCAATTCTCTGGAGTTTTACATTCTGTGTAGAGAGAGGGAGAGAGCAGTGTATCTGAAAAGTTTTTGCAAAGAGGTAATCTTCCCCCCACCCCAGAGGAAATTTAAACTCAGTGTTGAAAATAATGATGATACTATAACTTGCACACTTCAAAATACTTAAAAATGACCTTACTGTGGTTGATTCTATCTAGATAAACTTGTATATTAGGAGGGAAAAATAATGACATAAAAATAGATGAAATTAGAAAGAAAGGATTTGCTTGAATGAGGATAAAGAAATAGGAAAAGGAAACGTGTTGGGAGGGGATTATGATTATATACATACATACATACATATTTACATATATATATATATATACATATATGTATATAATCATATATATTATTTATTTATTTATTTGAAAGAGAGTGAGAGAGGCAGATAGAGAGAAACAGAGAATGGGCTCGCCAGGGCCTTTAGCCACTGCAAACTCCAGATGCATGTGCCCCCTTGTGCATCTGGCTTACCTGGGTCCTGGGGAATTGAACTGGGGTTCTCAGGCTTCTCAGGCAAATGCCTTAGCCACTAAGCCTTTTCACCAGCCCAATAATATATTTTTTACAAGTACAGAGGTTGTTCATAAAGGCTAAAAAAGAATTTTTTGAGAAATTTTGGTACCTTCAACTGTCTTTTAAAACTTACCAAAATAATCAGTAACAGATATGAAAATGCATATAGACCAATCCAAGAAAGAAATGAACCTTCAGTCTTACAGGATTTTTTTTTTTTTTAAAAAGAACCCCACATGCGGTCTGTTAGACAGAAGGTAGAACACAATGCTCACAAAACTAAAATTCTGTGGGGTACTCATTAGATTTTGAACTTCTGTTTAGTTCCTAGATAACTTTCTCTTTCCAGACCACCATGTCCTTGAAAAGTTAATTTTGTTTTATCTCTGGATACAGGAGGCTTCTCATGACAATGGGAGTTGAAAGCTTCCCAGGTAAAGATCCTTCAAAGAATAAGCTGCTCATGATAGCGAAGGATAAAAGTCAACAGTTTATACCACTCAATTGCTTTTAAGATTTTCATCAAATGCATCCCCTGCAGTTGAAACTGACTAGAGAAGCTTCCCAGCAGAGTTAAAATCATAAAACAATGACAATGTTACCTTTGTTTCTCTGAGCTTTCAGACAGGAAAGACAGCAAGTGAACTGTGTATCAGCTTACTTTCTTCCTTTTTGGTGTAGAAACAAAAAAAGAAAACCCTTCCTACCCCAAGGTACCTGGCATCAGTCCCAATTTAAGTAAAATAAACTTCATTTTCATTATCAGTCAGAAAAATACAACTTTTTTCTAAGAATGTTTGTATTTTATGGATTCTGATATTAATATGCTATGTATTTATTTACCCAAGGACAAAATCTTTAAAAACAAAAGGGCTCATTGCAATTTTAAAAGTAAATACTAACTTATGATTGAATTTTCTTTATACTAAAGCATTTCAGCATGTTTCATGAGAGTCTGATTTTCATAAACAAAAAAATATGTCTTGGAATTGACTACGGCATATTTAAATATAACATATTTGTAAATAAAAGGGACTTTATTTTCTTATTTCTGGATATTGCCTATCAGTCAGTACCTTGTACTGACTATTGCTGTAGATGATACCATAAATATGTAAAAGAAGGTTTCTCTCCATTCCTATTTGTATAGAATAGGATTCATTTTGGAAGTAAAGAGATGAAGGGCACACTGTATGACCATGTGTTCAAAATAGTTTTGAGTTGAGAAGCTTTGTTAAAAATTGACCTTATTGCTGCTTCTTTCCAAGACAAAAAGGTTGTGCAAGAATCCCCTTATGCTATATTGCAAGCTAGTGAAAGTTTTCATTTGCTTAGCCATTCACTGAGTAGACATTCCCACTGCTGAATTGCCTTTATAAGATTTAATTTTAAAAAAAATCCTTGATATTGGCACTGTAGAGATATTGTCTTCAGGTTTCTGGTGAAAAACTATATTGATCTGGCTTAATTTCAGCTGAGTTAATTATATTTCATCTATTTAAACTTCTCAGAATATCATGCTTTTCTTTATCCACATGAATGATATATTGCACTAGATTTGTTAAACACCTATTATATTTCATTTTTAAAGCTTCCAAATTTTAAGAATTGCTCTTCACATCCATTTCTGGTTGTGACTAGAACTGAGTTGAAGATAAATTATTATGCTACTTTGGGATATTCCTTAAATATGAAGATGTACCTTCAAAGTAAGTATATCTTCTATGAATGAGCAATGATTAAAAATTTCATGAAGAATTAGAATAATCAATGATTTTGGCAGAGACATTGAAGGAGTTAAAATCACACCACTCTAGCATATTGACTAAGTGAATAAAAGGCACTTAGAAAAATAGTAGGTTCAATAATGTTATCCTGATCTCTTTTCTGTCTTTAAAAGAAAGAGATGAAATTTTTTTCATGAAAACTCCCTTCTCCACACCAAAAGGAATAGCATTCTTATCCACAGGGTTGAAAAATCAAGACAGGATTCTCTGCATTTCCAGTTAAAATTACACTAATATTATTAATGCTCCCCATGTAATTAGACTGCTTCTTCACAACTTACTATTCTTTTATTGATCCATTTAGTATGTAAGAAGCCAGACTCTGCTTTGTTTGGTCTTTGCCTATGAGGGAGCTTATGAAATAAATTTTCATGTTTTTTACTATTAGTATATTTTATGCTGATTTAATTCTCAGATGCAGATAACACTTGAAAAGGATAAAGGTAGAATATTGCCTCCTGTACTGTGTTAAAATACATATGTTCTGCTTGCCTTTCTTCTGGCCTCTACTGCTCCCTAGCAGAGTTCACATTTGAAGATGATAGCATCATTGCAACAGGGAGAAGAGATTCGACAAGGAGTAATGGATCTATGGTTCTTTTATTTTTATCATTTTATGAAATTAAAACATTCCTTGTATTTCTATGGTTTCTGTTCTGGCAAAGAAGATGAGTTTCCCCATGAACCATCCTTTGTTTGTAATAGGTATCTATCATTTCCTTCTGTTCCTCCCCTATCAGCACTGTCACAAGGCTTATCAAGGAAAATGACTGTGTTAGATATTTCTTCATCTTTTTCTGTGGCTTTTAAAGTAATCACCAGATATTCTGTCTATTTATTATTTGGTAACAGGGCAGTGCATGCTAGGACCTCTGACCCATATCCCTATTCATTCTCCAATCACTTTCAAAGTGATGAAGAAAAATTGAGATTTTTATAATCTAATGT
The DNA here is from genome assembly GCA_036346955.1 of Dipus sagitta. Classification (NCBI taxonomy): domain Eukaryota; kingdom Metazoa; phylum Chordata; class Mammalia; order Rodentia; family Dipodidae; genus Dipus; species Dipus sagitta. The sequence goes on from CM070770.1 coordinate 194,746,890, forward strand.
AAACTGTTCATGAAAGCGTCTTTGGACGCCTTAACATTATTTAAAATTTGCAACATATAAACCATATAAAAGCAAACAATACTTCAACCTCTAAAGTATAACTTCAAGACAAGTCCCGTGGCTTCTATCCTTAGCATACTGTCCTGGGTCTTGCCAGCTAGAAGTTCTGTAGTTCCAGAGCTGCTCCCAGTTGGCTTCAGGGTCTGAGGACACAACCCTCACAGCAGAAAGTCAGATTTTATCAGGCAAGGCCAATGAAGACAAAAGCCCTAAATTTACCATATGTTGCTACTCTGGAGTCACCTTGTACATACAAACATAAGACATGTACACGTGCACACACACACACACAATGCTCATTTTTGAGTAGTATGACTATTTGCATAAAAGTAACAGTAAGGCAACTTCACAAAAACTTAGTGGTTCTACCGTTCACTGAACACCCTTACTTTGGGTCCTGTAGGCATGCAGGACAAGTTCCTTTAGTCTTAGAGCAATGTAACTGAAATGTCTGAGAAACAATGATATACTACCTCAGTCTTTGTAAAGGTTTTAGTTCTAAGTTAAGTAATTTGTTAGGTTTCAGATCTTAGAATCTGATTCAACTATACAATGTCCTCTGATTTTCTGCCTTCCTACAATTTTTGAAGGCTTTAAAAATTATTTTTATTTATTTATTTATTAATATATATGCATATGTGTATGTGTATATGTGCACGTGCATGCCATGGCTTCTTGCCAGAGCAAGTGAATTCCAGATGTATGCACTACGTTTTGGACTGGCTTTCCATGGGTACTAGGGAATTGAAGCGAGTCTAGCCAGTTTTTCAATCAAGTGCCTTTAACCACTGAGACATACCTCCAACCCCATTCCTACAAATTCAAAAGGATTTTCCTCTGTATAGCTTATTTAAGTTCATAATGACTGCTGAGTACTAGAGTCATTAACATTTTGTAATAGGGAAATCAAGGCTCAGCTATAATGTACCATTTATAATAAGTAATGTGTATTCTGTGACATATAAGTGACAGAAGTTAAATTAGACCCAGTAATCTTATTTCAAGGACATTTTTCTAACTTTATAAACACAATCAACTATAACATGAAACTTACATCCATTTTAATGCTATGAATTATAAGATAACATGGGTCTTTGATCAGAAAATCTTCTGTTGGTTAGTAGTTAAATTAAAAATATAAGCAACATATACATCAATTAATTCTCCAAATAAGTCTCTTCAAAAAATAGGGCTGGAGAGATGGCTTAGCAGCTAAGGCACATGCCTGTGAAGCCTAAGGACCAGGTTCAATTCTCCAGGTCCCACGTAAGCCAGATGCACATGGTGGCGCAGGCATCTGGAGTTCGTTTGCAGTGGTTGGAAGCCCTGATGTGCCAATTTTCACTCTCTTTCTCTCTCTCTCTCTCATAAATAAATAAATAAATAAATAAAATAAAATCTTAAAAAATAATTCTACTAGTCCATTTACTAGAAGGAATAGGAATTAACCTTTGTTTACCTTCCATTATATACAATCCTAATATCTTATAACAGACAATCTCATTTTATGATATGCATCATCATATTGCTATCACGATTATCATTTTTTGAGGTAATTGAGGTTTAGAAGAGTGGAATTATAAACATTGTTGAATTTAGTAAATCTACTAAGACAAAAATTTAGTAAAATATTTAATGCATTCCAATTTCCTGTATATTTGTCTTATGACATCTATTGAGGTCTATGATCATGCCTTACTTACTTCCTATTGATGTCTCTGAAACACATAACACATTCTTACTAATTCAACTACTGATGCTCATAGGACAGCTGCTTCCTCTGAGAAAAGAAAGATTCTTTGAGAATTATTTGTTCATATGTAATTTACAGCTTTTTTCTCCTCTTTCCTCATGTCAGCATTCATCTACAGAATTTCAAAATATAACAGGCTATTTGATTTCTTTAAATGTTTGTTAATAAAAACGATCTCCGTTTGCTGGATCTCAGGCAACAGAACCAAAGCCGAAGGGGAGATTGACAGGTAGAATGTAGGTGAGGCTTTAAAGAATTCCTCATGGTCTAATACTACACTACATAGATTATGAATTGCTCATATGACATTCATATTCTGATGGTTTTGTTGATCATGCAATCTGGCTGTCAGATGAACATAAGATGTTGTCTTTTCCTGACTAAAGACAGTATGTATGAAGGAACAAAGTCTACCCTGCATCTTATCTTTATAAAAAGTCCACCTCACTTTTTATAGCACCCATTTAGTATTACTGTGGACTTTGGGAAGAGGCATATTTTGTCAATGAAGACATATGAAGAATTGCTAGATATTAATTTTAACAATACATTGACTCAACTAGAAAATAAATTTTACATGTTGTAATCATGTCCACATTGCTGTCAGAAGATACCCAACCAAGAGCAGCTTATGGGAAAAGGGAGTTTATTTTGGCTTAAAGACTTGAAGGGTAGCTCCATGATGGCAGGAGAAAACCCTGGCATGAGCAGAGGGTGAACATCACCTCATAGCCGCCATCAGATGAACAGCAGCAACAGGAAAGTATGCCAAACACTGGCAAGACAAAGCTGGTTATAACACCCATAACCCTGCCCTCAATAATGCATGGCCTCCAGGAGGCTTCAATTCCCAAATTGCCATCAACTGGGGACCTAACATTCAGAACACCTAAGTTTTTATGGGGCACACCTGGATCAAACCATCACAATATAGCTCCAGGAAAAAAATAGCTGTAGGAAAAATTATTGTGATGGCTGAGATTCTTACCAAGTAGTTTGATATTTTGTATAAACATATTTTTCATCATATTTAGTAAAAGAATTGATTTCATTCTCTTATAAACTCTATGTAGAATGACTTAAAACCCTGAAGTGCTTGGTAATAATTCAAATCTCATTAGTCAGAAAATGTTGTGTACCTTCACTGTGCATGCAATCTTGGTGTCATTATGTCAACTGGAAAACATATGACCCAGCTTCCATCCTATCTATAGGCCAGCTGGACATTGACAAATATATGAGTAGATAACTAAGTATGAAGTTGATAAATAAGTGTTTATGGAATCAGATAGAGAAGAAATGCTCTATGAAGTAATAAGAGCTAGCATATAGAAAACACAGTGCATTTAGTTTCAAGATAGTGGTATTAGGTAGACCCAACAACTATTTCTGTTTTATGGAGGACATTAAGGAATTTAACAGTTTGAAAACCTTCCCAAGGTCAGAGGTAATAAATGATATGATGTGACTGCAGTGGCTGAAGTTGTGATTACGTATTCATCTTCTGTCTCTGCTGCCTGGCTGAGAGAGAAAAAAGAAAAGGCCAATTGTCTACAAAAATAGTTACCTTATTGAAATTTATTATGATTTTTTAAAAATACAAAATAAGTTGTAAGTGGGATGGATAGATGGCTTAGCAGTTAAGATGCTTGCCTGAGAAGCCTAAGGACACAGGTTTGATTCCGTAGAACCCACATAAGCCAGATGTACATGGTGGCACATATATCTAGAGTTCATTTGCAGTGACTAGAGGCCCTGCATTCCCATTCTCACACCCCGCCCCCAAGAAAAATAAAAAAAGTACGTGCTGCAGAAATGGCTTAGCGGTTAAGTGCTTGCCCGTGAAGCCTAAGGACCCCAGTTTGAGGCTTGATTCCCCAGGACCAACGTAAACCTGATGCACAAGATGGAGCATGTATCTGGAGTTCGTTTGCAGTGGCTGGAGGCCCTGGTGTGCCCATTCTCTCTCTGCCTCTTTCTGTGTGTCTGTCTGTCGCTCTCAAATAAATACATAAAAATAAATAAAAAATTAAAAAATATTAATAAAAAATAAAATAAAAAATAAAAAATACTTTAAAAAGTTGCTAGAAATATTGCTTTTTCCCTTTAATTTCCATAAAACAATGTAATCAATTGGACAATCAAAATGGACAATTTTACCATGAGGATATTTACCATTGTCAGAAACACAGTTTTAGGGTGAGTTGCATTTAGTCACATCTATGCTGCACTGTATGACCATACACAATTTTCTTTCTTTTGCACGTTATATTTTCACTAGAATACAAAGCTGTGGTTTTTATGGCAACAGTTTTATTTTCATACACATGACATACTTTATTCTTGCCCTCCTCTGCTGCTAACCACTCTCTTGCTTGTCCCCCTCCTCCTCTCAGAGAGCACCTTCTGTTTTCATGCTGAGAAAGCAGAGTTTCTGAATATTACATAATGCTATCACTGCAAAATTTGCATCCTTACAAAAGTATCTTTTTGCCTTTATTTCCCATTTACTATGGTTGAATTTTTATCTCTCCTGTGTAACTATCTACTACATATTTTAAAAAATGATTTCAAAGAACTGTTGAAAAACAAATCAACACTTAACAATTATGAGATCAAACCTTGAGAAAAATGATGAAATGTGCATTATATTTAGTTGACTTAAAAAAAAAAAAAGAAAGCAGGGCGTGGTGGTGCAGGCCTTTAATCCCAGCATTTGGGAGGCAGAGGTAGGAGGATTGCCATGAGTTGAGGCCATCCTGAGACTCCATAGTGAATTCCAGGTCAGCCTGGGCTAGAGTGAGACCCCACTTCAAAAACAAAACAAAACAAAAGGACTCCATTTAGAAGTTTTGTAAGCATCTGACACTAACAGTAATAGAGGCCATTTCTGACTGCTGCATTCTTCCCAAATAGCTCTTTATTATTCATGAATAAGTCACTGAGAGAATAACTTAAACATAAGGCTACTTTAGATATGACCAAGTGTAGTAGCCTGAGAAATGGATGCATTGAGTTTATTTTGACAGGATGAGGAGAGAATATAATGTGTTTGTACTATAACATAAATGTGAAAGGACTGAAATATTTAAGGTTTAGGAATGACTCCTTTTAATTTTGTAACATTCGAAAACATAAAGGAAAGTGAAAAAATGCTTGAAGATGACTTCCTTGACCTTAACTATTTAAGTCTGCATACACAATAGGCATCCAGGGTTCTCTGCTTATGTGATGTCCAGTGACATGCTCAGGGACATATGCATCAAGGGTCCCTAGTGCCAAAGCACAAGTCCTTTCATTTTGTTTCTTTATAACTCTCACAGTCTCTTCTTTGCAGCATTATCTACTTAATATTCATCGAGTATGTAGGAAAGTGGCACATGAAAAGTAATTTCATAATGGAGAGATAAGATCAAGTAAATGGTTTGGATGTAGGAGATATGCTTCTATCAGGTACTGTGGATTTTTATGTAGGATTACATAAAGTGAGGTGGGATATATCCAAACAGTTTTTTCTTGTATCCTCAGTTGGAATACTTGTTCCTGTAATATTCCTACTTGTCTTCAGCAATATTGCATGGAATTTGTATAGTTTTAAAACAAAATGTTAAAATGTGATTTTTTTTAAGAACAGAATTAAAAGAAAACCTGAGGTAGACACTGGTCAGATATTTAGAATATTTTTCATTTTTTATTATTTTTATTCTGAGAGAGAAAGAGGGAGAGAGAAAGAAAGAGAGAGAGAGAAAATTGGCACACAAGAACCTTCAGCTGCAAATGAACTTCAGACATGTACGCCCTCTTGTTGATAGCCATAGATGAGAGAAGCAGACTCACAGATTTATGAGACTCCTATGGGTCTTGCCATTGCTCTGATCCAAATATTGTCTACCTTTTAATTTGTGGATGTTCATTCCTAACCTTTTTTACTCTTTCTGATGAGAATGGTGGATCCTGATGGGCTTAACCCAGGGACTTAAGATCAATGGTCACCAGAGCTGACTAGAGCCAGTGGCTCTTGAGTTGGCTATCTCACATCAATGAGGAATAAGGAATATGGACAAAGGAGTGGGCAAAGCAAATGTAAATTTATTAAGGAAACATGAGAAGGCCCCTGGGTGGGAGGGATCCTAAGAGTGGGTTTTTTATGAGACTTCACAAAAACTCCAGTAATTTATATTGAGATGTGCTATTTTCTAGGCATTTTTCATAATGAGACAATGGGAGCCCACATACTCTTTGCGTGTCGTGTGGTCCAACCTATGTGATAGCCAGTCAATGAGGGGAGTTGTCATGTGTTGTGTTCACACCCTGACCTTGGTTTGTTTTCATATCAACAACTTTGTTTTGTTAGCACTACATGGATCAAACCAAGTTATGTCTGTTCTCAAATTACATGACCAGCATGAAGTTTACCATAGCCCCTCACCTGTATTGCCTATGGAGAGCTAACTCCTGCCTCCTTTCCATGGTCAGGCTCAAAGTTTTCCAAATCTTACTCCTTTATTTCTTTTTTTCTCCTGAGTCCCACTGTAAATTTGATTTAATATGACCAGTAATACCCATGTCTTAGGCTGAATGCTTGGATACCAAGAAACTTCTTTCAAGTAAAGTAACCGATCATTCTTACACTTAAAACTCTATAAGGCATTGTATTTAATGTGTGGGCCAAGAGAATTATTTTTCACTCAGAATGGCTCAGAGAAGCCAAACGTTGGCCACTTCTGCATGAATACCATTCAGCCAAATTCTTCCCATTAGTGTAACAATGATTGATGGCCTTTGTGTTAATTTCTAAACCAATTCTCTACCAGATACTATATATTCCCTTTTATATACCTATATTGAAGTACCCAAAGTTAGGCATTTTATAAACAAAACAAAGTTCATTTTGCTTAACTCTGCTTGAATGAAGATTTAAGGTATAAAATATCACTGACAGAAGTTTATGTGAAGAGAGATTTTGTATGGGGAGACAGGAAGCCAGAGCGACAGGAGAAGGGTAGGTATTTTAAAACCTTCTTGTAAGAACTAAGTAGGGTCACATGAAAACTACATTAATTCCTTAAAGGAAGTGCTCTCAATGACTAAAAGGCTTCTCAATAAGCTCCACCTATTCTAAGCATTACCTTCTTAGCATTACCTCCCCAGAGACAACAATCCACATTATAGACATAATAGCCTGGGGTATAATGCAGAGGCTGAGGAATAAAAAGAGCAGTTGAAATATCAATGATATTTATTTTTATCAGTTATGTATGCAGTGTGTACAGTCATGTTGGTACCATCCTTAGTCTCCTCACTGTCTTCCCCACTCCACAGGAACCCTCCTTGTTGGGAAATGTGGGTCATGCATTGTGGGGGTAGCCATCAGTTATGGGGAGCAGGCAATGCCTCTGTGCACAATGACCCAACTTGTGGCTCTAACATTCTTTCCACCCCCTCTTCCACAAATTTCCCTGAGCCATGTTGGGTTCTCAATGATATCAATTAAAGATGTGACATCAGGAGCTGAGGGCACATGATATCACATTCTAGAGAATCTAAATTTGAGATTAGTAATGTTGTATATTTCTTTACATAAAAGTGCCAACGACTATAAGACTGCTGTGTTGCTATAAGGACAAATAAATAATGCATTTTCCTTCTTTCTGTGTCTGATATAAAAAGTCATTGTATATCTTTATTATACATGGTATTGTTACATGATGACATATGCATGCAAATATGTATGTTGAAAATGTTTTCCTCTATGACCCCATCCTCCCCTTTAGCACCCCTTCTAACATAGTTTTTAAAAATTTTTGTTCATTTTTATTTACTTATTTAAGAGCAACAGACAGAGAAAGAGGCAGATGAGAGAGAGAGAGAGAATAGGCACACCAGGGCCTCCAGCCACTGCAAACGAACTCCAGATGTGTGCACCCTCTTATACACCTGGTTAACGTGGGTCCTGGGGAATCGAGCCTCCAACCGGGGTCCTTAGGCTTCACAGGCAAGCATTTAATAGCTAAGCCATCTCTCCAGCCCCCAACATAGTTTGAAAGAAGCTGCCAACTAGAGAGCGGATATAGCAAATTGCCAAGAGGGAACCAGAACTAACTGTAGCTTGTCAAGTGGGAGACATGGAGTGCATGATGTAGTAGTGATTGAATGCATTCTCCTCACTGTAAAATCTAACTTCACACCCTGTGTAACCTAAATTTAAATCTTTAGGAACTTTGACACTAATATGTCCAGCCCCAGTAGTTAACTCATCAGCATACACTGAGTTAAACCAAAACTGGAGCTGTCAGACTGATCCATGAGCCATAGATCACCTAGAAATCTGGATGCAGCCATGTTGGAGGATGAGAATTCAGCTTCAATCTGGGTTTCAAAGAGAGTCTACAATCAGAGTGAATCAGAAAGTCAGAGGTCAGGGCTGGAGAGATTGCTCAGAGGTTAAGGAGTTTGCCTACAAAACCCAAGGACTCAGGTTCAATTCCCCAGTACTCACATAAAGCCAGATATACAAGGTGATGCATGTTTCTGGAGTTCATTTGCAGTGGCTAGAGGTCTTGGCATGATAATTTGTGCGCGCACTCTCTGTCTCTTTCTCAATCTCGAATATATACATATATATATACCATAGGTCAAAGTTATGTAATTTCTCAAAAGCCGAAGACCAGCTGTGATTTGTAGGTCAAGAACAGTCCACACAGCAAGATAGTCATAGAGGAGGAGAGAAAATGGAGAGAGTGAGACATGTTATAGTCAGCATTCTTCCCTTCCACCTTAGACTTGAGAAAGTTGAAACTTGATTTCCCGGCTGGAACAACATGGATCTTGGGCCTCAGAGCAGATTCATGGACGTCAAATCACAACCAGTCTGCTTTTCTTCAGTGTCAAATGGGTGAAAGCAGACACCTGTTCAACTCACTGGTGTAGACACTGGTTATAAAAATGAATTAGGACCTAAAAATTAAATCTTTACTTCTATCGTATCTTTATAATAACACCACATGTGAAAAGATTCAATATCTTTAAGTCTATTTGTCATATTATCAGACATTTTAAGAGAAGGGATATTAAAGTAACCATTTGTAGTAAGTATACTCAAGTGTCTGTACTTTATTTAGTTTACTCTGCTCATTCTCTGAAGTATAATTCAATAGACTCATATGAAGATGTGATATTAACTGATTTTTTCCAAAGTTTTACTATTACTATTTGGAAGATTTATTTTTTGTATATATAAGAAGTATATGCAGCCATACATATGTAATTTTATGTTTCTAATTTTCTATTGCATCTTGGCAAAGGTGAATTAATTTGCCTTTAAATAAGGACAGATGACCACTTTTAAAATCTCTACCAGTAGAATAAATGTTGTTTTATACATTAAATAGGCAGAAATTAGATTAACACAGGTAGAAAATTCTGAAATTATTAGAACATAACTTCTGTCCTAAATTGGATATTGAAAAATAACACTTAGATTCATGGGGGTGGGGTAAAAATAGTAACATCATAAGCCACTCTGAACACTCTGAGTGTGACAATTCTGATCAACTGCCTCTCCCTTCTTTGCTGAGAGACCTGCATAATGATACTATGCAGACATGTTGCTGCGGCTCTCCACGGTACTGTTGCTTTCATAGTTCAGACTTATATTGGTATGTGTTTCTTATGAGAGACAGCAGTTCTTGTGTTCTTAAGTATCCTAACTTATACCCATTGCTGTTTGTGAATTCCCTCTCATAATCTCAATTCACATTATGTTTGAGAGGGATGATGAGGTTTCCTTGGACCAGTCAAACTGAACTTAATCTTAAATTTTATTAGGGGAGATCAAATTTTTGGTCTCTGCATGCACTTTTCTGCAGAAATGGGTTTGATCTATGCTTTCTGAAGGAACAGAACACATGAATGGAAGCTGCTTTTGTAAACTAAAAGACCCTCATCTTCCTCTCTATGTTCACATAGCTGTAAATGTCAAACAAATGTAGCCATACAAAGTTTTTTTTTATAGCATCTTGTTTGTATACATACTGTCCTTTCTCATGGGAAAAGGGTGAATCTGAACTCATTTTTTATCAAATAAGATTAATAATTATAGTAATTCACATTTCTTGGGAAGGCTTCTATTTCTGAAGGGGAAAAAGTTGTTTTCTGAAGAAAGAGAAGAAATAAGAGAAGAAAGGGTACTTATCAAACCTAGATTTCCTTTCATTTCAGATGAACCCACAGCACTGATGCCTCCAAAGCTTGCTGCTCCATCACAATTATCTTTTTTCTCCACCTCTTTAATAGGAACTGTGCTCTGGGAAAATAAATCATTTCAGGAGCCCTTTAGCCCTTTCTTAACATTAAATCTGATATCTGAAAATAAAGTTTCATTTTCTTTATATCCTGGATTTTCACAATCACAGCTGTCCTATTCACTGTAGCATCCTCAGTGCTTTGGAACACGCTTCTCTTAATTACCTTTTCTACTGAAGACAAAGCTAATATATTTTTCTTTAGTTTTAGAGAAATTAAGTGAGATCTCAGTTTTACTTTATCATCTTGGCCATTTGTTTGCTCTCATCTATTGTAAATTAGACTTACTATATTAAGGTTTAGGCTTTTCCTTTTTCTATTTTACTTTTTGGAGGAACAGACTTTCAGTTTCTCTCTGTCCCACAATAGCTTAGTTATGGGGTAAAGAAGTGCTCACATACCTCTTGCAAATATGTTTCTACTTGCCTTTTTAAAATTACTGTTGCCTTTGGAAGTGAGAGAATGTCTTCCTTTGTCAAAATGGCAATGGGAGGCACAAATGACAATCCCTTTTCCCTCAGATTTGGGACTGCACAAAGCTGTCAGTTTTTAAAATGACACTGTGGCACAGCCTTTCTTTAAGATGGCGCCTTTCATTTTTGACTCCTGCTGTTCCTGACAGTTGAAATGGCAGCAGGAGGTAGAAACTAAAGTAAGTTCTCTTGGCATTTGCCCTTAGGTAGAAATTAATAATAGAAGAAGCAGGCATGTGCTTAAAAACAGTTAGTGTCAGATGTCATGAAATGGAATGTGACCAATCCCCTAATGAGATGACCCAAACTGTCCATAATTTTCCAAAGATAGACTTAATTCTCACACTTGCTTGCAGTGTTAATCTATGTTCTTATGTCTGCCAAGCATTTGATATGTTCTGGAATATTATGTTCTACTCCAAGAAGTGTGACAAAATTTTCCATTGTATTTCTTCCTTAATCCTAAATTATTTGCCTGCCTCAAAAATGATAAATGTGCATTCTAATTTTTCTTTTTAATAACCATTTCTAGTTTCTGATGTTTTCAAAATTCATACTTTTTCATGTAAAGGCATTATGTGACATCCAGTAACTCTGCTGATTTCAACCTTGTATGAACGCCATTGCTTTACAGATTTATTAGCACTCCATGGACTCTTCTGGCTTACTGCTCTTTTCATATGTTGCTGGATTTTACTATGTCTCTGCCTTGTCTTGGGCCCTCTAGTTCTGCATCCTCAGCTGGTTTGTATATATCATTTGCAATTTCTTTCTTTGTGGATGGATGCTCTACTCCCAGGGCTTGGGATCTACACATACAATAGAATTTAAATTATCCTTTCCCAAACCCCACTTTGCTAGTTGAATATCCATATTTAGCTCAGGGACTTTGTCAGGGCACTTAGCTATGTGTTATGTATGAGATATATATTCTTTCTTTTTGCTCAATAAATTTTCATATCAGTTGCTGTGGTACCTGGAAAGTACCTGAACTGATGTATATTGATTTATTTATCACTTCCCTAACTTCATTTTATAATCTTTTTAGGTCTCCCAAATGCCTCTTTCTCAAACTTGATTGCTTCTTGTTCTTATTTATCCATTTTGCTCCAATTTATTCAGTGATTTCCTTACTGGATGAAACTCCTAACTCTTGGACAAGATGTGTTGCTCTTAACAGTTCCCATTTCCTTTGGTTTATATTGATTATTGATTACATGTATTTCATTTTGTTCAGTTTGAGTAATGCTCCAAAATGTATTTTATGTAAACCATTGGCTATTTCATGTTACTTTGGTGGTAATTTGTCATAGTCAGTACTTAGCAATTCTACTCTAATTCCTATCTGTCATTATTAGTAATACAAATTGCTAGACATTGACCCATTTTTACTGTTGTATGTTAATAAGCAGTATTTCAATATCTAGAAGTTGCTCATAAATTTTTATTTTCAAAGTAACATGTGTATTACCTGGGATATTTTGCTTTGTAAGAACACACTGATATATTCTTAGTAATTTCTATAAAATAGCCTTGTTTTTTCTATCTATCTATTTGTATGTGTTTGCATTCTTGAGCACAGAAGTGCTGCAGAGTTTCTTAAGGCTGCAGAGAAATCTTTGCAGCAAGGTGGTCTACTGGCCTTATCAATAAATGGTGTATATATCTTACTGAGGATCAGGACTGATAGTAAGCAAAATGTCAAAACATAAAATGAGTAATCAAGATAATGACTTGCTAAACATATTAAACATGCTGTAGCCAGTGAAATGTGTGAGCAGATATAATGTATATGCCTCTGAGTGGGTTATTTAAGTGTCTATGTGATTTTTCTACTCTTTCTCCCTCTAATACAGTGATCAGCACTGTTGTAGTTAATAGCTGCTCTTCTTGTTGGGGTCCAAGAAAGATGAACATGTATAATTGTAATTACTTCAATAGACATGTTACACAAGCTATTAATAAACTATGATATCCAGCTACTGAGACTTAAGGCCATTGGTTACTGACTCACTACTTAGCTCATCCCCACCGATAATACATATAAAGTGCATTCTTGAGATATAGTGTAATAGTAGTATTTTCAACTTGACAGGATCTAGAATCACCTAGAAGACAAATCTCTGGGCATGACCATGAAGGATTTTATAGATTGGGTTAACTGAGGTTGGAAGACCCACACCTCAACTCAGGTGGCACCATTCCATTTAATGCAACCTGGGGTACCTGGTTGCATTAAATGGAGAAAGAAAGCTGAGCATTAACGTTCATCTCTTGGCTTTCTGAGTGTTGGTGCAATGTGACCAGCCTCCTTACATTTCTGCTCTCTTGCTTTCTCCTCCAAGATGATTTATATCCCCAAACTGTGAGTCCAAATAATTGCTGTATTTATTAAATTGATTTTGTTACATATTTTGTTACAAGCAACAAGAAACGTAACTGATGTGCAATCCCTTGATATATAAAATAGATTGGTGGCTGGAGAGATGGCTTAGCAGTTAAGCACTTGCCTGTGAAGCCTAAGAAGGCCGGTTCGAGGCTTGGTTCCCCAGGACCCAAGTTAGCCAGATGCACAAGGGGGCACATGCGTCTGGAGTTTGTTTGCAGTGGCTGGAGGCCCTGGCGTGCCCATTCTCTCTCTCTCTGTCACTCTCAAATAAATAAAAATGAACAAAAAAAATTAAAATAGATTGGCAACTCATTAGCTGAGAGTGCAGATAATTTCAATAAATTTTGTTGGGCAAGAATTTATATTTTGTCCAAAGCATAAAACATTTGGAAAATTTAACCACATAATATTTACATTTGAAAAATAAATATAGAGTTCATTCAATAACTAAAAATTATTCTAACTTAAAATTAGGGGATTGATAAATGTATAATTGTGACTTTTCATGACAAAATTAATTCATTAAAAACATATATATTTTTAATCCTAATAGACCTTAGAGTTTTATAGTCTATTTTATTCTTCCTTACAGAAATAAACCTCTTATGACTTACCTTGCCTCATTGTAGATATTTGGTAACTAGGTAACTCATTATATTTTTGAGTCAGCAAGTTCTTCCACTGGAAATTATAATTGTTAGACAGAACTCTTTTAATTTTGAAGTAAATTATTTTCCTAAAAATAAAGTTCTATTCTACTAATAAATTGACATTTGAGTCAGTCAATTCTACTGCTGACCAACCATAAGTATTAGGTAGAATTCTTTTTATATGCAGTATGGATATGTGTGTGTGTGTGTGTGTGTGTGTGTGTGTGTGTATCAAGTACTACCCTAAAGAAAAGTCTAGATTAAATTGAGTCCATTGTTCACAATGACAATTCTTTTTCTTTAATTTAAAAAAATTTTTATTTATTTGTTTGAGAGCAACAGACAGACAGAGAGAGAGAGAGAGAATGGGTGTGCCAGGGCCTCTAGCCACTGCAAAGGAACTCCAGATGCATGTGCCCCCTTGTGCATCTGGCTTACGTGGGTCCTGGGGAATTGAGCCTTGAACCAGGGTCCTTAGGCTTCACAGGCAAGCTCTTAACCATTAAGCCATCTCTCCAGGCCCACAATGACAATTCTTAATATATTTGAAGACAGCTGTCATGTTTTCCTAGAGCCTGTAATATTAGCCCTAAGTATTCTGTTCCTCTAACTATGTGTAATAGCAAACTCTAACCAAAACTTCTGAAGAAGTTGGCATTTGCCTCATGATACTATAATTTACAAATCTTTCTTTTTAGGGACAATAAGAAGAGCATTTGACATTCCAGATGTGTTTTCACAGTTTTGGAGTATATAAGAATTATTTTTCCTTAGTGTTGTGTTTCTATTTTATAGTTTGTGATTTCACTAGCATTCTAAAAAGTTGAGTAGATCATCTAAACCCTTAGGAATTTTATTCTAAATCTATTATTAAACTGAGTTTTTAATGTACTTTTTGCATGTAATAGTTTTCTGGAAAACAATAGAAAAGTTTATACTTCTTTGTAGTATCTTAAGATTGTTATTTTGAAGTTAGCAATACTTAAGCTTAATTTCAGGGAATTAAAACTTGAATTAAATATTTAAGGTTGTGTGTGCTTATAAATTAACATTACTGAATTTCGAAAATTTCCGCTTTGTTTACTAGCTTCTTTGGGATGACATGCTACTACAATTTCTAGATATGTAACATAATCCCTGATAGATTTATTTCAAATATATCAATGTTAAATGCACCATTAGGAATTTTTTTGTGTAAATTATTCATTCATAGATATTTTCCATTCATGTTACTTCCAAAAATAATATGTTCAAATGAAAACTAGTTTAAAATATTCAACATCATCAATAATAAAATGAATCATAAATGAAAAATTATATTAAATATTGTATGAAGTACAAAATAAGACAGAAGTAAATGGTGATGCTTTATGTTAGGTTACTGGTTACCCTTGGGGTTGGGAAGATTTTAATTGGCTGGGTGAGATGCTTCTTGGATACTGACAATATTTTGTTTGATTCTCTCAGAATTAGACACATATTTGATGAAGTAGGTCATTCATTTGCTTCTGATGAGTACATGTTTCTGTGTCTGTATGCATTTTAGCTAAATGAAAAGTTATGAACTATGTTGACTATTTGCTTACTAGAAATTCTAATCATATTTCTCCAAGCTACGTAATCCATTTGGTAGTTCAACTGGTAGCAACTTTATTTTACCTGTAATGCTTTCTTTATTTTTGTAAAACATTAAAAATGTTGTGAAATTACTGAAATATTTACAGTGCTAAGATATTGTGCATATAACAATGGTCACTTCTTCAGATAGAACTTTTCATGTATTATGGTTCAAAATGGATGTGGACTGATTTGGAATGTTGTCATGAATAGGTGGTGACATTTTCTACTTGCCTTCCATGGCTCCTTCAAGCCTAGAAGAGTAATACTTCTTTACATAATCTACTATAGTCTGTGATATTTCTTTATTTGATTGGTTTATGCATTCATATATCTCTATTGGAATCTGCTGAAAGTGACAGAATGTGCCCATTAGAAATAATTTATTGCCACTTTGCCTCAAGACATTGGACCAAACCATAATTAATAGTAACTTAAAGAGAATGCAGTAGTAGGTACTGGAGACTAAGCTGAAAGAGATCAATGAAGAGGAATGATGAGGTACAGGAGACTAAACAGACAAAAGGCATGGGAATAACTAAAGTGGAGAAGAATAGGCTTAAGGAGGGATGAGAAATGAAAGGACATAAGACAAAATGGGATAAAATGCAAGCATGATTATCCTTCCTTAATCATCCCATACCATTCTTACTCTACCAAACCTTGCCCTCATTTCCATTCTTTACTTTCTTTGATGATTGTTTGAATAATGTTCATCTGTTCCTCCATCAATTTCTGTATTTTCTGTTACTTGGGAATCCCTCCTTTATTATTTTCTCCTTGTTGTTTTAATCCTTTTAAGAAACATATATTTGAGTTCTGGACACTTTAGTTGGTTCTGAGGATGCATTAGGAATATAGGACACCTATAGCACACCTGCTCTTGTGCTAGGTTTTTCTGTGGCTTCAATTAACCATACTCATTCAAGATATTCCTCAATGTACTCTTCTCAGGTTGATGTTTGTATCAATTAGTCTTATGTAAACCTAAATCATATATATATATATATATATATATATATATACATACATATATATACATATATATACATATATAGATGGTATGTGTGTGTATTTGGGTGTCTAATTACATAAATGTATGTAATGTTTATGTGTATTTAGTTTGCAGTTTTACAGGTGCATGCTCTTCTATTTGTTGGTCATTTGTGATTATTTTCATTGAATATCTATGGTTCTATATTTTATTATTTCATTTTTTATTAGAAACACAAGGACATTTTCATACAAGTACATATTGTATAATGAGCACATTTTCCTTTGTAATATCTTATCTATTCTTTCTCACTCATCATGCCTTCTATTCCATATTTTGAAAACAAGGTTATAGAAGAAAACATTTAGTTTCTATATTATGTCAGTAAATGTTTTCCTGGAAAAGTAAGTTTGGATTATAAGACATATACCACATTTCTGAAAAAAATTATACAACATAGACAACTACTTGAAGATAACAGTGGTTAAAGAGGCCTAATAGATCTTTATTTAGCTTTTTGAATTTTAAGAAGTTAGAGTTTTCTTAACTTATGGGTGACATTTGTAGGTCTATATTACCTTCATTTTACAGACACAAAATTTCTTTGCCAGGGAAAATTTAGATGAAACTCCAGTGTCATTGGATCAAGTAGAGTTTAAGATATTCACAAATAACATTTAGTGTGCAAATAAACTGACAGACATTACTATGTGTCTCATATTGCATGCGCACACAAGTACCTAGAGTGTAATGGTAGATTCACCTCAGTTCTCTAACCTCAATACTAGCTTACATTTGGGGGGTCATGGGTTTCAAGGTAGGGTCTCACTCTAGCTCAGGCTGACCTGGAATTCATTATGAAGTCTCAGGGTTGCCCTGAACTCATGGTGATCCTCCTACCTCTGCCTCCCGAGTGCTGGAATTAAAAGCATGTGCTACCATGCCCGGCTAACACTAGAGAAGCAAAAAGAGAGATGGGTAGGAGAATAAACATTTATTTGTCATATGTGACAAATAGTAAATAGCATTTATATTATCTTGTCTTATGCCCAACAATGTTCTTAAAAAGTTACACAATTTAAGCTATGCAGTTCTCGACCAACTGTGTCAGTAGGCGCTATGATTTGGACATGTTTGTCTCAAAATGCACATGTGTTACAAGCTTGGTGATGATGTTAAGAGGGGGTGGGAATGTCAAAGTTGAGGACTGTTAGCAGGCCTTAGGTCACTGGGTCATTTTCTCAGAAGGAACTGTCATAGTTATCTTGGGATGTCAGTCAAGTTTTGTCTTCCTGTCTGGCTCTTTGTTTTCCTTTCTGGCATATATGTTTGCCATTATGATGCTCTCTGCCAAGATTTTGTCACCAGAGCCATGCTGATATAAACACTATGCATTTGAACTTATAGAATGGTGATGTAACCTCTAAGCCTGATTAGCAGTTATTCAGCCTCAGATAGTTCATGAAAAATAGATGAATGCATTAAATGTCATTACTTTTATTTTCATGTGAGAAAGTTGAAACAAATGCAGATGTTACAGATAGAATGAGGAATGAGGAAGAACCAAAGCTGGCAGTCAGGAAGTTTAATGTCTAAGTGTGTTTCTTGAAATACTGTGCTGTATAAGGTCATAAGGAGGCTGTAGGGTGAGTAGTTTGTTTAAAAGGTGTCATGTCAATTCAGGTTGATATACTGTCTTCAAGCCACAACTCTTGTTAGTTAGAGTTGAAACATCCGCTGATCTGAAAAGGCAGCACAGACTCTATTCATTTGTCAATAAAGGAAAATATCTAATCAATAATTCAACCAATCAGTTATAAACAATAATATTATTTGCAACCATTAGTAGAGGTATTTAATTTTTCACTTGAGGATTTATATAATTAACAAAAATTTATCATTTGCATTTCTCTGTTTATAAATATGCACTTTATAATTCCTTAGCCACTAATATTTTCTTCTATGTATCTCCATTTTCCTTGGCTCATTCTCCATTTATTCTAACCACTGCCTGTACCCATTTTGAAGACCACATAAGAAACAAGTACAAAAATCCCCAAAATTGTATGTCGAAAATAACATTTGTAAGTGTGCTGTCATAAAGCTACCTAGTATAGCTGTCAAGAACAGATCCTTGCATATTCAGAAAGTTTGAGGCTAAAGTTTTATACCCCTGGTTGCTTTGAAATCAGCCATTGTGGTGTGTATGCATATCATGGAAGATGGAAAACACTTGCTGTTTCTTTTTAAAAATATAGTTGTCTAGTACACTACTGCACTGTTTCTTATTTATGAGAGCTTTATAGGTTCTATCCCTATTCTTTCATGTTCCCATTATCCTGTGTAACTGGTATCTGCTTCTTTTGACACTATAAGTGAATGGAAGGGAATGAACATTTTCTCAACACCTCATATATTAATTACAATATTTGTAGTACCTATTTTTGATGTTCATATCAATTTGGTGAGTTAAGGAATATTCCCATTTTTGGACTAGAAAACTGTGGTTTGGATAGGTTAAACTCCTCTGAAGTCAAACACATAATAGGAATTGGAGTTGAATTTATTTCGAGATATATATGGCTTAAACATCCATAATCTTTCTATCTTATGATGCTGACTCTGATGAATGTATGTCAGCAACTTTCCATTCTATGTTCATTTACAGTTGCTAATTTTGAAATATTTTAGAAAGCAATCAACATGGTTGTCTAATTCATTAATTGGTTCTGTAAGTACTCAAGAAGTAACCAGGGTCCAACCTATTAATTAATTAATTTGCAAGGGGGGAGAGAGATAGAAACTAGGTGTGCCAGGGCCTCTAGTCACTAAAAACAAACTCCAGATGCATGCACCACCTTGTGAATCTGGATTTATGTGGGTATTGTGGAACAGAATGTAGGTTGTTAGGCACTACAAGCAAGTACCTTAACTGCTGAGTCATCTCTCCAGCCTGGGATAGTCATATTTAATGACATATTGTAAAATTAAAGTGATTGGCACTTGAGCAGGATGAGAAAGAGTATGGAAAGCATTGCTTTCTCTTAAGAAACATTTGAAACATGTTTTCTAGAGAGAAAATCTTGCCTTCTTGACCCCCAAGAAATCCTATCACATTCCTCTTCCAGTTCAGACTCGACCTGTATTCAGTGCTTGGCATCTGCTCTCAGAAGCTTACTCTTCTGTAACACTGATGCTTAATAATAATAAATTCTCTAAAAACAAACATCATTTACATTGTTTAGTTTTGGATATGGAGGAAATAATGAAGATGTAGGTGTAAAGTATGATCACATCAGTAAGGATTAAAATTAATAATCCTTATATGAGTGCTGAGTAGAAAAACCATAATTCTTTGCCTTACTTCTAGTATACATTGTAACATGTTCAAAGAATTCCAACCTTTGTATCGGCTTTTCTTTCTTTTTTTAATCTACATACATTTTCATGAAAATTAACAAAAATAGTCTACTATGTTCTCCTGTGTCTTCACAATACTTATATACTTAAGACATAACTATCATTACCTCAGGATGAACCATCTTCAGAAGTTGGATACTTAAGAGAGGTAACAAAGCTTAGGTAAAGTCATTAGGTAGACCCTTGATTAGATATGACTGGTGTTTTTATAAGAGTTTAGAAGACACCTATAGAAGAAAGACCATGTAAAGATAAACAAAGAAGAGAGCAAGCTATCTATGAGCAAAGGGAATAGGCATCAGATACCAGCACTGCAGGCATTCTGATCTTTGACTACAGCTGCAAGTAATTGTCAGAAAATAAATTTGTTGTTTAAGCCACCCAGTCTGTGATACTTCATTATAGGAACCCTGAAGCCTGATGCACCATTTTACACAGGACAGGTATGCCTGCATTATTTCATTAGACAAACTGTTTCCATTTTCCTCCTAGGGTCTGACAGGGATCAGGGTATTTGTATGGTGGACAGTGTAGTGAGGGGGAGAGGGAGTGTGAATAGATTCATTCCTCTGATGTCTGACTCTTTGACTGTTCTTCATCTGGTAAGTATCCATGGGCAATTGAATGATATAGTTTTTGTCTTGGTTTCTTCACCAAAGTAACGAAGTTAAGAATCACATTTTCTCATAAGCATGTGAAATTTAATAAGTTATAACACACAAGTGCTTTTTACAGTTCTTAGTGTCTACAAACTAATACAGTCATTATATGATGATTCTCACCTTTAATGTATAATCTGAACATATTTAACCTTAACAAATAGAAGGCTACTTTAACAATTCTTAACACTGGAATTTAGGGTTCTATTACTTTCAAAACATATGCCTACATGTATGTTCTAAAATATCTTTATGATGAAGAATTAGGGAATCAGCAGAGGAGAAACTGCTTTAGTTAATGAAATACTTGCCCAGCTTGCTATACCTAAGTTCAGATATCCAGAACCCACCTAAATAATGGATGTGTTGGGGCTCTCTTGTCATCACATCACTTGGGAGGCAGAGGCAGCCAGCTCTCTAGTGTAAGCTGGCTAGCTAGATTAACTGAATTTGTGAGCTCTGGGGTCATTCAGATACCCTTGTCAGTAAGGTGGAGAGTGATTAAGGTATCTGATGTCAACTTCTGACCTCCAT
Organism: Dipus sagitta; assembly: GCA_036346955.1. Taxonomy (NCBI): domain Eukaryota; kingdom Metazoa; phylum Chordata; class Mammalia; order Rodentia; family Dipodidae; genus Dipus; species Dipus sagitta. The sequence continues at coordinate 194,767,743 of CM070770.1, forward strand.
GTGCATATGCACATATGCAGATTTATCTGCACACATGTGGGCCCATACATATATCATGACACATACACACATGCATATACAATGCACACACACAAGCAAATAAATAAAAAATGGAAAAATGATTTCTTTCTCTACTGTGTGTATGTATGCATTTTCATACATATACAGAGATACACATACACTTCCTTATTAACCCAAGAAGACATGACCTATTATCACTTCCCTTGTCAGAGTAAAAACACATTTCTAGGCATTGCCAAGTTTCCTGGGGCTCCTGAGTCCCTTTGAATGCCTCAGTCACTGTGTCCTGAACTATCTTGTTGAATTAATGAGGCAAAGTGGGTATGCAGACCATTGCTGATGAGTGGACTAAAAATACCTTCCATTGAATATTTTTCCTTTTTATTATCATAGTTCCCTCTTAAATTAGTGCTATTAAATGGAGGACACACTTCGACTGGTGTTTTCCTGATTTGAGATTATTGCTTCTGCTGCATTTAGATTTTGTTCCCCTGGGGAGTTGCAGAACCAACTGCCTTTGAACATTGTGAGTGCCTAATCAGTTATATTATGCTAATAAGCTTTAATACGGTGTGGCCTTGGGTTTATAAGCACAAACCTTATTGTAAATGTCAAAATAATTCTGATCTTAATATATCCCCTGTAGTGAAACATTAATAAGGGCCATAGGAACAAGTACTGTAGGTGGTTATTTCTTAATGGACAAGGATCCTTTTGCTGTTTGATTTGGAGATCAAAACCCTGTGAGACAATAAATAGCTAGCATTTAATTTCAGAATGTGATGTTTGCCCTCCCCACAGCAAGGGATAATTTCTTTTGAAAATCCTCATTTATTAAGCCAGTATCACAGCACCAAGGATGTAATATGTTTTCCTTGCTCCTAATTGTCAAGCAAGTAAGTAAGTAGAGGTTCTGTGTTTATCATTGTGTTATAGTTATAGAATATATATATATATATATACATATATATATATGTGTGTATATATATATATATATATATATATATATATATATATATATATATATATATTGGTTTCTCGAGGTAGGGTCTCACTCTGGTCCAGGCTGACCTGGAATTCACTATGTAGTCTCAGGGTGGCCTCGAACTCATAGTGATCCTGCTACCTCTGCCTCCCGAGTGCTGGGATTAAAGGTGTGTACCACCATGCCTGGCTTTAGAATGTATTTTTAAAAGTGAACTTTGCTGTCAGTAGTCTAGTGTAAATGTTCTTGCTGAAACAAAACTCTTGTCAAGGAGGTTGAATGACTTTATACCATGGCTGAGTTAGATCTAAAACTCAATTCATTTGATTCCAAAATCCGCTTTTCACTGGGAGGGGATGGCATTAAGATATGCAATTCTTAATAATAATTATTTGAGGGATATAGCATAGTTGTTAAGCTCTAATGCATTGTATACTAAAATAGTTTTGAGACAAATATGGAAAATACATAATGACTAAAGTTGTTTTAGCATCTATAGAAGAAAAAAGTCAATAGAGTTTTACTGCTTATTTGACTGCATTCTAGCCCTTTCATCCCATATTCTAATATTTAAAATGGGTTATGCGTGTTAAAGTAGATTTTTCTCCCCATGATATATAGATATGGATATATATGTATGTTTGTGTATATATATAGTTTGGTTTTTTTGAGGTAGGATATTTCTCTAGCCCAGGCTAACCTGGAATTCACTAGGTAGTCTCAGGCTGGCCTCAAACTCATGGCTGTCCTCCTACCACTGCCTCCTGAGTGTTGGGATCAACGGTGTGTGTGCACCTGATAACCTCATGATATTTTTATTGATAGCATATACTATACTTCTATGAGAGAAATAGGAATAAAAAATGTGAAATTCCCTTCACCAGTGAGATTGACAGGTGATCCCTATGTTTCTCTTCAGTCTAATTCCAAAATCAGAAGGGTAGTGGTAGATTCAAAATACTGTGATTTTAATTAAGGCACAGCATTTCTTTTTTTCTTTATCATCATCATCATCATCATCATTATTAACAACATATTTTGTATAGATCCATCATGTGCTGGTCTCCCCTTTTCCCTTGTCCCTGCCTCCATTCCACTGGGGATGCTCCTCAGTGGGGTTATAGGTATTCCCTATGGGGTTGTGAGTTATGCCTTGTGGGAGCAGCAGTCAGTTATTTTAGGGAGGTGGGAATGTCCCTGGGCTTAATATCTCAACCTGTGGCTCTTAAAATCTTTCTGCCCTCTCTTCCACAAAATACCCTGAGCTGTGGTGTGTGGGGCTTTTTTTTTTTTTTTTTTTTTTTGTGGGTGAGTTTTAAGTTTACTTCAGTAATAAGCTCTCAGGAGCCTCTGAATCTCTGCTTTGGTAGGTGTTGAGTATCCTCAGGGTCTATCTCCTTCACCCTGAAGCTGATTATCGGGTATAGAATGGAAATAGCACTCTTGCTGCTCTCCCCAATTTCTCTGTGATTTCAGCTAGGGCTTGGCTGAAGTGCAAGAGGTAGTTTATCTCCCCATGTCTCCCTTCTGAAAAACAAGAACAGATTCTCCAATGGAGAGTCAAGTCAGTATAATTTAAGTGGGATAAGCATTATTAATTTAGGGAGAATTCAATGTATATAGCCCTTCATTTAGCCAAAGGCTAGTGAAAGTTTCACACTGTAGTGCCTAATCTTTGTCTCCATAGGATTCTGCTCTGGTTCTCAACTCCAGATATGGATTCCTTTACCCTGAGGGGATCTGTTAGCTAATCAGAAAGCTATTGGTTACCCACCAATGCTGTGTGCCACTATTGTACTGCAGTGTACATTCTGTTAGGGTGTTTGTTTCTAAGTAGCTTGGACCTCTGGCTACTCAAACCTTTGTGGGTCACTTTCTCCCAGTAGCTCAAGTAGCTCTTCCCAGCACTAGATAGGCTGTCTGGGGATTGGCTCTCTTCTGGATTCCAGCCAGGTCTTTCCATACTCTGTGCAGGCAGCATATGGTCTCTTCAACAATAGGGTCTTACCTTTTGCCTCAGGGCACAGAATTTCTTAAGCCTGAAGAATCCATCCAGAATACAGACTTAATCTTTGTACATCACTGTGGATTTAAATTTTTTTTATTGTTTACTTATTTATTTGAGAGAAAGAAAGAGGCAGAGGGAGAGAGAAAGAGAGAGAGAGAATGGGCGCAACAGGGCCTCCAGCAACTGCAAACAAATGTCAGATGCATGCAACCTCTTGTGCATCGGGCTTACCTGGGTCCTAGAGAATCAAACTGGGAACCTTTGGGAGCCTTTGGCTTTGCAGGCAAATGCCTCAACCACTAAGCCATCTCTCTAGCCGTCACTGTGGATTTTAACAACTGGAATGCATTTGATTATCTGTAGACTTTGAGACATTTTGATGGAAGGTTATTGCTGATATTTAGAGAAAGGGTAGGCTGTCCCTTGGAGATTTCTAGCTGCTATGATTGACAACTGGTTCCCATTCCTTTGGTCAGGTGTGAGTATATATCAAAATGAATTTCTGAGTGCCATCAAAAAGGGAAAGTGGGAGGTTTCTACTTGTGTGATCTTGAAAGATCTTAAAGGAATCATTTTAAAAACAAATTGCTTAAAAATCATGTAGGGGGGGGGCTGGAGAGATTGCTTAGTGGTTAAGGTGCATGCCTGCGAAGCCTAAGGACCCAGGTTCAATTCTCCTGGTCCCACATAAGCCAGATGCCAGATGCTAGAAGCCTTGGTGTGCCCATTCTCTCTCTCTCTCTCTCTCTCTCTCTCTCTCTCTCTCTGACTGTAATGAATAAGTAAAAATTTAAAAATTATAGCAGCACAAGTAAAGTACTTTTAATATGAAATAGAGACTTTTAAACTGAATGTGGTATTACTTTTGGTTAAGCAAACTAGTATTGGATTTTCTCTTTAGTGTCAATGATTTAAGATGGATTTGTTCAAGCAAGACTTTGTGGAAAGTGCTCACTTGAGGTGAAGTTGTATGACCTTCAAACCAATGTTTTATTTATTTTTTTGATTTTATTTTATTTCACTTTTTATTAACGTTTTCCATGATTATAAAAAAAATCCCATGGTAATACCCTCCCTCCCCCGTTTCCCCTTTGAAATTCCTTCTCCATCATATCCCCTCCCCATCTAAATCACTCTGTCTTTTATTTGGATGTCATGATCTTTTCCTCCTCTTATGATGCAAACCAATGTTTTATTTAATTAATCAATTAATTTTGTGGTATTGAAGAATCAAATCTGGGGAATCACATATGTTAAGTAAGTGCTCTACCACTGAACCACATCATCAGTCCTATTAACTATTTATTTGAATCTAGTTTTCCTGACAGATTTATTATTTTCAGTAAGGCAATCTGAAGTTGAGAAAGAATGAAGAGTTGGACAAATCCTATAATGACATTTTGACTGACCTTACCTGTGTCTACATGTTATTTAAGTTATATTTTAAATATTTCATCATTTTAAAGGATAATCTGCATAGTAAATGATGTACAAAAGCTTGAAGAACCATAAAACAAAAACTTTTCTTTTACTACTAGGAGATGCTTATTTCCATGAAGAACAGAGCCCTTCTCTGATGACATTGGGCCATATGTTAACTAATAGTCCAAAGGCAAAATTTCTATGCTTTCTGTAACTGATCTTGGAACCCTCACATTTAAAGAATATAATTGCTAACTTTTTTCTGTATATGGAAAAACTAGAAGTGATTATATATTTAAGTATTTTCTTCCAGAATGTAAAGAATTGAAAACACGTTTGTTTCAATTGGCACAAAGGCCTCTCTTTCTACACAATTTGTGCTGGTTTTCCAAGGTTGGCTAGTCAACTTAATGACTGACAGCTGAGGAGCATATTGCATTGTTTCTGTAATGGCACCACATTGCTCTTCTGGGGAGATTAACTTATGGTTGTACTAAGCATATGAATAGGGTAAATACCCTCAGTGTTTCACCCTAATCAGCTATGTAGTTGAAAGGGTCTAGATGAATGGTAAATGCTTGATCAGCTTAGCAAAAGATAAAGAATTAGGAAGAAAGAGGGTTCATTTCCTCCTTTTCATTGATATGAACTTTATACACTCTTTTTGTTTCTTTTAAAATAATTAAATAACTCAGTGGAGTAAGATTCTTTGCATTGTTACTTAACAGACCAGGGTTGAGTTACATTGTTGGTGGGCAATAATGTTATAGAGCACATATGTTTCCATACATTTGCTGCTTAAGATGCGGCCAGGTTCTTAGTTTTTACAACCATAGCAAATGTGGGTACTGAATCCAGACTGTTGTGCTAACCCTATTTTCCTTTTAAGAGGAAGAAAATTGATACTGGATTTAGATTTCAGAAATTAAAGCTAAAAACAGTATATAATATTGAGAACATTCATTTATTAGTGTGATTTTGCATCTTCTATTTAGTTTCATGTCGTGAAATTCCTTTCAACATACAATGATTTTTGTTGGACACAGCTTGAAGTCTTCCATCATAATTAATGAACACAGACATAATTTCCCCTTCTCCTATGCAACAGATACCAAAAATTCAACCCTGTATGTGCCCTGTTGGTTTTGTCCTAGTCTGGCTCCCTGTTGCTTCTCTCCTGCTGTTCTATCCCTAAACAGACTGTAGGCAGGCTGACCATCTGCTGCCAGGTCACAACTGCCTCTTCCAAAAACATGTTCCCAATCTTCCATCCCATTTCCACGTGCCTGAATATTGATATCTGTTGCTTTTACCACCTCATAAAAGGCTGACAAAACAGGTCCCTATTGGGAGTCCTCGGTTTTAAATATTCTAATAAGACATATAAATCTCATCTTTTATTTCACATAAATGTGTTGTGTACACAGTTCTTTTTGAAAGTCTTTCCTATGATTTAATTCAGGCTCTCATGTACATGTTTGGGAAGTATTCCATATGATAGACCACACTAAGTTACACATTCTATATGCTAATTGTTTCCTGCTAATGAATGTGAATGCTCTTATAATTTAATTTTAAACTTTGTTTCATTTGTTGTTATGAAATTTGTAGTAAGTGCTTATGTCTTACATTAAGAATCCAAAGATGTGGGCTGGAGAGATGGCTTAGCAGTTAGGCGCTTGCCTGTGAAACCTAAGGACCCCTGTTCGAGGCTCAATTCCCCAGGACCCACATTAGCCAGGTGCACAAGGGAGCACACGCGTCTGGAGTTCGTTTGCAGTGGCTGGAGGCCCTGGCTCTCTCACTTTCTCTCTCTTTCTCTCTGTCTGTCTCTCTCTCTGCCTGTTTCTCTCTCTGTCTGTCTCTCTCAAATAAAAATAAACAAAAAAAATTAAAAAAAAAAGAATACAAAGGTGTAAGAAACCAGCTAGAGAAGTAACAGAACTTTTTGTATACCAAGTACATAGCTGGACAGATCTGAGGTAGACTAATTTCTGGGAAGGATAGCATGGCTTACTCATGAGAATCTTCTTTTTCTTAGTTAAAAATCTCGATGTGCCTCAGGTATTCTGGAATACAGCCAGAATCTAACAATTTTTTCATATCGTACCTCATAAAATTCATGGATATAGCAATACCTTTCAATTTAATAAAGTCATTTCTATTGGGATCTACAATAAGATATTACAATCCACAGGTCTCATACAGAAAAAGAGCTTAGAGAGACTCCAGAACAATTCTGTCCAATAGAAACGTAATGTAAAACATCTAAGTAATTATGAATTTTTTAGTGATCACACTAAAGAGAATTAAAAGAAAAATGTTCAATTAGCTTTTAATAAAACATTCTGTTTAAATAGATGCATTCAGTATATTTCCACATATATAAATACAAAAATTAAGCATATGAAATATAGATTCTTTGTTTGACTATCTAGTATATATTTTACAATGACAGACCATCTTATATTTGATTTATTTTTTACTTCTGTGCTTGTGTGTAGTGGGTTGTATGCACGTTTGTTTGTATCGTGTCTGCATATGCTTGTGCCCATGCATTGCCCATGTGTGCTCCTGTGGTGGCTAGAGTGGAACTTTGTGTGTTCTGCTCCATTTGCTCTTCTGCATGCTCTTTTTAATTTTCTTTTTTAGATTGGATTGGTCCTGTAGCTTGCCATTTTTTCCTTAAGCTCTGGTGATAATGGGGTCTATGATCCCCTATGGATCTGGGGTTACATACACAGGTGGTCATGCCCATTTGCTATGTGGGTCCTGGGGATTGAACTTGAGTAGTCCCTTGGGCATCTTCTGGCCCTTATGCTTGCACAGGAAGTGCTCTTAACTGCTGATCCATCTTTCAAGCCCACTTGCAATATTTTGAAATCTCAATTCCTCTAAAGGAATGAGTGCTTATCCTGCCCCTTATAGAGCACCTTTAAAAAAATAAAGAAATAGGAAAACTAGAAAAGAGAAGTACATATCAAGGGTGTTTGACTAGTTAGTGATAGATGGCATTTGGGTTGTTGAATTCTATGAAAATAGCAAAGCAATAGTCTATTAGAAAACTAGAAAACTTTGTCTTCTCACTCAGACAGTCATTCCTTTAAGGCAGAAATTCGCATGCTATTCAAATAAAATTGCCCCTTATATTTAGGCTAATGAGGATGGTAATAACTCAGATTTTCCCAATACTTATTTTAAGAGATATTATTTATGTTGTTATAACTTTAAAAATTATGTATATACTGTAAGATTTACTGCTTTCCAAAGTTTAGATTATTCAGAGAATTCACTGTAGTAGACTTCAGATGTCAGTCAGAGGTAGAATACTTGCTTAGTAGGTAAGAAACCTGTGGGTCAGTCCTTCACCACAAAAATCAACAACAAGCAACCTCAGATAATTTATTGTAATAGAAATTAACTTTATGCATTTAAGTCAGTCAAATATCATATTCTTCTTTCAATGTTAATTTTCAAATTTCCATAGTTAAATATAAAATGAAGAGATATCACAATGTTGTACAATAAATGGTAAAAAGTAAACCATCACTTCCTATGCAAAAAATGGGAGGCTTAATGATGAAATTCCACAGAAAAACCACACAATTTGACATCTCATTTGTGCCATGTAGCATGACTTCTTTAAAAGCTCTAATCTCATTTCCAAAAGGAAATAGAAAATCAATGAAAACATCAACAAGGAAAGTAAGCCAGGTGATTCAAAGAGGAAATTGAAAATCAATAATGCACCCATCAAAGTAAGTTCTATGGTAAAATCTGTAAAGGAAATTAATGGGTATTATTAGATGGATAAAAATATTTGTATATAATATTTGGAATGACTTAATTTTATAAAAGCAACATAGGAACACAGGAAACTTAATCCCTTAAAGAGTTCATGCTATGATCATTTATTGGTTTGGCTCTGAAACCATGGAGGGATGGAATGAATATTAATTCATCATTATATAGTTATTGGATAAATTGTTTTAAGTTATTATGCATATATATATATATATATATATACATAACTATATTTTTTTGAATTGATTCTTGAGACAAAACTAGGTATATGGTAGTTAAATCTGGAATTTTAATTTTTCTCAATTTTTTTAAAATTTAGGACCATTCTGCCCAAATGTTACATTTGGTTAGTTTTTCAGAGTTTAGTCACAATATAAATCTTTCCACTGTTTTATCTATGTATTTGAAGGACATAATATTAGCTTTCCTAAGACTTCATGTATTTATAGAACAAGGCTTAGCAAATGAACAAGAATCTAATCCCTTTGAAATAACTTTTAATCTATGTAATTTATAATGACTTTTAAATTACCTCAAGGTATTTTTAAGTGGTAAAGACTTCAGAATCATGAAATTGCATTATATCGTTAATGTAGATAGTAATTTAGTTACTTTGATACAGTAGGGTAGGAAATACATTGAATGAATCCTGAAGAGTTTAAATTTTTTTATTGAAGAAATGTTGAGATATTAAGGTGACTGTATGTATATCAAACTAAATTGTAAATTGTAAAGTTGCATGTGTTTTAAAAGTAGGCTTTATTTTGGAATAATTTTTATATTTATAGGACATGTGTGGTTTGATGTTCTATGTTAGCCACTAAGTGGTTATATTACTGCTACTTTATATTTGTGAGCTACATGATTTAATAGACTAAAAATGATATGTTACTTTTCTTATGAACCATGTTTTATAGGCAGAACTGCTGTATATCATATTTTGTTTTAAAAAGTATGTTTTTTTGTTTATTTTTTTAGAGAGGGAGAGAGAGAAAGAGAGAGAGAGACAGTTGTGGTGGGTGTGCCAGGGCCTCTAGCCACTGCAAATGAACTCCAGACACCTGCACCACCTTGTGCATCTGGCTTTATATGGGTACTGGGGAATCAAACCTGGGTCATTTGGCTTTGTAGGCAAGCACCTCAACCACTGAGCCATCTGCTCCAGCCCCTCTTTTTTGGTTTTTAAGCAAGTGATATCTATTAGGAATAACAGATAATTTAGCATGGAAATATGATAACATTTGTATCTGTTTTATATGAGAGAAAGAATATGATCCTAACTTGTCATGCTCAAGGAGGGATAAAGTACTTAAATTAAGTGCATCATACAATTTTTCTTTTGATTTCTACAAGATTTTGAAAATCTAATTGATGTTATGCCATATGCAGTTTTGAGTACTATGATATGATAGTCACTGCTTTACCAAAGGTAAGCAATTATGCCTTGGTTTATAAATCATATCTAGAGTAGTCTACAAAGGTTGATTTCTTGTATTACTCCTTCATGTGACATAATTTCCTTACAAGGTTTTGCTCATAATAACCACAAAAGTTACAATCTCTGGTTTGTATCAATAAGTACTTATCTGTGCATCAGTGATCTATATATGGTTTCCCAGCCTAACAGCTAGGGCCATAGAGTAGGCTGTATGTGGCTAAGGATGATCTCTCAATAAAGGGCTAGACTGAAAGAAGCTAAGATCACTGTATGTAAACTTCTGCCTACATATGGAAAGAATCAAATGTACTTATTTGTTGGCCATAGTTCAAAGTCAGTAAAACAGGGTGACGTACTTCTTCAGTGGAAACCACAGGGAGGTTAAAGGAAAATGCATAGTGATTTAGAAATAGATCACCACAAGTAAGGGAAGGGATGGAATGCCCAACCTCTCTAACATATTGGGGTTCTGTTATAATGTATGTATTGGCAAAACATTGAAATAACTGTGTCTCCAAACAAGGTAGATGTTTATATTCCTGTTATTCATAAATGTCCAAGTAAATGAGCCATGGTCAGTATAGAACTGTGAAGGACATTACTGCTTGCTTTTCAGGGACTTGTGTTTTTAGGGACTCAGAATGTGAGATGGCTTCACATAGTATGGAAAAAAGATGAAGGAGAACACATCACATCATTTTCTTTCCAGAAAAACAGACAAATAGCTGATAACCATTTTATTTACCCTTCATTGACTAGAACATGGGCATATGATTATACATAAATGTAAGGCAGTTTGTAAATATTGTCTTTGTTCTTTGTGTCTGTTCTGTGAGTCTTGCTAAAAATTTTATTTCTATATAAAGTGTAGAGAAAGAGTTGGGAATGAAAGTATGATATAACAAGACTTAGAGAAATTTTTTTTTAGAATTAACCCATTAAGTCTGGAACATGATAAGGTAGGCAAAAAGACCAAATAAATGATAGGATTATCTAAAATAAGTACATAAAATAATGGTTTATTTTAGTACAAAATGTATAGAAATAATAATAGACTTTGAGATGAGGGAAGATATAGATGAAAGATGATAAGAATTTATTTTAAGCAGATGGACACAGATCAATCCTGAAAATAGTGGTGTCCTGCATTTTTGTCAATAAAGTTGTGGTACATCTTAGGAACTTTAAGTCAACTGAAAGGGCCACAACCTTTATTCATTCTTACCATACCTCATTTTAATTTGTTTTAAGTACTTTATTTCCTCTAGAACTCATGAAATTGCTTTAAAAGAGTCTTTGAGATTTCTAAAGTATGCATAGCTGTTCAAATATTTTCTGAACCAATTAATGGACTTGCAAATCATATAAGAGGGGAAGAGTTAAGCTGAAAACTGCATTATACACTCTGTAAAGCTGAAACATAAAGGCTGTTCTGTGTACCAAGACACTGACTTAGGGACATGACTTTGAGTACAACTTCTCATAAAATAAGCAAACATTAGTTTAAAAATAATGGCAGCATCTTAGAGCATAATGAGAATATTATGCTGAGAATTTCATTTCTAGTGTTTTATTGGATAGCATTGTTATGTGCATGGCCACTGTAGATATGTTTCATGGCTGTGGGACTTATACGCCCATAAACATTCCTCATCTTTTATAAATTCTATCAAGACAGCTTCTAAATACATCTTTTATAAATTTGATCAAGGCAGATTCTAAATACATCTTTTATAAATTCTATGAAGGCAGATTCTAAATATTTCTAATGAGTTCAGAAATATTTTTAAAGTGTGTGGGGGTGTGGGTGGGTGCAGGTATTTGGTACGTTTTACACTGCACTTGAGAATGGGAATGTAGTGATGTTAAGATAGGCATTTTCTATTTATTTGTTTTAAAAAAGTATGCTGATTACTAGAAAAACTAAAATAGTAATAAAATTAATCTTATATATTTTTTAATATTTACCCTCTTGTTCCCTTAATTTAAAAGTCTTCTTTTATTTTAACATATATATGAATGTGGCAAATTCTAGCATTATACATCTGGGAGTTTAACATGACCTTCAGAACAGCAGTGTAAAAGGAATCTAGGTAAATATATGCTATTAACAGTTAAATAACTCCACCACCATGACTTAGTGAATATTTTCTTGCTTCTGTATGGTGAAAACATAGCACTGGGACCATTGTTGAAAAGTTCAAAAATACAAAAGTTGAAAATTATGTAATATTTCAAATGTCTGCATGACTCGACAAAAATAGTTTGATTCAACTTTGCTATAACTAAGGATTAGTTAAGCCTTGTTACTAAAACTTTTAACAAGGACCAGCTAATCAGTGATTGTATAATATTTGAGATAACCACATACTTTAAAATACTTTAAAAAATTCAAGTCTAATATCACCATACTAGTATGTAAAAAAATAGTATTTTATATTGTCAAAAATCCATGAGCTTTGTTTCAGAAATGACCTGAATTCTGAATGAATTCTTTCCAACTATGTATTTATTTTTTTTTAAATTTTTTTTTTCTCTTTTGATGAAGGCTTTTAGAAGAATGAACTTCCTCCAACTCTTTTCTTATACAAGATAGCCAGTAAACGAATTTTTCTTCACTCCTTTGCTTCCATGGTTACTAGCTCCATCTGTAGGGTAGACTGCATGCAGGTTGGTCTAATTTTCTTTCCTTGATATCCAGGTTTGTCAAATACTGTTGACAATGCAAAAACACTGCAATGTTGGAAAAATACCCAGCAAGAATCACTCCCAAACTTGAAATTGAGGAAATAGCTATGTGGAGTAGTGCTCAGGGCCGCTTGCCATTCAAAGGATTTCAGATCTTCCAGAGAGCCCCACAGACTCTAAGCCTTTGCCACAGTTTCAACAGCATGCTTTACTCTTTTTTGACAGCAGGAAACAATTCTTTGGCCCACTTTCTCTTCTAAACTTTAGCTAAACTTCAATCTCTTTTGTCCCCCCTCCCCTTCTTTTGCTAAAACTAGTGGTCACATGCTGAGTAAATAATCTATAGTCCATGATCTGCTGTCCTGTCAGGCTTGTTATCCACACTGTAAACCCTGGGGTCAGAAACCTGCCTGATAAGTATTCCCAGATAGGTTTCCTAACTACCTCCCCCACTGGTAGTCATCATCATTGCTTACATGCTTACTGAACTCCCTTATAGTGCATTGACTATATTTGGAAGAACTAATTGGTAGTTCTGGTGTCTTTGTTAGGAAAAAAATGACACTTTTTGAAGTTAATATAAAACTCTTCAGCAACAGCCTTTTATCAGATGTAACAAAACATTGTTTGAACAAATATGCTCTCAGTAGTGGTGACAGTTCATTTCTGCTTTCCTAGCTATCAACCTCTTAGAGGAAAGGACAGGAGAAGTTCCTTAAAGGCACAAAATTAGTTTTTGAATAATGTTAGCTCATGATAGAAAATTGTTTTACAAGTCAATAACTCAATTAAATTAGTTTCCAATTGCATTGAATTGGCATTTTTGTAATATATATTTAAATAAAACAGACTTCAGTTGCTTTAAAAGCAACTTTTAATATATAGAATAATGCTATTGATTCTATTAGAGAAAAGTTTATGAATTGTCATAATTAAGAGAACAACTGATTCTTCAGATATTAACATCAGCAAAATTAAAATAAAAGGGGTTCTACTCAGCTTTTACTAATGAGAGGGAAGGGAGGGTAGAGAAGAGGTGAGAGAGAGAGAAAGAAGTGTTTACATTTTTACTTTCATCTTTAAATTATAATATACATGCACTATTTTTCAGTGGAAAAAAGTAATCCATTAAATTACATCAACAAAGAGAGTCTGGAAGTTTTTATTCTCAATTTCTCATTGATGTGTTATCTACTCTCATTACTCTCAAAGAAAACCCTAATTAAAATACCTAATATTTATATTGCCAGGCTCCCCAGGCAGGTAGTGCTGAGGAAGGACCAGGCCCACTGGTTCCTCCCAAGGAGTTGAGGAGGAGGATGTGTGTCAACGGCCAGGAACAAACCACCAAGCCAGGAGTCTCGTCAAAGCAGGAACTCACTTTATTGTTACAGGCAGTTGCCTATATAGTGTTGAGAATGAGGGTGGAGATTCTAGGATGGGGGGAGAGGTAAGGGCCAATAGTATACCACGGCTTTTGAAATGATTGGTTCTAAGTGCGTGTGCACGGGAATTCCAACTCCTATGTGGAAGTAACAGGCCAGAGGCCATTAGGCATCTTTCTGAGTCATAGCTGGCCAGAGGCAGATTGCCAACCTTTAGCTAGGCTCAGGAAGTTCCACTAGGCCTCACGTCCAGGCCTTTCAAGGCCCAACATCTCCCCCTTTTGTTTTTGTAAGAGCATTTGTCACCATGGCCCCTGTCTTAGGTTGTCCCCCTCTGGGGATCTTACCCATCACTGGGTACCAGGTGGTTAGCTCACTGAAAACCCACTCCATGGCCTGTCTCAGGTAGTCTGAGATCTTACCCATCATCGGTCACATGGAGGGCAGAGGAGGTGGCAGTGGGTCATCTGAGGAACTTAATTCCTGAGTTGCCAGCCTGTGATAATGTATCTCAACCTGATGGATTTTTATTGCCTCTAGCCACTGGTGAATGAATTGTGTAATTTTGTTAATTACACAAGTCCCAACAGTGAAGAGAAGAAGGAGAAGGAGGGGCCCAAGTAGGGGGAGAAGGTAGGGTAAGAAGCTATGTAAGCCCATCCACAGTGGGTTGTATTGAAGGTCCCACTGTCTCCTCTCCAGGTCCTCTTGAAGCCTTTTGATCTTGTCCTGAATGATTCCCGATCTGTTGGCGTAGAAACAGCAATTTTCCTGTAAAAACAAGCATATGCCTCCCTTTTTGGCTGTTAATAGGTCTAGTCCCCTCCTGTTTTGTAGGACTACCTCAGCCAGGGAATCTAGCTGTTGTTGGAGATCAAGGATCAACTGGAGAGAGAGCTTTCTGTGGAGATTGACTGCCATACCCATCCCGGCTGTCCTGGTGGCCATGCCTGTGGTTATTCCCAACCCAACGAGTAGGGTTATATGGGCAACTGTAGTTGTATCATTGGTGATTACTGCAAGTAGCCGGGGAGGCCCAGATCAGAGGAAAAGCCAGCAATCCTCCGCAAGGGAGGGAGTTGTTTGGTTTAGTAGGGTGAAGACCATTTTAGGAACAGTCCTCAGGGGTGGGACACTCCCTGGAAAACTGATTGTCAGTGTCCCCTTGTTGGGACAAATATTTTCGATCCCTTGCTGGTATCCAAATGGGTCTTTGTTCATCTTGAGGGAAGACACATCCAAACCCTCTCCCTGCTGTGAGGGGTGGGTCTGGTCCTCTCCAGGCCCCAGTCAATGAGTCTCTCCATCTAACCTTAATTGAGCTGTATGTAACAGAGGATGACCAATGTTTTTGCAATGGAGACATTTTTTTTATTTCTAGAAAAATTTAAAATATTTAAGGTGAATAATGTTTTCTTTAGCTGATCATGGGGGGGGGGTGTAGTGATTCCCCCTTTTGTTTTTGTAATTGTGATTTAAGTGTTTGGTTATATCATTCCAAGATGGGTTGGCCTCAAGGGTTATATGGAATGCCTGTGGCATGTGTAATTTGCCACATCTGGAGGAAACTTGTAAAGTTTTTACTTACAAAGCAGGGGCCATTACCTGTTTTTACTTGATCAGGCAGCCCGAGAGTGGCAAAACATTGAAACATATGACTAATGGCATGTTCAAATTTCTCCCCAGCATGTGCAGATGCCCAACAGGCACACGGGAGAAAGCATCAACTGATAAGAAGATAAAGCCAAAAGCCACAACACACTTCAGGAACTCCTGCTAGGCACACTTTGTATATCTTTAGATTAAAATCTGAAAACCACCACCACACCTTAAGATCCACCCAGTCACATTGCCTCCAGCCAGGTGGCTGCAGAATGTAAACTACAAACAAATAAACAACTGAATCCCCACAGTCTTGACCAATTTAAGATATTCAGACCTGTAAAATCAAACAAGTTAAACACTTCTAACATAATCTAAAGCCAGTCTCTGTGCCTGTAATTTTAACTTGCTTGAGGTTTTCCAGCTTAAAATCTTAAATCTCTGAGTCCAATATCTCTAGCCAAGCACTTCAGTCCATTACAAATTTAACCTTGATCAAACTCTCTGGGCCTGGGCAGCAGGACACAGTCATCCCTTATGCCAGTAGCCCAGTTCCAACAAAGTCCTCTGCAGTCTTTCCTTCCCCTTAGAAAGCTCATAAGCCAAGCCTAGAAGTTCAATGCTGTCTGCACTTAGCATTCTCAGACTCTCATCAGAATAGTTCATAAAACTTGGCTTACCACTCCAGAAGACATCTTCAGTTGCAAGCACCAAGTCCATGCGTATTCCTCCAAAACAAAGGTTCCAAAAGATCAACATCCTCATAGTAAGGTTCATCTCACCCCACTCCTCGGTACCAAGTTCTGTAGCAGACAGCTTCACGTTCACTGAGATGAACTTCCAGACATACAGTTATGGAGGAAGGGATATTTATTGAAGCTTACAGATCCAGGGGAAGTTCCATAATGGCAGAAAAAGCTGGCCTGCCTTCACAGGCCCAAGGAGAGAGAGAGAGAGAGAGAGAGAGAGAGAGAGAGAGAGAGAGAAGCACAAGCCTAAAGGTCAAAATCCACACAGTGTGTCCAGTAGGGACATATGACCTGTTCAGAAATACAAAAGCTGCAGATACAGCTTGCTGGCGAACCAAAAGTGAAAGGAAAGAGAAAGAGAATGAAGAGATGTTGACAAGCAAATACAGGTTATAGTAGCAAAGTTTAGCACATTAAATATGAAGACTGCCTCATAACTTATGAGGGTACACTCACCCACACACGCACACCGATTGACTTCCTCAACAAGAATTCCTCACACGGGGCACCAGTCTGCCGGGTTCCTATAGCCCCACGTTGGGCACCAGACTGCCAGGCTCCCCCGACAGGTAGTGCTGAGGAAGGACCAAGCCCGCTGGTTCCTCCCAAGGGGTTGAGGAGGAGGATGAGTGCTGACAGCCAGGAACACACCACCAAGCCGGGAGTCTCGTCAAAGCAGGAACTCACTTTATTGTTACAGGCAGTTGCCTATATAGTGTTGAGAATGAGGGTGGGGATTCTAGGATGGGGGCAGAGGTAAGGGCCAATAGTATACCGCGACTTTTGAAATGATTGGTTCTAAGTGCGCACACGTGGGAATTCCAACTCCTATGCAGAAGTAAGAGGCCAGAGGCCATTAGGCATCTTTCTGAGTCATAGCTGGCCAGAGGCAGATTACCAACCTTTAGCTAGGCTCAGGAAGTTCCACTAGGCCTAGTGTCCGAGCCTTTCAAGGCCCAACATATATGACATGATATATAATATAATTGTAATAATAAACCCTAGTCATTTTCTAAACAAGAATTCAATGCTATCGCTGATTATATTACAGTGCTCTATCATCAAGCATGACTTTGACAGTATGGGAAAAAGGAAGTGTATGTATTCATAAATCTACTATTCAACTATCAGGTGTTTTATACTTGAGACATTTGCTTATTAGCAGAACAGAAAATATTATGTGATCTAATTATTTTGGGTTTATTTGTCTAATGAACTTCAAATTCAATTGGTTAATTTTGGGGGGATAATTAAAATGATATACAAATATAATAAATGTGAGCATATAATAGAATATTCAAATATAAAATTGACATGTCATTACACTGTACAGTAATCCATGAGAGGAAGCAATTACGTGGGTAGAGTGCAGCTGGTGCTGGGGAGATGGCTCAGTGGATAACGTGCTTGTTGTAGCAGTGTGAATACAAGTTTGGACCTTATTTGAGAGTTGAAGGTTACTCTCCTAGCTCTGTCAGCAACTGCACAGGTTCCAGTAGGGCATCCACCCAGGGATCATTTGTGCTTAATTTTGAAAAGAGACTAGGAAAAACTGCATGTTTTCTGAGGTGTAGTTCAGGATTAGTATTTTCATATTTACTTCTTAATATTTGAGATGATACTTTGTAGCCTCCTCTGTCCTTAATCTTTCAAACACATTTGTTTATACAATGATAGTATCAATGATTTCAGCTTTTTCTGAACAATAGTGGGTTTATTAAGATGGGTAGAAAACATTACACATATCAACTTATCTAATTAATCCTCAGTACCTCACAGTAAAGTCGAGTATGGCTTTCCTTGAGATTCACAGGAACGCCAATTTACCCCAGATAGAGAAGGTGGAAGATCAAAGAAATGATTCCTTCTAAATTCAGTCTAATGGACCTGTGGGTTTAATGAGTTTACTTATAGGAACATGAGCTACTCAGGAAGCTGCTTCATTGAAAAGCCCACCTTCACAGTTGTATAACTTGAAAACTTGTATCACTGGAGTTTTTTGCACAATTTACAAGCAAATACTCCACAGAAGGAACTCATCTCCCCAGCAATTACTTCTTTCAGACAAGAATGGGGCATAATGAATTTCTTAGGTTTTCCTGAGTTTTCTGAGTGTCAAGAGCTTCCTTCTTCCCTCCAGGGATTAATGTTACAACTTCAGAGCAAGATCTGCACAATTAGATATACTGTTGAAGCAAACAGTACAACATTTTAGCATCTTACCAAGTATGGAAGGTTTCTCAAAAACATTCCAGTCTTTTGATTCATATGAAGGGATTTATGCTAGGCTCGCTGCTCTATCTTTTTACATTCTGGCTCTTGGGTCTTGCAGTATCCTCACATGAAGGAACAGGAAGCCATAAAGGAAAACCTGGATGTAGCATTCACCATTTCATGTCTGTTTACATTCCTTTGGCTGTGGACTGTATTAGTTTTAGTGTGGCTGGACTGAAATATTTATCCTAGCGTTGGCATAAACAAAAAATGAAATAAATAGGAAAAATAGCCTTCTTTTGCACAAGGATTAATGTAAATGAAAATATACATAAAAGTATAAAGGATAAAATGGCAGAAACTAATGCTAAAACTCTGAGAAACTATCAATAAAAGAAATCCAACAGTAGCAAAAAGAATTAGTACCTGGTTCCCTAATGTATGGAGCTTGTTTTAATGCTACAAAAACTTTCAAGGACAACAAAAAATGTAATGTAGATAAAATTATATTTAATTGTAGAGATTTAATACACATATGTTCATGATAACTGTCAGAAGCCTCTAAGTATTAGAAAACTAGTACTTTGCAGTAGATCAAGTGAAAATTGTGTTAAACTTAGTATAATGATTGATAAGGATGCATTTGATTAATAGGCCACACCAGGACACACATGTACACATGCCTTGGCATGCCCCAGCTTGCCTCCTTTCTCATGCTTTCAAGTGAAATGCTTACATGAAGAAAAATTTTTATCATTTTTGTTTCCCTTGATATGATATATGTATATTGACACCTTTTAATATAGTGGCTACTAGGAACATTTTTGAGAATTATGGGTGTACGCAATGAAACAAAGTACCCTTTATTGTTTTTAAGGTTATAGTTGTGAAATACTTCTAACGATCTTGTTAGTTTATAGGAACAATTGAAAAGAATAGTACATTTTTACAAACAGTAGGTTATTGATTCAAATTATGTAATGTTGAAAAGACATTCCCATGCTCTCAAATGTATTTTATGTTAGTAGGAGAGCTGGCAGTCAAAATTTATTAAATTTTCCAATCTAAGACATAGAATACAAACTTATTAGTTTTATCCACCTATACATGTATTTAAACCATTTTCTAATGGTTAGAGATTGTCACTAGGATACATGTTGCTTAACAAGAAACCATGTATTTTATGACTTTTAATAACCTGTGTCTATTTTATAATGTTTTCTTGCAATAAGATAATCAGAAAACAGTATTAATGTTCTTTTTTAAACTAGCTTTCATACAACTTTCCAAAACTTTTTAACTCAAAGTTTTTATTTGATACTTTCAGATAATGCTTGTTGGAGTTTTCTTCTAACAGAGGTGAAATGTGCCTAGTTGTTTTATAACAAAACAAACTCATTTATTTAAATCTCACTCCAAATCATAATTTGCTAAAAGGACAAAAAAAAAACTAGGTTGCTGAACTGGTGACACAACACTATCCAAATTATATGGCTTTGCCTGTTGGTTATATGCTCTTACTGATAATTCTCTCCTCTAGCTTACAAACTCCACAATACAATTGTTTCTCTATCTTGGACCTTGATGTATTTCAAATACGTGGAACAGTGCCAGTTACATCAGACACTGTTCTTTCTCTCTCTTTCTCCTACCCTCTATAAACACACACATGCATACACACACACACAGACACACACACCCCTATGCACTTAAATCGAGTCTTAAAGCCTCTATTTTTCTTTATTTTTTATTATTTTTATTTATTTATTTGAGAGCAACAAACAGTGAAAGAGGCTGAGAGAGAAAGAGAATGGGCACACCAGAGCCTTCAGCCACTGCAATGAACTCCAGATGTGTCCGCCCAGTTGTGCATCTGGCTAATGTGGGTCCTGGGAATCGAGCCTGGAACTGGGATCCTTGGGCTTCACAGGCAAGTGCTTAACTGCTAAGCCATCTCTCCAGCAAGCCTCTATTTTTCTAAATTTAAATAGGAATATATAGCCTGGTGTGGTGGCAAACTCCTTGAATACCAGCTCTTGGGAGGCAGAAGTAGGAGGATCACCGGGAATTTGAGGTCACCCTGAGACGACATAGTGAAACCCAGGTCAGTCTGAGCTAGAGTGAGACCCTACTGTGAAAAGAAAGAAAAAGGAATCTATGAATATTATTTATTTTACCTTTACTTGGAACTGGCCTCTCCCTTTTGTTCACAATAGCAACAAAGATCACTCCAAGTCTGTCTTTCACATAGCTAGCTATTACCTCTTAAGACTTTAGCTTGCCTTCAACAAAGTTAGAACCAGTCTCTTTGAATCTAAGCAACCAGTCTTTCAGGGTTTTATCATTGGAACAACTTTTATACAGTTCTATGAATTTGAATACTAAAGCATTTAATTCCAAATTAATTTAAAAATTTTTTAATTTCTTTTGAAGTCTTCTCAAATCCTTCTGGAAGCAAAGTCAATCTATATATATGTAAGCTTAATATTGAATTATACTTTCATTTCTCAATTAATTAGTTGCTTAGAACAAAGCTCTTTAAAAGTAGAAGAAGACTTTTATTTCAGAGAATTATAGTATTCTAGAGATCTTGTACATCTACCATTCATTAGAATGCAAATGATGGATTCATTCTCATTGTCATTTTTGTTTGTTTGTTTGTTTGTTTTGTTTTTCAAGGTAGGGACTTGCTCTAGTGCTGGCTGACCTGGAATTCACTATGTAATCTCAGGATGGCCTCGAACTCATGGCGATCCACCTACCTCTGCTTCCCCAGTGCTGGGATTAAAGGCGTGCACCACCACTCCCTGCTATCATTGTCATTTTTAACATTCACCTTAGTTCATAGTTTCCCCTGAAAGTTTTCTTTCCAATAAAAGGCTATTTCCCCTAGGTCATAGAGCATTTGTGAGCCTTATCCTGTTTTACATAGTGCAAGTCTAGACATAGCTACTGCCATACTCTACAATAATGACTTATAGTCTTTGCACATAAAAGTCTGAAATTAATACAGTAAGATAGCTTTATTATTATTATTATTTCTTTTTTATTTTTTAAATTTTTGTTTATTTTTTATTTGAGAGCGACAGACAGAGAGAGAAAGAGGCAGAGAGATAGAGATAGAGAGAGAATGGGTGTGCCAGGGCCTACAGCCACTGAAAATGAACTCCAGATGCTTGCACCCCTTGTGCATCTGGCTAACGTGGGTCCTGGGGAATCCAGCCTCGAACCGGGGTCTTTAGGCTTCACAGGCAAGTGCTTAACCACTAAGCCATCTCTCCAGCCCTATTATTATTATTTTTAAAAGCAAAATATTCTTGTATTGAATAGGATAGAATAGATGAACGTAATCGAATAGAATAGATAGATGAATCAGAGTAGGAAATATATGGTTACAGCTATGTACTAAGGTTAAGTATTGCTTCAATAAAAAGCCACATCAGGGCTGGAGAGATGGCTTAGTGGGTAAGCGCTTGCCTGTGAAGTCTGAGGACCCAGGTTCGAGGCTCAATTCCCAAGGACCCACGTTAGCCAGATGCACAAGGGGGCACACATGTCTGGACTTCGTTTGTAGTGGCTGAAGGCCCTGGCGTGCCCATTCTCTCTCTGTCTGTCTGTCTGTCTGTCTGTCACTCTCAAGTAAATAAATAAAAATAAACAAAAATATTTTGAAGCCAAATCAGTCCTCTAATATCAACAATACATATGCGTAGCAATAATTTCTAGTTTCTGGGACAAAACTCTATACCAGCAGCATCTTATGAAAGAAAATGGCTTATTTCTGCCTTATGGTTTTGACAGAAATTTTCATCATGTTGGACAAAGAATGACAAAAGCAGGCAATGGAGCATCACATGTCCACAAATCAACAGAAAAATAGGAGAGAGAATATGCAAGCTAGCACTGGGAAGTGGGGCTGGACTATAACATCCCAAGGCCCATGCCCAGTGACCCACCTCCTAGAGCATGGCTCCATCTCACAAAGACTCCACCAGCTGGAATTTAATAAGAGGTTTAAATATGAGGCTTATTCGCAAACTTATGAGCCTATGGGGGACATTTACCATACAAATCACTACCTATGATATGGGCATCATAAGGTTCATCAGAATGTTGAAAAAGTATGCCTATTTGTGCTTATGTATAAGCACAAATGTGTGTGTATTTATATGTATATATATTTATATAAAATGTTATATACATGTACTCAAATGTGCATTTAT
This sequence comes from Dipus sagitta, assembly GCA_036346955.1. Classification (NCBI taxonomy): domain Eukaryota; kingdom Metazoa; phylum Chordata; class Mammalia; order Rodentia; family Dipodidae; genus Dipus; species Dipus sagitta. The sequence goes on from CM070770.1 coordinate 194,790,282, forward strand.
AGAATATGTATGGATACATGTACATATATACACACTTATATATGGTTTGCTTTTAGGTGCAGAGTCATAGATGCTGTTAGGCTTTTAAACTAGAGTTACAATTCACTAGAAACCTCAGCTCTAAAGTGGTTTTTGATTTTCTTTCATCCCAGAGAAAACCATATTATTCTAGTTTATTTTTGAGAATTCTTAAACTTAAAAACCTGATGAATTTAATATATTAGACTATGGGAAACATCCAGGGGATACCTTCTTGTTGTATCAGAACAGTTACTCAGAAAAGAACATGAATGTCTTTCACATCCATAACCTTTCACAAAACCTGAAACTTAGTAATTATTCTACAGAACAGTCTTTTAGGAAGGGCACCATTGTAGTTGATTTCATTAACTTATTTTATTTGATGCTCCTGGAAGCCTTGGAGAGGAAGTGTCATTATCCCCATACACTACAAGTGAAACCTGTGTCTTCTTACTATAAGTGTAGGCTGCTCTCTGGGATTCAAATAAAATCAATAGATTTTTAAGAAGTGTATCATATCATTGGGGTTGTCATTCTTTTCTCTAATTATTTTTATTTATTTATTTGAAAGTGACAGAGAGAGAAAGAGGCAGATAGAGACAGGGAGAGAATGGGCACGCCAGGGCCTCCAACCACTGCAAAGGAACTCCAGACGCGGGCGCCCACTTGTGCTTCTGGCTAACGTGGGTCCTGGGGAATCGAGCCTCGAACCGGGGTCCTTAGGCTTCACAGGCAAGCGCTTAACCGCTAAGCCATCTCTCCAGCCTGGGCTTGTCATTCTTGACTCATATTCCATGTTCAGGCTGTCATTAGTATAACTAATATCAGTGCATCAGGTGTTCCACTCTACTTCCTGCAACAGCATCAGATAATCTTGTAGTTTATTGTTCAAGTTAGGAGAAATTTGAATGTAAAGAGATATAATATAAGTAATTATTGTGGTCCCGGCAAAGTAGAATGGATGGTTACAACAAATGCTACTAAAGTATCTTGTCAGTTTCCATAGGATGTGTTAGCTATAAGAACAGCACAGTTTTTTTGATTAGTCTAGCTTTAGCATACAGATAACTCATTTTGTGTTGTATTCATATGTGCATTTATTAGTATACTAGTTTGTCCTACAACTACCTCAGAAGAATGGTATAAATACTAACTAAGATATTATGGCAATAACTTGAAGAATCTAAAAATTTGACATTTTTTCTACTTACATATCTGTGGATGAATATTTGATACATCTACCATCACTCACACATTAAATTTTGAATTAATTTAATACTGAGTAGAAATACATATATATATTTATATATCTTCTTAATTATAATATTGTTTCCATAAAGGATAATAATTTCCAACTTACTAAATAGAGCTGTTTTCTGAAAATGTCCTGAAGATGGCACAATAAGTACATTTTGGTTCAAGCATTATTAAAGAATGTATAAGAAAAATATAGTTGAGGTTAAAATACTAAGTTTAAAATACACCTTTTCTAAGTTTATATAAAAGTTTCTGAACCTTTTAACCAGTGGCCATTGTTTTAATGTGATAGAAATCATTTGCTTTACTGTACCTCAAGGAGTACTACAAACAGGGAGCTGGTAAGAACATTGATGTAGTCAGATGGTGCCAACATAAGTCAAGTTAGCTCATGTTGTACAATTTATTGATAAATTTAACCTTATGACTGTGAAACATCTGATAAAATACTTTGTCATCTTCTGCATAGTGTACAATCTGCATATAAATGCCAGATTCTATTAGACTCATTATGGGGATAAGGCCAGAAAGAAAAAAAAAAAAAGAAAGAAAGAAAAAAGTTAGCTGAAAAATAAGTGATTTCTTTTAAATATAAAATACAGTAAGGTCTATTCTTAGAAAAATATTGACAGGTTTCATTGTTTCTGTTGTTTTTAAATAATATTTTCTTAAAAATATATTACTATATAATGGTAACTATGTATTCTACAAAGATTAAGGAGAATTCTACTACAGGTAGTAGAAACATGGGTTCCTTGGGCTATACATGGTGTGAAAAATGTATCTACTATATTTATTTGAGTATTAGATATCACAGTTCTCATCCATCTAACTTACCTCTTTATATGTCACATACATTTTAAATACAGTGTGTACAGTGCAGAGCTTTTATCAGTTAAAAACTTAAAATCTAAACATTCTCCATAACATATTTACATACACGTACAAGCAATTATTAAGCATAAGTTAATATTAAATAGAGGTTCATTGTCAGTGCATATTAATAAGAACTCACTGACTATTGAATAAATATATAAATGTAATTTGTACAAATAAAATTCATTTCTGAATGACTAGAAGGAAGAGTTAATTTTTTGTAAGTGTTGTCAAATTGTCTCATAGAAAGTCCTTAGCCTTAGGTGTTTAGAACTGAGCTTTGGTTCCAACAATACTGCCAGGTAATAAAATGAGAACACAATGACATAGCATAATGACAGAACTAAGGGTGTTAAGAACTCTCTTGATTCTGAACTGCTCATAAATTTACCATGTTGTGTGGCAATATCTCAAAGCCTCTCAAATTCTTGGTTACATGAAAATTATAAAATTTTGGTCAATGGTGAATTATAGAAAGTTAATATAATTTAGATAGATTGTTATAAAATCAAATTGGTATGTAGTTAGACTGTGGGATTTCCCCAGTTTATAATAAAGAACTAAAAGTCAATACATGTCTTGGAATTTTCCACTTGAATAAGCTATTTGCTTATTTAATATATTTTCATAGATCTCTTATGTCTATAATCCTTGGATAATAGACATGGAAGTAGACTTAGAAAATTGTAGATATGATATTTATAAATAATCTGCCAATCACTCTCAAAGGAATATATGTGATTCGAAAGTGTCTAGATGTTGAATAACTGGATTTTCAATAATTATTTTTGAAATGTGATATCATTTTACACATTTTTCAATATACTGCATAACCATGTTTAAATATGGCCTATAATATATTTATCTAAGTGATGTCTAATGTATTTCACTCATTTTTTCCATTAAAAAGTTATCTACCTTAAAGAGCAGGGTGTGGTGGCTCACACCCTTTAATCCCAGCACTTGGGAGGCAAAGGTAGGAGGATTGCTCTGAATTCAAGGCAAGCCTGAGAGAACAGAGCGAATCCCAGGTGAGCCTGGGCTAGAGTGAGACCCTACCTCAACAAAACAAAACAAAAGAAAAAAAGAAAGAAAAGAAAAAAAATAATAAAAAGTGGACAAAATTGGTACAAGCCTGAAATAAGCCAATGAAGAAGTGAAAATGAGAGAGTAAACTCAAAATAATCCCTTCTACTTCAACTTGTTAGTTTTAACTTAGTCTGACAAAAATCACCAAGTCCCTTGTTTGAAGATGCTCAAGAAAAAAAAAAAAAAAAAAAGGAAAAGAAACACAAAAACACCAAGTAACTTCTATTTGATTGAAAGGAAGAATGACTTTCAGACTTAATTCTCTTTTTTAATATTTATTTTTAAAGCTTATTTATTTATTTGAGAGAGAGAGAGAGAGGCAGATAGAGAGAATGGGTATGCCAGAATCTTCAGCCACAGCAAATAAACTCCAGACGCATGCATGACCTTGTGCACCTGGCTTACATAGATTTGGCTTTGCAAGCAAGTGCTTTAACTGCTAAGTCATTTCTCCATTCCTCACCCTTACCTTTCCTATTCCATTGAACTCACTCAATAACTTCATTGTATTATGTTACTTGGAAATGTCAAATTTGTAAAATCCACGGCAAGGCCTATAGATGTCACATTGATGTGTTTAGCTGAGTTCTGAGGTCCGCAGTCTGGAAGCCAGTATTTCAGAAGATTGTTACACATTAACCTATGGAAGATGACTGGATCATCATTATTATCTGTGAACAAATAATGTTGATTCAATTCACTCTCAGAAATAATGAAAATTAGGGCTGGTGAATGGCTTAGCTTTCAAAGCCTGATAACTCTGGTTTGATTCATCAGTAACCATGAAAAGCCATATGTATAAAGTGAGGCTTGCTTCTGGAGTTCATTTGCAGTGGTAGAGGGCCCTGGCACGCACATTGTCTATCTCTTCCTTTCTGTTTCTCACCTTGTCACTCTTAAATAAATATATAATAACATATAATCTTTAAAATGCAAAAGTAGTGGAAGTAGCTGAGAATGTTAAGACTTGCTACAGTGACATTTTAGTGGCATTAGTTGTGTGTTTTTTTGGTTCCATGGGTTTTGAAATTTTCCTTTTAGTATATAAGAAGTAGTATGAAATAAGCTCAAACCAGTTATTTCCCCAAATAAATGAAAATAATTAAAACGAGAAGTTATATGTATTTCCTAATATCTGCTTTTGTTTTGTTGTGTTGAGACAGGATCTCATGCAGCCTAGGATGGCCTTGAACTTGCTAGCTGAGGATGACCTGGGAATATTGATCTCCCTGCCTCCACCTACCAAGTACTAGAATTACAGATATGCCTCACCACACCTAACAATGGCATGTTTTTGTGAATCAATTTTACTTTGGTGGTCACACAAAAACACACAAAACACTATTTTAACCATTTAGAAAGGGCAAGGAGTAACCTTTCAGTATCAGTGTTAGAAAATTTAATATTCTACCCTAATTTTCTTCACTTCATTTGCTCTGAAATCTTAATAATAAAATTAACATTGTGCTTTTAATGTTTTTGTATTAGTTTACATTTTGTGTATTACTGAGCAAGTACTTTTATTTATCTTTCTCTATAAAAAATTGTAATCTGTAAGTAGATGTATAGTGCCTAAGGGCACCTATCAATTATAGGGCATGGTTTCTTCTGTGACAAAGACTTTAAAATCATTGTCATTATGATTGAGATAAGGTGTTCCATGGGCAGAAGCTTCTGAGTGATTGCTAAAGGTTTCTTGCAGCTGTGGGATTGCATGATTTTCTGAACGAAGTTAGGATGCTCCCCAGACAATGCTATTAGCCATGGTAAGTTAAATTATTCATGTTAGCAATTTTCTTATCATGTGCAAATAATCACTGTTAGCATGTGTGAAACCTTAGCAATGTCACTGCTATGCTCTGTGGCAAACATCAAAGAGTGAGTTGAAAGAAAAGGAATTGTGCATTTGTGGAACCATCAGGGTGATCTATTAGTGGTTCTGGGTTTGTTTTATTATATATAATACATATTAATAATTATTTTTCCTTATGAAAACTCTAAACATCCTCAACTTTCTTTAGTAACATTTAACTTCTCCAAGAGTGTTGGGTATTAAGGGCATTTTGGTAAAGGGAAATTTACTCTACCCTGCTACTTTGGTTGTTTGGGTGTTTGTTGACCAGAATGATGCTAGGGTCCTCACAGTGACTTTCCAACCCCTGCCTCTCCTGCCAGCATCCTTCAATTCACCTTGTAGACCAATAGCTACATCTTCCAATTCCACTCTTATCACAATTCTTGATTCCATGGGTGTAGGTTGTTTTCTTTTTGCTCAACCAGTAAAAGTATTTGATGTACATTTTCCATTTTAAGAAAATTAAGAGTGGAACTCACGGCACAGACAAGTAATCAATGCCCAGCTGTTGTTTCCAGTCTTGTGTCATCCAACATCTCTTCCATCTGTTCTATTATATTCATTAAGTCCATTAAACTCTTCAAGCAGACTATGCACAGTGTTACTCCTTGATACCTAATTTTGCATTACATTTAACTGTGCACACTAACCCACATTCTTGTGAAAAAAGGTGAAATGTAATTCTTAAACAAACAGATTGCCACCTTTTGCTGAAGGACTTTTAATGTATCCCCATTTTCTACTCTATCAACCCTAAGTTCCTCTGTATGGGTTTCTAAGGTTTTCTATGCCCTTTATTTCATCTAATATTCCAGTTTCCTGAAAATGTTCTCTGAACTCTAATTAGACCCAGTTCCTCATGGTTCTCAGAAGCAGTCTCAATTATTCTCCCCTGCTTTCTCTGAACCCATCATCTTGCCACCACTGTGTTGCCATTTTTATACTTCTATTTAAGTCCCACCATTTTATCACACTCTGCCTTCTTTATGAATACCCTCCTAATTGTTCATTGATCACCTTCATTAACATTGAAGGTTTCAATTCTATGCTGCAAAGAGTGTCAAAATCTTGGTCTTTTTAAAAGAATATCATTGGCTACTTGTTCAAGGAGATTATTACTAGGGTTTAGGGTTTTATAAAATGATTTTTATGTACTTCTTTTCTCCTTGAGACAAAGCCTCTCTTTCTACATATTGCTGGCTGGACTGACTTGATTAGGTAGATCAAGCTGCCTTAACTTGTTTTGTGATGCTACTGCCTCCATTTATCAAACTGCAGCAGCAAACATTTACCACTACAGCTGGCTCAGAGTTCTTCTTTTGGACTTCTACAACAACAACAACAATAACCAAAACAACCACTACCACCACCGGCACCAACAACAACAAAATGACATCTCTTCAAAGAACTTATTCTATTTTAGGTTATGTTGAAGCATAAAATAGACAGAGATGTTCTAATTTCCAAAGGAAGTTTAAAGTTATGTAGTTATGTAGAATAATAAAAAAATGTGTATGAGCAAGTCAAGGAGTAAAAGTTAATTTTATATTCTGTAAATGCATTTTTATTGTAGACATACATTCCCTTATTAATAGAGCCTATGAACAGACTTTTAATAAAGAATATTCAACTATCCCAACCATTGAGAAAAGCTATGAAGTTTCAGGATTCTCATTTTGAGAAGCATAGTTTTAAATCTCAGGATTCAAAGATACTTTAATGTCAATCATATGTCTATGCTTCTGTAGAGGCTTAATAAGAATTATCATAAAATATAATTTGATTTATCAGATTTATTGTACATATTCAAAAGATGAAGTTAGACCCTAGCAAAATAATTACCCATAATTATCCAGTGAATAAAACAAAGATACGGTATGACATTAGAGGTGCTTGAATAGAAGGAATCACTTTTATGGTATTATGGGGAATGCATTTTTTCTGGAATGAAGATTGGAAGTGCACATTGCCATCTACAAAAATGTTTGGATTCATTCACACATCATCTCATTTCTCAAAATAGAAGTAGTCAGACTAGATTACACAGATATTGCCATTTTCCTAGTTCTTAAAAATACATAAATCTGAAGGTAGAGAGATGGCTCAGCCATTAAAGGTGATTGCTTGCAAAGTCTAATGGCCTGGGTTCAATTCCCCAGTACTCACGTAAAGCCAGATGCATGAAGGAGTTCACTTGCAGTGGTGGGAGGCCCTGGCACTCCCATAATCTTTCTGGGTCTTCCCCTTCCTCTCTCTCTCTCTCTCAAATAAATAAATAAAATGAAACATATAAAAATAGTTAAGTTCATAGGTATTAAATTAGAAGAATGAATAAACATACTTTCACATGATTTTATGGTGGTATAATTTGTAATCAGGAAAACTATAATTTGGAAAAAAGAAGTAAATACATTTAATGATATGTGAAATGCTTGTGCTTCTAAATTTAGAAAAAGCTATAAAACTCAATGACTCCAATTTAATAAAAATAGCAACCTTTTTAGTTGCACTGAAACAGTGATGGAAAGAAATACACAGAAATGTATTGATATCAGTTGATCTAATTGTTTTTTTATAATAATAATACACATGAAATAATTTATCCATGTAGGAAATAGAGAATGTAGAAAGTCCTGTAGAAACCATTAAATGAAGAAAATTAATGTCTATTGTATTGATCCATGGAAATCACCAAATTCTCCTCCCACCAAATTGAATGGGTATGGTTTCTTTCTGTTCCTGCAGTTGTAGTTGCCTCAGAGCCATCAATCAACACAACGCTTTTCTTCTTCTCAGACTCTTTAACTTCACCTGAACCACCAAGAGAGTCGAGGCTTCAGCCTCTGTTAAAAGCTCTCCTTGACCTCTTCAGGTCAGGTTGTAGGCTCTTTCTCTGTTCTCCTCGCATCTATCTGCCATATTTCTTCATAATGCTATTGATGTAGAATTGGTTTGCTTGGCTCCCTTCCTCACTGGACTGCACCTTCATAGTTCTCTGGGTGTCTTTTATAATCCTGTTCTTAGTATTTCAGCACAATTACTGGAACATAAATAGAGTCAATAAATGGTTGTTGACTGAACAATGTTAACAGTGACTTATAGTAGTGTAGGTTTACAATAAAATCCTGATTTAGTTTTTTTCTCAGTTTCAGTCCAAATAGTCTGAAAGTCTTAAATATGTATAAATATAAACATCTACTTACAGAATTTATACAATTATGTAGTATATTATAGTAATATTATTTTATATTTGAGATATATATTTCTGTAATAATTTTGAGCTTTTTGTCAATCTAAATAAGCTTAATATTTTACAAACAAAGACATAAATGGTAGGCTTTAACAATTTCATCATCATGTTAGGGTATATTACAAATTATAAAATAGAGTGGTCCTAAACTTCTCACCCCTAATTACAGGAAGACTTCATAACTTCTTTTGATAAGGTTATTTTTTAATTTGTATGAGAAAGGCAGTTGTCATGGTAATAGGTTAAAGATAACTGACATCCAGTTGTCATCACACTTACTAAGCAGTTGTATCTGCTCTTTCTCAATGCTTTTGTTCTAGGTTCAACAGGAAACTACCAAGGAAATTACAATGAAACTTTGATAATATTTCACTATATGCATACAAAAATCAAAATTGAAATGCCCTAAATTTGGAAAGCCATACTATTAGCATACTTAGATATTCACAGGACTTGTTATTCTGGGAATGCAAGTTTTATTCATATTGAGAGCAATGAAAGTAGACTTTATGATTTTCAGGAAAGGGTTCATGACATAGCTGCAATGGATGTATCTGGAGAAGAAGGTAAACAGTAAGAATATGTGGACAATGTTGTCTTTGGATCCCCACTCAAGCTATTTGGTCTGTTATAAATTGCCATGGGGGTGATTAGGGGAGAGAATGAAGGAATTTGCTTTTGTGGAAAAATGGTAGGTGCCAATATATATATACAGTATCTGAGCTTGAGTATTGTGCATTTAGACAGTTTTAAAAATCTGTGGAATTCCTGGTAGAAAACAAACTTTCCTTATAGAATTGATCCTTTTAAAAAGTCCATTTATAACAACAGAATGCAGTTTTTTTTTTGGTTGTTTGAGGTAGGGTCTCACTCTAGTCCAGGCTGACCTGGAATTCACTATGGAGTCTCAGGGGGGCCTTGAACTCACGGCGATCCTCCTACCTCTGCCTCCCGAGTGCTGGGATTAAAGGTGTGCACCACCACGCCCGGCTCAGAATGCAGTTTTGAATGTGGAGAAATGCATATATATATATATATATATATGTAAATTTATAGGTTGTTTTTACTCTTTAGCTATGGATGCTTAGATTTCATTCATGAAATTTGGAAATAGAGGAAGAGATTTTAATATTAAGTAGCATTTTTAAAGCTGCTATTTTCAAATAATATTTGGCAAAAATCATTGCCTGTAGGTAGATTGTTGTGTAAGAAAAGTAAAATGTATTTGTCTCTCAGACTTTAAGGTATACCTTTTGTTTACTTGATAGTCAAATGATCTTATGGTTGTATTTTTCATTAATATATTCAATATCTTATAGTAGCAGTCATCTCTATATTTTAAAGCCAAAAGCACAAAGCAAGTCAGGCTTGTGTGAGTAAAATTATGTGCATATTTATAATGCCTGCATAAAAGACAAATGCACTTTACATACTTTACAAAATACCAACTCCTTAACAAGTGTTATAGCAACATGTCAATGTTGATGCTCAAAAATTTAAGATGTGGGTAAAAATGACTTTTTACCCATAATGTTGTCTGGCATAAGATTTCTGTGTTAATTTAAAGAAAAAAATAGATCCTTACTCATACTTGAAGGTACTTCTAAATATGTGTTTAGAAATCTCAAAAAATTCATGTGTAATCTTATACATGTTCTTCGGTAGCTAGGTAGAAACCAGCATGTTTGAAGGTCATTGAGCATGGAGTCCTTCCTCATAACTAGCTTCATGCAGTAATACGTTCTGTGTGCCTGGTCACATACTAGTGCTACAAATGAAAATGGTGAAGAAAGACACATCACAGTGGACCATCCTTAAAATTGAAATGTCATGTAAAGGAATGGAGAGGAGCACAACAATTGTCTTTCCTTAAGAATTGTAATACCATATGAAGGGAGAGCTACACATTGGACAAAAGGAAACAAATTAGAGGTACCCTGGCTTTGCTGTGGCATTTCCCTCCTGGTAAAACACAACTCTTTATATAATTGTTTTTCTTTTTTCTTGCTTTATTAATTATTAATCTCCCTTGTTAATTTTTAGTGGCTGTGCAAATTTTTAGTGGCTGTGGATAGAGAAATGACTCTAAACAGCCAGGAATATTTTAAGATTTCTATGTAGCAGGAGTAAAGATGTTCTATTGTCTTTCCCCATTAGACTTAATCCAAATGGATGAGTGAATTACCTAAACAGAAAAATGCCCCTCAGAGAGCTGTCTGCTCCAGAGACTTTAAAAAAGTAATTTAATGTTCACCCAGACATGTAGCTTGGCTCAGTGGTCCCTGTGGCCTCATCCCATTCTGAGCCTTAAAGGTGGTTTATATGAATTTGTAATAAATCTTATCATCTACACTATGTCTGTGTATATTGTCTGAATTTTTCAGTGGAGATAAAGAACTGGGAAGCTTAGGAGAGGCAAAAATATGGCACCATACGCCTGAATAAATTAATTATGTCCTTAGTATATATAATATAAAAAAAAATAGGCTGTGACCTTCTCCAAGTTCCTTGCCCCAAATGACTCTATTTTATAATACAGTGTTTGGCTTCATTTTGAGTGCAAATGCAGAGGTAGAATGACTCTCATTGTGTATATAGACACCACCCATGAGACACAGAATGATTAATGGAGTATTCCTAAAAGTGAAATGACATGATTTACAAACTTATTAAATTGATTGGAACCATATGAATAAGTATATTAAAACTGTATCAGAAAAAGTAGGCCCAAGTACTTACTGAGAACACCTGATAGGTGCAACACTCTCACCTGGGTCTGTTAACATACATAGTCAGGGAAATTGTTGCTCCTAAAAAAAAATGCTTTCCAGGCCTAAACACACGGCTGCCCACCCAGCATGAACACACCTATATCACTGCCTCAAGATCTAAGGCAGCTGACCCTCAGCTGTATCCTTTCTGATTCATATCTCTGTGGAATTTTCCACTGCTATGCTCTTTCATCTTGAAGTCTCCTGAGACCTTCCAAGCTCCTGACCCAACAGTACCCTTCAACTAAATGTGTTGCTGTTAAGGAGCTTCTGCTGACTTCCTTGTGGTGCATCACCTCCCACCCTGTATCTTCATAAGAAAACTCCTTGTTTCATCTGGGTGCACAGAAGGTTTACTTCAGACCCCAACATGCTGTCAGCTCTAATAAAGCTTTTAGCCTGAAGGACACTCTTGCTCCACTCTCTCTCAGGCTCCTTTACCTCCTTAACACCTTGGTACTGAAATACAGGAGATGTATTGTTGAGAGGAATTGCCTTATGGGCTTCCTCTATCTTGCTACTGCTCTCTCAACATCCAACACTGGACTTACATTCCTGGTGAGTCTCTCAGGTTCTCTATAACTCCTTGTCCTCTTCTGAAAATCCAAGCACTAGGTCAGGAACTTACTCATACTTGGGACTACTGTTCCCTTACCCAGACCTGGCCCAGGGATCCAGGTCTCTGTTCTCAGTCTCTGCCTTCTCTTAGTAGCTTGACTACACTTCCCAGGGGAATCCTGAAGGTTGCAATGATGCTATTCTCTCTCATTCCCTTCCCTCTGGACTCACCCTCTTGTCTTGCTAGAGCTCATAATGAGCATCACTCAATCTTACCCACTTAAAGATTCTTCAATCTGCCTTCTGCATAACCCCAAAAAGCTTTATCTTGGGGAAGATATCAAGCCTAAACAAACTGATTTTGTTTTGCAACATGGTTGGGCCACAATACAACCTAAATGATGTCAGAATGTAGCCTGAAAATGGTGTCGTTGATTTTAAAATTCTTAATGACTCAGATAACTTCATTAGCATAAAGTTAAGTGTTCTATGGTTTCTTAAATTCAGGCTTTCTTCTTTTTTTAATTTTTTTCTTTCAGTCTTGTACTGCCTTCTAAATCCTGCTACTGCATAAGAAACCATGCCTCCAGAAAAGGTCAATCCTCCTCAAGACTCCTCTCTTGACTTCAACCCCACTGATCATTCTCCTCCTCCTCATGTCTCTTCAGTTACTTGAAAAATGTTCCCCTTCCCTACCTTTTCAGAACTACCTTCTCCATCTTCCTCCCCTGCTCCCACCTACTGGTTCCACCAAGCCCTTTAATTCCCCTACTCCTCCCTCTTCTAACACCTTCACTCACTTCCTCTACCTTACCCCCAGTTTCCCTCTTCTTCCCATTCAAAAAACTGGCTCTCAAGGGTCTACTAACCCTGTTGTTTCCCAATGACCCTTACACAAGTTCCCAGGACCAGAGTATCCTTGTTTATGCTCCTTTCTCCCTCTCTGACCTCTTCCATATCAGAAACCAACTGGGCTCCTTTTCTGCTGAAATCCTCCAATACATCAACAGATTTTAGACCTATAATCAAACTTTCCAGGATGTTTGCATCATTATCTCCTTTTCTACCACTCCAGAATTTTAAAAAAGTATATATCTAGGCTTTAGCTATGGCTTTTCTCTTTTTACTCAGAATCCCCACTGTCACTGCACTAGAAATGAGGCAGACACCTCTAACACCTTAAATGGAATTATCAACCTAATTATCCAAACCTTACTCACCACCTGATTGAGAGTAAGAAAAGGCCTTCTTCAAGGCAGTGAACTGTAATAAAATTCGAAGAAGTAACCTAAAGGCTTAATGAAAACCAGGCACCATTTGTGAAATATGTTATGAAGGTTTCTTGAATATACAAACCTGGATCCTGACTCTGAGATAAGAAGGCTGCATGTGAACACCCACTTACCTCCTAATCTTTAGACAGTAGAAAAACTCTTTTAAAATTTTGAGGGGCTTCAAGTGTAGCCAAAAGGACATTGGGCCAAAGCTATCTCAACCCCCCCCCCGCCCCCACCCACAATCAACTAGCTCAGCTGGGATCCTGTCAGTGTGTAATGTTAAGTAACAGGAGAAACCACATGGCTAGTCCCTGGGTGGAAGCTCTGGAACTGAGCTAGGTTTTCAATCTGTGACCTCTTGGGACTGGTCCCTACCAGACCCAGAAAGCCCCCATTGCCATTGCCATCACTAACACTGGACACAGAGTAAGCATCATAGTTGCAGGAAGACCTATTTCTTTCCTTTTCGAAGTGAAGTTATTTATGTTTTTTTCCATATTCAAGACCATTGGTTTCATACTAACCTTCATTCATTCATTTGATCTTAATTATCTCTTCCTGCCCAGCTCTACTTCTGAGTAGTCACATTCTCTCTAAATCTCATATGACAAACTCTGTCCACCTACTCATAACCTATTTAGAGCCTCCTGTCCTCCTTTTCCTGGCATTTCCATAATTGGTCTCCTTTCTCTGAATCCCTCTAATAGCCCAAGGAAGTCCTACAGTCTGGGACACTGAGCATCATTAATCAGCCACACACCATTCCCCTGTACAAGTTGCTCTAAAAGATTCATCGATGGCCTCAATATCCCCTAACTTTCAGGGAACTTCTAGGGCCTCAATCAATGATTAAATATCCCTCAATATGCTCAGGCCAGTCAGCTCTCCCTATTATATGCCTATTCTGGCTGTCAAAACACTAGATAGCTAGTATCACCTAGTTCAAGACCATTAATATCATCATGCAACAGATGGTGGTGGCTCCTCTCCTCTTCTATATCATTTCTTCCATCCCTCTGTACCCTTCTCACTTTGATGATAGCTGAGGTTATATATTCTTTATCATTACTCATGGCACATTTTTGCAAGTCATTGTTATCTTTACTTGGTTGACCCCTTCCTTCAGGATTGCTCAATAGCTCATCTGGTTGTTTCATCATCAGAGGTCCCAAGACACCCCCGTATTTTTGGCCAAACATTCAATGGGGACCTCGTAATATCTCTCTTTTTCCAACTCTTTCCTCCAAAATGTGGATGACTTTGTCTTTGGTAGCCCTTTTTCATTTCATATATTTCCCATTCCATCTCTCTATGCAATTTTCTGGCTCAAAAAGATTATAGTATTTCACCTTCAAAGGGACAATTCTTTAAAGCCTAGATTACACATCTGTTTATCCAAATAAAATCTATTCACTGAGTTGTTGGACAGGGAGGTCTCTGGTGTCCCTAAAACATTACTGGCCATTGTCAAGGCCCTTGGTTTATCACCAGGAATAGATGGTAAGACCTGTATTGCTGAATATTCCACATACTTGGGTTGCAAGGTCACTGGGAAATCCTGCTGGAGCTGAGCTGAAAGTTCTCCATGTAGACCAGCTGACAGAAAGCTAGACAAAGCCATGTTGCATGCAGAGAGAAATCACCAGTAAAGATACTCAACAGTGGATATTGCAAGCCTTATATTTGGCCAGCAAGGCCAAATGAGCCAACGGGTACAATAGTGGCACAACTATTATGGGGAAAACCAACCACCTTCTAATTTGACTGGAGGCCCTCTCCATGGGAGGGAATACATCCCTGATACTGAAAACCTACAGCATGGTTAGTCATGAGCCCTAGTGGTGTAATGTCTGCTGTTGTCTGGCTAAATGTATATACTATGCTCATTTAACTGCCCAGTAAGCACTTCTCTTGATGTTCATACCCATATGTTAATGCTACTCTCACTTTCGGTTGGACAAGCTTCTCTTTTCAGATGGCAGTGACCTTGAGAAGACTCAGAAGGTACCATGGTGCCAAGAAGAAATGACAGAGGAGTGCTCAGTGCTGCAATATCTCTATCACACCTTTCAAGGCTCAGGGTCCATTGCGGAAGAGGTGGTGGAAAGAATGTAAGAGCCAAAGGAAGGATAGGACTCCTTACAATGTGCTCCTCCAGACACAAAAAGGCCTGGATATTCCTGACCTCACAGTGTCTGACACTACCTACACAAGACTATCATAATATGAAGAAAAGATCATAACATCAAAATAAAAGAGAGACTGATTGAGAGGGGGAGGGGATATGATGGAGTGTGGAGTTTCAAAGGGAAAAGTAGGAGGAGGGAGGGAATTACTATGGGATATTGTTTACAATTATGGAAATTGTCAATTAAAAAATGTATTCAGTGAGATCTCACATACATACTGGTGTGAGCAAAGGAATATGGCACAGAAAAAATAAAATCTTTGGGCTGAAACTGCTGCCTGTTCACCTGCAATTGTATGAGAGAATATAACTATTAAGAATGGGTCACCTGACCTGCATTGTTAGACAACAGAAAGAATGCAGTGTCTTTTGAAGAGGCCTGAATGCTGAGTTAGTATTCTGTTCTTCAAAGTCTGCTTTATATTCCCCCCTGGATTGACAAATTGGCCCTCCACCTGGTATTATTGAGCATAAGAAATGCAGGAAAGAGAGGGTCATTTTATTTGCAACATGGTTTTGTGTTTTTGAAATGGTCATGGCCAGTGTGCAGCAGAGTTGCTGGACTGCCTTCATGGAGACTGGATGGAATCATGAGGATGAACTGTGGGTTGCAGTGGAGACCCAGTGGAGATGCTGGGACCATGAGATGACTGCTACAAAGAACTGCTGGCCCCAGATGAAGTTTTCCAGGACTGTGAGTAACCTAGCTGGAAGGGTGGAATTGGAACTCCAGAGACTAGTTTCTGGTTAGAATTGTTAGACTGGGAAACTTGTCACTGATGAGAGTTGTTGGATTTGGAGCTACAGAGTTTGGTGTTTGCCCTGTTTTAAATCTTGTATTGGTTGAATATTTCTTTGCTATGCCCAACGCCATCTTTTGCAGTGTGAATGTGTATTCTCTGCCACTGTGGGTTTTGGGGGGATTTTTTGGAATTATGGCTCAAGTTAAAAGTTCTCGAAAGCTGGGTGTGGTGGCACACCTTTAATCCCAGCACTTGGGAGGCAAAGGTAGGTGGATCTTCATGAGTTTGAAGCCACCCTGAGACTATATAGTTAATTACAGGTCAGCCTGGACCAGAGATAGACCCTACCTGGAAAAGGCAAAAAAAAAAAAAAAAAAAAAAATGTACTATGGGAACATTTGAACATCATTATTACAGATAAAACTATGGGGACTTTAAAAGATGGACTGAATGCATTGCATTTTACATCATGCATGGTTATCAGTTTGGGGGGACCACGGGCGGAATGTGGTGGTTTGATTCAGGCGCCCCCCCCCCCATAAACTTAGGTGTTCTGAATGCTAGGCTCCCAGCTGATGGAGATTTGGGAACTAACAACTCCTGTAGGCAGTGTATTGTTGGGGGTGAGCTTATGGGTGTTATAGCCAGATTCCCCTTGTCAGTGTTGCCAGGAGGTGATGTTAACCCTCTGCTCATGACCTCATTTTCCCCTTTTCCCTGCCATCATAGAGCTTACCTTCCAGGCTGTAAGCCAAAATAAACCCTTTTATCCCATAAGCTGATCTTGTTTAGGTGATTTCTACCAGTAATGCAAACCTGACTGCAACACCAATAATATGAACCTCCCCTCCATTATTTTTTTTCATTACTTCACTCCGCCTGTACAGCCCCAATTAAAGATATTCTCACCTCTAGAAAATGTAGACAAGGAAACCGGCATATCTTATGAATTTATTGTTATTCAATAAATTATATAATGAAGAGATATAACCTGTCTATTGCAGAATGTACTCATGAAACATAGCCTCTTATTTGTGATACAAAATAGGAAAATAGGAGCTAGAGATATAGCTCAATTGGCAAAGTGCTTGTCTCATAAGCTTGAGGGGAAAATATGCAAGTCTTAGGTATAGCTTATGGGCCTGATGTTTTCTGTTATAAATAATGGTGATGATTTATTTGCTTAACAAAATCTTTAAAAATAAATTTCAGATATTGTTTTTAACAATTACAAATAAGTTAATTTATCATTGTTTAAATGGAAATATTAACAAAGGGTGAATTTGTACATGTAGTTGTTGATCTCAACCTGCCTCTGTTTAATCCTTATTTGAAAATTGTTACAAAACGGGAAGTAAGTAATTTGCATAAAATATAAAATTGAAGCTTTCTATTTGTTATGAAAAAATATTTTCAATATATAATTATATCAAAATTAACAAGTAGGGATGTAGAGACATGGCTCAGTGGTTAAAGTGCTTGCCTACAAAGCCTGAGGACTCACATTCATGAGGAATTGAATGATTCCTCAGTACCGACGTAAGCCAGATGGACAAGGTGACACATGTGTCCGGAGTTCATTTGCAGGGGCTAGAGACCCTAACATGCCCATTCTCTCTCTCTCTTTCTATCCTCTTCTTTCTCAAATAAATAAGTACATAAATAAATAAAATATTTCAAAATAACAAAATATATTATGTGGGAAGCAAGCTGGAAGCAGCACTCTATTAACCTCCTCAATATACATACAACACACAGTTCTACATTTTCTGTTCTTGTTAGAACATTTTGAAATATGGCATTAACATTATCCTCTTTAGATAGTAAAAAAAAATTTTTTTTCCTTGAAAACTGCAAGGTATTTCTTTTAGAAATGTATTCATTCTGGGCTGGAGAAATGGCTTAGTGGTTAAGGCATTTGCCTGTGAAGCTGAAGGTCCATGTTCGACTCCCCAGATCCTATGTAAGGCAGATGCACAAGGTGACACATGTGCAAGGTCGCACATGTACACATGTTGGCACATGAGTCTGGAGTTCTATTGCAGTAGTTGGAGGCCCTGTGTGCCAATTCTCTCTCATTAAAAAAAAAAACAAACCAGAAACACACACACACATACACACAAAAGAAATGTATTCATTCTGATAACCATACATTATCTCTTTCATAGGCCCATTTATTATAAATATTCACTTTGAGATCCTACAGTTAGATAATAGTCTGTAAATTTTATGAATTCCAACATACTGTAGTTGGTATCATTATTATTATAATTATTGTTGTTGTTATTATTTTTCAAGGTAGGGTCTCTCTCTATCCCAGGCTGACGTGGAATTTACTATGTAGTCTCGGGATGGCTTCACACTGCCTCCTGAGTATTGGGATTAAAGGCATGAGCCACCACACCTGGATACCAACATGTTATTTTGTAAAGAAAAGTAATCAGTAGGTTATAAAAAATGCTATCCATGATCTTCCTTATATTTCTAGCTTAAATTACATTTCCTAAAGTAAAACAAATTCAATTAACTAATGAGCTTATTACTTTTCTCTAGATCTGGTATAACACATGACTTCTATTATACAATTAATAATAACATGATATATTGAATTCATGGAAATGTACAAAAATCAATAATATTTTTGAAAAAAATACCTATAGCTATATGTAAGGCTTGTTATAAGATAAAAAAGAATTAAACAATTAATGCAACTTCTCTTATATATAATTATTCAAAATTCCTTTTTAATATATAGCTCTCATTCTTTATGGTTGGTTAAATTTGGGGTATGAAACAAATGCATACCATGCTTCATTACTTTTGTTTAACTGTAGTGTCTTTGATGTTAATGTGTGCTTTATTTTAATGTAAACACAGAGAAAACTATAGAACTTATTGTCCGCCCCCCCTTTGGAAATAAAGCAGTTGGGTAATGGATAACAAGCCACCTGTCTTCTACTTGGAGAATGTACCCTTGTTGCCTTGTGTTCAAAGAAAGCCCTCCTGGTACCCATTGCTATGTTCTATGTTGTAAGTTAATAAAGTTACAGTCGAATGGTCTTTTTGACAAAAATACACTTCTGAGGCTCTTTTGCCCAAAGGGATCCACACTATTAGTGAAAACATTCTCAGTGTTCCTTTGATATTTTGCTTTTCTGTCCTTTCTTGTGAGTGAATTAATAAGAACAGTGATATTAACTATTTACCTACCAATGATGATTCCAATGTATTTCAGTTATGAGCCACAATTCAAAGTTGGAAACCTATAATTCCTCCTGTCTTGATTATTTAGTTCACAATAACAATAAAGCAAAACAACAACAACAACAACAGGAATCCCACTTTATTAAAGTAATGTTACTATTTTTTCAGTGACATGGAATTTTGTGGAATAAACATTTATTCACAAGGAAAAATATTCATGTTTCAATTATATTATCATTTAAATTCTTTTTTGTCCTACTTTTATCTAAACTTCTTAATGCCTCAAAGCTTATGAAGATTCATAAATAGTTCGTTGTGTTTATCTTTTCAATTTTAGTCTAATTCTTATTTACACATAACTGAAAAATTACCCCAAAATTATTACTGAATTTGTGTTAGGAGATAAATAATAAAGCATAATTTTGTGTATAGTTTGTAAAACTTGTTTTCTTATGTTCCCTCTTAAAAGTAACTGAAGAAAATTTGAACATTTTATAATATCATATCAGTCATATGAATATATCTAGCTCCTTAATTTTTTTTTTCAGGGGCAAGAAGGTTAGCTGAGTGGGTAAAGTACTTGCCCAAGTGTAAGAATCTGACTTCTGTCTCTAGAACCATGCCAGGTGTGGTAGTTCACTCTTGTAATCCAGGCTCTAGTGACACAGATGTCTATCTTTCAAAGTAGATTGACAGAATTCTGTGATGAACCTGAGATTGTTCTGTGTCCTCCACATGCATGCACACACACACACACAAACACATGCACAATAAATATTTACCAGTTTTTCATTTAAGGTTAAATTTATGAATGATAAACTCATGGTATATTAAATGGTTATTTAAAAATAACTTTCTAGTTTGTTTTATGATTAATTTTAAATTATCATTCCATGTAGTCACTCTATTCCTTTATCTTCATGTTGAATTGTTGATATTAACTCAAGAGCACTTATTATTCATATATTAAATGTTCAGCACTGGAAAGTCTCATGGCAATCACCCATGAGAGTTGTCTTACATGTTTGTTAGCTGCTGTGCTATAGTTTCTCTCTCTCCTAAAAATACAGATTGACTGGGTATTTTCAATTTAATTTTCCTTGTTCATCCTGAAATGGTGTATTTTGAAATTTTGTACCAAAAATTATGTAATGAATTATTATCTAAATTTTCATCCATTGTAAAGTAAAGGGCCATTATCAGGATCAGTTCCTGGCCTGCATTACAATTGTTAACACTGCTTAGAAGACCTCTTGCTACTACTCAAGCAGTGTATGTTGTTCTGACTTCACATTCTTTTCTCATTCTCCCAGAGATCAGCACTTCCTCGCAAATAAATTACTTTCTAAACTTGAGTGTAAAATAATAACAAAAGAGGTTTAGGTTAGTCTCTTGGGTCTTGATGCCACCCCAAATTTTCCATGATAATGTTTCATTCATTACTGATTGTATTTTGGGAATTGTACATGTCAAACTATTGTAAGTAAAATCACATTTCTCATAGGGTATTGACTTTTCATGAACAGTCCTTGAAATGAAAAATGATACTCTCCCTTCTTTCTATTTTTCTTCACAGGCAACATTTAGGTCTGCCTTCATTGTAATGAGATAGTTGACTGAAAGCATTCGGTATCCTGAATAGTCAGACTGAAAAGACTTTTTCACATTAGCTTGCCTCCTACTCTAGTTCCTTGATCTCTTTTTCCTGAGAGCTTTTATAGCTTTGCAGCTTACTCCACATACATTTGTATAATTTATTATTGCCTTGAATCCTCTTATGTGTCAGATTTGCCTCAGGAGGTAAGTAACAAACCTTTATGTAGACATTATATCATGTACATTATTAGATTTTTATGGTTCTTTTATATAACTTATTTTTTCCATTTTGACATTTCACACATGTATATAATGTTTGTGATCCCATTCTTCCCATTTACCCTCTTTTTTCTTCCCCCCTTCCAATTAATACCATTCTTCTTTCTAATTTATGCCATTTTACTTTCATTGAGTTAATCAATGGAGTTGAATTAGGATTGCTTGCATGATTATGAGTGGGAGGTTATTTACTTTGGAATGTGCAACTTACCATTGGCTACACCATTAATGAACCTGATTCTCCTACTCCCAGCAACCATTAGTTGCTATTAGCTAGTCTGGGTGGTCTTGGGTCCCATGTATCCTTCTCCTCTCCATGGTCAAATACTAGCAGGCTCAGTCTTGTGGTGGAAACCACAGCGGTTATGAATTCATAAATATATTGCTCATGTCATATCCAGATGATGGCAGTTCACAGCTTTCCTCCCCATTCTTCCTTTTCCTGGACTTTGAAGATATTGGTTTAGATGTTCAGTTTGAAGCTGAGCACACAGTAGTCACTTTTCCTTAGTAACTTTGACAACTATGCATCTCTGCATTAACCACTGCCAAGATAGTTAGAAACTTCTGTGATCAAAGCTTCACTCAGTGCTAGTCTATGGATACAAATGTAAATATTTATAGTCCAGTTAATATGTCAGTAAAAGTAGATTGAGGGGCTGGAGAGATGGCTCTCAGTGGTTAAGGCACTTGACTGTAATATCTAACCACCTTGGTTCAATTCCCTAGTATGCACATAAATCCAGATGCCTTGGCATACTTGTTCATTCTCTCTCTCTCTCAATCTCTTTCTCTCTCTCCCTGCAAATAAATAAAATAATAAAAAATGAGCTTGTTAGTGAATTTATTAGCTACTTTTAAAATATTTTAGTTTTATTTATTTATTTGTAACTGCCTGTAAGATGTACATACTCATACCATGTAGGTTTTAAATCAATAGACCTAGAATCTAATATTTGCCTGAGAGTAATCTTTCCCCTTATATATTTTACTCTCCCTGATTAGAGATAAAATGTGACTTCATGATATAGGTTATTATGCTGAATAATGTAAACCAGTCCATGTGTGGTAAGTATCTTGTACTTTATGCTTCAGAATAAGAGAAAAGAATGGATTTTCCACCTAAAATATTTAAGTCCAACAAATCAAACTATATATAGAAAGAAATAGTGAGAGAAGGTTGGGGTGTTCAGTGCAGAAGGTGAAGCCCTTTTCCCAGGGTTACTGTTTTCTCCCACATCACCTTTTCAGTGAATTCAATACCAAGCATCAGTGCTGCAGTTAGACCTTAAGCAGTGAACTTTTGTTCATTAATTATCCACCCGTTGGTGTTTGGCTCTCATTTACACAATGTCAATATGCTTCTTGCGGTTCTTCCTGCTCTTTCAAACAAACTATGACCTTTAATTGAAAGGAGAAAATTAGTTGTGATATTGTGGCAAAAGATATCTTGTGAGATTTGAATTTGTCAGAAAAGATAGGAGCTAAGAGTTTGGTACTAAGAAATCTTGAGGTACAGAAAGAAAAGAAAGGTGGAATTCATTCAGAATAGAAGTGACACATGACACATGTTTATAATAATCTCATTAATATGAAATCTACATAGAAACAATAGATGAATTATGCCAGTATGCAACATTCATTGTCTTCTTATCTACAATTTTTATTGTGAGGACTGACAGCAAGCTGCTTGTGCATAATAATGCCTGGCTTCCCCCTCTTTTCATTCTGAAATCATGCTGTTAGTGGCAAATAAGTCACAATAATAATGTTTCAGTGTCCTCTGCACTTGTCCTTCTAAAAGCTGAACATATACAATATATCTTGACTCCATCACTGGATTTATTTATTTTTTCAAAATCTGTATACTTCCTTTGCATAGCCTTTGGGCCCAAGTAAGTGACTTTTAAGAATTCTGTTAGCAGCTGGGCATGGTGGCACACACCTTTAATCCCAGCACTTGGGAGGCAGAGGTAGGAGGAGCGCCATGAGTTCAAGGCCACCCTGAGACTCCATAGTGAATTCCAGGTCAGCCTGAGCTTGAGTGAGAACCTACCTTGAAACAACAACAACAACAATGGAATCCTGTTAGAAAAACGAGAAAAAATAAATCCCTGCATTTTTTTTATATGTTTTGTTTTTGCTTTTTTATTTTTATTATTTATTTATTTATTTTGCAGGTGCAAAGACTCAATGGGACCCCTGCACTGAGGGACTCACATAGGCAGTGATAATAGACAAAAAGGTAAGGGAATCCTTGCATGTGTCTCCCCTTCACCTTCTCTCTTATCTTTCATAGGGACAGAGAAGACAGCTTTACTTTCTCCATCACTGGCTGTCACAATACGATACTAACTGGATTGCCATGTAAAATTACCTGTCAAATGACATAGATTTTGTTCCAAGAACAGGCAGATGACAAAACTCAAGATAAAGCAACATCACATGGAAAATTACATATATATATGTATATATATATATGTGTGTGTGTGTGTGTGTGTGTGTGTGTCATACATACATATATTGTTTTTTCCTGGGTAGGGTCTCACTCTATCTCAGGCTGACCAAGAATTCACTATATATTCTCAGGGTGGCCTCAAACTCACAGCAATCCTCCTACCTCTGCCTCCCGAGTGCTGGGATTAAAGGCGTGTGCCACCATGCCTGGCTGGAAAAAAATATTTTAATGTGCTTTTCAAAACACTAAAAGACTTGAGGATATTGGCCATGAACTTTCCTATGTTCTGAAAACACAGGAAATGGATCAAACATGTCTTCAATAATATTGACAAATGTTACTTTCTCTGTGAAGAGTTCCCCAACTTTTTAAGCCAAAGTGACATAGGACTGCTCTTCTCCAATGAAAACTTTAACTCAAAATCTGATAATCTTGAAGAACTAAAGTAACTGAGGATTTAAAGTAAAAGCCATTTGAAAATTCTGAAATACATGATCCCTGTACATTCACTTATCTAATGCCATGTAACTAACAAACTGCCAAAAACTCAGTGACACGAAATGATGTCAGCCATCCCATTGTGCTTATTCTTTTTTTTTTTTTTCTTTTTTTTTTTTTCGAGGTAGGGTCTCACTCTAGCCCATGCTGACCTGGAATTCACTATGGAGTCTCAGGGTGGCCTTGAACTCACGGCGATCCTCCTACCTCTGCCTCCCGAGTGCTGGGATTAAAGGCGTGCGCCACCACGCCCAGCTCCCATTGTGCTTATTCTTTCTGTGGGTCAGAACTGAAGATGCATACAGAAATGGCTTCCTACTCCATCCTGGTCTCACCTGGGAAAACCTCTGAAATTTGGAAGATAAATGACAAAATATGTGTCTACTCGCTGATCTTGAATGGCTGGAAATAACTCATATTCTAAGTTTTCTGGAGGTTTTTTTTTTTTTTTTTTTGCCTACAAATTACATTCTCAGGTACAGATGACTGAACTGCTCATTGGACAATGTCATCTTGGATGCTTGTGAGTACTTTCTTCATGAGCTGTAAGGTCCTCACATCATGACTGTGTTTCTAGCAAGTTGCATTCTGTGAGGCACCATCTCGACGTGGAGAATGCCAAGAATCCAGATGTAAGTTCTCTATGACTTTTAAGAAGTCCCATAGCAACACTTATGTAATCTATTGCTCAAATCAGTCATAATCCTGCATAAATACAAAAGGAGGGGACAGAGACATTATATTTTCATGAAAGAAAAGTCAAATAATTTGATACTTTTCTTTAAGAACACATCATTGCTTCCATGGTAATTACTTCATCCCTTTAATGCAGCCTCCCATAACTGCACTCCATATGATTTATTTGTTCCTACTAAATAATTTTGAGCTTATTCAGGACAAGAAATTATTTTGAATTAAAAATAAAACCTGCCGGGCATGGTGGCGCATGTCTTTAATCCCAGCATTTGGGAGGCAGAGGTGGGAGGATCGCCGTGAGTTCGAGGCTACCCTGAGAATGCAGAGTGAATTCCAGGTCAGCCTGGGCCAGGGTGAGACCCTACCTTGAAAAATCAAAAAATAAATAAATAAATAAATAAAATTAAAAGAAAAAGAAAAAGAAAACCTAACAAAATAATTGCTAAAGAAAAATTTGTCAAAAATTTTTATTAATTAAGGTCTGTAAACACACCTGGAGAAATTTAAACAGCTAGTTATATAAAAAAAAATCCAATGCTGATGTAGTAGTGCATGCAGCACTTGGGAGGCTGAGGCACCAGGATAGTCATGAGATTGAGACCAATCTGAGCTATGCAACATGGCCTGAGCTATGGCCACAGCTACATAGCAAAACCCTGTCTCAAAAACAAAAACAAAAAGAAGATAGAGTTATAATTTAAATTTAATGACTTATCTTATATTTAAATGTGCTCAGGTGAATTTTTGTGACTGGATTGGCCATAGACTAATAAAACTATTTCTTAAAGCAAGCCAAGTTTTTTTTTTTTTTTTTTTTTCGCACATTCACTTCAGAGTGTTCTAGAGATGAGAAATTGGGGGGGGGGGGGGTTGGATTCCTACCTGTTTCTAGGAAAGCTTCTTAAGATAAATGCATAGACAACAAAATCTGCTCCAGAAAGAATAGTGGTCAATATGCCCTTAGGTGCAAAGAGAGTTTTACCATTAATACAGTGGATCAGGAGCTGGTGAGTTGGCTCAGTGATTTAACATGTTTGGTTGCAAAACCCATGGGCCTGAGGCTCAATTCTCCAGCCACTTAAGTAAAGTTGGACAAGCAGTTATCAGCAGCACCAAGAGATTAGGAAGCATATATGTGCACATAAATCAAATAAATAATTTTTAAATGGATCAGGAGAAAAATATTGTTGTGACTAAGAAACTTCTGCATTTTTCCATTTATTTTGAGTCTCACTGGACTTCCAGCTATGGCTGGCATAGGACAACGCATACTTGCTTTGTGACTGTTGCATTTGTGCTTCCTTTGGAATGATTTGTTTTCAGTGGGCACTTTAAAGACTTCTTCCTAAGTGTGGACTCATTGTCTGTCCTAAATCTCCCATTTATGCATTCCATTCCCCTTTATGTCATAGGATAATCTTTTATTTTATTTTATTTTTTATTAGTTTTGACCTCAGGGAATACAGTCAAGTTGGTACCGTTGTTAACCTCCTCCCTGTCCTGCCCCACCCCACAGGGACCCTTCTTGTTGGGGTATATGGGTCTTGCATTGTGAGGTTAGCCATCAGTTATGGGTAGGAGGAAATGTCTCTGTATATCATGACCCAACATGTGGCTAAACATTCTTTCCACCCCCTCTTCTACAAATTTCCCTGAGCCATGTTGGGTTCATTTTGGGTCTGCTTCAGTGATGAGGTTGTGGGAGCCTCTGTGTCTCTGGATATCTGGTTTGGTAGGAGTTGATTGTTCTCTGTGTCTATCTCCTTCACACTTGTGCTGGTACCAGGTTCACGAAGAAAACAGCACTCTTGCTTGTTTTCCCAATTATTCTTAATTTCAGCTGAGGCCCTTTTGAGGTATGATGGGATGTTTCTCTCCTTAGGATCTGTGTGAATCTGAAAAAGAAAAGCAGATTCTCTCACAGAGAGTAAAGTTAGCACAAGATAAATGGGATAACCATTAATTTTTAGAGAGAATTTAATAGGTTTAGGCCCTCTTCTAGCTCATGATTGGTGAAAGCTTGATAATGGAGAGCAGGCTCATTTTTGAATATGGTTCTGACTTGTTTCCCAGCTCCAGCTATGGGTTTCATTCCAATGAACAGATCAGTTAGCCAAATCAAGAGCAATTGGTTTCCCACCCTGGCTGTGCACCACTATTGCCCTTGTGTGAGCATCATGTCAAGTTGTTTGCTGCTAAGTAGGTTAGACCATGAGTTTCTTGGACAGATATTGGTCATTTTCCCCCAGTAGCTCATGTAGCACCTTCTAGCACTAGACGTGCTGACTGTCTGGGGACTGACTCTCTTCCAGCTTCCAGCCATGTCAACTCCATGTTATGTGCCAACAGTATATGGTGTCTTCAGCAGTAGGGTCTTACCACTAACTTTTGGTGGCTCATCAAGTACTCTGACAGAAATCTGTCTTCTTTTGGATTTTGGGAAACTTTGTAGGTCTCTCTGATCAAGGGCTCATTGTGTATGATAGCCACTTGCTGGTACTGGGAGTTACAGGTCAGCACCCAAGAAGAGAGGGAAGAAAAATATAAGTATTACAAGGAGATAGAGAGATAAGAGACAAGAGAGAGAGAGAGAGAGAGAGAGAGGGAGGGAGGGAGAGAGAGAGAGAGAGAGAGAGAGAGAAAGAGAGAGACAGAAACAAGAGAAGATTAAGGTCAGTCTTCATTGTATCCTCTCCAGGGCCTTGTGACTCAGGTGTTCCCTCTAAGGCCCTGGTGAAGATTCAAAGAGTTGGTTTGTCTTTTAGGATGTAGAATTTTATGGTACCATTGCTATTTAGGCCCAGATGTGTGTCTCCCATCCCCTCCATTACCCTCCCCTCCATCCCCACCCACCCTATTGTCCAGTCCTCGAGATGTTTGCTAGGTATGTCAGCATCTTGGGGAGATTCAGGTTAGGAGGTGTAGATGAGTAAGATCATGTGGTGATTATCTTTCTGTGATTGAGTGAGTTCACTGAGAATGGTATGTTCCAGGTTCAACCATTTTTCTTCAAATTTCGCTGTGTCATTTTTCCTTACTGTTGTGTACAATTCCATCATGTAGATATACCACATCTTAGTTATCCATTTGTCTAATGATGGACATCTAGGTTGATTCCAGCTCTTAGTTATTATGAATTGAGAAGCTATAAACATGGCCAGCAAATCTCTCTGGACTGAGGCATAGAGCTTTTAGGGTACATGCCCAGTAAGGGAATAACTGGGTGTTGCAGTGTTCATTTTTAGAATGTATGTTATAGGAAGATGGTGCTTTCATCTTTATGTTCTATCACAATTCCAATTCTCAGAATTCATAGAAGCTGCTACAATCTCCTTCTCCTAGGAAGAATTCATAGAAGCTTATGAGAGGAAAAAGATTTATTTCAGGCTTACCATTTCCAGAGGAAGTTTCATCATGGTGGAGAAAGATGGCTCACTTCATAATGTGTCCCTAGCAGAAAAAGAACAGCAAGGACTGGATTCCTAACTCCAGAAACACATCTCCTGCAGCAAGACTCCACCTTATCTCTCAAATGCATAGGGTACCAAACAGGAAGCTCAATCACAAACACCCCAGAATATGGGAACTTTTTCATTCAAACCACTACAGACACATGTGCAAAATAATTTTGATTTAAATGAGATAATTATTCATGCCCATTAGGATATAACATAAATTCAAACAATAAAAAGTAAAGGAAATCAAACTGTAGATAGAAAATGTTCAAAGAAATGTATCTTGAGCTGGGTGTATAGGATATGCCTATAATTCCAGTCACTCAGGAGGCTAAGAGAGGAAGATTTTGAGTTCCTGAGCAGCCTAGGCTACATTGCAAGGAGGTGTAAAGCAAAACAACAAAAATTGCCTCTGTACTGAACATGTACATATTTTTATCTTAGTATTCTCCAAACATTGTTGTATGGCAATGATATATACAACATTTACATTGTATTTGATATTGTAAGCCACCAAGAGATGATTTAAAGAATATAGGAAGATATGTTTAGGTAATATGGAAATACTGTATCATTTTATATATAAGGACTGAGCATTCATAGAATTTGGTATCAGTAGGAGCTCCAGGAATGAGTCCCCCTTAGACCCTGAAGGATCTTTTAAGTTGTATTTTAATGTAATGCATAAGGAAATTTGTTCATGTAAACTAATTCTAGTCAGTTTTAAATATTTTTAAAATTATTTTTATTTATTAAGTAGAAACTTTGTATGGATACATCATATGTTTGTACTATCATTTCCCTCCTCTCTGCCCCATTCCACTGAGGGCCCTCCTCAATGAAATTGCTGGTATTTGCCATGGGATTATGGGTTATGAGGTATGAGAGCAGCTGTTACTCATTATGGGGGGTGGCAGTACCTCTGTATATTCCCTTCTACTTTGTGGCTCTTACAATCTTTCTGCTTCCTCTTCTGCAAAATTCCTTGAGCCACGGTAGGTATGTTTTAAGTCTACTTTAGTGTTGAGGTCTCAGCAGCTTCTGGATTTCTGCTTTGGTATGTGTTGAATATCCTCAATGTATGTCTCCCTCACCCTGGCCCAGGTTGTCAGGCTCACCATTGAAGCAGCACTCATGCTCATCTTGCTAATTTCTCTGTGGTTTCACCTGGGCTCTGGCTGAAATATGTGCAAGGGATGCTTTATCTTCTTGGTTTTTGCTGCCTTCTGAAAAAGAAAAAGAGAAACTGCAATGGATATTGCGGTCAGCATAGGTTAAATGGGATAAGTATTGTTAATTAAGAGAGATTTTGATAGGTATAGCCACTGTTTTGGCCAAAGACTAGTGGAGCTTCTCACTGGAGCCTTGGTCTCTATAGGATTCTGACTTGATTTTAGTTACAGCTATGGATTCTTCTCCACTGAGCACATCTCTTAGCCAATCAGAGAACAATTGGTTACACACATAGCTGTGTGTCACTATTGCACAGGTGTGTGCATCTCCCCTAAAGGCTTCACTCTTCCCTGCAGAGATAATTGTTCAACCTTGTTTATAGCTGCTCAATTCACAATAGGTAAGAGCGGAAATCAACCCTGATGCCCATCATTGATGATTGGATAATGAAGATGTAGTACATCTTTAATGCAGCCTCCATAACTGCACTCCATATGATTTATTTGTTCCTACTAAATAATTTTGAGCTTATTCAGGACAAGAAATTATTTTGAATTAAAAATAAAACCTGCCGGGCATGGTGGCGCATGTCTTTAATCCCAGCATTTGGGAGGCAGAGGTGGGAGGATCGCCGTGAGTTCGAGGCTACCCTGAGAATGCAGAGTGAATTCCAGGTCAGCCTGGGCCAGGGTGAGACCCTACCTTGAAAAATCAAAAAATAAATAAATAAATAAATAAAATTAAAAGAAAAAGAAAAAGAAAACCTAACAAAATAATTGCTAAAGAAAAATTTGTCAAAAAATTTTATTAATTAAGGTCTGTAAACACACCTGGAGAAATTTAAACAGCTAGTTATATAAAAAAAATCCAATGCTGATGTAGTAGTGCATGCAGCACTTGGGAGGCTGAGGCACCAGGATAGTCATGAGATTGAGACCAATCTGAGCTATGCAACATGGCCTGAGCTATGGCCACAGCTACATAGCAAAACCCTGTCTCAAAAACAAAAACAAAAAGAAGATAGAGTTATAATTTAAATTTAATGACTTATCTTATATTTAAATGTGCTCAGGTGAATTTTTGTGACTGGATTGGCCATAGACTAATAAAACTATTTCTTAAAGCAAGCCAAGTTTTTTTTTTTTTTTTTTTTTTCGCACATTCACTTCAGAGTGTTCTAGAGATGAGAAATTGGGGGGGGGGGGGTTGGATTCCTACCTGTTTCTAGGAAAGCTTCTTAAGATAAATGCATAGACAACAAAATCTGCTCCAGAAAGAATAGTGGTCAATATGCCCTTAGGTACAAAGAGAGTTTTACCATTAATACAGTGGATCAGGAGCTGGTGAGTTGGCTCAGTGATTTAACATGTTTGGTTGCAAAACCCATGGGCCTGAGGCTCAATTCTCCAGCCACTTAAGTAAAGTTGGACAAGCAGTTATCAGCAGCACCAAGAGATTAGGAAGCATATATGTGCACATAAATCAAATAAATAATTTTTAAATGGATCAGGAGAAAAATATTGTTGTGACTAAGAAACTTCTGCATTTTTCCATTTATTTTGAGTCTCACTGGACTTCCAGCTATGGCTGGCATAGGACAACGCATACTTGCTTTGTGACTGTTGCATTTGTGCTTCCTTTGGAATGATTTGTTTTCAGTGGGCACTTTAAAGACTTCTTCCTAAGTGTGGACTCATTGTCTGTCCTAAATCTCCCATTTATGCATTCCATTCCCCTTTATGTCATAGGATAATCTTTTATTTTATTTTATTTTTTATTAGTTTTGACCTCAGGGAATACAGTCAAGTTGGTACCGTTGTTAACCTCCTCCCTGTCCTGCCCCACCCCACAGGGACCCTTCTTGTTGGGGTATATGGGTCTTGCATTGTGAGGTTAGCCATCAGTTATGGGTAGGAGGAAATGTCTCTGTATATCATGACCCAACATGTGGCTAAACATTCTTTCCATCCCCCTCTTCTACAAATTTCCCTGAGCCATGTTGGGTTCATTTTGGGTCTGCTTCAGTGATGAGGTTGTGGGAGCCTCTGTGTCTCTGGATATCTGGTTTGGTAGGAGTTGATTGTTCTCTGTGTCTATCTCCTTCACACTTGTGCTGGTACCAGGTTCACGAAGAAAACAGCACTCTTGCTTGTTTTCCCAATTATTCTTAGTTTCAGCTGAGGCCCTTTTGAGGTATGATGGGATGTTTCTCTCCTTAGGATCTGTGTGAATCTGAAAAAGAAAAGCAGATTCTCTCACAGAGAGTAAAGTTAGCACAAGATAAATGGGATAACCATTAATTTTTAGAGAGAATTTAATAGGTTTAGGCCCTCTTCTAGCTCATGATTGGTGAAAGCTTGATAATGGAGAGCAGGCTCATTTTTGAATATGGTTCTGACTTGTTTCCCAGCTCCAGCTATGGGTTTCATTCCAATGAACAGATCAGTTAGCCAAATCAAGAGCAATTGGTTTCCCACCCTGGCTGTGCACCACTATTGCCCTTGTGTGAGCATCATGTCAAGTTGTTTGCTGCTAAGTAGGTTAGACCATGAGTTTCTTGGACAGATATTGGTCATTTTCCCCCAGTAGCTCATGTAGCACCTTCTAGCACTAGACGTGCTGACTGTCTGGGGACTGACTCTCTTCCAGCTTCCAGCCATGTCAACTCCATGTTATGTGCCAACAGTATATGGTGTCTTCAGCAGTAGGGTCTTACCACTAACTTTTGGTGGCTCATCAAGTACTCTGACAGAAATCTGTCTTCTTTTGGATTTTGGGAAACTTTGTAGGTCTCTCTGATCAAGGGCTCATTGTGTATGATAGCCACTTGCTGGTACTGGGAGTTACAGGTCAGCACCCAAGAAGAGAGGGAAGAAAAATATAAGTATTACAAGGAGATAGAGAGATAAGAGACAAGAGAGAGAGAGAGAGAGAGGAGGGAGGGAGAGAGAGAGAGAGAGAGAGAGAGAGAGAGAGAGAGAGAAAGAGAGAGACAGAAATAAGAGAAGATTAAGGTCAGTCTTCATTGTATCCTCTCCAGGGCCTTGTGACTCAGGTGTTCCCTCTAAGGCCCTGGTGAAGATTCAAAGAGTTGGTTTGTCTTTTAGGATGTAGAATTTTATGGTACCATTGCTATTTAGGCCCAGATGTGTGTCTCCCATCCCCTCCATTACCCTCCCCTCCATCCCCACCCACCCTATTGTCCAGTCCTCGAGATGTTTGCTAGGTATGTCAGCATCTTGGGGAGATTCAGGTTAGGAGGTGTAGATGAGTAAGATCATGTGGTGATTATCTTTCTGTGATTGAGTGAGTTCACTGAGAATGGTATGTTCCAGGTTCAACCATTTTTCTTCAAATTTCGCTGTGTCATTTTTCCTTACTGTTGTGTACAATTCCATCATGTAGATATACCACATCTTAGTTATCCATTTGTCTAATGATGGACATCTAGGTTGATTCCAGCTCTTAGTTATTATGAATTGAGAAGCTATAAACATGGCCAGCAAATCTCTCTGGACTGAGGCATAGAGCTTTTAGGGTACATGCCCAGTAAGGGAATAACTGGGTGTTGCAGTGTTCATTTTTAGAATGTATGTTATAGGAAGATGGTGCTTTCATCTTTATGTTCTATCACAATTCCAATTCTCAGAATTCATAGAAGCTGCTACAATCTCCTTCTCCTAGAAGAATTCATAGAAGCTTATGAGAGGAAAAAGATTTATTTCAGGCTTACCATTTCCAGAGGAAGTTTCATCATGGTGGAGAAAGATGGCTCACTTCATAATGTGTCCCTAGCAGAAAAAGAACAGCAAGGACTGGATTCCTAACTCCAGAAACACATCTCCTGCAGCAAGACTCCACCTTATCTCTCAAATGCATAGGGTACCAAACAGGAAGCTCAATCACAAACACCCCAGAATATGGGAACTTTTTCATTCAAACCACTACAGACACATGTGCAAAATAATTTTGATTTAAATGAGATAATTATTCATGCCCATTAGGATATAACATAAATTCAAACAATAAAAAGTAAAGGAAATCAAACTGTAGATAGAAAATGTTCAAAGAAATGTATCTTGAGCTGGGTGTATAGGATATGCCTATAATTCCAGTCACTCAGGAGGCTAAGAGAGGAAGATTTTGAGTTCCTGAGCAACCTAGGCTACATTGCAAGGAGGTGTAAAGCAAAACAACAAAAATTGCCTCTGTACTGAACATGTACATATTTTTATCTTAGTATTCTCCAAACATTGTTGTATGGCAATGATATATACAACATTTACATTGTATTTGATATTGTAAGCCACCAAGAGATGATTTAAAGAATATAGGAAGATATGTTTAGGTAATATGGAAATACTGTATCATTTTATATATAAGGACTGAGCATTCATAGAATTTGGTATCAGTAGGAGCTCCAGGAATGAGTCCCCCTTAGACCCTGAAGGATCTTTTAAGTTGTATTTTAATGTAATGCATAAGGAAATTTGTTCATGTAAACTAATTCTAGTCAGTTTTAAATATTTTTAAAATTATTTTTATTTATTAAGTAGAAACTTTGTATGGATACATCATATGTTTGTACTATCATTTCCCTCCTCTCTGCCCCATTCCACTGAGGGCCCTCCTCAATGAAATTGCTGGTATTTGCCATGGGATTATGGGTTATGAGGTATGAGAGCAGCTGTTACTCATTATGGGGGGTGGCAGTACCTCTGTATATTCCCTTCTACTTTGTGGCTCTTACAATCTTTCTGCTTCCTCTTCTGCAAAATTCCTTGAGCCACGGTAGGTATGTTTTAAGTCTACTTTAGTGTTGAGGTCTCAGCAGCTTCTGGATTTCTGCTTTGGTATGTGTTGAATATCCTCAATGTATGTCTCCCTCACCCTGGCCCAGGTTGTCAGGCTCACCATTGAAGCAGCACTCATGCTCATCTTGCTAATTTCTCTGTGGTTTCACCTGGGCTCTGGCTGAAATATGTGCAAGGGATGCTTTATCTTCTTGGTTTTTGCTGCCTTCTGAAAAAGAAAAAGAGAAACTGCAATGGATATTGCGGTCAGCATAGGTTAAATGGGATAAGTATTGTTAATTAAGAGAGATTTTGATAGGTATAGCCACTGTTTTGGCCAAAGACTAGTGGAGCTTCTCACTGGAGCCTTGGTCTCTATAGGATTCTGACTTGATTTTAGTTACAGCTATGGATTCTTCTCCACTGAGCACATCTCTTAGCCAATCAGAGAACAATTGGTTACACACATAGGCTGTGTGTCACTATTGCACAGGTGTGTGCATCTCCCCTAAAGGCTTCACTCTTCCCTGCAGAGATAATTGTTCAACCTTGTTTATAGCTGCTCAATTCACAATAGGTAAGAG
Organism: Dipus sagitta; assembly: GCA_036346955.1. NCBI lineage: Eukaryota > Metazoa > Chordata > Mammalia > Rodentia > Dipodidae > Dipus > Dipus sagitta. The sequence continues at coordinate 194,824,903 of CM070770.1, forward strand.
CGGAAATCAACCCTGATGCCCATCATTTGATGATTGGATAATGAAGATGTAGTACATATACACAATGGCATTCTGTTTAGTACTGAAGAAAAATGATGCAATGAAATTTGTAGGAAAATGGACAGTCTTGGAAATATCACTTCTTAAGAATACCTTTCAAGGGCCAGGTGTTGTGGCACACACTCTCAGTCCGAGGACTGGGGAGGCAAAGGTCAGAGGATCACAGTGAGTCCAAGCCTAGCCTGGAACTAGAGTGAGTTTCAGGTCAGCTTAGGCTACAGTGAAACCCTGACTCTGAAAAAGGCCAAAAAAAGCCAGGCATGGTGGCAGATGCCTTAAATTCCAGCACTCCAATGGTAGAGGTAGGAGGATCACTGTGAGCTCAAGGTCACCCTTAGACTACAAAGCGAATTCCAGGTCAGCCTGGGCTAGAGTGAGACTCTACTTCAAAAAATAAAAAAAGAATTACAATTTAGTGTTATACCAAAAAATTTTTCACTTTAATTTTTCAATGCTGTGGAACAGATATTGTTTAACTTTTATTTATAATCTGAATTGATCTAATAAGCATTTCTTCCACCTTCTCTGCTGTACTATTGAATCCAAGTCCATTGCATTTTTATAATTTAGGAATATTTTGCCAGATAAATGTTGCCAGATATATCAAATGAAATAATGTTTGTTCTTTTAAAGCCACCCTAAAATTTTGGCTCATACCTGATTTGAACTTTTCTTACTGAATCATTCAGCACACAAGAAAAATATAGATTGTAAAGGCTATGTAGAATAAGGCTAAGGAGAATGAATAATATTTCTCTAAGGATTTAAAGAAAAATTTTTAAAAGCATTATTATGATTATTATATAAAATACAAATATGTCTGATTTTGCATTCTGATCTCAAGGGTTGAAATATATTAGATAATAATGTAATGTAACATACATGATATAGTTTTTATGGTGTTCTTGGCATTATAACTATTAGGTCAGGACAAAATGGAGTCACAGCAGGAGGGCAGCAGAGACATATGGAAGTGGGTCATCCACATTCTTCAAGAAGCCACCTAGCCATTATCCCTTCCTTGCCTAACAATGCCCTAGGTCTAGGTTTCCTGCTCCCTTATCTCTGACCTGGTCACTTCAGGTCTCACACCCTATGGCTAATGTAAAGAACAAAGGAGCTCCTTCCCTTTTTCACCTTCCCCCAACTGAAGAGCTCTATGTAGTGCACTATCTGTAATCTCAAAATTAGCTGCCCAGTACTTGAGAGTCAGTCCTGGCAGCTTGTGTCCCCCCACCCATGCAATAAAAGCTTCTATCCTTGCCTCAGAGTGGTCTCTGTGGTCTTGGTCACTCCTGAACCTTACAATAACATTGAGAAATTAACAATATGAGTATCCAGTGGCTAACAATATTTATATTTAACAAACCTAGCACAAATTCATATTGTTCTATTTCACAGAAAGTGAAAAGCTTGATATTTTACTATGTGTATTTTTTCTTTGGGAAATGTTTTCAGGAGCAATAGCTAAATCTTAGGCTTGCTGCTTCTGTTATGTGGTGTTTATTCAAGATAATTTTTAAATTGTGGGAAACTATAAGTTGTTTATCATTAGAAGAATTTTTAGGTTTCTACCACTCTTGCACTTTTACCAGTTTTCCTGATAAGTATGCATATTTTGGCATCTAACCTTGCAACATCTTGAATGGCATTCAATAGTGATATATATCTTCCTCTTTTTGTCATCCTAGTGTTTTAAATGCCAGTTTGTGGTATGTCCTTTTTATATTATGAATTAAAATATTTGCCATTCTTTAAAATACCACATTATCCCTGATTCATCTTTTATGGGAATTAAATCCACAGCCTACCATCAACAGAGTCTTATCACATTTTGCACTCACCTAACTATTTAACAATATAAATCCATGTGGTAGGTATTCTTTCATGTGTTACTGGGAAAAATAACCGGCTTTTAAATGATTTTTAGTTGTAATTATAACAATAGCTATATTTCTTTCGCTGATGCCTTTTTTTTCCAGATAGTCTATTTTTATCCTGACATTTTTGTCCATTCTATGAATTTCATCATGGGGAAGAAACAGCAGTTTGTCTTAGAGCAGCTCAATTTCGATCTCCAGGTGACAAGCTGATATTTCTTTCCTTTGAAGAAGCTTTTAATATGATGGGTTAAATGTCAAGGAAAAAAAAACATCATATATTGAACCTTACTAGCCTCATTTCTCTTAATATTAATGACATATTGACATTTGACTTTAAAAAAAAATCTTTGAGTTTTTTAATAACTGTAAAGATTGTAAAAGGAGTATATATATATATATATATATATATATATATATATATATATATTGTGTCTTGGTGAAAATCATTTAGCATGATAATGATATGTTTGTAAATAAATAATCATCTTTAAAAGCATTTGCTCATAGTTTGCTGTGCTGGTTATTTGTGCTAGATTTTACATATTTTGATTCTAAATAAGATATATATGAGGAAAAACTTGGAGCAATAGGTCTGATAGAGTTAGATGTTGAAGTAATTTCTACTATTTGATAAAATGAAAGTAAAATATAAACAGAAGAGTTTTAAAATGATTAATAATGGCTTAGCATGCAGCTTAATTTACCATGAAGATGTAAAACCCTAGATTTTTATCCCTAGTAATACAGATAGGGGGAAAAGTATTTATTAAATATTACTTTTTCCTAAATAAATTATGGGAAGAAATGTTTTAGAGTCATTAATGTTATTTCAATGTTGAAAAGACAGGATAGACGTATTTTCTACTTGTCTTCAGACAGCAAATATTAAACTTAGTAAGCCATTCAGCAAGCCAAGAATGCAACTTCTTTTCAGTTTTACAGTATGTAAAACACAAAAGCAGTTATCTCAAGATATAAGTGATTTAAGACTCTTACAATTTTAAAATGAAAAAGTATTGCATTTTAAAATATGATATAAATACTACAATTCCACTGTACACATTGTTTTCTCTTTTATCAGCCTTTATTTTCACATAGGTATGATCACAATCAAGTTGTTTAATCTGCATTTTTAATAGGATAGCTATATATGGTAGCCTTTAGATTAGTTATATGTGCTTATTAGTCTTAAAATTAAATTAACTGAATTTTAATAAAAAATTCACATTTCAAGTGCTTAATAGCCACCTGTCATTCTGATTTCTATATTGAGGTCTCAAACATTTCCAGCCTCAAAGAAAGTCCTGTTGGAAAGTGCTCCTCAATCAATTTCTCAGCATGAACAGACATGTCTTAAAACACCATCAAATCCTTAGATACTCTGCAGTATTATACTACTATCTACTCATATATATTTTCTGCATTGACATAGAGCTGTGATGTTCACCCATATGCTTTTCTCAACCCTCTACATTACAAACATCAACAGTGTGTTCTTTCCAGCTTACCCTCTTCTTGTAGTCAGCTCCATGTTGCTGGGATGAACATCTAAACTAGTCACAGTTTATGGGAGGCAGGGATTTATTACAGGCTTACAGATTTGGGGGAATTTGCATAAAGAGACTGACCCACTTTCATGATCCAAGCAGAGAGAAACCAACACCAGATAGCACCTTGAGCAAGCACAAACTGGGAGCAAACAGGAGGGGCCCCACTAGAGCTCAAATAACTCTCTGACACCTTTGGGCTGGAATTCAGATCTGCCCCCAAACATACCTTAGGCTAGAATTGAGGATCTACCCCACTGACACCTCTTACAGGCAGGCTACTAGAAATCCAAGTTAAAAACTTAATAAAACATCTGAGTCAATGAGAGGACATGAATCCAAACTGCAACACCACTTAAAAATGTATCCAGGAAATAACAGGACAACATAACTAGCAATCACATCATAAATTAGATAAGCACTTGGGTTTGGCTGTGTTGTAAATAAAAAATCATTCACCTTGATTTGAAGGTTTAAATCTGTTGCACTTAATGAAATATTTCTCTTTCAATCATTTTCCTTCAGACTGTTATTTTGCAATTTACACATGAAGTCTGGCATTCTAAAATATCCTTTGAAGGAATTAATGTTCTTTAATCAGCACACTTCTTTGTAATGAAGACCATGGTAATTTTTTGTTTTGTTTTGTTTTTGTTCTTGTTTTTCGAGGTAGGGTTTCACCCTAGCTCAGGATGACCTGGAATTCACTCATGGTGGCCTCAAACTCACAGCAATCTTCCTACCTCTGCCTCCCGAGTGCTAGGATTAAAGGTGTGTGCCACCACACCCGGCAGACCATGATAATTTTAATTTCAGCAGTATATTTATTACAATAAAACACAGGGGCACAATTTACAAGGCCAATAACATATGTTAAGTGTCATTTTAAAATGATGGAGTGCTTTACCCCAAAGTTATTCTAAATCAAGTTAATGTTATATCAAAGTAAATAACTTTATCCCTAGCAGGGAGAAGATAAACTCAAGTTCCCAGAAGTTCTCTAAATTCATGTAGGTAAATATTATAGAATTAACACTTAAGTGTATGGCCCCCAAAACATGAAGTTCTCTCAATTCTAGAGCAGTGGTGTGTTGGCAAAACAGATCTTAGACCAATAAATAAGCCATATTTTGTGCGTTAGGCATTTTTCTTTTTTTAATTTTTTATTTTTTATAATTAACAACTTCCTTAATTGTAAACAATATCCCATGGTAATTCCCTCCCTCCCCCCACTTTCCCCTTTGAAACTCCACTCTCCATCATACACCCCCCCCCCAATCAGTCTCTCTTTTATTTTGATGTCATCATCTTTTCCTCTTGTTATGATGGTCTTGTGTAGGTAGTGTTATGCACTGTGAAGCCATGGATATCCAGGCCATTTTGTGTCTGGAGGAGAACATTGTAAGGAGACCTACCCTTCCTTTGGCTCTTACATTCTTTTCACCAACTCTTCTGCAACGGAACCTGAGCCTTGGAAGGTGTGATAGAGATATTGCAGTGCTGAGAACTCCTCTGTCACTTCTCAGCACTGTGATGCCTTCTGAGTCATCCCAAGGTCATTGCCATGTGAAAAGAGAAGGTTCTTGAACAAAAACAAATGAGAGTAGCATTAATATATGGGTATGAACATTAAGAGATTACTGAGAAGTTTGGTGAGCATAGTATACACATTTAACCAGACAACATCAGACATTACACCCTTAGGGCTCATGACTACCCCTGTTGTAGGTTTTCCCCCAAACAGACATGCCACAATTGCACTCATTGGCTCATTTGGCCTGGCTGGCCAAATCTAAAGCTTGCAGTGCCCACTTTTGAGTATCTTCACTGGTGATTTTTCTCTCTCCCATTGAGCTGCATGCAGTGTTGCTTTTTCCAGCTTTCTGTCAGCTGCTCTACATGGAGGAGGTTTTCACCTCATTTCCAGAAGGATTTCTCAGTGACCTTGTGGCCCAAGTATGTGGAGTCTTCAGCAGTAGGCTCTTACCATCTCTTCCTGGTGGGAAACCAAGGGCCTCGGCAATGGCCTATAATGTTTTGAGGGCATCTGAAATTTTTCTAGTTACAATCCATGGCTCCTATGTATTTCATTGTCCACAAAAGTAGGTTTCCATGATTTATTTATATCCTCTTAAATTTTGCTTAGCCTCCCTCCATCTTTCCTTTACTCAATCTCTTCTCCAGACCTCACTTGTGCCTTTTTACCCCATTAATCTATTCCACTTACATATACACAATACCATCCTATTAAGTCCCCCTCTCCTTCCTTTCTATTCCCTTTATATCTCCTTTCTATCTTACTGGCCTCTGCTACTGTGTTTTCTTCCTACTCACACAGAAGTCTAATCATCTATAGCTAGGATCCACATATGACAAAGAACATGTGATGTTTGGCTTTCTGGGCTTGGGTTACCTCACTTAGTATAATCCTTTCCAGATCCATCCATTTTCCTGCAAATTTCATAACTTCATTTTTCTTTACTTCTGTGTAGAACTCCATTGTGATGTGCCATATCTTCATTATCCACTCATCAGTTGAGGGATATCTAGGCTGTTTCCATTTCCTAGATATTGTGAAAAGAGTGGCAATAAACATGGTTGAGGAAGTATCTCTAAGATAGTGAGATGAGTCCTTAGAATATATGCCTAGGGGTGCTATAGCTGGGCCATATGGTAGATCTATTTTTAACTGTCTCAGGAAATTCCACACTGATTTCCAGAGTGGCTGGGCCAGATTGCATTCCCACCAACAGTGTAGAAGGGTTCCTCTTTTTCCACATTCTTGCCAGCATTTATGGTCATTTGTATTCACGATGGTTGCCAATTTGACAGGAGTGAGATGGAATCTCAATTGTAGTTTTAATCTGCATTTCCCTGAAGAATAGTGATGTAGAACAATTTTTAGATGTTTATATACCATCTGTATTTCTTCTTTTGAGAATTCTCTACTTAGTTCCATAGCCCATTTTTTAATTGAGTTGTTTGATTTCTTATTATTTAAATTTTTAAGTTCTTTCTATATCCTAGATATTAATCTTCTATCAGATGTATATCTCCAAGGATTTTCTCCCATTCTGTAGGTTACCTCTTTGATCTATTTATAGTGTCCTTTGCCATACAAAAGCTTTGTAATTTCATGAGGTCTCAGTGATTAATCTGTGGCTTTATTGCCTGAGCAATTGGGATTATATTCAGAAAGTCTTTTCCAAGACCAGTATGTTGAAGGGTTTCCCCTAGTTTTTCCTCTAGCAGTTTCAGAGTCTCACGTCTGATATTAAGGTCTTTGATCCATTTGGATTTAATTCTTGTGCATGGAGTGAGAGAAGGATCTATTTCTATCCTTCTACAGATTCATATCCAGTTTTCCCAGTACAATTTGCTGAAGAGGCTGTCTTTTCTCTAATGAACATTTTTGTCAAATATCTGGTGGCTATAACTACCTGGGCTTACACCTGGGTCCTCTATTCTGTTACATTGATCTACATGTCTGCTTTTGTGCCAGTGTCATGCTGTTTTTGTTACTAAGGCTGTGTAGTATAGGTTAAAATCAGGTGTGGGGAACCACTGGACACTAGGAAAGCAAAAGTACCTCCATCTTAAATAATGACTCCATTTTGTAATAAGTTGTCTGTTCTGGAAAGTCGCAAGGTCTGCAGTTGTTAACCCATGCACGGAAAAAGAATAATGTAACCCATAAAGAATGAGAAAGTCGTTATCTCATGGCTTTGGGGCTGGGGCCTTATCCTGTGAAACATCTTGTGCCTTTGGGGCCGGAACCTTATCCTATTGAAACGGAACTGTAGCAATACCTAAACTGTTGACAAACTTCCCTGTTCTGCTGCATAAGAGGCACCCTGAGAAAAATTAAAATTGGCAGCTTGATCAGACTCTTGTCTTGCTGTCCGTTCCTTGTGTCTCTTGTCCCTTTCATTTCAGGTTCTCTGGGGTCCGTGCTCCCGTTGAAGCCCCGCTGGCCGGGGCAACTGGCGCCCAAACGTGGGGCACGAACCTAGGATCGCCTGAAACACCGTCTGCTACCTGCCCATTGGGATCCCGCACCGAGGCCGCCGCAACCCAAAGAGGGGGTTAGACACTGGCCCGCTAGTGATCACCACGGAGTCGCCCGCCCGTGAGACAGATCCGTTGGAACACTCGGACGGTGAGATAAGATAAGATTTTTTTTCTTTACCATGGGACAAGCATTTTCAAAAGAAGACTCTTTTGTGACTGGGCTAAAACAAGCTCTCAAGGTACGAGGAACTAGGGTTAAAAGAAAAGATTTAAAGATATTTTTAGATTTTATTGGTGATCTCTGTCCTTGGTTCCCAAAGGAAGGGACTATAAATGAAAAAACTTGGTTAAGAGTTGGAGATTGTTTACGTGATTATTTTGAAACCTTTGGCCCCGAGAAGGTCCCTGTTTCTGCCTACTCTTATTGGAATCTTATAAATGATGTTCTCAAGGTCCACAATCATTCTATGGCTGTACGGGTTCTTGTTAATGAGGGAGAGGCTGCTCTTAAACACTCTTCTAGGCCCCCTTCTGCTTGCGCCTCTGTCATTGTTGAAGATGAAACTCAAAAGAGACCTAAATCTCCTGCCTCTGAAAAGCCTTCCTGCCACCTTTATCCTTCACTAGTGGATCTTGAAGCTGGTGAAGTTGGTGAAGCTGGTTCCCCCCTTCCCCCGTTGCTTGATGTAGGCCCCACCAATAAACCTCCTCTAGTGCCTCCGCCCTATTGCCCGCCACTCTGTGCTCCTGTTCTCGACCGCTCTGCCGCCTTACTTCCCTCTGCGCCTGCTGAACCTCTCGCTGACTCTCCTTTCACAGAACTACAGTCTGCCGCGTTAGCTTCTGTCTCTGACCTCCGTAGGGCACTTCAGGATAAAAAACTTCAGCTGCAGCTTCTCCAGGAACTTGATTCTGTCACAAAAGAACTTGCTGCCTTTTCTAATCTTTCCTCTGACAGCCGTAGGCGCAAAACGAAAGCAGACGCACACACCCGCAATACTGGCTTTCTTGCTTTTCCTGTTACCCGCACACAGGCCCGCTCTGCTCCCGCTTCTGCTTCCCTCCCTGCGTCCAATGCGGACTCTGATGAGGAGCCTGCTCCCTCGGCTGCTCCAGCTGATGGGAGTGTTGCCTCCTCTGATTCTGAGGATGAACCTGCCTCGGAGTCTGTTCCCCAGCCTAAATATAAAACTCTTAATTTAAAGTTTCTTGAGCGACTAAAAGCGGCCGTCTCTAATTACGGGCCCACGGCTCCCTTTACTCTCACTCTTCTGGAAAGCTATAGTGATAAATGGCTTACGCCTAATGATTGGTATCGCCTTGCTCGCGCGGCTATCTCTGGTGGAGATTTTGTTCTATGGCGCACTGAATTTAATGAGAACTGCTCTGACTTTGCTCGCCGTAATTTACAAAAGGCTGTTTCTAAAAATTGGACAAAACAAAAATTGTTGGGGGAACATCCCTACGATTCCAACGAACAGCAAGCACACTATCCCCCTGGACTTTTAGCTCAAATACAACAGGCAGGCCTCGCCGCCTGGAGGCACCTCCCTCCTAAAGGGGCCGCCACCACTTCCCTGGCTAATATTAGACAGGGTCCAGAAGAGCCTTACAGTGACTTTATTAGTAGACTTAATGAAACTGCTGAGCGCCTTTTTGGTGTTGGGGAAACCAACAGCCCCTTTATCAAACACCTGGCCTTTGAGAATGCTAATCCTGCTTGTCAGTCTATTCTCCGCTCTCACAAGCTGGAGTACATATCTGATTATATCAAGTTATGTGCAGGCGTGGGCTCCTCTCACGCCATGGGTTTAGCTATTGGAGCTGCTCTCCGTTCTGCTGGTCTCACTCAGGGTACGAAAACATGTTATAATTGTAAACAACCTAAACATTTCTCTCGTGAATGCACTGCTCCTAAACAGCTTTCTGTTTCTCACCACCCTCACCCCTTAAAAATTCACCCTCTCCCAGGGAAGGCTCCCTGCCCCCTGAGGATTTGTCCTTTCCTTTTCAGGACTATGGCTGCCCCTGCTTTCGTTGGCCTCTTGCTCCTGACATCTGGATTGATCACTGCTGGCCATAAATCCATGAATTTCACCTGGACCGTGCTCAGTGAAGTCGGTGATGTGATCTGGACACACTCTACGGTTTCTCAGACCATCCCTTGGCCGACCCTAACTCCAGACCTCTGCAAAATGGCCCTTGGCAGCCTGAACGCTTGGGGACTTGGCACCATTTTTGCACAACATACTGCTCCTGAAATTAATCTTCACCACTCTTATGGTGAAGGGGATGTTATAATTCAAAAAAAGAGGTCCTACTTACAGTCTTTCTCCCTCTATGTCGCCCCCTGGCCTAGGTGCAGAACCTTCGCCCTAGTTAGCAGGTGTGCCCCATATCTCCTCCCTTATTGACACTTATCTAAACTTAAAATAATCTGAGTGACTCCCCTCCTTTAGGAGCTGCATAGGATTCAGACCTGTGCATGTTGACTCACAAATGTGTGAGTACAATATGGGCACCAACATGGGTGCGAGGCATAGCACTGCAAGGGAAGGTCCCTTTTGACCGCTTCTGAATTCCCTGAGAGTCAAACCTGACTTGCATGGAGGTTGGTACCGTTCTTTCTGTGTTGGCTCTGCCTCCCCTCCCCAAAAGGTACCAAGAGCAACCAAGGTGGGGTACGAACCCCACGGGAGGAGTCAGGTCACTGCTCCCCCAGTTGGTTACAGGCCCACCGTGAAATCACGGGACCCTGGGAGTCCTACCAAAATTTACAAAAATTGGCCACCACAGAAAACACCTTCTAAAACTAATAGAAAGGGAGGAGATGTGGGGAACCACTGGACACTAGGAAAGCAAAAGTACCTCCATCTTAAATAATGACTCCATTTTGTAATAAGTTGTCTGTTCTGGAAAGTCGCAAGGTCTGCAGTTGTTAACCCATGCACGGAAAAAGAATAATGTAACCCATAAAGAATGAGAAAGTCGTTATCTCATGGCTTTGGGGCTGGGGCCTTATCCTGTGAAACATCTTGTGCCTTTGGGGCCGGAACCTTATCCTATTGAAACGGAACTGTAGCAATACCTAAACTGTTGACAAACTTCCCTGTTCTGCTGCATAAGTGGCACCCTGAGAAAAATTAAAATTGGCAGCTTGATCAGACTCTTGTCTTGCTGTCCGTTCCTTGTGTCTCTTGTCCCTTTCATTTCAGGTTCTCTGGGGTCCGTGCTCCCGTTGAAGCCCCGCTGGCCGGGGCAATCAGGTTTGGTGATACCACCAGCCTTATTTTTGTTGCTCAAAATTGTTTTAGATATTTGAGATATTTTATGCTTCTAAATGAATTTTTGGATTGCTTTTTTCTATTTCCATAAAGAATACCATTGGAATTTTGATGGGGATTACATTAAATGTGTCAATTGCTTTTGGTAAGATTGCCATTTTTCATAATATTGATTCTTTCAATCCAAGAACAAGGGAAGCCTTTCCATTTCTTAGTGTCTTCTGCAATTTCTTGCTTGAGTGTTTTAAAGTTTGCATTGTGGAGCTCCTTCACTTCCTTAGTTAGGTTTATTCCAATGTACTTTTTTTTTGGATGCAATTATGAATGGGAGTGATTCTCCAATTTCATCCTCTGAGTGTTTGTTGTTAGCATATAGGAAGGCTGCTGATTTCTGTGTGTTTATTTTGTATCCTACTACATGGCGATAGGATAAGTGTCCATCAGCTTTAACAGTTTGCTGGTACAGTTAGGGTCCTGTACGTACAGAATCATATAATCTGCAAATAATGATAACTTGACCTCTTCCTTTTCAATTTGTATCCCTTTTATGTGTGTCTCTTGCCATATTGCTATAGCTAAGACTTCCATTACTATATTAAATAAAAGCGAGGACAGAAAACACCCTTATCTTGTTCCCAATTTTAGTGGAAAAGCTTTATGTTTTTCTCCATTTACTATTATGTTGGCTATAGGCTTGTCATAAGTAGCCTTTATTATGTTGAAATATGTTCCTTCTATTCCCAGTCTCTGTAGGACTTTTATCATGAAGGTATGCTGGATTTTGTCAAATGCTTTTTCTGCATCTAATGAGATGATCATGTGATTTTTGTCCTTCAGTCCATTTATATAATAAATTACATTTATAGAGTTGCATATGTTGAACCATCTCTGCATGTCTTGGATAAAGCCTACTTGGTCAAGGTGATTTTATTTGCCAATATTTTGTTGAGAAAAAATTTTTTCAAGGTAAAGTCTCACTTTCGCCCAGGCTGACCTGGAATTCACTCTGTAGTCTCAGGGTTGCCTTGAACTCACAGCGATCCTCCTACCACTGCCTTCTGAGTGCTGGAATTAAAGGCGTGTGCCACCATGCCCAGCTTTTGTTGAGAATTTTTGCATCTATGTTCATGAGGGAGATTGGTCTGTAATTTTCTGTTTTGTTCTATCCTTGCCTGGTTTGTGTATCAGTGTGATGCTGGCTTTGTAGAAGGTGTTTAGTATAATTCCTTCTTTTACTACTTTATGGAAAAGTTTAAGAAACATTGGTGTTAGTTCTTCCATGTAGGTCTGGTCAAACTTACCAGTGAATCCAACTGGGCCTGGACGTTTTTAGTTGGGAGGTCTTTGATAACTGGTTGGATCTCAATACTTGTCATAGGTATATTAAAGTGGTTAATTTCATCTTGATTTAATTTATATAGGTCATATAAATCAAGGTAATCATCCATTTCTTTCAGATTTTCAAACTTAGTGGAGTATATGTTCTTATCGTATGTCCCTATGATTTTTTTGAATTTCTCTGGTATGTGTTGTGATGGTGCCTTTTTCATATCTAATTTTATTAATTTGTGTCTCTTCTCTCTTTCTTTGTGTCAGATTTGCTAAGGGTTTATCAATCTTGTTTATGCTTTCAAAGGAACAACTCTTTGTTTCATTGATTCTTTGGATTGTTTTCTTGATTTCTATTTTATTAATTCCTGCCTTAGTCTTTATTATTTCTTCCTTTCTATTTACTTTTAGTTTTCCTTGTTCTTCTTTCTCCAAAGTTTTAAGGTGAAGCATTAAGTTGTTTACTTGTGACCTTTCTAATTTCTTAATATAGGCACTTAAAGCTATAAACTTTCCTCTTAGGACTGCCTTTATTGCGTCCCAAAGTTTGGTATTTGTGTTCTCATTATCATTTGACTGTATGAATTTTTTGATTTCCTTCTTGATTTCGTCATTGACACATTCATCATTTAGAAGTGTATTATTTAATTCTCATGATTTTATGTAGGCTCTATAGCTTTTCTTGCCACTGATTTGTAGTTTCATACCATTGTGATCAGAAAAAGTGCAAGGAATTATTTTAATTTTCCTGTATTTTTAAGATTTGCTTTGTGCCCTAATATATGGTCTATTTAAGGAATGTTCAATGTCCTGCTGAAAAGAATGTGTATTTGTGGGGAACCACTGGACACTAGGAAAGCAAAAGTACCTCCATCTTAAATAATGACTCCATTTTATAATAAGTTGTCTGTTCTGGAAAGTCGCAAGGTCTGCAGTTGTTAACCCATGCACGGAAAAAGAATAATGTAACCCATAAAGAATGAGAAAGTCGTTATCTCATGGCTTTGGGGCTGGGGCCTTATCCTGTGAAACATCTTGTGCCTTTGGGGCTGGAACCTTATCCTATTGAAACGGAACTGTAGCAATACCTAAACTGTTGACAAACTTCCCTGTTCTGCTGTATAAGAGGCACCCTGAGAAAAATTAAAATTGGCAGCTTGATCAGACTCCTGTCTTGCTGTCGGTTCCTTGTGTCTCTTGTCCCTTTCATTCCAGGTTTTCTGGGGTCCGTGCTCCCGTTGAAGCCACGCTGGCCGGGGCATGTATTGTGCAGCATTTGGATGAAATGTCCTGTACACGTCTGTTAGGTCCATTTGTTCTATGACCTCATTTAATCCAGATACCTCTGTGTTTATTTTTTGCCAGGATGACCTGTCAATTGATGAGAGTTGGGTGTTAAAGTCACCCACTACAACTGTGTTTGGTGTTATATGTGACCTTAGTTCTAATAGTGTTTGTTTGATGAAGTTGGGAGCCCCAGTGTTAGGTGCATATATGTTTAGTATTATAATTTCCTCCTGTTGGAGTGTGCCTTTAATCAATATAATGTGAACTTCGTTATCTTTCCTAACTAATGTTGGACTGAAGACTACCTTGTCAGATATTAGGATAGCAACCCCTGCTTGTTTTCTAAGCCCATTTGCTTGAAACAATATTCTTCAACCTTTCACCCTAAGATAGTGTACATCCTTTGTAGAAAGATAGGTTTCTTGGAGGCAACAAATTGAAGGATCCTACTTTTTAACCCAGTCTGCAAAACTATGTCTTTTTGTTGGGGCATTGAGTCCATTGATATTAAGAGTTATTATAGAAAGGTGTATATTTATTTTTGCCAATTTTGTTTTGTTTTGTAGTTCTTCTGGTTTTATCTTTGCTCTCTTATATTAACTAGTATTTGAGTATGGTTTGTTTTTTCTTGGTTCCTTATATGTGTTCTTTTCTTTCTCTTCAGTATAGAGGATCTTTTCAAATATTTTCTATAGAGCTGTTTTTGTCTTCAAATATTCCTTTAGCCTGATTTTGTTGTGGAATGTCCTTATTTCCTCTGTCTATTTGCATGGATACCTTTGCAGGATAAAGTCACCTGGATTGACAGTTGTTATCCTTCAGAACTTGAAATACACCATTGCAAGCCCTTCTGGCTTTTAAAATTTATATTGAGTAATCTGCTGTGACCCTGATGGACTTGCCTTTGTATGTGACTTGACTTTTTTCTCTCACTCCTTTCAATATATTTTCTTTGGTTTGTATGTTTGGTAATTTAATTATAATATGGTGAGGAGAGGTTCTTTCCAGGTTTTGTCTGGCTGGTGTTCTAAAGGATTCCTGTATCTGCATTGGCATCTCTTTCCCAATTTGGGGGAAGATTTCTTCTATGATTTTGTTATGCATACTATGCCATTGGAGTGAAATTCTCCTTCTACTATACCCTGAATTCTTATGTTAGATCTTTTCATAGTGTCCCAAATATCTTGAAATTTCCATTCATACTTTCCTATTAGTTTATCTTTCTCTTTGTTGGACTGTATTTAATCTGCCACCTGGTTTTCAGTTTAGATATTCTGTCCTCTCCTTCACCCATTCTACTGGTGAGATTTTCTGCAGAGTTTTTTGTTTCATTAACCTGTGTTCTTCATTGCTAGTAATTCTGAATGTTTTTTCTTTATTATTTCTATTTCCTTATTTATGTCTTGTATTGACCTCATTATTTCATTAAATTGGTTTCCTATGTCTTTGATTCCTTTGATTTCCTCTTTAATTTCTTTGAGCATACTTATAAACATTCTTTTGAAATCTTTCTCAGACATTTCCTATAAATCAGTCTTACTGGAGGTCATTTCTGATGCATTAATACTTTTTGGTGGATTTATATTGTCTTGATTTTTTTGTGTGTTTCTTGTGTTATAATGTACATATTTTTGCATCTTGGATTAATTTAATGCTTGGATTTTCTAATTATCTGCCGTATTATTAGATGTATCAATCAATCTGATGTTATATATCTTTTGTGGAGGAGCTTAAGGTGCTAGGTGTGGCTGTTAAGTCTCTCAGAATATCTACAAAAGTGACCCTTGCCAGGTGTGGTGGTGTACCCCTTTAATCCCAGAACTCAGGAGGCAGAGGTAGGAGGATCACCATGAGCTCGAGACCACCCTGAGACTACAGAGTGATTTCTAGGTCAGCCTGAGCTACAATGAGACCCTACCTCGAAAAGAAAAAAAAAAAAAAATAGAAAGTGACCCTAGATTTGGCATTTACCTATTGTGAGAGTATTCAAGTAGGCTGAGTGGAACAAAATACAGGCAGATTCTAAAATTTAACTAAACAATGTACACATTCAAAAAAAAAAAAAAAACAGCACAGAATATTTATGCAGGAGTAGGAATTATGATAGTCAGATTCTCTAAAAAAGTCACAGTCCCTTAGGGTGTGAATTGCCCCACACCCTTTAACCCTGTCAACTAGGAGGCTAAGATTTCTAGTCTGTTGACAGTTCCAAGTCAGTTTGTGACCAAGTGATTCCCTTCCCTAGTGCACAACAGAAGAGGAAACAAAGGCACTATAAATTAGGAAGCAACAAATGACAAGCCCCAGATATAGCTCTATGTAAGTTGAAGTTGACTTTTAAAGAAAAAAACAAAACAAAACCTTGAAATAAATCAATTGCCAACAAAATCTTTCGGAGAGACCTGTTGGACTATTTGGATTAATAAAGAAACCAAAAGGTGCCTATAAACAGCATCTTATTTGTTTAAAGCCCAAACAAAAGAGAAAATATCAGGCACAGTTCAAATTAAAATTATATACTTATTTTTATAAAAGTCATGTGGTTTAAAAATATGGAGTCAGGCTATCACATTGTAACCTTGAATTGGAGATCCTCCTGTCTCAGCTTCCCAAGTAGCTAGGATAATAGGTCTAGCTCATTTTTCTCTTTATAATACCTGAATAAATAAATTACTTATAGTTATGTAAAGATATATTTGCCATAGAACAATTTGGTAGAAAATCATGGCAGGTAGTAAGCACCATCATTGTTTCTCATTGTCCATTGTTTCTCTGTATTTTCTGAGAGACAACGTGGTTATCTCCTGCACCCAGTTGATAGAATCACAGGCCTCTGCCCCATAAGTGGGTGGAGGCATGTGGTTGGGACCCAGGCCTGTTGAAAAAACCTTTCCAGCCAAGCACTTAGGCTTGGGCCTTGGCTGGAGAATTTTTAGTTTTCCCTTCACTTAGGCAGCCTTAGACCCGCAGACTCTGGCTGGTGGTGAGGTCTCTAGGCCTGTGCTGCAGGATGGGCGGAGCCTGGAGCAGGAGTCAGAGTTCCATCCTCTCTCCACCCACAGGCAGCCATGTGTCTTGTGGCATAGTGGCTTGTAATGAAAAAAGGGAAAAATAAAAACCCTAGAAGATATTCAGGCTGGGGTCTTTGGTTCTGGGCCTCCTTGTGGCCATGAGACCCTTCCCCCTCAGCTCAGCAGAACCAGTTTAGAAACACTGGAGGAGTTAGCTTTGGGATCCCTGCAAAAGGTGTCACCTTTACAAAAGAGCCTAGCCTTTCATTATATCAGTTTGGCCTCAGGTAATAGTGCATTTCAATAGGGCTCCATCCCAGCAGGGTGAAGCAGGCCAGGCCAAGAAGCCAGGGCAGCATTATTAGAGAGAGAGAGAGAAAGAGAAAGAAAGAAAGAAAAAAAAAAAAAAAAAAAAAGAAAGAAAGAAAGAAAGAAAAAGAGAGAGAGAGCAAAATGTCAACCATAAACCGATTTCTGTTCAGTTTCTATTTTCCTCAGTGTGAGGCTACAAGAAAGGAATAAACTTTTAGGGGGAGTTTGTTTACTCCCAGAAACTGCTGAAGTATAAAGGATCTAGAGTACCCATGGAACTGATGGGAGCAGCAGTTGGATTGGAGCAGTGGCTCATAGAAGTGGGGAAACCGAATAAAAATGTGGCTATTTGTATAAAATCATTCTCAAGACCTCTTAGTGGAACCTCCATTATGTAATGGTAAATTTGGGGTTCTGGGGTGCTTCCTGGAACCCCAAGCCCTGAGTTCATATCTGCAAACTAACCAAGGAATTGGCAATTCCAGAATCAAGTGAATGATTTTTTTTTTTTTTTTTCTTGACCTAGGGTCTCACTCTAGCCCAGGCTGACCTGGAATTCACTGTGGAGTCTCAGGGTGGCCTCGAACTCTGGGCAATCCTCCTACCTCTGCCTCCTGAGTACTGGGATTAAAGGCTTGCGCCACTACGCCCAGCTTTGATTTTTATATTACCACATTTTATTCAGATTTTACAAAGGAATGGAGAAAGGGGAAGGCTGGGAGGTAAGGGGAGATAAAGCAGGGAAAACAGAAGTAGACCATGTGGAGCCCGAAAGCCCATGTGGGCTAAATGTAGCCCAGGAGTCCATGTAACTGATATGGATCTGGGGAAAAAAAGCTTGGAAAGAAAAGAAAGTTCAAGGAGCTCCTGTCATGTAGGGAGCTAGAGGGGATAAAGAACCCATATGGACAGTAAGGGCTAAGAGGCCCTTCCGGCTGGGTCTGTATAGAGAAAACTGTCTACTTTTGTTTTAAGAACGTGGATTTAAAAACAGTGTTGTCACAGAATAGGCTTCTTTTAGACGGTTAAAGTAAAACCTTTTTAATTTAAAGGTAGGAGCTTGTTTTGTATCCAAATTCTACTAAATAATGAGAGAAACTTCAATCCCTTTAAATATTAAATCTTGGTTTAAGTAAGGTAGCAGTCTGGATAAGGAAACTCATAACAAAAACATGATTAATGAAAGAACACAATATCATTTTCATTTGTAGTTGTGTTAAAGCCAACATAACCTTTATCTTCATCACTTGAAATATACCAAAGAAAAATTTAAATCTTGGAAAAATTTTGAAACATATTTAAATTTAAAGGGATTTAAAAAATATGAAAATAAGAGTTACAGATGTTTAGTTACTTGGAGTACTTAATTGTTGATGTAATTGAAGATCAGTGTCATACAGTATTTCTGAAGTCCATGGGTATGATTACATGTTTGATGAGGGAAATTTGAATCTGAGAGTCCATCCCTTGAAAGTTTTTAGCACAGTAGTTTGAAGTACTTGATAGAGTCCTCACTCTGTAACCAAAAATCTTTGATGTCATCTTTATCTCACAGTAGCTTATTGAGGAAAAACCATAATTTAAATATTATGGGGTGCTTAGCAACTTACTTTAGGAACTCAAATATTTTGGTAAGTTTTGACAAGTTATCTACATCTTTTTTTTTTTTTTTTTTTTTTTTTTTTTTTTTTTTTTTTTGATTTTTCAAGGTAGGGTCTCACTCTAGCCCAGGCTGACCTGGAATTCACTATGGAGTCTCAGGGTGGCCTCAAACTCAAGGCGATCCTCCTACCTCTGCCTCCCGAGTGCTGGGATTAAAGGCATGTGCCACCACACCCGGCTTTACATCACTTTTTTTTTTAGTCAGTACTCTTGAAAAGTTATGTACATCATGTTTTTAATCAGTACTCTTGAGGATTAATTTTAAAAGTACAACAAAATTTAACAATAATATAAATTTTATTAAAAATTTAAATTTTTATTAAAATAAGTTTTTAATATCATAAATGAAGGCTGATTTAAATTGGAAAGAGTATAAACTTAGTATTTAGATGTAATTTAGCTAAGTTATTAGAGGCTTCATTAGTAAAAGGATGAAACATCAAATCCTTATAAGCTACTTTTATAAACACTGGTAAGAACAGAATGTTTAAGAAACCTTGTTGTAAGTGTACAAGTAGATGATATTTGTAAACAAAATAAAGGCTTACATTAATGGAAAACATGAATTTAAAACTTTTGTTTGTAAACCATTTTATGTGCATTAGTAAAAGCATGGTAATACCTAAGAAATCTGCTGTTGGAAACAGAATTAGGCATTTTGTAAACATTACTAAAAGCAAAATCATTTCAGCAAAATTTGAATTTTAGATTGTAATGTTTAATAATTCCTATTTCCTAAACATATCTCATTCAGAAACTTAATAACTTTTGATCTAGAGAGTATACTTAACAGTTTAAACCTAGAAATATATTTCTTATTTTCTTTATATGTTTAAAACCAATTCTCTGTATAGCAGGGAGTGGCTTTTTTCTTTTCAGTATTACTGTGGAAAGGAAAACTGCTATCAAAGGCAACCAAAGCAAGATAACATTTTGGCATCTTTATTTTAAAACATTTGTTAAATTTTATTTATTTGTAAGCAGAGAGAGAAGAAAAACAAACAAAAGCTGTAAACAAACTCTAGATGTATGTATCACCATGTGTATCTATCTGGCTTTATGTGGACACTGGAAATCAAAATCAAATGTTAAGTTATCTCTTCAGCCCTAAAACAATTTTTTAAATGGTAAATCTGTAAAACTCTGTAGGCAAATATATTATTTACTTAAGTATTTTAATTATTCAAGGCAGCAGAAATCAGAGATAAGTCATTATCTCAATGTGTGGATTTTAGGTCTAAATGAAAGATTCCTTTCAATTTTCCAAGTGGGAGCAATTGTGTTAAGGCAGAGGCTTGAGTCCTGAGAGCCAATCTAAGCAAAGAAGGACTCTGGTGTAATTTGAATTAAGGCAAGGACTTATAAAATTTAGATTAAAATTAAGATTTATATAACTTTTTGTTTAAAATTTTAGTTATATTACTTTTAAAAGGAAATTGGGGCAAATTTAAATCTTTTTTATATGACCATTTACTTGTAAATCAATTTGACATTATGTAATGATTGCTAAGGGTCCAAGAAAGCGTGCACCCCAAACGTTAGGTTTGTTTCTAATTTTAGGCAAAATTAGTGAAAAGTTTTTCTCTTCTCTCTTTGAGATGTAAGGCTCTATAACACAGAAGATCAAAAGTGAAGGGCTGGAGAGTTGGCTTAGCGGTTTAGAGCTTGCCTGTGAAGCCTAAGGACCCCGGTTTGAGGCTCGATTCCCCAGATGCACAAGGGGGTGGATGCGTCTGGAGTTCGTTTGCAGTGGCTGGAGGCCCTGGCCCGCCCATTCTCAAAATCTCTCTCTCTCTCTCTTTCTCTCCCTCTCTCTGCATCTTTCTGTCACTCTCAAATAAATAAATAAAAATACAAAAAAAAAAATAAACAAAAAAGTGAAGCTTGTTAGTAGATCTTGTTTTTGAGAGCTACAAAAAAAGGAAGTTTTTTTTTTTTTCATGCAGGTGGAAATGGCTTGTTTTTCAATTTAATTTTGTTTTGAAAGTTAGGGCAACTCCTTCAAAATATCAGCTAGTAAGGGTATAGATTAAATGACAGATCAGACTCAGCTCATAAGGAGAAAGGCTAGATCTTTTAAGTGAAAGACTGGTAGAAGAGCATTTAGGGAGTCTCTTTGTCTGATGTTATCAGTTTCACAGAGCACATAAGATAGGAACAATGAGACATGCAGGGAAAGTTTAGAAGTGGCCATTCCTTGTGTTTAGAAGTGCTGTTTTTAGCAGTTTTCTCATTGTGTCTCAGGTGCTCTCTTGAAGACAAGAGTGTGGCTTACGACACCTGGGTGATCAGCCCTTACGTGATGTCCCCTGGAAAAGTCGTGTACTGTTCCATTTGAATCAAAACCAGGGTATATATGTTTAGAGGATTCTTATCTTTAGTGTCTGTGACACTCATTAAACATTATATGGTTTTTTTTTGCCAGAAAAAATAGATTAAAGAAACAAAAGCTATCTTACAATTAAAGAATACAGTTGATGTGAATCAAGACTTACCCACAGTATTTTAGGAGAATTTTTTGTGAGCCCCAAAAATGGCAGCAGCAAGAGGATTGAAACACAACTCCACATTGTCATCTTCAACAGCCTGAGACTTTTTAGAGACCTCAACTTGGGTTGCATCTAGGGTTAATGGAATTCCAGAAAAGCCAGTATGAATCAGAATTGACAATTTTTATGAACTTCAGCATGTTAGACAAAGGAAGGGGTGTGCAGAGGGCATGCCTCAGAAAGAATAACCAAGAACGTGGGTCTGCAGTCTTTTAGTCTTTACAAATTAGGATTTTAATCTAGTATGGAATTTCCTAGGTTTTATCTTACAAATAGCAATCTTTCCTTTGATGTGGGATTTTGTTCTGCATGGAGAGAGCAGGAGACTGTTAGGTCAGGACAAAATGAAGTCACCAAGGACAGCAGGAGGGTGACAGATACCAAAGAGTGGGTCATCCACATTCTTCAAGGAACCACCCAGCCATTATCCCTCCCTTGCCTAACAATGCCCCAGGTCTAGGTGTCCTGCCCCCTTATCTCTCAGGACACCAAGTTACACCCTAAAGGAACATTTCTTTTACTTCACCCTTCTTCACCTTCCTCAAACTGAAGAGCTCTATAAAGCCCACTATCTGTAGCCCCAAGTTGACTGCTCTGCTCCTGAGAGTCAATTCTGGCAGCTCTAGTTTTTCCCAAATAAAAGCTTCCATCTTTGCCTCAGAGTGGTCTCCTTTGTCCTGAACCTTATAGAGACAAAGTCAGAGAAAGGAGAGGAAATAAGCATAGTTAGATTCTGCACAATTTTTTAGTTCTGATGTAGTCACTCAAATTTTCTTTTTTAAAATACTTTTATTTATTAATTTATTTGAGAGAGAGAAATAGGCAGGGAGAGAGAAGGAGAGAGAGAGAAAGGAGAGAATAGGCATGCCAGGACCTCCTGTCACTGCAAAAGGACTCCAAATGCATGCACCCCCTTGTGCATCTGGCTTACATGTGTCCTGTGGAACTGAACCTGGACTCTGGCTTTGTAGACAAGTGCCTGAACCTCTAAGCCATTTCTCCAGTCCTCAGATTTTTTTTTAATCTGACTCATTTTGTATATCTCCTTTAATTTATAAGTTCTAGAACTCTTATTGATTAGTTTGTAAATTGTTTGTTTCTTAGATGTTTTAAAATTTTAATAAAAGCAGACTGTCCATAATATTTTTTATAACAAAAAATTGCCTAGGACTTTAGTATTTCAAAAAAAGTTAGAATAAAAATGAACCCCAATTTAGGATTAAATGTTCCCCATTGTGTGAAATATAAAACTAATTTAATTTTAGTTATGTTTTCCAATTTTTTTCAAATACTTGCAAACTAAATTAAGAAAATATTCATGCCAGCTGGAGTACAAAATCGTATGTCCCCCCCCCCCCCAAACATTTCCTCTTTCTTGGGAGGAGTGGTAAAAGAGGGGGAAAAATGCCTAATGTTAGCAGAGACAAACCAAACAGTATAGTCACAAATCAAAATGCTCTCAAAGATCTGCTTGTAAACAACAAATGGAATGGTTGAAATCAAAATGTTTTCAAAGCAAATAAAATGGGTGCCTTAAAATGAACATTTTGAGGAGCTGGAGAGATGGCTTAGTGGTTAAAGCATTTGCCTGCAAAGCCTAAGAACCCAAGCCAGATGTGCATTGGAGTTTGCGGTGGCTGGAGGCCCTGGTTTGCTCATTCTCACTCTCTGTCTCTGTCTCTCTCTCTGTCTCTGTCTCTCTCTCTCTGACTCTAATAAATAAATAGATAAAAGCATTTTAAGAGCAAATAAACAATTTTTAAATTAATTTATTTTTAGTGACAATTTCCATGATTGTAAACAATATCCCATGGTGATTCTCTCCCTCCCCCACTTTCCCCTTTGAAATTCTACTCTCCATTATTTTCCCTTTCCCCTCTCAATCAGTCTCTCTTTTATTTTGATGTAATCATCTTTTCCTCCTATTATGATGGTCTTGTGTAGGTAGTGTCACACACTGTGAAGTCATGGATATCCAGGCCGTTTTGTGTCTGGAGAAGCATGTTGTAAGGAGTCCTACCCTTCCTTTGACTCTTACATTCTTTCTGCCACCTCTTCTGCAATGGACCATATGACTCAGCTATTGCACTCCTAGGCATATATCCTAAGGACACATCTCACTACCTTACTTGATACTTGATCAACCATGTTTATTGCCACTCTATTCACAATAGCTAGGAAATGGAACCAGCCTTGATGTCCCTCAACTGATGAGTGGATAATGAAGGTATGGCACATTTATACCATGGAGTTCTACACAGTGGTAAATAAAAATGAAATTATGGAATTTGCAGGAAAAAGGATGGATCTGGAAAGGATTATACTAAGCATGGTAACTCAGGCCCAGAAAGCTAAATGTCACATGTTGTCTTTCATATGTGGATCCTAGCTACACATGATTGGACTTCAGTGTGAATAGGAAGAAAACTCAGTAGCAGAGGCTAGTAAGCTAGAAAGGTGATTTAAAAGGAATAGAAAGGCAGGGGGGAGGAGACTTAATAGGATGATATTGTATATATATGTAAGTAGAAGAACAGATTAATGGGTGTGAAAAGGCCTAAGTGAGGTCAGGAGAAGATACTGAGTTAAGGAAAGGCTAATCAAAATCCAAAAGGACATAAATAAATCATATGGAAACCTACATTTTTGGACAGTGTACCAGTAATAGATGGTAAGACCCTATTGCTGAAGACTCCACATACTTGGGCCACAAGGTCACTGAGAAATACTTCTGGAACTGAGCTGAAAACCTCCTCCATGTAGACCAGCTGACAGAAAGCTGGGAAAAGCTATGCTGCATGCAGTAAATGGGAGAGTGAGAAATCACCAGTGAAGATACTCAAAAGTGGACACTGCAAGCCTTAGATTTGGCCAGCCAGGCCAAATGAGGCCATGGGTGCAATAGTGGCATGTCTGTTATGGGGGAAATCAACTGCTCTCTAATTTGACTGAAGGCCTGCTCCATGGGAGGGAATACATCCCTGATACTGAAAACCTACAACAGGGGTATTCATGAGTCATAGCAGTGTAACATCAGCTGCTGTCTGGCTAAATATATATACTATGCTTATCAAACTGCCCAGTAAGCACTTCTCTTAATGCTCATACCTATATATTAATGCTACTCTCACTTTTGCTTAGAGAACCTTCTCTTTTCAGATAGCAGTGACCTTGGGATGACTCAGAAGGCATCATGATACTGAGAAGAAGTAATAGAGGAGTGCTCCGCACTGCAATATCTCTATCACACCTTCCAAATAAACATTTTTGAATAAAAGCTTCCATCTTGCCTCAGAGTGGTCTCCGTGGTCTTGGTCACTCCTGAACCTGACAATGCACCACTCTGAGGCAACGTTGGAAGCTTTTATTCAGGAAAAACATAAGCTTCCAGGATTGACTCTCTAGAGTAGAGTGCAGCCAACTTGAAATTCCAGATAGTGCTCTATATAGGGTTCTTCAGTTGGGGGAAGGTGAGGAAGGGAAAAGTCAAAAATAAATAAATAAATAAATAAATAAATAAATAAATAAAAGGTTTCTTTAGGGGAGATCTAAGATAGCCAGGGTGTGACACCAGAACAGTGACCACAAGATAAGGAGGTAGGAAACCTAGACATGGGACACTGTTAGGCTAGGAAGGGATAATGGCTGGGTGTTTCTTTTTTTTTTTTTTTTTTTTTGAGGTAGAGTCTCACTTTAGCCCAGGCTGACCTGGAATTCACTATGTAATCTCAGGGTGGCCTCGAACTCATGGTGATCCTCCTACCTCTGCCTCCCGAGTGCTGGGATTAAAGGCGTGCACCACCACGCCCGGCTCATGGGTGTTTCTTGAGGAATGTGGATGACCCACTTCCTTGTGTCTGTTGCCATCCTGCTGTCTTTGGTGATTCCATTTTGTCCTAACCTAATAGTATACAGGAAACTACGTATATATGTACATATAAAACATGCTGTTTTCTTTGTATAGCTACCATACTAATTCATCTACCTACTTCTATTGCTAATTTTATTTCTCTTGCATATTAATGATTATTACATATTCTATTAGCCTTCATTGCTACATACCTATGAACTATTTTTCTTCTGTAAAACTGGAGTCTTATACATGCTAGTACAAGCATTCAGCAACTGATCCAGGTAAACCTCATTTTCATTTTGTCCTTAGTTTTATTATGTATGCAATGATTTTTAAGTTTGTTTTCAGAGAACTTATTTTTTTTTGCCAAGTTGACTGCCTGCTGTGGATTTCATCCATTTTCATGATACCATTTAAGTATCCAATAATGCTTCTTCTTACAAATTTTATTTACACTCTTTTTTTCTCTTATCAATGAGGTAAGTTATTTTCTTTTGTTTCCCCATGCTGCTATTTGTGTTTCCCAAAGAAATTTGCTTTTTCTGCAATTTTTTCCTCCATTTCTTATAGGAAATCCTAGTTATTAGTCCTCTTTTCTGAGAATATGTTAAAGAAACATGTTTGCCTTTGTATAATGTGCACCCTAAAATTCTACTCGAACTCTTTTTTACAATTCAGTGGTCATTTACATTTAGCTCTGAAATTCTCTCACCTCGTTAACTACCTTCTAGAATTTTCATGCAAAATCTCTATCACTAATAGTGCATTTCAAGAGGAAAAAATTACAGCAAATTTAACTTCAAGGCTTTAGTTGGATTTTATTAATAAATTATTACAGAACTGAGAAACTTGCTATTCTTAAAAGTAGGATGTGTGGTTCAATGAGAAATCAGAAGAAATTGGTTTTACTGACAAAAAGCAGAAATGCAAGGCAAAGCAAACTGGTCATTTCAGAGTTATCTTTCTTTTCCAGATTAAAAGCAGAGGGAATTGTTATCATTTAGGCCAATACTGGCTTGTTTGGTTTTGCTATTATTTCTCTCCCAGTTTCTTTCAGATACACACCTCTGTTTTGGCTTCGGATGTGGAACTTCAGTAGCATAACTTTATCTTGATTTGGTGTGCTGGGCTGAGCTTAGTCCAAGCCAGTAGCCTCCCACCCAGTTTATGGAACACACAGAAGGCACTGGATTTTTTTTTGTCTACTTCTAGTGATATTTGAAAGATATCTTACTGAGGGTTGTATTACTCATTATTGTTGCTTTAATTATCTACTCCAATAATTCTTTTGTGAATGTGATTAAGTATCCTCTTTTCTCATTATTGTTCCTGATACAGTTTCTAAAATCTGCATCAGCTGATTGTTTTCTTCATCATTACAATTTAAAATCACCTCTTGACTATCTTCTTCGTTCACTGAAATTAGTTCAAAGTCCTGTCCTTGGATTAATGACTTCCCCTTCCTTTGCACTGTGCTCTGCTTTCCTTGACAGATAAATAGGTAAGAAGTCCACTGCATAATCATCACATTGTGGGATTAGAAAACTATGCTAGAGGTGATTTAGAGTTGATCCCCTTGATTCCAGATGGGAGGGAGGTTACTGAAACTTTCCCATTCTGACGGTTATTTCTTCAGAAGGAGAATTTGGAAACATCTTATGTGAATAAATTTATTTCCATGCTGTGTTGCAGAGTTACAAAAAGTGAAGGTTCAATTAATAGCTACAAATTCAAGGAGGTCTAAATCACATTACTGCCAATTATCCTTTGTTAGTTCGTGCCAAAGGGATTATTAACCAGAAAAATTAGCATGCTGACTGCTTCATTTATATACAAGTCAAATTCGAGCAATATGTCCCTTTCAAGGAGAAAAAAATAGCATATCTCCTTCGTTTCTTTGTAGGATAATAAAAGATTCAACATATTGCAAGGCTTCTTAAAAAAGCTGCTCCCGTTTTCAACAGTTTTGTGTTTGCTTCATAATAGTCTTTGTGTACTAAGAAATATGCGCTTCAAAAGTTGACATTAAGTTTTCTACCAATATGTTTATCTGACATGTGATTCTAAATATTTACCTGTAACATACAATATCAGTGGAGTAATTTTCTCTTTACCTTTTTCTACTTGGGAGATTGTTCATTGCATAGGGTACATAGCACTCAATGCCATAGTTAGAGGTATTCTGCAGAAGAAAAAAAAGGCATTTCAAAGCCATAGGCAAAGAGATTTCCATTAGAAGGCTTGGTCAGTCTTTATATCAATTGACTTGAGAAAGTAAATGGGAGGGGAAAGGAGAAATCTGCCTTTTCCCAGCATGAGTAATTCTCTTTATGCAGAGTTATGTTCCATACAGGATGTTTTGTGACACCAGAAGGCCACTGACAGGACAAGCTGGCTTCTTTTGTGCAGGTAAAAGTCTGCTTCAACACTGTCACTGATTCCTGTACACATTGTGATTTAAGAAATTTATATCCTTTTATTCCCAGCACCTAGACAATTTCAGCAGTTCCTCCTGAAACGGAAAGGTGATTATAAATAAATCAGAGAGATGTCACAATGCTTTACAGTGTATTAATCAAGAACACAAAGCATCAATACAGCAGTGTCTTATCTATAAATTTGAGATACTTTCATCCCTTTTAGAAATGTCTTACCTTTACCTATTTACTCACTGATGCTTTAAGACTTCTTAGGATAGTTTCCCTCCTTTTCTCAATGTGCCTTGGCAAACCCTTTTGTGCTGTTACCCTGCCATGTTTGTGGGCCTATGTAAGCAGGATGTCTTGACTATGGGTTGAACTGTTGGGTTGGTTATAGTCTTTTGTAAGTGGGAAGATTTTTGGCTATCTCTATGTCACTCATGATATAGTTCATTAATAAACTCCTGCTTATATTTACCATGTAGACTACTGATCCAGGCTTTATTGCTGTTTCATTCAAAATAGAATTTGCAGGGTTGGGGCAATACTTAGAAATTAAAGGCACTTCCCTGAAATACTTGCTGACCCACCTCCAATTCTCCAGTCACCCAGGTAAAACTGAACAGATATACATTTTCAGCAACAAGAAATCCTGTTTCTCACTCACCCACAAAAAATAAAGGAAAAAATAAACAAAAAATGACATTAGATTATTCAAACAACCAATATTGGTTAATGTGGTTAACAATGTACATAAAACAGAAAAATAAAACAAAGATCAGTAGGAGGAAAAAGGTAAGAATAGTTATAATAAATGAATTTTCTAAATATATATAAATGGCTACATATCCATGGCTTTTAAAAAGGAGATAAGTTAAAAATGTCTTTTAAAAATAAAATGCATGCAGGAAGAAGTTCGTGGTAAATGATGCCAAGAATATTTCATTGAAATTTGCATACTAACTCTCCTATGGCTGGCTGCTAACTTTTCAAATAGTGTGATGGGAAGTTGGGTGACAGTAGTCTTTTGGTTAAAAATATGACACATTGGTTGTGAATTTAAAAATAGTCTACTTAGGGCTGGAGAGATGGCTTAGCAGTTAAGTGCTTGTCTGTGAAGCCTAAGGACCCTGGTTCGAGGCTCAATTCCCCAGGACCCACATTAGCCAGATGCTCAAGGGGGCACATGCGTCTGGAGTTTGTTTGCAGTGGCTGGAGGCCCTGGCACGCCCATTCTCTCTCTCTCTCTCTCTCTCTCTCTCTCTCTCCCTATCTGCCTCTTTTTCTGTCTGTCACTTTCAAATAAATAAATAAAAATAAACAAAAAAATTGAAAAATAGTCTACTTACCACACCTCTTGGGTTCAAGACACTGAGAAATCATGTAGGAGCTAAGGCACAAACTTTCTTCCTGTTGGCTAGTTTTCAGTACCTGAAGGTGTTATGCACGCTGTTGGCAGAGAAAAGTCTTGATTCACTAGGCAAGATGTGTGATCTTGTGCAATAGTGGAGTGTCTGTTATGAGGATAACCAACATCTAAATAATTGGATTTGAGGTCCACTCCACAAAGGACTATGCCTTGTACTGAAAACCAGCTCAAAAGTCTATAACTGAGGAGAATTTAGGTCCCAAGCAAGAACCTAATTTTGCTACAGGGTTGTGTTAACAAACAGCCTCTTAAATATTTATCTTTATATTCACAGATTAACTCTGCTCTCAGCTCTGGCCAGGGAAGTGGTTTATTTATTTAATATATGTGGTAGTTTGAATAGATGACCTCCAATATATTCAGTGTTTTATTAGTTTGTAGTTTGGATCTACAGCCACCTGACCGGAGGAGGTGTGGTGGTGTGTTTGAAATTCCATTCTAAAGATATGCAAACTGCCTAGTTCCACCTGGAGTTCCTGAAGTGTGCTATGTGTCTTTTGGCTTGTGGCTTCTCTGTCTCTCTGCTTGGACCTGAGAAAGCAGGCCAGCTTCTTCTGCCATTATGGAACTTCGCCTGGATCTATAAGCTTCAAAAAATATCCTCTCCTTCTACCTGGCTGCTGGTGCTGCTTGCTGCCTTCCAGTGCGGACTGAAGATCAGCATGGACTGAAGAGCAGTGTCTCTCCAGGACCCCTCTAGGCCTTCAGTGCTGGATTGGGACTGCTGAGGCATGCAGCCTCATGGACTGAGCAGCTACCAGGTTCCTTGACTCTCTGGCCTGAAATCTGCTATTGTTGGACTGCTGTAAGCTAATCCAATAAATTCCTTTTTTTGTTGTTGTTGTTTTTTTCTTGAGGTAGGGTCTCCCTCTAGCCCAGGCTGACCAGGAACTCACTCTGTAGTTTCAAGGTGGCCTTGAACTCATAGTGATCCTCCTACCTCTGCCTCCAGAGTTCTGGGATTAAAGGCATGCACCACCACATTTGGCTAAATTCCCTTTTAATACAATTCATTCTACCAGTTCTGTTAGTCTGAGAACCCTGACTAATACAATATATATTTAAGTTGGCAACAAGAGGCAGTCAGTGGAGAGAATCACAATCACAACTGGTCAAAGAGCTAAAAATAATTGATCATTGTTTGATCCTAAACATGGAAAAGCATGTAAGTGCTAGAAGGATGAGATGGGGGAGTGTTTTGGAACTCTGGCATCCAGATATGACAAGGTTATTACACTCATGAACTCACACAAGATGTGGCTACTTGCACAGTCCTACACATGATGAGAGCATTCGACATTGTTATAGATGGAGGTGGGCAGTGGGGGTGAGGTGGGGGGACTAGGAAGGTCACTCTCCTCTCTAATAAGCTAATGACTGTCAAAGGTTTCCAGGGAGGGAGAGATGACATTCACTTCTATGGTAAATCTGCTGGACAGTGATGAGAAGGAGTATAGTGACCGAAGGGTTTAACAAAGGGTAACAATCAAAATATAATACATATGTAGGAAAATGTCAACTCTCAACCCCAAAAGACAGGTAAGTTAAAAAAAAAAAAAACTAGGGATAAACAACAGCAACAAAAAGCTACTAATTTACTTCTTTATTTGAATGTTCAATTTTCAAGAGATGATTCAGGTCAGCCCTTCTCAGAGCCTGAATATAGCAATGCTTACTCTGGTGAAGCTTGGAGCTAGGGGTGCAGGGGAATGTGAGATTTAGGAACAGAATTCAGTTAAGCAGATTGCTCAGATCATTGACCAGGAGAATATGTATAGGCTGCCTGAATGGAACCTACTGATGGAGGAAAAGGCTTGGAAGCCTGTCTATGTACATGTGAGTTATTCTTATGTTGACAACCACAGATGAGGCTGAGATCCACTGGTCATTTTTTGGCAGTTTTAAAGATCTGCAGCATTCATTCTTTCAGAACAGCAGCTCCAAAAATGGTCATTCATGTTTTCCTTTGAATTCCTTCACACTTAAATGCATTTTATCATTCCCTGTCTTTTATCTAATTTACCAACTTGACTTTTTCTATTGACATTCTGTGAGTAGTGAAATTTTGAGAACAGAATGATTATAAAATAACCATGGGAAACTGGAACCACAAACAGGCAAGAGTTAACTGATCACTAAGAAGTTGAGAAATACATTCTGCAATAGAAAAGCAAGCAAGAACATTAAAAAAAAAACTAGTAAGCAACAAAAATAATGTGAATAAATGGCTTCAAATCAATGTGAGTGAAAATGGGATAAGCTACATACACTGAGTATAACTTTTGTGTCTGGTCCTATTCTAGAAATAAGTGTGAAATTTCAATTAGTATACAAAACCTCAACATTTCTGCAACTACCATTAAAGTCCAATATCAAAGGAATGTGGTGGATTTGTGAGGTTTAATGAGAATATCTTAATGTGTTCAAAGGATTGGATCAATTTGAAATAATTTACCTGTGAGCAGAAGATTAAGGGAAGGCTTTTAGGAATTTAAAATCTACTTTGGAAACCAAGACAATTATAGAACAATATGAGACTTAAGGCAATGATTCCTAAACTGTGTGGTTTAGACTAATACTTGAATATACTTTCAGAGAACAGATTTCAGAGGTTGGAGCAAGGATAGAAATTCCCTTAAAGGCAATGGGATGAAATCTGTCATTTTATAGATAATGTAGGTTTCCTATGAGCATAAGGAGTAGTATATGCTGTACATATTCCACATAAAATAGCAAGAACATACTTAAATATATTTAATATGGCCTTATGACTGCTTTAGGCTGTTATCTATGCACTTTTTTGTTATTATTGCTTAAATGCTATCATAAACGATGACAAGGAAAATATATTCTTTTCTTATTTGCTTCATTCTCATTTTTATCAAGGTTTTAGTTACCCATGAAAAGGAGAGGACTATATTTCACAGGATACTTTGTGTCTGCTTGAAAATAGATATTAATACAATAAAATCCATATGATATTTAAATTTCTGGTATAGATTATTGGGTTTTGATATGAAATAAGAGCAGCAGTCTTATGAAAAATTATTCATATTTAAATGCATAGGAGATTTTGTCTTTTAATTAAGAAGCTCACCAGATACTTTTTAATACTATTCCCTAACTAGGCCCCATATGTCTTTGGATTACTTATATTGTAAAGGGAAAAGCTTAATACAAGCTTATTAGACAACTGAGCAGCCTGAAAATCCCCTACTAGACCTTTCAATAAAGTTTAATCAACCAGGTGATACCCTGATGAGGCTGGCAATTAGACTTACTGTATTTTTTTTAAACCAGATGCTGAGTTTTCAAATACAAAAGTGCTATTTAAATACAGTGATGACAAATTTAGAGGTGCTATTGCAGCTGCAAGCCAAAATCCCACACATCTTCATCCGTTCATTATAGTGCTTTGCTGAATTAACAAGTATTAATTTATCTCTGAATGGATAGGAGGATTTTTTTGTTTTGTTTTGCTTTCCAGGTTTTTGAGGTAGGGTTTTGCTCTAGCCCAGGCTGACCTGGAATTCACTATATAGTCTCAGGGTGGCCTCGAACTCATGCTGATCCTCCTACCTCTGCCTCCCAAGTGCTGGGATTAAAAGTGTGCAACTCCATGCCTGGTAGATAGGAGGAATTTAACCTGACAATGTTTCCATTTGAAAGAGAAAGGTAGCTTCTGTACTAATGCACAGCACCACTGGAAACAATTAACCTGAGCTTGTTTTAATTCTCCATATCGAAAATTAATTACTATTTCCCTTTAAATTCTCTATAAACTGCATATATTTAGATATATAAATATGTAAATGTACAATTATCTATATGTATTTATATGTTATTATTCAATAATTAGTATATGGAAAAAATGCATTAAAATTATATTGTATATTAAAGATAGCTGCTTTTCAACAAGTTATTAACATGTAAATACAAGGACAAATATGAAAGGAAATCTTTTGGAAGTTTTTTTTTCCCCCTGAACTTTTCTTAGAGCATTTTACATTAGAAACTTGTTCTCTGACAGTACCTTCTTTCTGCGTCTTTTTGAAATACATAAAATTTCTCCTCAAAGATAAAACAGGCCTGATACTAAATTTGCAACTAGGGGATTTTTTTCAATGACCTAAGGACCATTGTTTTTGAAATATGATTATTAACATAGAATGTGCCCATGTTTCCCAGTCTCTGGGAGTTTAAGCGTTCAACACCTGCTGCAACTTGTGTGCAACTTGGTCCAAGTTGCAAAACTACCTCTTGCTACAGGTGGGAGAATTTTTTTTTCCAATTGGATAAATCCAGTTGAAAAATGATTATTCTAAACAACAAGTGAATTTAGAAAGAACTATGTCTGACAAATGAAGGTATGGGATCCTCATCTGGTAGTACTAGTTCTTGCTGCTTAAAGAGCATGCATGTATTGGATTGAATCTGTTTGACTATACAGAAGGTGTGGTGGTTTGATTCAGGTGTCCCCCATAAACCTAGGTGTTCTGAATGCTAGGTTCCCAGCTGATAGAGATTTGGGAATTAACACCTCCTGGAGGGCATGTATTGTTGGGGGATGGCTTATGGGTGTTATAGCCAGTGCCCCTTGCCAGTGTTTGGCACACTCTGCTGTTCCTGTTGTCCACCTTCTGTTGGCCAGTGGGTGACGTCCACCCTCTGCTCATGTGGTAATTTTCCTTGCCATCATGGAGCTTCCCCTTGAGCCTGTAAGCCAAAACAAACTTTTTTCCCACAAGTTGCTCTTGGTTGGGTGATTTCTACAAGCAATATGAACCTGACTGCAACAGAAGGTAAGATTTCTCCTGTAGTTTGGAATCCCTTAACAGAAATTTTGAATTCTGTTTTAATGATTTTTGTTGTTAAGAATTGACTTATTTTCACTTTTAACTTTATGGAGAGGTTTTTGAATTAGCATGGAATTTTGTTTATAATTCTGTTCCTCCAGCATAAATAATAGCAATCACTGTGGTTTTTCAGGAGAAAGGGAATAGATTAAAACCTCAGATAGCTAAAGATTCGCCAAAGTTATTGGCAAGAATGAACTGGAAAAATAAAACATGTTATAATCATTAAATCTAAGCAGAGAAGTTTTCTAGTTGACATGTAAAGTAAGAAACAACCTAAATATAAGGATGATTTTGAAACATGTACCACAGATAAAAATATGCAATGTATACCTTCTAACATTGATTTTATTTCCACTATTCTCAAGCGTGACAATTGTGAGTTATGTAATATGTGTAGACCAATTATGCACATATACTATGAATACTTGTAAAATGCATATTTTTATGTTGAATATGGATCTCTTCAATTTTTTTAAAGTATGACACACACAATATGTCACCCAAAATTTGTCAAGAACTAAGTCATTTTCAAAAGCCCAAACTAGCCCCTTGCTACCTGCAAAAATCATTCTTTCTTCGTCATTCCTAATTTGTAATGTAGACTTTTCTGTATATTTCTGGGTTTATTCAAATGGAATCATCTATTTGTGTCTGGATATTTTTGCTAAAAGATTTCTGTGTGTGGCTGGATTTACTCAAAATTATGTTCATGAGACAGATGTTTGTGAATGTGGAGCCAGAGTTCATTCGTTTCTTTACTGCATGATACCTCATTTCTAGGAATGTGCCACTTTTTCACTTGAGTTTGACATATTTTGTTTTCAGTTTGATTAGTAAATTATTAGTTATAAGATGATATTTGAACATCCTACCAGATTGTTCACATTATTAGTATTGATTTGTTATATAATGATATAGATTAGAGCACATTTAATAATAGTAAACACAGATAGACACATTCTTAGTTGTGAAATGTTCTCTGCTATTAGTGTATTACATGTCGATTGCATGTATAGGATGGACACTAGAATCAGATGCTTAGATTTTAATCATGGTCCCATAAGTTACTTGCTGATTGACTCTATGCTTTATTTTTCTATGGAAGATTCATTCAATTCATTCATTCAAATGTTCTCTTCTTACAAAAAACTGTTTTAATGAATGCATTTCTTTTTTCAGTACATTTTTGACGTTTTTTCATCAAATTTATATGTTTTGTTTTGGCAGTTTTAAAGTCAAATTGATCTAAATATTCCTTTGACAATGATCTATTTTTTCTATTGTTATATTTAAACTCCATTTTGTCTATATTTTCCTATTTGATATTTATATATTTACCTGTGGGTTGATTTTATTTTAATGTTTATGTGATATTTATTAACAATGAATCTAAGGAATCAGATTTTGTTATGTAAGAGAAAGTCTCAAAGATCATACTTATGAATGTTATCTATTTACTGTCCCCCATTATTTACCTACATTTTGAAAAAAAATATATCTTTTGATTTTTATATAGAGCCTAGTGAGATGGCTTATCTATTAAGGTATTTGCCTGCAAAGCCGAAGGACCCAGGTTCAGCTCCCCAGGACTCATATAAGCAGATGAACAAGGGGCACATGCATCTGAAGTTCATTAGCAGTGGCTGGAGGCCCTGAGTGCCAATTTCTATCTGCCTCTTTCTCCCCCCGTCTCAAATAAATAAATAAATAAATAAATAGGATTATTTTTTAAATAATTGTGATATATAATTGTTTGAATAACCTACATAATTGATTCCAATTAAAATGATATACATGCAATTAAATATTTTAACACAAAATTTAAATGTGATGAACTTATATCTAAAATTGTCATATTTATATATAAGGTGATATCTGAGAAAGCTTCAGATAGTTGCATCCACAGTCTTTCTTACAAATTATATATATATATATATATATATATATATGAGTAATTTTTATTTTCTTTATATATTCTGTACCTTTTTAAAAAAAATTATGGACATACTCATTATGTAAACAGCACACGTTCGTAGCATCCTTACCCTCATCCTTGTCCCCCTACAAAGGGACTTCCTCTATGGGGATTCCAGTTATCCTCATGGGGATTGTGGGTTGTACATTGTGGGGGTAGCCATCAGCTATGGGGAAGAGGCAATGTCTCTATGTGTAATGCCCCAGTTTGTGGCTCTAACAATCTTTATGCCCCCTCTTCAGTGAAATTCCCTGAGCCATGTTGGGTTCATTTTAGGTCTGCATATGGTTATCCAGTTTGTACAGCACCATTTGTTGAAGATGCTTTCTTTGTTCCAACCTACATTGTTAGTCCCTTTGTCAAAGATTAAGTAGCTGTAGTTACTTGACCTAAAGTCCGGATCTTCAATTCTCTTCCATTGGTCTATAGTCCTGTTTTTATGCCAAAATCATGGTGTTTTTGTTACTATGGCTTTGTAATATAGGTTTAGATCAGGTATGGTAATGTCTCCAGAATTGTTTCTTTTGCTGAGATATGCTTGGATATCCAAGAACTTCTGCCCATTCCATATGAATTTTAAGATCATTTTTTCTATCTCTGTGAAGAATGTTTCTGGAATTTTTATTGGTATTGCATTAATTTGTATGTTGCTTTTGGTAGGATTTCCATTTTTACAATGTTGATTCTGCCTATCCAAGAGCATGGGAGGTCTTTCCATCTTCTCAAGTTCTCCTTGATTTCTTTTCTGGTGTTTTGATGATTTCATTATATAAGTCTTTTTCACATCCTTGGTTAATGTTATTGCAAGGTATTTTATTATTTTTTTGTTGCTATTGAAAATGGGACAATGTTGCTAATTTATTTCTCTATATCTTTGTCCTTTGCATATAGAAAAGCTACTGATTTTTGTTCATTGATTTTGTATCCTGCTACTTTGATGAAGGAATTAATCAACTTTCAGAGTTTTGAGATGGGGCCTCTCAGGTCATTTATGTATAGGATCATGTCATTGAAAATACAGCTAACTTGACTTCTTCCTTTCCGATTTGTATACCTTTTATTTCTTTCTTCTGTTTTTTGCTTGGGCTAGGACTTCTATTACTATGTTGAAGAGCAGAGGTGAGAGTGGGTACCACTGTCTTGTTCCTGATCTCAATGGGAATTCCTTGAGTTTTTCCCCATTAAGTATTATTTGGGCTTTAGGTGCCGTATATATAGCCTTTATTATGTTGAGATATAAACCATCCATGCTTATTGTCTCCAATGTTTTGATCATGAAGTGATGTTGCATTTTGTCAAAGGCCTTTTCTACATCTATAAAAATGATCATGTAGTTTTTGTGTTTATGCTTATTTATGTGGTGTATTACATTGACAGATTTCCATATATTGAAACCACCCTGTGTTCCTGGGAGAAAGCCTACTTGATCAAGGTGGCTAATGCTTTTGATGTGTTGTTGAATAAGGTTTGTGAGGATTTTGTTCAGGATCTTTGTGTCTAAATTCATCAGGGAAATAGGCCTATAGTTTTCTTTTCTTTTTGTATCTCTGTCTGGTTTTGATATTAGTGTGATATTAGCTTCATAAAAGGGGTTGGTGTGCTCTTCTTTTTGGGGAGGTTTTTGATTACTTTTTCAATCTCCATGAATGTGGGTTTGTTTAGGAGATTATTTTGCTCTGAGTTTAGTTTCAGTAGGTGGTATGAGTCCAGGAATTTATCCATTTCTTCCAGATTGTTCAGTTTTGTGGAGTACAGGATTTGGAAATAAGTCCTGATGATTCTTCCAATTTCACATATGTCTGTTGTGATCTCTCCTTTTTCATTTGTAATTTTGTTAATTTGAAACATCTCTTTTATTTGCATCAAGTGGCCAGGGGTTTATCAATATTGTTTATTTTTTCAAAGAACAAGGTCTTCATTTCATTGTTTTTTAAAAGTTGTTTTCTTTGTTTCTAATTCATTAATTTCTACTCCAATCTTGATTATTTCTTTCCATCTGGAGCTTTTTAAGTTGGATTCTTCTTGTTCTTCCAGTGTGCTTAGATGGATAATTATGTTATTGGTTAGGGATCTCTCTGTTTTTGTTAGGAAGGCATTTAGAGCTATGAATTTTCCCCTAAGGACTGCCTTCATTGTGTCTCATGAGTTTTGGCATGATGCATTCTCATTGCCATTCATTACTAGAAATTTTGAAATTTCATTTTTTATTTCATCTACTATCAATTAATTGTTTAAAAGTGTGTTGTTCAGTCTCTAGGAGCTGATGGAGTTTCTGGTGATTTTGTTGTTAATTTCTAGTTTTACAGCACTGTGTTCTGGTTTCATGTAAGAAATTTTGTCAGTTTTCCTAAATATATGGAGGCAGGCTTTATGGCACAGTAGATGATCTATTTTGGAGAAGGCTCCATGGGCTGCTGAGAAGAATGTGTATTCTATAGATTTTGGGTAGAATGTTCCATTTATTTTCATTAGGTATAGTTGATTTATGGTATTGTTGAGCTCTCTTACTTCCCTACTTCCCTGCTGATTTTCTGATTGGATGATCTATCTACTGATGATACTGAAGTGTTGAAGTCCCCAACCATAATGATGTTGGTGTTTATTTCTGTTTTGTTGTCAAGTAGGTCTTATTTTATGTATTGTGGTGCACCTGTGTTTGGTGCATAGAGATTGTGATATTTTCTTGTTGGATCATTCCCTTGGTAAGTAAGAAGTGGCCTTCTTTGTCTTTTTTGATTAGTTTTTGTTCAAAGTCTATTGTATCTGATATTAGTATAGCAACACCTGCTTCTTGCTTATTTCCGTTTGCTTGGAATATCGTTTTCTATCCTTTCACCCTGAGGAGATGCCTGTCTTTAGTGGTGAGGTGGGTTTCGTGAACACAGAAGATTGAGGGGTTTATTTTTCTCATCCACCCTGTTAAATTGTGTCTCTTTATGGGTGAATTAAGGCTATTTGTGTTTAGTGTAATAACTGTGAGGTTTGATTTAATCCCTGCCATATTGTGGTGCTTTATGTGCGTTAGGGTTTTCTTGGACTTTGTAGTTTTTTGAGCCTTCACTGGGTTTGGTTATTGTGGTATGCTTCTTGGAGGATCTAGAGGTTGGTTGGTTGACTCTTCTGTGTTGAATACTCCCTGAAGTACTCTTTGTAGGTTTGGTTTTTGTTCATATAGTTGTAGAGCTGACTTTTATCATGGAAAGTTTTTCTTTTGCCATCTATTATGAGAGATAAGTTGCTGGTTACAGTAGTTTGGGTTAGAAGCCATAGGTCCCTAGATTTTGCAGTTCCATTCCAGACCCTTCTCACATTTAGGGTTTCCATTGAGAATTCTGAAGTAATTCTGATGGGATTACCTTTATATGTAATGGGTTGTCTCTCTTTTCCTGCTTTTAGGACATTCTGTTTGTTTTTATTTCTTAGAGTCTTGATGATATTTCATGGTGAGTTCTCTTTTGGTCCAGTCTGTTTGGAGTTCCGTTAGCTTCTTCTATCTTGATGGGACTCTCTTTTGAAGTGTGGAGAAATTTTCTTCAATAATTTTGTTGGATAAATTCTTCCTGCCATGGACCTGAATTTCTTTCCCTGCTAGTATACCCATGATCCACATGTTGGGACATTTAAGGATATCCTACAGTTCCTTCATGTTCTGTTTACAAAAATTTTTGAACTTGCTCAAGTTTTAGGACTCACTAACTGTTTCTTCTGTCTTATCTTCCACTTCTGAAATTCTGTCCTCCACATGACTGACTCTGTTCTTCAGGGCTTTTAGTGAGGTTTGAACTTCTTTAATTTGGTTTGTATTTTATTTATTTTTTGTCATTTTATTTATTTTTATTTTTTTCTCAATTTTTATTAACATTTTCCATGATTGTAAAAAATAACCCATAGTAATACCCTCCCTCCCCCCCACTTTCCCCTTTGAAATTCCATTCTCCATCATATCCCCTCCCCATCTCAATCAGTCTCACTTTTATTTTGATGTCATGATCTTTTCCTCCTGCAATGTGGTCTTGTGTAGGTAGTGTCAGGCACTGTGAGGTAATGGATATCCAGGCCAATTTATGTCTGGAGGGAGCACATTGTAAGGAGTCCTACCCTTCCTTTGGCTCTTACATTCTTTCCACCACCTCTTCCACATTAGACCCTGAACCTTGGAAGTTGTGATCGAGATGTTAATATAAGGGTATGAATATTAAAAGAAGTGCTTACTGGGCAGTTTGATAAACATAGTATATACATTTATCCAGAAATCAGCAGATGTCACACCCTAGGCTCATGACTTCCCCTGTTTTAAGTTTTCAGTATCAGGGCTGTATTCCCTCCCATGGAGCAGGCCTCCAGTCCAATTGGAGGGCAGTTGGTTTCCACCATGATAGACATGCCACTATTGCACCCGTTGGTTCATTTGGCCTGGCTGGCCAATTATAAGGCTTGCAGTGTCCACTGTTGAGTATCTTCACTGGTGGTATCTCTTTCTCCCATTGAACTACATGTAGAATGGCTTCTTCCAGCTTTCTGTCAGCTGGTCTACATGGAGGAGGTTATCAGCTCAGTTCCAGCAGGATTTCTCAGTGGCCTGGCAGCCCAAGTATGTGGAGCCTTCAGCAATAGGGTCTTACCATCTATTGCTGGTAGAAACCAAGGGCCTCAGCAACGACCTATAATGTTTTGGGGGCATCAGGGACCTCCCTGGCCAACAACTCACTGGAAGCTATCCCATCCCTGGCACTGAAAATTTTCTAGTAACAATCTATGGCTCCTGATTGTTCCACTGTCCAAAAAAGTAGGATTCCATATGACTTATTTATATCATCTTAGATTTCGATTAGCCCTCCCTCCACCTTTCCTTTACTCAATCTCCTTCCCTGACCTCACTTTGGCCCTTTTCACCCCCATTAATCTATTCTTCTACTTACATATATACAATACCAACCTATTAGGTACCCTTCTCCCTTCCTTTCTCTTCCTTTTATATCTCTTTTTTAGCTTACTGGTCTCTGCTACTGAGTTTTTTCCTTCTCACACAGAAGCCCAATCATCGGTAGCTAGGATCCACATATGAGAGAGAACGTGTGGCGCTTGGCTTTCTGGGCCTGGGTTACCTCAATTAGTATAATCCTTTCCATATCCATCCATTTTCCTGCACATTTCATAATCTCATTTTTCTTTACCACTGAGTAGAACTCCATTGTACAAATGTGACATGTCTTCATTATCCACTCCTCAGTTGAGGGACCTCTAGGCTGGTTCCATTTCCCAGCTATTATGAGTTGAGTGGCAATAAACATGGTTGAGCATGTACTTCTAAGGAAATGAGATGAGTCCTCAGGATATATCCCTAGGAGTGCTATACCTGGGTCATATGGTAGATCAATTTTTAGCTGTTTTAGGAACCTCCACACTGATTACCACAATGGCTAGACCAGATTGCATTCCCACCAAGAGTGTAGAAGGATTCCTCTTTTTCCGCAGTCCCACCAGCATTTATGATCATTTGATTTCATAATGGTAGCCAATCTGACAGGAGTGAGTCGGAATCACAATGTAGTTTTCATCTGCATGTCCCTGATGACTAGGGATGTAGAACATTTTTTTAGATGCTTATTGCCAACCATATTTCTTCATTTTAGAACTCTCTATTTAGCTCTATAGCCCATTTTTAATTGGCATGTTTGATTTCTTATTATTTATCTTTTGAGTTCTTTGTATATCGTAGATATTAATCCTCTATCAGATGTACAGCTGGTAAAGATATTTTTCCCATTCTGCAGGTTGCCTATTTGTTTTATTCACAGTGTCCTTTGCCATACAAAATCTTTGTAATTTCATGAGGGCCCAGTGGTTAATCTGTGGTTTTATTGCCTGGGAATTGGAGTTATATTCAGAAAGTCTTTCCCAAAACCAATATGTTGAAGGGTTTCCCCTACTTTTTCCTCTAGCAGTTTCAGAGTTTCAGGTCTGATGTTAAGGTCTTTAATCCAGTTGGACTTAATTCTTGTGCATGGAGAGAGAGAAGAATCTATTTTCATACTTCTACAGATACATATCCAGTTTTCCCAGCATCATTTTCTGAAGAGGCTGTCTTTTTCCCAATGAGTATTTTTGGCATTTTTATTGAATATCAGGTGGCTTTAGCTACCTGGACTTACATCTGGGCCCTCTATTCTGTTCCATTGTTCTACATATCTGCTTTTGTGCCAGTACCATGCTGTTTTTGTTACTATGGCTCTGTAGTATAGGTTAAAATCAGGCATGGTGATACCACCTGCCTTATTTTTGTTGCTCAGTATTATATTAGATATTCAAGGTTTTTTTGTGATTCCAAATGAATTTTTGGATTGTTATTTCTATTTCCATGAAGAATGCCATTGGAATTTTGATGGGGATTGCATTAAATGTGTAGTTTGCTTTTGGTAAGATTGCCATTTTCACAATATTGATTCTTCCAATCCAGGAACAAGGGATGTTTTTCCATTTCCTAGTGTCTTCTACAATTTCTCGCTTGAGTGTTTTATAATTTTCATTGTAGAGATCCCTAAGTTCCTTGGTCAGGTTTATTCTAAGGTACTTTATTTTCTTTGATGCAATT
Source organism: Dipus sagitta (assembly GCA_036346955.1). NCBI lineage: Eukaryota > Metazoa > Chordata > Mammalia > Rodentia > Dipodidae > Dipus > Dipus sagitta. Next base: position 194,866,966 of record CM070770.1, read on the forward strand.
TGGAATGGGAGTGATTCTCTGATTTCATCCTCTGTGTGTTTGTTGTTAGCATATAGGAAGGCTACTGATTTCTGTGTATTTATTTTGTATCCTGCTACATGGCTGCAGGTGTTTATCAGCTTTAACGGTTTGCTGGTAGAGTCTTTAGGGTCCTTTATATTTGTCCTTTATATATAGAGTCATATTATCTGCAAATAATGATAACTTGATCTCTTCCTTTCAAATTTGTATCCCTTTTATGTGCGTCTCTTGCCTTATCGCTATGGCTAAGACTTCCAGTACTATATTAAATAAAAGTGGGGACTGTGGACACCCTTGACTTGTTCCTGATTTTAGTGGAAAAGCTTCCAGTTTTTCCCCATTTAGTAATATGTTAGCTGTAGGCTTGTCATAAATAGCTTTTATTATATTGAGATTTGTTCCTTCTATTCCCAGTCTTTGTAGGACTTTTATCATGAAGGGATGTTGGGTTTTGTCAAATGCTTTCTCTGTGTCTAATGAGATGATTATGTGATTTTTGTCCTTGAACCCATTTATTTAATGTATTACATTTATCAATTTGCATATGTTGAACATCCCTGCATCTCTAGGATAAAGCCTACTTGGTCAGGGTGAATGATCTTTCTGATATATTTTTGTATTCTGTTTGCCAATATTATGTTGAGAATTGTTGCATATATGTTGATGAGGGAGATTGGTCTGTAATTTTCTTTTTTTTGTTCTCTCTTTGCCTGGTTTTGGTACCAGGGTAATGCTGGTTTCATAGAAGGAGTTTGGTAGGATTCGTTCTTTTTCTATTTTGTGGAAAAGCTTAAGAAGCAACGGTGCTAGCTCTTCCCTGAAGGTCTGGTAAAATTCAGCAGTGAATCCATCTGGGCCTGGAATTTTTTTTAATTGGGAGATTTTTAATAACTGCTTGGATCTCCATGCTTGTTATAGGTCTATTTAAGTGATTAATCTCATCTTGATTTACTTTAGGTAGGTCATATAAATCAAGGAAATCATCCATTTCTTTCAGATTTTCATAGTTTGTGGAGTGTATGCTTTTATAGTATGTCCGTATGATTTTTTGAATTTTTCTGGCATCTGTTGTGATGTTACCTTTTTCTAATTTTATTGGTTTGTGTCTCTTCTCTCTTTCGTTTTTCTTCCCTCTGTTTATCCTTCCTGTGTTTATTTATTTATTTTTTCACATCTTAATTTTTTTTTTCTTTATTAGTCAGTTTTGTATTCAGCAAATACAGCTAGTTTGGTACCAATATTAGGCTCATCCGTGAGCTACCCCCTCCCCTTGGCCCCTCCTTGTTGAGGTATATGGGTCATGCACTGTGGAATTAGCACACAGTTATGTGTAAGATAAATGTCTCTGCATATCATGACCCAACATGTGACTCTGACATTCTTTCGGCCCCCTCTTCTGTAAAATTACCCTGTGCCATGTTGCGTTCATTTTTGGTCTGCTTCAGTGATGAGGTGTTGGGGACCTCTGAGGTTCTGGCTCTCTGATTTCGTAGAAGTTGATTTTTCTCTGTGTTCATCTCCTTCCCCCTTTTGCTGGTATCTGGTTCATCAGGAAAACAGCACCCTTGCTTGTTTCGCCAATTTTTCTTAGTTTCAGCTGTGGCCCTTTGGAAGTATGACGGGTGGCACTCTCCTTAGGATCTACATCTATCTGAAAAAGAGAAGCACATTCTCCAACGGAGAGTAAGTTAGCACCACGACAAAAGAGATAAGGCCTTACTTTTTTTTATAGAGAATTTAATAGGTGCAAGCCCCCTTGTAGCCCATGACTGATGGTAGCTTGATATTGGCGAGTGGGCTTATGTTTGGATATGGTTCTGACTTGTTTCACAGCTCCAGCTATGGGTCCCGTACCACTGAGGAGATCAGCTAGCCAAATTAAGAGCAGTTGGTTCCCCACCATGGCTGTGTGCCACTATTGCCCTTGTGTGGGCATCACAACAAGTTATTTGCTGCTAAGTAGGTTAGACCATGAGTTGCTTGGACAGATATTGGTGATTTTCCCCCAGTCGCCCATGTAGCACCTTCTGGCACTAGACGCACTGACTGTCTGGGGACTTACTGTCTCCAACTTCCAGCCATGCCATTCTATTTTGCATTTAAACCACATAAGGTGTCTTCAGCAGTAGGGTCTTACCACTAACGTTTGGTGGGTCATCAAGTACTCAGACAGAAATCTGTCTGTCTCTTAGGAAACCTTGTAGGTCTCTCTGATCAAAAGCTCATTGTGGATGATAGCCCCATGCTGGTACTGGGAGTTACAGGTCAGTGTCCACTAAGAAAATGAGGAAAAAGATAACTAATATACAAGAGTTAGAGAGAAGAGAGAGAGAGAGAGAGAGGGAGAGGGACAAGGAGGGAGGGAAGATGTAGAAGATTAACGTTAGTCATGGTCCTACCCTCTCCAGTGTCTTGTGGTTCAGGTGTAACCTGTAAGGGCCTGGTGAAGGATGAGCCATTTGGTCTGCCATTTAGTAAGTAGAATTTTATGGTACCATTGCCATTTGGGTCTAGATTAGTGTTTCCTACCCCTTTGATGCCCTCCCCTCCCTCCCCTTCCATCCTAGTGTCTAGTCCACGAGATGCTTGCTGGGTATGTAAGGTATCTTGGGTAGATTCAGGTTAGGTGCTGTAGATGAGTGAGACTATGTGGTGATGTTTTTCTGTGGTTGGGAAAGTTCACTGAGAATGATCTGTTCCAGGTTCAACCATTTTTCCTTAAATTTCATTGTGTCATTTTTTCTTACTGCTGTATAGAATTCCATTGTGTAGATATACCACATCTTAGTTATCCATTCTTCTAGTGATGGACATCTAGGTTGATTCCAGCTCTTAGCTATTACAAACTGAGCCACTACAAACATGGTTGAGCAAATCTCTCTAGCCTGTGGTTTGAAGGTTGTAGGGTAAATGCCCAGTAAGGGAATAGCTGGGTCTGTTGGTATCTCTATACACAATTTTTCCAGAAGTCTCCATATTCCTTTCCAAAGTGGTTGTACCATCCTACATTCCCACCAACAGTGGATGAGTGTTCCTACTTCTCCACATCCTTGCCAACATTTCTTTTTATTTGATTTTTGGATATTTGCTATCCTTATTGGGGTAAGGTGGAATCTCATAGTTGTTTTTATTTGCATTTCTCTGATGATTAGGGATGATGAACATTTTCTTAAGTGTACGTTTTCCATTTGTATTTCTTCCTCTGTGAACTGCCTGTTCAGCTCTTTGCCCCATTTTTGAGTGGGGTGTTTGACTTCTTACTGTTTAGATTTTTGAGTTCTTTGTAGATTCTAGAGATTAGGCCTCTATCAGTTGGATAACCCACAAATATTTTCTCCCATTCTGTGGGTGATCTATTGCCTTTGCTTATTGTATGCTTGTCTGTAAAGAAACTCTTGAGCTTCATGTGATCCCATTGGTTGAGTGACGGTTTAAGTTCATGAGCTACTGGGGTTTTGTTCAGGAAGTCTTTTTCCATTCCTATATCATGGAAAGTACTTCCTAAATTTTCTTACACTAGTATTCAAGTTTCTGCTCTTATACTGAGGTCTTTGATCCATTTGGACTTGAGTGTAGTGCATGGTGAAATGTGTGGATGAAGTTTTGGTTTCCTGCATATGGTTATCCAGTTTGTCCAGCACCATTTGTTGAAGATGCTGGGTTTTTTTTTTTTTTTTCCAGCCTATATTGTTCCTGCCTTTATCAAATATCAAGTAGCTATAGTTGCTTGAACCAAACTCCGGGTCCTCAAGTCCATTCCACTGGTCTGTACTCTTGTTTTTATGCCAGTACCATGCTGTTTTTATTACTATGGCTTTGTAATATAGCTTTAGATCAGGTATGGTGATGCCTCCAGAGGTATTTCTTTTGCTGAGGATATGTTTGGGAATGTGAGGCCTTCTTCCTTTCCATATGAAATTTGAGATCATTTTTTCTACCTCAGTGAAGAACACCATTGGTATTTTAATTGGAATTGCATTAAATCTGTATATTGCCTTTGGTAGGATTGTAATCTTCTCAATGTTAATTCAGCCTATCCAGGAACATGGGAGGTCTTTCCATTTTCTCAAGTCCTCCTCAATTTTGTTTTGAGTGTTTTTATGTTTTCTTTGTATAGGTATTTCACTTCCTTGGTTAACATTATTCCAAGGTATTTTATTTCTTTTGTTGCTATTGAAAATGGAACTATGTCCCTTATTTCTTTCTCTGTATCTTTGTCATTTGCATATAGGAAGGCCACTGATTTTTGTGCATTGATTTTGTATCCTGCTACTTTGCTATAGGAGTTAATCACCTTCAGGAGTTTTGGGATGGAGTATCTCAGGTCTCTTACATATACAATCATGTCATCAGTGAATAAAGGTAACTTAACTTCTTCCTTTCCAAATTGTATCCCATTTATTTCCTTCTCCTGTCTTATTGCTTGAGCTAGGACTTCCAGTACTATATTGAAAAGCAGAGGTGAGAGTGGGCAACCCTGTCTTTTTCCTGATCTTAATGGGAATTCCTCCAGTCTCTCTCCATTAAGTATTATTTGGGCCTCCAGAGCTTTTTATATTGCCTTTATTAGGTTAAGATATGAACCAACCATGCCAATTCTCTCCAATAATTTGATCATGAAGTGATGTTGTATCTTGTCAAAGGCCTTTTCTGCATGTATTGAAATGATCATGTGGTTTTTATGTTTAACCTTGTTTATGTGGTGTATTAGATTGACAGATTTCTGTATGGTGAACCACCCCTGTGTTCCTGGAATGAATCCCACTTGGTCAAGGTGGATAATGCTTTTGATGTGTTCTTGGATTCGGTTTGCGAGGATTTTGTTTAGGATCTTTGCATCTAAATTTATCAGGGAAATAGGCCAGTAGTTTCCTTTTCTTGTGGCATCTCTGCCTGTTTTTGGAATTAGGGTGATGCTACCTTCATAAAAGGAGTTGGGTATCTTTCCATGTTCACCAATTGTGTGGCACAGTTTGAGGAAGATTGGTTTGAGTTCTTCCATGAAGTTTTGATAGAATTCAGCTGAGAAGCCATCTGGTCCTAGACTCTTCTTTTTTGGGAGGTTTTTATTACTTTTTAAATCTCCATGAGTGTGATGGGTTGATTGAGGTGATTAATGTGCTCTGTGTTTAGCTTTGGTAGATGGTATGTGTCCAAGAATTTATCCATCTCCTCCACATTATCCAGTTTTGTGGAGTAGAGGTTTTTGAAATAAGTCCTGATGATTCTCCCAATTTCAATTATGTCTGCTGTAATCTCTCCTTTTTCATTTTGAATTTTGTTAATGTGAAGCTTCTCCTTTTTTTGCTTGATCAGATTGGCCAGGGGTTTGTCAATTTTATTTAGTTTTTCAAAGAACTAGCTCTTTGTTTAGTCAATTGTCTTAATTGTTTCCTTCGTTTCCAATTCATTGATTTCTGCTCTGATTTTAATTATTTCTTTCCTTCTGGAGCTCTTCGAGTTGGATTTTTCTTGTTTTTCCAGTGCCTTTAGGTGGATGGTTAGGTTATTGGTTTGGGATGTCTCTGTCTTTTTTATGAAGGCTTTGAATGCTATGAATTTTCCCCTGAGGACCGCCTTCATTGTGTCCCATAAGTTTTGGTACGATGTGTTCTCATTGTCATTCAATTCCGGAAATTTTGCAATTCCATTTTTTATTTCATCCACTATCCATTTCTTGTTTAAAAGTGTGCTGTTCAGTTTCCAGGTGCCATTGGGATTCTTGGTGGGTCTTTTGTTGTTGATTTCTAGCAATATAGCATTGTGATCTGATATCATGCAGGGAATTATGTCAATCTTCCTAAATATGTGGAGGCAGTCTTTGTGTCCCAGTATATGGTCTATTTTAGAGAATGTTCCATGGGCTGCTGAGAAGAATGTGTAGTCTGTGGATTTGGGATGGAAAGATCTGTAGATGTCTGTTAGGTCTAAGTGATCTATGGTTTTGTTGAGCTCTCTTACTTCCCTGTTGAGTTTCTGTTTGGATGACCTGTCTATTACTGGTAATGGTGTGTTGAAGTCTCCCACTACGATGGTGTTGGTGGTTATTTCTGTTATATTGTCAAGGAAGTCTTGTTTTATGAACTGTGATGCCCTTGTGTTTGGTGCACACAGATTTATGATTGTAATATCCTCTTCATGGATCGTTTTCTTGATAAGTAGGAAGTGGCCTTCTTTGTCTTTTTTGATTATTTTTGGTTTGAAGTCTATTTTATCTGATATTAGTATAGCTATGCCTGCTTGTTTTTTATTCCTATTTGCTGGGAATATTGTTTTCCACCCTTTCACCCTGAGGAGGTTTCTGTCTTTAGTGGTGAGGTGGGTTCTTGAAGGCAACAGATTGAGGGGTCTAATTTTTTGATCCATCCTGTTAGTTTGTGTCTCTTGATGGGTGAATTAAGGCCATTAATATTTAGGGCAATGACTATGAGATTTGATTTGATCCCTGCCATATTGTGGTGGTAAATGTGGGTTGGTGTTTTCATGGACTTTGAAGTTTTTTGTGCCTACTCTGAGTTTGGTTGTTGTTATCTGCTTCTTGTAGGCAATTCAGTTTGATTACTTTTTTCTTCTCTGTGGAGAATTTCCTGAAATACTCCCTGTAGGTTTGGTTTTGTGTTCATATAATTGTAAAGCTGAGTTTTGTCATGGAATGTTTTTCTTTCACCATCTATTATGAGGGATACTTTTGCTGGGTAGAGTAGTTTGGGTTGGAAGCCATAGGTTCTTAGACTTTGCAGTGTTTCATTCCAGGCCCTTCTAGCTTTCAGGGTTTCCACTGTCTTTTCTTTTTCTTTTGGTCAGATTTGCTAAGGTTTATCAATCTTGTTTATCCTTTCAAAGAACAAACTCTTTGTTTCATTGATTTTTTTTGGATTATTGTTTTTGTTTCTATCTCATTACTTTCTGCCCTAATCTTTATTATTTCTTTCTGTCTACTGATTTTTGGTTTGTCTTGTTCTTCTTTTTCCAAGGCTTTAAGGTGAAGCATTATGTCGTTTAATTGTGACCTTTCTAACTTCTTAATATAGGCACTTAAATCTGTGAATTTACCCCTTAGGACTGCCTTCATTGTGTCCCAGAGATTTTGGTATGTTGTGTTCTTATTATCATTTGTCTCTGTAAATTTTTTGATTTCCTTCTTGATATCTTCAATGACCCATTCATCATTTAGTAGTGTGTTGTTTAATTTCCATGATTTTGTGTATGTGCTGTAGCCTTTCTTGCTATTAATTAGTAGTTTGATCCCATTGTGGTCAGATAGGATGCAAGGAATTATTTCAGTTTTCCTGTATTTGTTAAGATTTGCTTTGTGTCTTAATATATGGTCTATTTTAGAGAATGTTCCATGTGCTGATGAAAAGAATGTATATTCTGCAGCATTTGGATGAAATGTCCTGTATATATCTGTTAGGTCCATTCCTTCTATGACCTCATTTAGTCCAGATGCCTCTCTTTTTATTTTTTCCTGGGATGACCTCTCAATTGATGAGAGTGGGGTGTTGAAGTCACCAACTACCACTGTGTTTGGTGTTATATGTGACCTTAGTTCTAATAGCGTTTGTTTAATGAATTTGAGAGACCCTATGTTAGGTGCATATATGTTTAGGATTGTAATGTCCTGCTGTTGGAGTGTGCCTTTGCTCAATATAAAGTGGCCTTCCTTATCTTTCTTAACTAATGTTGGACTGAAGTCTGCCTTGTCAGATATTAGGATAGTAACCCCTGCTTGTTTTCTAGGGCCATTTGCTTGAAACACCATTTTCCAACCTTTCACCCTAAGATAGTGCCCATCCTTTGAAGAAAGGTGGGTTTCTTGGAGCCAACAAATTGAAGGATCCTGCTTTTTAACCCAGTCTGCAAACCTATGTCTTTTGGTTGGGACATTGAGGCCACTGATATTAAGAGATATTATTGAAAGATATATATTCATTTTTGCCATTTTTTTTGTACTTCTTCTGGTTTTACCCTTGCTCTGTCATGTTAACTAGTATTTGAGTATTTTTTTCTTTCCCAGTTCCTTATATGTGTGCTTTTCTTTTTCTTCTGCATGGAGGATTCTTTCAAGTATTTTCTGTAGAGCTGGCTTTGTCTTCAAGTACTCCTTTAGCTTGCTTTCTTTTTTTTTTTTTTTTTTTTTTTTTTTTTTTGTGGAATGCCCTTATTTCTCTGTCTATTTGAATGGATAGCTTTGCAGGATAAAGTAACCTTGGTTGATAGTTGTTATCTTTCAGAACTTGGAATACATCACTCCATGCCCTTCTGGCTTTTAACGTTTGTGTTGAGTAATCTGCTGTAATCCTGATAGGCTTGCCTTTGTAGGTAACTTGATTTTTCTCTGTGCCTGCTTTCAATATTTTTTCTTTGGTTTGTGTGTTTGGTAGTGTGATTATAATATGGCAAGGAGAGGTTCTTTCCAGGTTTTGTTGGTACCTCTTTCCCAATTTGGGGGATGTTTTCTTCTATGATTTTGTTGAAGACACCTACTATGCCTTTGGAGTGAAATTCGTCTCCTTCTACTATGCCCTGATTTCTGATGTTTGATCTTATCACAGTGGCCTGAATTATCTTGAAATTCCCACTCATACTTTTCTATTAGTTTGTCTTTCTCTTTGTTGGACTGTATTAGGTCTGTCACCTGGACTTATAGCTTAGATAGTCTGTCCTCTCCTTCATCTGTTCTACTGGTGAAATTTTCTGCAGAGTTTTTTATTTCATTAATTATGTTCTTCAGTGTTAGTAATTCTGACTGGTTTTTCTTATTATTTCTATTTCCTTATTTATGTCTAGTATTGACCTCTTTATTTCATTAAATTTGTGTCCTGTGTTTTCTTTGATTCCTTTGATTTCCTTTTTCATTCCTTGGATATCTTCTTTGAGTTCTTTTAACATATTTATAATCATTCTTTTGAAATCTTTCTCAGGCATTTCCTCTAACTTGTTCTCACTGGAGGTCATTTCTGATGCATTAATACTTTTTGGTAGATTTATATTGTCTTGATTTTTGGTGTTTCTTGTGTTGTATATACTTTTGCATTCTGGATTATTTAATGATTGGATTTTCTAGTTAGCTTGGTATTATTAGATGTATTAGTCAATCTGATGTTATATATTTTCAGGGTAGGAGCTTAAGGTGGTAGGTGTGGCTCTCAAGACTCTCAGAGTATCTACAAAAGTGATCCCAGGTGTTGGGTTTGCCTGCTATGAGAGTATTCAAGTAGGCTGTGTGGAACCAAATACAGATAGTTTCTACAATTTAATTGATCAATGTACACTTTCAATGAAAAAACAGCACAGAGTATTTGTCCAAGTGTAGGTATTATGACAACCAGATCCTCTGTCTGTCCCTTAGGCTGTGTGGTGCCTCACCCACTACCTTAGTACTGACAACAAGGAGGTTAAGATTCTGGTCTGTTGAGGGTTCCAAGTCAGCTTGTGACAGGGTGAGACCCTTCCCCGGTGTAACCCCAGTTACCTTTTGGGTTGATCTTTGTCTCAGTTTTGCTGCTCCTGCTTGAGTCCTGCTGTTGGTTCAAGAAGGAGTGGCCAGGTCCCTGGACCGCAGCTCTGTTCACGGGAGCTGGGCACTGGCGGTGGGGGAGGGGGGGCTGCCGATGCTGCTCTAGTTCTCTCGCTGTTCCATGTGTTCTTCTACCTTGTGATCTGCTTCTCCATTGTTTACTGGCGTTCTCCCTTCACATTTCTTGAGTTTGCAGAGAGCTCCAGTGTGAGTGGAAAACCCCTCACCTGGCTTTTTCTGTGGCTCAAGCCGAGCCTGGCAGCTGGCTAGCGCACTGCTGCTGTGGTCCGGCGGTCCTGCCAGAGCCATTTCTGCCGGCCTGTGTGGGCTCTGGATGCTCTGGATCTCTCCTACTTCTCTGCTTCCATTTCAATTTCCTATACACCTCACTTTTTAGTAACCCCCCTCCCCCCAGGCTGCTTTGGCGTGGTACCTATGCCGCCATCTTCTGGTTTGTATTTTCAATTTCCTTTTCCTGTATACTATCCATCCTTCTATAGAGTACCCTTTTCATGCCATTGTCTGATTTTCTTGATTCATCCTTGCGTTTATTTATGTCTTCATTGAGATTCACCAGCTGATTATTGAGGTCCCTTTTTTTTTTTTCTTGGCTCTTTGTCATATAACTTAACTGTCTTTCAAAGACTCCCTATATATATATATTTTTTTTCCCCCTATTAGGTCCAACCTATCAAGCACAGTATTCACACAATTGTTGGTCTTTTGTTTATTTTCTGAATGTTCCGCCAATTGTTTGGTCAGGGTCACATACTTCCTGTCTTTATTTTAGAGTTGTGATACTGTTGTCTCTTTTATATTTTATTAGAGAATCCATTGGAGGACTAGGCAACCTTGTTGGGGTTACTTCCTTTTATTATTTTGTGTTGTTCCTTTTTCACTGTGGTCTGCTCATCATAGTGTGGGGATTTTATTAATTCAGGAAGGAGCTATAGTTTACCCTTGAAGTGTCTTCATTGATTGTTCCCTTTTATGTTTGACTACACTAGGCTTTTGATGAGAATGGGGCCTGTCTGCTTAGGTGGAAAGAGCACAGCCCTGATGAGGACCTGACGACCTGGTGGTGGGGCTTTTTTGGGTTGCAGGGCAGGGGTATGGGACTGCACAGTGTGGTGCTGCAGCAGGGTGGGGTGAGGGGATGTAGTGGTCTAATGGGTAGGTGTGGCAGGGGAATGGGACAGCACTGTCCAGCAGTGAAGTAGGTCAGGTGGGATGGGACTGCATGGGCCAATGACATGGCAGGGCAGAGGGGATGGGGCAATGTGGTCTGTTGGCTTGGAGGGGCAGAGGGAGAGATGTCATGGTCTGATGACAAGGCAGGGCAGGTGGATGAAAGGGCACAGTCGGTGGTGTGGCAGGTCAGTGGGGATGGGAGTGCACAGTTCAGTGATGTCGCAGGGCAGGGTGATGGGACAGTGAGATGGGACGGTGCGGTCCAATGGCAGGGCATACTCTCCCACTGGAGGTCAGATAGGACATACTGACCCTACAAACCCAAAGATCTTGCCTGTTATTGCCCCAGGAAATGATATGTGGATGACATCTTGATCGGATGTTGAAAAAAATTTTAGAGAGAGAGAGAGAAAGAGTGAATTGATGTACCAGAGCCTCAGCCACTGTAATTGAACTCTATAAGATTGTACCATCAGCTGGGCGTGGTGGCGCATGCCTTTAATCCCAGCACTCGGGTGGCAGAGGTAGGAGGATCACCGTGAGTTCGAGGCCACCCTGAGACTCCATAGTGAATTCCAGGTCAGCCTGGGCTAGAGTGAGACCCTGCCTCGCAAAAACCAAAAAAAAAAAAAAAAAAAAAAAAAAGAAAAAGAAAAAAAGAAAAAAAAGATTGTACCATCTAGTGGGTATGTGCGACCTTGTGCTTGGCTCATGTTTATGTGTCTGGCTTATGTGGGATCTGGAGAGTTGAACAAGGGTCTTTAGGCTTCACAGGCAAGTTCCTTAACCACTAAGCCATTTCTCCAGCTCTTTACCTAAGATTTTATACTGTTGCAGTCAGGTTTGCATTGCTGGTAGAAATCACCCAACCAAGAGTAGCATGTGGGAAAAAAGAGGTTTATTTTGGATTACAGGATGGAGGGGAAGCTCCATGATGGCAGGGAAAATGATGGCATGAGCAGAGGGTGGACATCACCCCCTGGCCAAAATAAGGTGGACAATAGCAACAGGAGAGTGTGGCAAACACTGGCATGAGCAAACTGGCTATAACATCCATAAACCAACCGCCAACAGTACACTGCCTCCTGGAGGCATTATTTCCCAAATCTCTATTAGCTGGGAACCTAGCATTCAGAAAACCTAAGTTTATGGGGGACACCTGAATCAAACCACCACATCCCCCCCCTTGCCCCCATAAACTGATAACCATACATGATGTGAAATGCAATACATTCACCCAACTTTAAAAGTCCCAATATTTTTTTTATCAATTCCAATGATGTTCATACATCCCCATAATCCAAGGTCTTTTAACTGAGCCACAATACCAAAAAAATAAGCTCAAAAATCCCATAATGGCACAGAATAAACATTCACACGGCAAAAGATGGCATTGGGCATAGCAAAGAAATATTCAACCAATATAAGATTTAAACAGGCAAACATCAAACTCTGTAGCTCCAAGTCCAAGAAGTCTGATAATTCTAACCAGCAACAAGTCTCTGGTATTTCAATTCCACCCCTCCAGCTAGGCTACTCACAGTCCTGGAAAACTTCATAAGGGCTGGCAGTTTTCCTTAGCAGCCATCTTGTGGTCCCAGCATCTCAACTGGGTCTCCACTGCAATCCAAGGTTCATCCCCATGGCCCCATTGGGTCTCCATGTTGGCATTCAACAAACCGGCTTCACACTGTCCATGGCCATTTCCAAAACACAAAACCATGTTGCAAACTCAATGACCCTCTCTTTCTTCCATTTCTTATACTCCACAATGCCAGGCAGGGTGCCCATTTGTTAATCCAGGGGGGAATAAAGCCGACTTTGATGAATAGGGCACTCCTTGAGCACTCAGGCCCCTTCAAAAGACTCTACTTTCTTCCTTTTGGCCCAATGCAGGTCAGCTGGCCCAATATCAAATATTTTAATCTCTCAATCACAGCTGAATGGGCAGCAATTCTACCAAAGGTTTTTTTTTTTTTTCTGTGCTGTATCCCTCTGCACACACCATTTCATTTATATGCAAAGCAACCCTGCATAACTTCTCAGGACATGGGCACAACAGCAAGCTTCTCACACAAACTGCTAGCCTAGTCCAAGCAAAGCTCTTTCTCATCCTCATAAACCAAACCTCACAGTCCATAGTTCTTACGGCATTGAGGTCTTTCAACTCTGACCAGAATAGTCCATCAAGCTGTACTTACAGCACTGCAAGGCATCTCTTAGGCCAAGGTTTCAAATCTGTCCACATTCCTCTTGAAAATCAGCTCCAAAAGGCCAAATCCACACAGTCAGGTGTCTAACAGCAATCCCATTCCTCAGTACCACTTTACTGTTGCAGTCAGGTTCATATTGCTGGTAGAAATCACCCAACCAAGAGTAGCTTGTGGGAAAAAAAGAGGTTTATTTTGGCTTACGGGCTTGAGGGGGAAGCTCCATGATGGCAGGGAAAATGATGACATGAGCAGAGGGTAGACATCACCCCCTGGCCAACAAAGGGTGGACAATAATAACAGGAGAGTGTGCCAAACACTGGCATGGGAAAACTGGCTATAAGATCCATCAGCCCACCCCCAATGATATACTGCCTCCTGGAGGTGTTAATTCGCAAACCTCCATCAGCTGGGAACCTAGCATACAGAACACCTAAGTTTATGGGGGATACCTGAATCAAACCACCACAGCCTTGAATTCAAGTTTTAAAATTTAATATATTTTATACTTTCATATACACTATGTTTATTTTTATTTTCTGTTAAATTGTACATAGCTTTTTCAGGTATTTAAATTTATAAATTTTATTTAATCCATTCAATAATTCAGTGACCTCAATTATAATTTTGAATGTTTATTTCTCTTATTTAATTGTACCCATACTTTTGTCATCTAATAATCTTATTATGGTTGATCACTTTTGAATATATTGTATTATCTGTATCTGATTATTCAGTTGTCTTACTTTTTGATTTTTTTAATACTAGCTTGAGGGTGCAGCTGGGCTTAGTCATACTGAGTTCACCTCTATTTTGTGGTTTTACCTGAAGAAAATTTTAGTGAGAACTTTTGAAAAAGCCTTAGGGACCATGAGGAGCACATATCTTTTAAGAGGATTTCTTTCTTTGGGTTTCAGATGCTGCAGGCATCTTAGCAGTTTGGCTATGCTTCATGGTGACTTCCTGACCCAGGTTCCCAGAGTCTGCTTGAAACTCAGGCCTCAGAAATACTGAGGCTATGAATTTACAAGGGATTCTTAATTTTTCTGACTAGACCATAGGTTAAAACAGGCAAATCATGATTTTGATCATCTGTGTCAGTTTATTCCTTTTCTATTTCACTTATTTATTGAGTTTTCATCTAAAGTATATGTGGAGCTTCTTTAGAATTGACTCTGATTGTCATCACACATTTACTTTTTTGCTCAAGATTCAAAGTTGCTGTAATCAGTATCCCTCAGCCAGTAGGTCATGGCTTTATTTCACAGGCATGCTATGAGTTTGTCCATGGTGACTTGTTTATTTTCCTCTCTCCTTCCTTTCTTTTTTCCTTCCTTCCTAAAATAATTTTATTTATTCATCTACAGAGAGAGGGAGAGGGAGAGAGAGAGGAAGAAAGAAAGAAGGAAATAAAGAAGAAAGGAAGGAAGGAAGAAAGAAAGAAAGAAAAAAGAAAGAAAGAGGCATTGGGGCTTCTTGCAATTACAAACTCTGCCACCACACCTTAGGACTGGATCCAGCCCAGTGACACCTCCTGCAGCCAGGTGGTTGCAGACCTAAATTATAAACTGTATTAAAACACTGAATAATATATGGGGGCCATCTATTCAAACTACATACTACATATACAAACTACATACTCATATATATATATATGAGTATGTGTATATGTGTGTGTGTGTGTGTGTGTGTGTGTGTGTGTGTGAAATTTACTAGAATGGCTTAAATGATAGGGACAGGGTAGTCCAAACATGGCTGTCTTCCTGCTGGAGAGCCTGAAAACCCTCTACTCAGTCCGTGCATGTGGATACCTCAGAAGTCCCAATCTGGCATTGAAGGCCTAGAAGAGTCCTGAAGAGTTCCTAGTCTTCAGTCCAAATTGGAAGACCAAAGAAACTAGAGGCTGATGTGACTGAAGAATGAAGGTGGCAGCAGCCGCAGGGGCAGCAGTGACAACAACAGCAGCAGCAGCAGGGGTAGACATACCCAATAGGAAAAAGAAAAGTCAGGTGGGCAAGTAACACCGCAGTGTCCTTGGATCACATAATAGCTGAGTTACCCTTTGCAAGGGTACCCTCCTCTGAAGAAGGCTTTTTTGCCCCTTTAATCATTCCTGGAAATGTCCCCAGAGACCCATGCAGAGGAGGCATATCTCATAGTTGATTCCTGATTCATTCTAGTTTGTAAACTGTATTAACTATTATAACAGGCATGCTAAATGATCTTCTTTTAGTTATTTATTTCTCTAAGTTTATTAGACGCATTGGGGTTTCCACAAGGCACATTCCATTTTCAGTTAATCAAAATGTTTATTTGTTGCTGAGTTTAGAAGTTACATCATATGTTTTTGTATTCACAAGATCTCATTTTATTTATGTTGCAATATTTAATTATTAGTATTTGTAGAGAGCCGAGAGGTGACCGCCATTATGGCGCTGACATCCGGCCTCGGCCCTGGTGAGAATAGCGCATGTGCAAGTGGCAAAAGCGCGCCAAGTCACTGCCCAGCCCGGGCATATGAGCGTCATATGAGCATCATATGAGCGCACAGCCAATCAACAGAGTACACGCCACCTAGGGGCTATATAAGCGGCGCCATTTCGGGGGCGCTGGGTCTTCCTCTTTCATCTGTTCAATAAACGCTTGCTGCAGAAGGATCCTGGTGTCCGCGTGCGTTCTTGCTGGCGAGACGACTACGCGGGCTACAACTGGTACCGAAACCCGGGACGCCGGGTGCCTGTCATCGCCGGCGCCGAGGAGACCCCCCATTCACGGGGAAGGATTCAGAACTGCAGCACTAAGGTAGGTTCTGAGAGGCATGTTTGGTCTTGACTTGTCTCATCTTTCATCCAAATTGGTAGGAGCAATTTTCGCTCTCCCTATTGTGATGGTGGCTCTCGTTCTCTTCTTTGTGAACATGGGAGCCTCACATTCGGAGCTACAAGACAGCATGTCAGAAACAGAACGGGATAAAAGTTTAGGGGCCCTTGAGGAAAAAGAAAAAGACGTCTCTAAGAAAAAAGGCCTTTCCGCGGACGCTAAGTCCACAGAAAGAAAAGACAAGGGAAAAGACGCCCTGGGAGAGAAACAGGAGAGGGAAAAAAGAAGTCCAAAAAGGAGGCCTCTTTATCCGATAAAAGAATTGGAGGCTTTAGGAATTGATAGCTCAGAGTCTGAGGATCTTAGTCCCTCCGAGGAGGAAGAATTAGATGGCGAAGCGGCTCGCTATGGGGAGGAGAGATATTATTTTGATGAGCTACTGCAAAATCGAAAACAAAAGAAGATAGGAGATAAAAACCACGCGGCTTTTCAATCTGCCGCCCCTATCATTCCCAGTGCTCCTCCGCCTTATGCCGGCAAGCATTGTTCAGATTCCTTCCTTTCAGAGGGGGACAGAAGGAGGTGCTTACAAGCCTTCCCGGTGTTTGAGGCTGCGGATGGAAACCGCGTCCATGCGCCGGTAGAGTATGCCCTCATTAAGGAACTTGCTAAATCAGTTAATAAGTATGGAGTAGATGCTAATTTTACAGTCATGCAGCTTGAGAGACTCGCCACTATGGCAATGAAGGAAAGACTGCAGAGGACTTTGTTGGAACTGGGCTATTGGAATAAGGGCTGGCTGCGTTCTGCTGCTGAGGTCCAGAGTGTTTGATCAAGGTTAAATTTGTAATGGACTGATGTGCTTGGCTAGAGATATTGGACTGAGAGATTTAAGATTTTAAGCTGGAAAACCTCAAGCAAGTTAAAATTACAGGCACTGAGACTGGTTTTAGGTTACTGAACCTGCTATTGTCAAACACATTAGCAATCTTAAGGAAGATGTTCCAACTGCTTTACATTCAAACAATGGAAAGGATGCCTGAGGAAAGGCTATCATAGAAATGCAAACACTTTTGGAAAGAGTTGACTGGAGGAGGAACCTGCTTTTCAAGGCTATTGAACTTGAACTGCAGAAGTTTGATGTTTGTTTGATGGTGGTTGAGTTTACATTGTTTTAGTCTCTCCTTGCTTTAATCCCAGAGGAATTCGCCCATTACAAATTTGGCAGATGGATGTTACTCACGTCCCATTTTTTGGCAAATTACAATATTTACATGTTTCCATTGATACTTGTTCTGGAGTTATGTTTGCTTCCCCATTAACCGGGGAGAAAGCAGCCCATGTTATTCAACACTGCCTCGAGGCGTGGAGTGCCTGGGGGAAGCCCAAAACTCTTAAAACTGACAATGGACCAGCTTATACTTCTCAAAAATTTGGACAGTTCTGTCACCAGATGGGAGTGACCCATTTGACAGGTCTCCCATATAATCCTCAAGGACAGGGTATTATAGAACGGGCTCATCGCACTCTAAAATCTTATTTAATAAAACAAAAAGGGGGAGTCGATGAGGCTCTGCCCTCAGTCCCACGAGTGACTATATCCATAGCACTCTTTACTCTTAATTTTTTAAATTTGGACAGTCAGGGCCATTCGGCGGCTGACCGTCATTGCTCAGAGCCTAACAGGCCACAGGAGATGGTTAAGTGGAAAGATGTTTTGACTGGTCAATGGAGAGGCCCGGATCCTATTTTAATAAGATCCAGGGGAGCTGTTTGTGTTTTTCCACAGGAAGAAGACAATCCATTCTGGCTACCAGAACGCCTAACACGTAGACTTGTGAGACCTGACGAATCATCGAGATCCTGTGCAGGAGCCGAAGAAGTGGACAAGATCCATTATGAAGACCCTACTCTACTAGAGTTGACCCCTCCCTAGCTGTGGGCCTGACATCCTGGATTTCTTCAGCCTTCTCTTTCTTTAAGGAATGGGTGGGAGTGGCGCTGTTTGGTGCAGCCCTATGTTGTGGCTTAGTGTTCCTGCTTTGGTTGTTCTGCAAGCTCAGAGCTCAATAGCAATGTGACAAGGCCGTTATTGCGCAAGCACTTGTGGCTATGGAACAGGGATCATCTCCTGAAATTTGGTTAATTAATTAGACTGAGACCCTCAGTCGATGCACCTCAAGGGTTTAGCCCATTGCACTGAGTCGATGGGAGATCTAAGTCTAATCAGCCCTTGCCTAAGTGGCTGCAGCACCAAAATATGAGATTGACAGCCCTTGCACCCCCAGGAACAATATTCCATTGCACAGGGATGGGTGTTAACTCCCCTTTTTGTCTCTCCCTTGGCCTTTGCACTCAGAGGACTTGTCTCCATTGCACCTGATAAGGTGAGGGAGTGAGCTCTTGATCGCTTATTCCCCAAGGAAGGAATTTGCTTGATCGAGCATAGGGTTGTTTGGTGCTGCGCTGGCTGGGCTATGAGGCAGTTGTCATCTTATTAAAACAAACAGGGGGAGATGTAGAGAGCCGAGAGGTGACCGCCATTATGGCGCTGACATCCGGCCTCGGCCCTGGTGAGAATAGCGCATGTGCAAGTGGCAAAAGCGCGCCAAGTCACTGCCCAGCCCGGGCATATGAGCGTCATATGAGCATCATATGAGCGCACAGCCAATCAACAGAGTACACGCCACCTAGGGGCTATATAAGCGGCGCCATTTCGGGGGCGCTGGGTCTTCCTCTTTCATCTGTTCAATAAACGCTTGCTGCAGAAGGATCCTGGTGTCCGCGTGCGTTCTTGCTGGCGAGACGACTACGCGGGCTACAAGTATTAATTTTCCACTTGAAAAATGTACAGACATTATTCAGTAGAAAAAAAACACTCAATAGTGAAACATCATATTAAAATGCCTCATGTCTAAGAATGTTTTTACAAATATATTGTATGGACAATTTGTTAATGTGTGGCTTAATTTTTTCCAGTGAAGTGTGTGTGTATGTGACACTTTGATTATGGCAGTCTGAAGATATTTGGTTTCAGAAGTATATAAAAGAAAGAAAAGCTTGCCAGATTTTTCCTATGTATTTACTAGCTATAGGTACCTTTCTATCAAAAATGTAGCTTTCAATTTAATATGAAAATATATAAAAATTAACAAGTAAATTATGTATTAGAGTATGCAAATTTTACAAAGAAGAGAAAATATGTTAGTATTACTTACCCACTTACTTATTTAATATACTGCTGTGTCTGATATTCTGTTAGACACAACACATACAAGCATAAGTAAGCTGTTCTTATTGTCAAGGAACTCATAATTTCATAATGGAACACTGTCATACTATCTATCTATAATCTATCTACCATCTATCATCTATCTATCTATCTATCTATCTACCTACCTACCTACCTATCACCTATCTATGTATCCATCCTTCTATCTACCTTCTTATGTACCTATCCTCCCACACATATTCATATCAGAAACAATGAGAGGGAAATTCCCAGATGATTGAGTTTAGTTGAATTATTTTTTTTTTTTTTTTTTTGGTTTTTCGAGGTAGGGTCTCACTCTAGCTCAGGCTGACCTGGAATTCACTATGGAGTCTCAGGGTGGCCTCGAACTCAAGGCGATCCTCCTATCTCTGCCTCCCAAGTGCTGGGATTAAAGGCGTGCGCCACCACGCCCGGCTGAATTTTTTTTTTGCTCAGGAGAAAATGCTCAAACATTGCAGGTGGAAATAAAACTGTTTATACAGAAGGATGTGCTACAGGGAAAATACAAGTGATATTCAGAGAAAGTAAGGTAGTTTCAAGTTTCTGAAGTATAGTGTGCTAAAAGAGTGATAGAAGTTAAAAATCATATGACAAATGGTTAAATCATAAAGACCCTCATATAATATGCTACTCAGGTGTAACTTTGATCCTACAGATAACAGAGATACTCAATAATATGAAGGAAAAAGACCATATGACATAACTTGAATTTATCATACTTGTCCTTCATTATCTCAGGCATCTGAGTCTAAGGACAACACCAGATCTTAACAATAATCAGAACCTCTTTAAACTCAAATTCTCTTCATATAGTTGAAAATCCAAGACAAATGCATCCACAAGGGATTTTATTTCCACTTTATTTCTACATATGCCAACAGCATTTGGATTTCTTCTCTATTTCTAGCTCTTGCTTTGCATGGATTGATTCTCTGTCATCATGTGGTGACATGAATCATGGCTACCTGCTGTCCCAAGAAGACATCTTTTCTTCAAGTTTAATCTTAAAGTAGGACTTCCTCTTGGTATTTGAGTAAAAGAAATCTAAGGAGGGAAGCACATGATTTGCTTTAGTGGACATAGAGAGCTATAATTTTGGGAGCCTCCAGCCATGAAGAATTTTGGATTTTTCAAGGGCTCAGAATAATTTATTTGGCTTGATTGTACATGCATTTCTCTTTTACAAGGATGACTGTAATAGTTTGTATGTGTTTTATTTGCTTTTCAAAACCTTAGTCCTATTTCACTTTTTCTGTGAACTTGGGTTCACTTAAGAAAATATTTACTGCAATTATTAAGGAAAGAGGTATATAATCTAGGAATCTACACTAATCTAATGTTGTGAACATTAGATTTTATCTAAATATGCTATTATCTAGGGGAACTGTAGGATGTAAGACTAAGAGATTGGAGGCCTGGAGATTGGAAAAGAGTCAATAAGATGTTAGTTTCAAGAAAACTACTCATCTTGTGGATCACAGAGCAGAAGCTTGTGGAAATGTCAGGAAACCTGTACCTCTCCTATAAAATGTCATTTTGTGGTTTCCCCATTCCTTCTTTGTTCTAAATCTCTCACTACCTCCTCTCAGTAGAAAAGTCTAAGCTGGTATTGTTCAGGTAAAGTGCTTTCTGAAAGATGTAACTTCCATCTTTGAAAGGACTGATGGAAAGGTTTCTATGATACCAGTTCATTTTGGGTTTATTTTTGTGTGTATTTCCTTTCTTTTGGATAGTATACTAAAAGATATAACCCTTAACAAGAGTATTTAAAGGGTCATCTGATAAGAAGTGCCCTGGAGAGTTAGGGATGAAGCCTAACCTTAAAACATTTGGATCTGGCTATAACTCCCAGGACCAAAAATTGGTTGCTATGCTCATTGAGCTATTGATCAGAGAGACAAAGGAGGTCCTCAAAACAAGACAGGCTTCTGTCAAAGCACTTGATTACATACCTGAGGTAAAAGGAAAGACCCTATTGCTGAAGACACCACAAGCTGATGACACAGAACAATGATAGATCTGGGTGGAATTCAGAAGGGAGTCAGTTCCCAGATGGTAAGCCCATAGAGTGCTGGAATGTGCTACATGAGCTGCTGGGGGAAGATGCCCAACAACAGTATGAGCAAGCAGAGGGTATATCTATTTAAAATCAACAAGCCTGATAAAATATACACATCTGTGCAATGGTGTCACCCAGCCGTGGTGAGTAACCAGTGGCTTTCTGTTAGGTTAAATGATCAACTCAGTGGGAAGGAATCCACAGCTGGAAATGAGACCCAGGTCAAAATCCTATGGAGACCAAGATGATGGTCTCCAAAAACAAACTCCCACTAGTCTTTGAGTAGGGACTACATCCTTCAAAGTCTCTGTAAATTAACAATGTTCATCCAATTTAACCAGTGCTGATATCATTCTCTGTTAGACAATCTGTTTTTTTTTTTTTTTTCCCCATATGGAAGCAAGAACCAAGGAGATATACCACCCCTTGTATGCCAGCCAGGGCCCAGGTGAAACAGCAGAGAAATTGGTGAGATGAGCAAGAGTGCTGCTTCTGTGGCAAGTCTGAAAACCTGTGCAAGGGTGAAGAAGACAGACACTGAGGACACTCAACATGTACCAAAGCAGATATCCGAAAGCTCCTGAGAGCTCAACACTGAAGTAGACTTAAAACATAGCCACAATAGCTCAGGAATTTTTTGGAACAGGAAGTGAAGGATTGTGAGAGCCACAGGTTAGAAGAGCATATCTAGAGCCATTACCCCCTCTCCCCCACATGATGATTGACTGCTGCTCTCATAACTTATAACCCAAATCCTCATGGGTTACACCAGCAATCCTACTGAGGAGGGCCCTCAGTGGAATGGATATAAGATGGAGGGAAATAATGGCATCAACACATGATGTGTCCATATAAACTATGTATTTAATAAAGAAACATTTCCATAACACAAAAAACAAAAGACTGATGGAGATGTTACCAAATTGACAACTGTCAGCATAAAGAAAGCAATGCTGGATTTTGTTTTCCTTTGCAAACACAATTCTCTTTAGTGTATCTCAGCCGTCCTTGGCTCACTTCTGTAACACACTCTAAATAGTTGCTATTGAATAATTTACCTTGTATTATAATTGTTTAACTGTCGTCTAGGTTGTGACCATAGAAACTACTTGTCTTCTAAAGTATCTCTAGAACATGACATGTAATAGACATTTAAAAATGCTCATTGAACTAACCTACTAAAATTAAAAAAAATTATAACAGTTAACAATATAACAAATGCATAAGAATATCAGTGTTGGATATTTTGAGAAATTATTTTTGGAGTTGTATTTACAATGATATGTAAAAGCCAGTGAATGACTAAGAAAGAAACTGGACCAAGACTCAGGTTAGAATGGATTGGTCATTGTTATTTATTTGTATCTTTTTGAGGAAAATGTCAAAGGCACATGGTTTATATTATTTTTGCAATTTGTCAATTAGAAAATCAATATCAGTCTCAATCTCAAAACAGTGTACAGTAGCATTCAAACAACAACACTGTGTTCTTAGCATAGAGATTTCATTGTTCCTAAAGCTATAAATTGAATTACTCAAAAAAAGAAAAGTTAGCTAAAGGTTTTTAAGTATTTGTATAGTATTATATATTTGCTGAAACTGGGTGCATCATCTGTCTGACACCTTTCATACTTTATTATTTCCATCATTAATCTGTACGGTATATAATTTTTTATTGGAAAATACATTGATATACATTCAATAACATATTGTGATGCCAGAAATGGCATGCTGCTTTCATTTGAATGAGTATCTCTGTCTTGGAGCATGCATTCCATTGTTTCAGAGCTTAGAGTCCTGAGTTTAATTCTGAATTCTGTCAGTAACTTGGCTAACTTTGTCCAAGTTACTTTCTCGCAGTGTGTGAATACAAAAATAGGCATCTAATCTCACACCATTGGAAAAGCCAAGGTAATGTTTTCAAGGTACTTTGTATTCTTTAGGCAGAATGCACTATGTAAACTCAAAGTTACATTCTTTCTAGAAGTGAATTAAAAGCAAAATATAAAAATAAATCTCCTAAGTATACGATGGAATTTTCTTTCACTGCATAAAAAATTAAAATAACATTTTTACATGAGACACTCTAAGAGTCCACTGAATAAACCACTAAATCTTTGTTTAATGCTTGCTACCACACATGCCTTAAGAGTAATACCTGCAATATACAGAAATTATTTCCTTGTGTAGCTTTAAGTGTCACTTTTAAGTTTTTCATATATTGTGTATGAAACATAGCTCATTAATAAGAAGATAAAAATCTTTTGGGAAACATTTGGACTATTTTTTGAGGACTGCATAGTTAATT
Organism: Dipus sagitta; assembly: GCA_036346955.1. Classification (NCBI taxonomy): domain Eukaryota; kingdom Metazoa; phylum Chordata; class Mammalia; order Rodentia; family Dipodidae; genus Dipus; species Dipus sagitta. The sequence goes on from CM070770.1 coordinate 194,890,369, forward strand.
GTGTATATGTTTGTGCTTAACTGTAAGCAGAAACTCTTGTCCCTGAACAGCATAGACCACAAGGATTTTATTCATATCATGTAAGACACTTGCTTTAAAACCATTCCATAAGCATGTGCATTATTAGGGGACTGGAGAATGCAGTGTTAAGATCAAGAGCAGGTCTCTGAGCTCAGATGGATAAAAGGAAGCTCAATACATAATTTGTACAAATGCCATTTGCCTCCATTAAGAATCCACTATATTCATGCTGTGCTGTACAAAGCATTTTGGTTGAAGGGAGATTGGAAAGGAAAAAGTGCCAATGATTTCAACTTACAGAAAATTCTTAGGCGCATCTATCCTGTTCATTTATTCTATTATTCCTTTTTGGATCTTATTTGAAATTCCAATCTATTGTTTTCTCCATGTTTATATAATTGAATGCCCCCTCCTGTCTTTTTACATTCTTCCATTCCTTCTTAAAGATTCTAAGGTCTGTCACTTCAGCCATTATTTCCTCTTTATGCTAAAAAACACAGTCCCAGTTCATCTATTTGGATAAACATCAAGTCTTGCAGAGAATTGAATCAAACTGTTTTATTTGTCCTTGGCTCAATCTTCAGTAGTACATAGTGACACTACTGAGACCAACGGTCTGGAAGTCTTGGGGGATCCAGGATGGCTGGTGCTCTGGGAAGGCAAGATGAAGGCAGCCAGGTCCCAGGCTGAGATGGATTTTCTCTGCACAATTCCTGTTTCCCAGATGTCATTTTGGCCCAGACTCCCAGACTCAGCTGTATCCTCATGGTTTCTGTGTTCCCAAGATAACAACTGGTCCAGTTCTGGTGTGGGCCAAGGCAGGACATGGACGAAAGCCAGGGATTCAGTTGCAAGACTAGAAATAACATGATAACAGAACCTATACCCCTAAAGACCAATCCAAGGATGGGTACAGGAATGGCGTTGCAGAGGAAAACAAAAAGATAGGGTGCGAATGGCAGAACCAAGAAACAATTCCACTGAAGTCTATCTTGGTGAAGCAGGAGTTTTATCTGGATTACTTACATGAACATGTTGGACTCTCATACAGCTTCTTCACTGAAAATCCTATTCCAGCATGAATGATGATTCACGAAATTTACATCCCCCCAGTTCCTTCCTAACTTGCAAACAAATCCATAGGAGTGTCTTCTTGCAAGGAATGTTTTACTGCGTTTTTTTAAACCCTATGGAGAGTCCTATAAATCCCATAATTTTTGAGCTTCCTAAGTCTTGCAGTTTCATTAGCTTTTTCTATCTTATGAGTCCCCCTCCATCCAAAAAGAGACAAAGACCTAATTTATAGGATATAGCTACACAACATTTTCTTTTTAATAATTGTCAGAAAAAATGTATTATATGTAATAGCCATTGTCTGATTCCACTGTTTCTTCTTCCATTCTGACTACTATTGTGTGTCAAGTTACATGATTGTACTGATTGAGTTCAATTCAAGTTCATATTATTCAGGATTAATTGAATCCTGATGGTGCTCCACAAATCATGTCTCTTTTGCTTTTGAGTTTTGAACAATAGCTGTCCAAAACTATTTTATTCCTATCAAGACCTGACTTCACTATAATTATATAACTTTCCTTTCCTTTCAATTGCAATAAAATTACCAACACTAATGTTAACTTCCTCTACTGTGCCTTAAAATGTTCTTTCCTGTACTTTTATGTCATAGGGGAAATACCATCCATGTTTATTTCTGAGATTATTATTGGCACAGTAATAGTGTAACAAGTTATTTGTTTGATGTGTTTCACGATCATACAACCTGACCCTAAATTAGTGGGAGAATTTAATGTCAAAACAAATTTCTAAGTAAAGATTGGTCCATTTCTTCATATTGCTGCCTGTTTCCTTGGAGCGACTGGAGAGACTATGTTATTCCCCATCTACCTATGCTGTACCTACATAGAGCTATGGCTAGAATTTTAGACAAATGTGTGTATAAATCATATATTCCATTTGGGGTCAGTCACAATTTATCAGGAAATGGAAGTGAGACAAGTAAAGATAAGCCATGGTGCTTCCTTTATCTGATATTATCTTCATGTTTGACCAGGGAGCCATTTTCTGATTGTCTCCTGATGTTTATTAACAAGAAAGGCTACATTTTTGTGAATTTGCAATACCAATACTATTAATTCAGGATAAATGCATAAAATATATTGTTTTTAATAACTTAGCTTAGCACTTTTTAATGATTTTAGTTTTGTGTTGTTTTACTGTTCATCACTTGCATGTGTCATAGTCATAACACAACACAAACTAGCAATGAAAGCCACCTCCTAATTGTTTTGCAGCTTGCTTTTTTCTTGTTCTTTTAAATTTTTATTTATTTATTTGCAAGGAGAGAGAGAGAAGAGAGACAGACAAAGAATGAGCATGGCAGGTTCTCCATCCACGCAAATGAACTCCAGACGCATGTGCCCCTTGTGCATCTGTTTTATGTGGGTCCTGGGGAATTGAACCTGGGTCCTTTGACTTCGCAGGTGAATGCCTTAATGGCTAAGCCATCTCTCCAGCCCCTTCTTATTGTTTTATAAGGTAAGGTCTTGCTCTTGTCCAGGCTGACCTGGAATTCACTATGAAATCTCAGGGTGACTGAATTCATTGTGATCCTCCTACCTCTGTCTCCCGAGTGCTGGGATAAAGGTATGTGCCATAACACCCAGCCCAGCTTGCTTTTTTTTTAAATAATAGAATCTGCTTTGTCTTCATTGACATGGCAACAAGGGAAATATTTCCATTATCTATCCTTCTCTAGGTTGTCCAGCTTTCTTCTTATTGGTTTCTACACTTTTCACTTCATTTGTATGTACTTGATCTGCAAGGCCCACCTAACTCTACATAAGCCCTGTGTAGCCTCTCTGCCTCAGATTTTTCAAACTTTCTGACTTGTCCAACTCATAGGACTTGCTGGGTGCATAGGGCATTAGTATCTATCCCTGAGAGCTACTTATGCTCTGGGCACAATACATAGTCCATCTCTGTGACATATTGGAACTTAGCTCAGCTCCCAGATCTTCACAGGTTCTGCTAGAGACACTTGGTCCTCAGCTTCCATTCTGCCCTGTGTTTACAAGTGTAACGTTTGAGAACTGCTTCTCTTGGCTAGTGACCCAAGGCTTACCAAGGGTTCTGATCTACAATACTCAACTGTCCCCCTTCAGCTGGTGTTCAGCTACAATGAGAGTTGAGTCCCTTTTGAGTTGTAGTCTCATATGAATTACTTGTTTGCTTACCCTTTGATGTCTATGTACTTCATTCCTCATGGTGAGGTTACAAGAACTTAGGAGAAGAATATAAGGAATATTCATGATAGAAAATCTTTTAGTAAAGGAAATATTGGTCTTCTGTCCCTCTACTTCTTTTTCCTACAGTATAGAAAACCAATAGAACCCTAAAGTTTTCTTATACCCCTTGGTTCAGATAGTACTCTAAAGGTATCTAAATAGGCTTGGGTTTCATTTGTTCATGTGCTTTGTTTTAAGTTTCAGTAAAACAAATTTCTGAACTCCCACTTGATTTCTTTTCATGAAGTCACATGATACTATTGTGACAAAATTATATACATAAATTTATATCTATATATTCATTATATGTAATTTATATATATTATTAACATATATAGATATGTGAGATATACACACACACACACATACATACATACATACATATATACATACCTACATGGGATCCACAAGTGATTCTCAAGATATAACATTGATGAATTAATTACAGATCATATTATCTGAGGAGAATGATTTCTAAAAGTAGCATTTTGGCTATTTTAATTTTTAGCAACATTTGAAGCATATTAGCGGCTAAATTCTAGTTGTTTCAGGCTCATTATTGGGATTGCAAGAGTATTCCTAGATTGTCCTCAAAAAACCCAAATGTGAAGCCATTCAAACAGTTTGTAACAATTTATATATGCACATTTACATTTCTTTTACATCTGGAAAATCAGTCAAGAGTATTCATACTGCCCCCTTGAAACTATAAGCTGAAAATAAATCCTTCCTAACCTTAAACTGCTTCTGGTCGGGTATTTTGTCCCAACGATGGGAAAGTAAGTCTCATAGCTACAATCACTCTATGTACTAATTGATGAGTATTTTATAATAGTGTTGCGTGCTGACACATCTTAACACACACATCACAGCTTGAAGCAAATATTTACTACTCATCAATGAACCTTGTTCTTCATTAATCTAAAAAAACTATCAGGATTCTTGTTACTTTTGTTTGCAAATCAGATTGTCCTTTACTCAGCCTCGTCTCTGAATAGGTCACAAATCTAATGTAAGTTGGACTATATAATATTAATTTTTTAAATGTAACTTGTAATAGTTTTAAAGATTTACTTAGTTATTTCTGAGAATATGTTTTATGTGTGCTTGTGTGTATGTTCTAAAACTATATACATTTTTAAGTAGAATGCAATTACTTTCTTAAATTAAGAACCTGGCATACTTTACCCATGAATTGGAATATAGATTGCCTCTTAATATTGCCTAAGGTATTGTGTATAATGGTAAAATTGAAGACATTGGTAATTTTAATGAAATTAACTTTGCAGTTTGGTGACTATTTTATGTTTATTTTTATTTTTGCTCCAGGGTATTTCTAGTTGAAAAGAAGTGTCTCATTTGCAGTTAAAAAAAAATGGGCTGCAAGAGTCACCTGGCAGTCCTATTGGTTGAGTTTAAATAGCATAATAAAGTGCCTGGAAAACATTAGATGCTCCCTTGGGTATGATTTGAATTTCTATTTTCTACTTTTTTTAAAAGTATACACTAAACATAAGTATGTTGATTATAAAAAAACCCTTCTGAACTCATCTTAATTTTATTTTGTATAAATCACTTTTTAGCAAAGTGTCCTAAATGTTTATCTGACAAGAGATAATTCTTGTATTAAAAATCATGTGTGAAAGCTGGAGAGATGGCTTAACAGTTAAGGCACTTGCCTGTGAAGCCAAAGGACCCAGGTTCAAATCCCCAGTACCCACGTGAGTGAGCCAGATGCACAAGGGGGTGCATGCATCTGGTGTTCGTTTGCAGTGGCTAGAGGCCCTGGCATGCCCATTATCTCTCTGTCTGTCTCCTCTCTCTCCCTTTCTCTGTGCTTATGAATAAATAAATTAAATAAAAAATATTAAAAGTAAAAGCATGTATGTGCATAAAAATTAAAGTTATCCACAAGAAGCAATAATAAAAATGCATTTCATGAAACACCAAGGTATCTTGCTTAGCTAATTGTCACTGAGTACAATTTTATATAAGTTGAAATAAATTTAGGCATGTGTTTCAGTAATAAGAATTTGGGAACACATAGAAATTAATATTCCTCAACATCTAATTAATATTTTTTAAAGTATTACATAAAATGATAATCTTGTACCTGTTATATATTATGTGTAACTAATTAAAAGGTTCATTTTCAGTATTGCATGCAGCTATGAGACTGACAGGCATGGCCACTCCAAATGGCCAACTAAGAGTCTAAGTTACTGAGCAATCACTGATTATCACTCCATCTAAATTATGTCTATGATGTTTTAAGGAAGTTCTATCTATATTTAAAAAAAAGGGAAAAGTAGAACAGAGAGAAGGAGGTTGGGAGGGACAGAGAAAGGGAAGGCAGAAGAGGTCAGAGAAATGAGAGAGGGAGAGAGGGAAAGCTACTCAAACAGAGGTGATCATTTTTGAACATGGACTTATTCAACATGAAAATTTTCCATGCTTGTTTTCTGTGTGTCTGGTTCAAGTCTCCATCTTGCCTCAGCATTTTGCATCTAGATGAAAAATTTCTATCAGTATAAACCTTCATGGAAACAGGTTCATTACATAATACGTGTTTTTACATTAGCAGAAATAACTTTCTAACTTTTCATTTGTTTGATGTCAATTTATTACAAGAATCCATTGCTTGGAAATAGAGCTATTGTTTTCCTCTGCTGAAATTACTGCACATAACAGCTGTAATATGTTAAATTTGTTTGACTTATTGGTAGAGCACACCAAACAAGCTCCATATAAAGGAGCATAATTCTTACAGACAGAAGATCCATTCATTATTTCTGCTATAATTAAAGTGAAAACATTATTGATAAATCAAATCAAAATAATAATTTTTTTTGAGAAAGAAAGGATATTTGTAGCTTTCTAATGTCATTGAAAATGCTATGTGCAAAATCTGTTTCCCTTGCTCACTCTCAAATTCACTAGGACAGCCCAGAAATATCAAATGCAACTTTCCACATCATTTCCTCCACCAAACTTCATTTCTACCATCAACAGTAGTGAAATTACAGGCCTTCAAACAGAACATATGGAACAAAAACTGTTTTATCCGAATGAGGATATAACATCAGCCCCCCACCCCAACCTCAAGCAAACGAAAACAAAATAAAGAGATTTTTATAGCTTTGAAGACAATCCACAGGAGGTAAATGAACCCCCATAGCAACACCCTACTGAAAAAATGTACTAAGAAAACCTTTCAATTACCAGCTAGCCAAACATGATTCATAATTCTCTAACTTTTTTCCAGTCCTCTGAATATGTAGGAAATTACTGGAAAAAATAACTATAGAAAATATGATTGCTAAAGTCAGCAGTTGAAAATGGAGAGAATCATGCTGAACAGTTTGTTCAGATAACTTAAATTTACTGAGACCTCACTAATACATTATATTCGTGGACTACATATTTGAAGATATTACGAATGCCTGATGTTGCTGTTGTTAGCTTTGGGCCTAACAGTACCTGGAAGGACCCATGTGGAAGTAGAGGCCTTTCCTTTTTTCTGTATGTATAAAGAAATTTTTGTTTTGTTTTGGCTTGGGGAAATGGTTGTTTTTGGATTATTCTCTTCTCTGGAAAATGCCCAAGGCTTTCACTAAATGTGAATGACCCCATTTCTGATTGCTATGTGCCAGGTCAGTGTGTATTCTTTATTATTTCCCAAACCTCAAGAGCTACTCCACATTGTTTCAAACTGTTGTTCAGTCTTCTTAAAGATTTTCTTCAGATTGCTATGATTCAAGGCATTCTAGGGCATTCTTTGAGCAATGCTTTCATAAGCTTACAGAGTACAATAGGAAAAAATATAAAATAATACAAAGCAGAACAAAACAAAAAAAAACATTTAATTTACTATACATACAGAGTAGGAAGATTTACTTAAAAAATGTCCCAGGCTGGAGAGATGGCTTAGTGGTTAAGGTGCTTGCCTGCAAAGCCTAAGGTCCTAAGTTTAATTCGCCAGAATCCACATAAGCCAGATACACAAGGTGGCACATGCATCTGGAGTTTGTTTGCAGTGGCTAGAGGCCCTGGCATGCCCATTCTCTCCCTCTCTCTTTCTAATAAATAAATAAAAATAAAACTTTTAAAAATTGTCCCTATGCAGTGTTGCTGAAAATTATCATCCAAAAATACAATTTTTATTACGAAATAGCAAAATAATGGTTTGCACATTACAAGAATACCCTAGGTTAACATTGCTTTGAAGAATTCCACAAGCAGATATAACATTTTTTCCTAAAAGAGTAAAAACATGCCACCTCTACACAAATGTTGTATGTATATTTTAAAAGAATATACAGAACTCTTAGTTCCCAGACTTGAATTCTGGAAATTACATGTAACTCAATCTTGAAGAAAAACAAATGTACCCTAGAATAGATCACCATATCTAAGGATCTGTATAGCAAACCAAAGTACAAGTTAGTGGTATTTATATTTCTCCATAAAAAATGAACTGTGGGGCTGGAGAGATGGCCTAGTGGTTAAGTGCTTGCCTGTGAAGCCTAAGGACCCTGGTTCAAGGCTCTATTCCCTAGTACCCATGTAAGCCAGATGCAGAAGGTGGGACATGCACCTGGAGTTTGTTTGCAGTGGCTGGAGAGCCTGATGTGCCCATTCTCTCTCTCTCTGTCTGTCTGTCACTCTCAAGTAAATAAAAATAAACAAAAAATTAAAAAAATATTTTAAGAAGTGAACTGTGTATTTCAAACATGTCGAGGTATTTTTAAAATAATCAGAACTGAGTTGGCCTCTTTAAAAATATTTTAGATAAAATTATCTCTAAGCTGTTCTATTATATTTATTAATATGTCTTTAAGTTTATTGAGACATAAGCAAGAATTGATATATTCAAATATATTTTGAGAACACTAAGTATTTCTTGATTTGATGTATTTTTCTTTCATAACCGTGCTTAAAATGTATTATATGAAGCCTATTCATTAAGATGAGTTCAGATGTTTTCTTAAAATCTATACATTGTTTTACATAGCCAGAATATGAAATTTAAATTTTTCTGCTCATTTCCTCTCCATTTAGTTACTAAAAGCATTTATTCTCAATATATGCATATATGCATTGAAAACATAATAAGAATATATATATATATATCCTACACAGCATAATAAGAGTTACCTTTTTTTGTTGAGACAAAACAACTAAGCAGAAGCAGCTTATGGAAGGAAAGAATTTATTTCTGGCTTATTTTGTTGAGGGGAAGTTTCATCATTGTGGAGAAAGTATAGGGGAACAGACAGACAGGTGTTAAATCTCCATAGTAACAGGGAGGGATGTAAGAGAGTAAGCTTTGAAGATTCAATGCGACTGAACTAATAGACCTCAAGGTCTAGCCCTAGCAACACAACTCCTCCAGCAAGGTTCCATCTTTCAAAGGCTCCACCAGATTGGGATCAAGTATGAGACGTAAACATATACACATGAAGCTATGGGGGCCATTTCACATTAAATCACCACAGGCTGATTGGGTGGGATTCTTTAGGAAATTCCAGAAAAGTAATGATAATTTGGAAGTGTCATAGAACAATAGGAAAGAACTTGAATATGAAAATTCTGATTTTTCATTTTGTAAGCAAACACAATTAACAACAAAGACTATTGATAAGACAGACACAATATGGGCATTAGGTAGGTACAATTTAGAAGTTGTTTTGTAATATAATATTTTTTTAATTATGGACATAATTAGTATAGATACATCATGTGTTGGTACCATCCTTTCCCTTGTCCCTACCCCCATTCTGCTGGGGCCCCTCCTCGGTGGGGTTGCTGGTATTCCTCATGGGGTTGTAGGTTATGCATTGTGAGAGCATCAGTCAGATATTGGGAGGACACTCAAGTTGTGGCTCTTACAATCTCTGCACCCCCTCTTTGGCAAAATTCCTTGAGCTGTAGTGGGTGTGTTTTAAGTCTGCTTCAGTGATGAGCTATTAGGAGCCTCTTGATATCTGCTCTGGTATGGACTGAATATCCTCAATTTCTGTCTTCTTCACCCTGGCACTGATTGTTATGCTTACCATGGAAGCAGCGCTCTTGCTCATTTCCCCAATTCCTCTGTGGTTCCATCTGGGCCTTGACTGAAGTGCAACAGGAGGTTTATTTCCTCAGGTCTAGCCACCTTCTGCAAAAGAAAAGTATATTCTCCAATAGAGAGTGTAGTCAGCATAGGTTAAATGGGATGTTATTTAGGGAGAGTTTGATGGATGTAGCCCCTCTTTTAGCCAAAGACTAGAGGGAGCTTGTCATTGGGGAACATAATCTTTGTCTCTCTAGGATTCTGACATGGTTCCTAGTAATAGATATGGGTTCCTTTCAACTAAGTGGATCTCTTCACCAATCAGAAAGCTATTGGTTACCCACCAAGGCTGTGTATTACCATTGCACTGGTGTGTACATCTTCTCTGGGTGTTTGCTTCTGAGTAGCAGAAACCCCCTGGTTGTTCACACCATTGTTGGCTATTTTCCCCCAGTAGCTCATTTAGTGCTTTCCAAAACCAGGTGGGCTAACTGTCTGGGGACTGGCTCTCTTTCAGATTCCAGCTGGGTCTCTGTTCTGTGTTGACACCATATGGTGTCTTCAGCAAGAGGGTCTTACCTTTTACCTCAGAAGGGTAATCAAGTGCTTTGACAGGAGCATGTTTTGTCTTAGGACCTCCTGTGTCTCTTTGATCAACAGGTCATTGGGAGTAGTAGCAAATTTCTGGTACTTGGAGTTGCAGTCCAGAGACAAACAACTTTTTTTTTTTTTTTTTTACTTTAAGATCCACTTTTCTTTTATTTTTCCCACCTCACATACAGAACTCCACACACATTTCTTGCAGCTATAGTCATTTGATGTTGGCAAGGTACCATTTTATCCATATGACTTTGTTGGCATCAAAATATGACAGTTACCAGTGTTAAATCCATAAAATATTTGCACAACACAGCACATGAAGCTTGAGACATTTGGCAATTACATCACATAAAGAGGATGAGACACCTTACCCATTCTTGTGTAAGCAATCAGGTGTTCACTGGTCCCTGTCTGGCATCTGTCCAATGGTTCAAAGGGCAGAAGAGGCAACAGGCAGTTACTTCAGAGGATACTGGACATTGATCTGGAAGCACATTACAATGTCATACCAGTGTCATGTACCACACCACTTTCTCCTAGAATGGCAGGCCCAGCGGATACAAATGCAGACAGACAACACAACGTTTATTCTGTGAAGAGACTCCACTTGGACTAGGCACATGCTATGATTTTGAATGCAACTTGTCCCAAAAACTTGTCATAATCATCCTTGTTTTTCAGGTTGCTTGTTCCTTCAGTTTTGCACTAAATTTTTACTTCTCTCTTGGTATTTGTTATTTCCAAACATGACCTGGATAGCAACTAAGGGTTGTTGATATTCAAAATGTAGTTTTTTTCCCATAATATGGAAAATACTTTAAGTCTATAATTCCATTATTAGGATAAGTTGATACATTTGCTATGCTTTGATCCTTTGATGAACAATCTATCATTGGATTTCCTTCAGGCTTTAATCTGATTATTCTGTTCATTTTCACAAGAATACAAGGTTGTCCTGTGGAGTAGCCAAAATCAGGATCATTCATACCACTGCACTCTTGAAGCAATAAAAGAGGAAACTGACATGCAATATAAATTGGACCCTTTTGTTCAAATAGTGCTCCATCAGGAAAATGTGTGAAATTCCTCTGTCCTTCTAAAGAATATGGCTTCAGAAACTTCTGAACGTCTTCAGTGTAACCTTTATAGGAATTTTGGTCTGACTAATTGAATGTATATTCCAATTCAGTCAGTGGTTTTGGAAAAACCATGGGTCATGGACTGGAAATCTGGTCATGATATTTTGGAACCACATCACTCAGAGTCTGAAGCATAGCCCACATTGTGAATGTGAAGAGTGCTGCCAAGAACCCATAGAAAACTAGGTAGAAGACCAAGATCAAACCTCAGCTCTTGGGCATGTGCTCCAGGAACTGTCCAGTAGCCCTGTTGTAGAGGAAGAGCTTCCAATCCACCAAGGTCTGGTTGAAGGACTTCTCATTCTTCCTAATGGTGGGAATGCAGATGGTGAGGGAAGCAGAGGATCCCCAGATGGAGGTGGCAAGAAGCTTGGCAACGTGATACAGTGACTGCAGTGCAGTCCAGAGATGGAGAGTGGCACGGCCCACGACACCACCTCCTTAACGGACCACTGGAGCTGACCTCCCCCACCCACCGCCTAATTTTTAAGGTTAGGCTTCATCCCACCCTCTTCAGGGCCCTTCTTTTCAGGTGCTCCCCCCATAGTCCTGTTAAGGATTAAATCTTTTCGTCTACCTTCAAGGATAAATGTTTCTATAGTACCAGTTCATTTTGGGTTTAGTATTGTTTAATTCCCCCAACCTCCCTTTCTCCTCTGCTCAAACCCTTCCATCCCTATTGTCTGGGCCTTGAGTTGCCTATCAGGCATGCCTGAACTCAAGCTGATCCAGGTTAGGAAACACATATGAGTGAGAATATGTGGCATTTGTCTTTCTGTGATTGTGTGTGTTGGTGATGGTCTGTTGTAAATCTGTCCATTTTCCTACAAATCTTATTGTATCATTTTTTTCTTACTGCAGAGTGCCATTCTATTGTGTAAATGTACTGCAACGTCACCATTCATATAATGATGGGCAGCTGGGTTGATTTCAGTTCTTAGCTTTTATGAATTGAGTAGCTATGAACATGGTTGAACAAATATATCTGTAGTGAAGCATGAAGTATTTAGTATAAATGTCCATTAGTTCTATATTCATCTTTTTCAGGAATATCCATATTGATTTCCATAGTGGTTGTACAAGTTTACATTCCCACCAACAGTGCATGAGGCCTCTTCTTTCCTCACATCCTCACCAACAGTTTTTCATTTGATTTTTTTAATGATTGTCATCCTTAATGCAGTAAGTGGAATCTCATAGTTTTAATTTGCATTTCCCTGATGATTAGGAATATTGAACTTTTTCCTAAGTGTGTGTTAGACATTTGTATTTCTTCCTCTGAGAACTCCCTATTCAGTTCTCTGCCCCATTTGTTTTGAGTGGGTTGTTTGATTATTTTATTATTATTGTTTAGTTTTTTGAGTTCTTTGTAGATTCTAGATATTAGGTCTCTGTCAGTGGTATAGCTGGCAAAAATTTTCTCCCATTCTGTGGGTAGAGAGATCAAAACTGGAATTCAGTTTCTTTTTATTCAGGCTGACATCTCAGCCCAGGGCATGGTATTGCCGACATTCAGACAGCATCTTTCCTTTCAATGTAAACCTCTGTGAAAATAAGACCTCATAGACTCACTCACCAGTGTGTGTTTCCAGCCAAGTTGACAATGAAGATTAACTCTTTTAAGATTCTTTTCTATTGGTTACATGTGTTTGTTATTTAAAAAACTTCCTTGATAAAAATTCTCAGGGGAGTTTTACAATATATGATGCAGGCTTAACAAATATTTATCCTATTCCATCTCTGTTTTGTTTATTCTGATCTCCAATATGTACTTCTCAGTCAAAATATAGGGAAAGTAACAGTTCATTGGGACACCTTTGAAGATGATATTTTATATAAATTCGGTTTGAGCTGATGAGACTTGGGAAAGCAATGATAGAGAAGTGTGCATTGTAGATATTCATGTAACAATTTAGTTAAGCTCTAGAAACTTCTCCTAGGACCATTTGTGGACTTCCTTGTAAACTCAGTTTTAGTAAGAAACATGCTAAGTGCCTTTATCAGGAACTTTTTCCCATTGCTACCTGATCATTGGACTGTCAGACATGATTCCTTGTAGTTCACCAGTCCCCAGGTGATTTAGGTCACCTTGGTCTGTTTTCAGAAAAAATCCTGCTAGGTCAATTTAATGAGCATCTTCCCTATCCATGACATTTATTCTTAGTGAATTTTCATCTGTTGACTTTCCACTGCTCCTTGGCTCTAAGCTCCATTGTCCTTGCTATGTGGGTAATTGTGCTCAATCATTCTCAGTGCACAACCTTATTGCAAGTGTTCTCTGTGCTTATCGCTGTGGTCCTTTACCATGCCTTTACAATATCATTGATCTTTAAAAATATATTTTATTTATTTGTTTATTTGAGATAGAAAGAGTGAGAAAGAGAAAGGCAGATAAAGAGAATAGGCACACTGGGGCCTCTATCCACTGCAAATGAACTCCAGACATATGCACCACCTTGTGCATCTGGTTTATGTGGGTACTGGGGAATTGAACCTGGGTCCTTAGGCTTTGTAGCAAGTGCCTTAACTGCTAAGCCATCTCTCCAACCCTCATTGACTTTTTTTTTAAACAGTATGAAAACCATCTGTGAAAAAGGATGATGTAGCCAAGAATTGTTGGGACACCATTAAGATTAATGCTTGAATCATTTGTTTCTTCTAGATACTAATCACATCTTGCATTAAAGAGAAATAAACTAATAAGATAGATATTGGCTATATCCAAAGTAAAGAATGTTAAATAATAACCTATTTAGCTTAATATAGTCTTTTGCCAAAAATTATTCTCTAACTACATTCTTCAATTGCTTAACAATTCAAAAATTTGCTTAAAAGGCAGTGTGGACAAAACATTTTATAATTACTGTGATGCTCCAAAGAAACATGTCCTTCTAAATCATCTGTCAGAAAATGCTATTTCGTTCTGTATAATTAACATATTCATATTTGTATTAAACATTAGTCATAAATTTCATTAACATTGGTCATCAACTTCATAAGCACTTCCATCAACCCTGTAACTCTTGTATGGGCAGTATTTATTGTGCATAGCTATTATAAAGGCTGGCTACTATACATTAGAAACATGAGAAGAAGTCACAAGTAATTTGACTCTATATTAATTTCCCCATGTATGAAGTAAGAATCCTAATGCTATTGTTTTTAAGGGTTGTTTGAAGATTAAATATAAACTTATTAAAATGGTGACTAGCATTATAAAGCAGTATATAACTGCTAATATTTTGGTAATATAAAATTATATTTAATATATACAAGCCTTTCAAAATGTTGAATAAATATCAATTTTCATATGAATTTTTTATAAATCTTCCATCATTACTGGCTTATTACAACAAAAATAAATTTCTTTAGAAATACATATTTCCTGATTATAGTTTAATGACTTAAATCATGTAAAACCCCTTTCTGTAGCACATGGGTTTCTAATGTTAGTGTTAGTAAGTAGCTAGCTGAAAATGGTGTTATTCTGAGGATATTAAAATTGTATATTTCAGTTGAACTCATTCAAAGTATCAGTCATCTGGAATTTGGTTACGTGTGTTTGTGTGGGTGTGTGCGTGTGTGCATGTGTAAATAGGACTGACTTTTCTAAGTATGCCTATGCATTATATATATATATATATACTCTGGAATGTAAATATATCATGTAGTTGGTAAATAAGTCATCTTATCAGAAAAGGAATGTGAGAAGGGACAGAAAGTTGATGGCAGTGGTTAAAAGCACTTGCTTACAGTTTTTCACCCTGGGTTCAATTCCATACTTCCCACATAAAGCAGACACAAAAAAAGGATCTGGCATTCATTTGCAAAGGCAAGAAGTCCTTACAGCCATACATGCACATGTGCAAATAAATAAATATATACATATTTTTTTTCCTTTTTAAATTTATTTCTTTAATTAGTTTTGTACTCAGTGAATACAGTCAAGTTGGTACCATTGTTGGGCTCATCCATGTCCTACCTCCTCCCCCTGGCCCCTCCTTGTTGAGGTATATGGGTTATTCATTATGGAGTTAGCCCACAGTTATGGGTAGGAGAAATGTCTCTGCGTATCATGACCCAACATGTGGCTCTAACATTCTTTCCGCCCCGTCTTCTCCAGAATTTCCCTGAGCCATGTTGGGTTCATTTTTGCTCTGTTTCAATGATGAGGTTTTGGGGGCCTCTAGGTCTTTGGATATCTGATTTGGTAGGAGTTGATTGTTTTCTGTGTTTGCCGGGCTCCGCCGGCGGGGGCAGGTAGTGCCGAGGGAAGGACCAGGCCCGCTGGTTCCTCCCGAGGGGCTGAGGAGGAGATGAGCGTCCGACGACTCAGACCTCTCCTGGCCACCGGAGAAAAACCACACTGAGTCGGGAGTCTTGTAGAAGCAGGAACTCAGTTTATTGCTATGAACAGTTGCCTATATAATGTTGGGAAGAAGGCGGGGATTTTAGGACGGTGGGGAAAGGTAAGGGCCAATAGTAAACTGACTATTGAGATGATAATCCTAAATCCCATGCGGAAGTAGCAGGCAAGAAGCCATTAGGCGTCTTGCTGAGTCACGTCTGGCCAGAGGCAGATCACCAAACTTTAGCTAGGCTCAGGAAGTTCCACTAGGCCTCACACCTGGGCCTTTCAGAGCCCAACATCTCCCCCTTTTGTTTTTGTAAGAGCATTAGTCATCATGGCCCCTGTCTTAGGTTGTCCCCCTCTGGGGATCTTACCCGTCACTGGGTACCATGTGTTTAGCTCGCTGAGAACCCACTCCATGGCCTGTCTTAGGTTGTCCCCCTATGGGGATCTTACCCGTCATTGGTCACATGGAGGGCAGAGGAGGTGGCAGTGGGTCATCTGTGGAACTTAATTCCTGAGTTTCCAGCCTGTTTGACCTGATGAGGTTTTATTGCCTCTAGCCATTGGTGAATAAATTGTGTAATCTTATTAATTACACAAGGCCCGACAGTGAGGAGAAGGAGAAGGAGGGGGAGGGGCCCAAGTAGAGGGAGAAGGTAGGGTAAGAAGTCATGTAAGCCCGTCCACAGCAGGTTGTCCTGGAGATCCCGCTGCCACCTCTCCAAGTCTTCCTGGAGCCTCTTAATCTTGTCCTGGACGATTCCTGATTTATTGGCGTAAAAGCAGCATTTTTCCTGTAAAAACAAACATACGCCTCCTTTTTCGGCCGTTAGTAGGTTTAGTCCTCTCCTGTTTTGTGGGACTACCTCAGCCAGGGAATCTAGCTGTTGTTGAAGATAGGTCTCCCTCTGATACAGGGAGGGCCTCATTTCCAGGGATGATATCTACATCTGGGATTAAGGTGGCTGGGGCACAAAGGCCCGTCCAATTGGTGGGCAGAAAGTCATAGGCCATCCCGCCTCCACAAACATAAACCATTCCAGAAGGTGGGCAGCATTGAGCATTGGGATCAGCTGTGTTAAAAGTACAGAAGGAAGGATGAATGTATCCCACATCTATACTGGAATTATTAGGGGAAGGCGGGGCCCAAATGCAAGTTCCAGGGGAAACATTGGGAAAAGCTGGACGGGGATGGGGAAGGTGGCTGAGTAATGTTTTAAGGTCGTACAGGCAACTGTACTGCAAGCAGCCAGAGAGGCCCAGATTGGAGGCAAAGCCAGCAATCCTCCACAAGGGAGGGAATTGTTTAGTTTAGTAGGGTGAAGGACCATTTTAGGAACAGTCCTCAGGGGTGGGACACTCCCTAGAGAAGTGACTGTCAGTGTCCTCTTGTTGGGACAAATATTTTAGGTCTCTCGCTGGTACCCAAATGGGTCTTTTTTCATCTTGAGGGAAGACACATCCAAACCCTCTCCCTGCTGTGAGGAGCGGATCAGGCCCTCTCCAGGCCCCAGTCAATGGGTCCCTCCATCTTACCCAGATAGAACTGTAGGTAATGGATGAAGACCAATGTTTTTGAAAAGGGGAGAGTTGTTTATCTTCTTTAGAAAAGTTTAAAATATTTAGGGTAAATAATGCCTTTTTTAGTTGGTCGTGTGGGGGTAAGGATTCCCCCTTTTGTTTTTGTAATTGAGACTTGAGAGTCTGATTATATCTTTTAACGATAGCTTGGCCCCGGGGGTTGTATGGGATGCCTGTAGAATGTGAGATTTTCCAGTTTTGGAGAAAATCTATAAAGGCCTTGCTTACGAAGCAGGGGCCATTATCTGTTTTAATTTGATCAGGCAGCCCAAGAGTGGCAAAACATTGAAGCATATGACTAATGGCATGTTTAGATTTTTTCCCAGCATGTGTTGATGTCCAGCAGGCACGGGAAAAGGTATCAACTGAAAGAAAAATATATTTAAGTTTCCCAAATGGAGAATAGTGTGTGACATCAATTTGTCACAGATGATTAGGGCGTAGCCCTCTAGGATTGTTTTCTGTAGTTTGAAGGGGGGGTACTTGGAGGAAGGGCTGACAGGACTTACAAGTCCGGACAATTTTTTTAAGGTCCTTGACTGGTACCTGTGGAAACCTGTGCTTGAGACCTCTCCAGTTGACATGGGTCAATAAGTGGAAGCGTGTAGCTTTTGTAATAGTATTACACTGAGGCATAGAAGTCATTTTATCAGCCAAATTGTTTCCTCGAGAAAGAAATCCCGGTAAGTTTTGATGACCCCTGAGATGTTGAAGAAAAATGGGGTTAATTTTTTGTTTGAGTAGGGAACGAGTTTGAATCATCAGAGGAGATATAGGGTTGGAGTCCAGTCTAATATGGGCCTTAACCAGGTTGGGTAATAAATTAACAACATAAAGGCTGTCAGAAAATAAGTTAAATGGCTCTTGAATAGTGTCCAAAGCTAGAACGACAGCAAATAGTTTTTTGAATTGTGCTGACCCCTCAACCTCATGAGAGACTGACTTTATGGGCATAGGCTCTTTTTTTTGTTTTAAGGGAGGGTAAACGACTAGGGAAGCCCCCAGGTGCCCTCCATCAGTAAACACGGTAAGAAAGTCAGGGTTAGGTTGAGACAGAAAAAGCCTGGGGGGCTTCCATTTTAATCTGGAGAAAGAACTCATCCATTTGTGGGGGCCATAATGGCAATTAATTTTACCTAGAAACCCCTCGAGAGCCATAGCAACTCTATTATTATTTCTCTGAAGCCAGGTGAAATCTGTTATCTTAAAGGGGGTGACAATAAGGTGAGGTTCTGTGCCAAACAACCGGACAGAGGTGTCTCTGTCCTTGATAATGTAATCAGCAACCTGGTTGGTTATAGAATAAACTCTGGGGACCCCACCGATTGAGAGGTGGACCCATTGGATGGGTTCACCTTCCTGGGCCAACAGTGTAGTGTATAATGTTTCCCCAGAGAAAATGTAGAGGGAGATGGGCAAATCAGGATTGAACCTCTTTAGGGTCACAGTATTTATAGCCTGTTGTACCTTATGAAAAATTTGTTGATGACAAGGGGACAAAATTACCTGAGAGGAGAAGTTAAGGTCCTTTAGGAGGTCAAATAAAGGGGACAGCTCTTTAGTAGTTATGGGTATCCAAGGCCTCATCCAATTAATTTTTCCCAAAAGCTTCTGGAGTTGAGGCAAGGTGTAAGAATCCTGAATATAAAGTTGTGGTTTAACAGGTGAAACTGTATCTAGGGTAAGGATTGAGCCCAAGATCTTAAAGGGAGGCACAGTTTGAACTTTTTCTGGAGCTACTTTAAAGCCGTGAGTATGTAGGATAGTTAGACATTGGTGGGTAAGGTCCTGGAGTGTGGAGGAATCTAGGCACCCAAGAATAATATCATCCATGTAAATATAAAACAGGGTATCAGGGAGATTGATAAGAGAAGAGAAAATGGATGACAGGTAATATTGACAAATGGGTGGGCTATTTGCCATGCCCTGAGGTAAGACAGTCCATTTAAATCTCCTATCTGGGCCACAAAAATTAACAGCAGGTACAGAGAATGTAAATTTTTCCATGTCTCCTGGATGGAGAGGGATAGAGAAGAAGCAATCTTTAATGTCAATGATAGTAATATGGTATATATTGGGAATAGCTGGGATCCATGGGAGTCCCCTCTGGGGAGTTCCGAAGGGGATCATGTGTTTATTGATCTTTTTTAAATCATGTAAAAATCTCCAGGACCCATTAGGCTTTTTTATGACAAAGACAGGAGAGTTCCAGGGACTAGTGGAGGGACGAATATGTCCGGCCTCCAACTGTTGATCAATAAGTATGTGGAGTTGGTGTAACTTAGAAGAAGGGAGAGGCCACTGCTCAACCCATACAGGATCCCCCGGTCTCCACTGGATTTTAAATGGGGGGGGCTGGGCAGTGGCCCTTAGAATTGGGGGTGTTTATTGGAGTACTTTTGTCTGAGTTGCTCAAAGTAAGGGTCATCTCTATAATTGGGATGATATTTCCTCCCTTCCTCAGACTGTTGTTGATATTTTTTTTTATCTAACAAATCATTATAAAAGGCCTTATGGTCAGTAGTGATGAAAGCCTCAGCATCTCCAAGGATGTCTTGCCCCAGTAAGTTAGCAGTGAGCCCAGTCACCACGAGAGGGCGGACTTTTTCCCTGTCCCCACCTGGGTCAGTCCAAGGGAGCCACGTGGCAGTCTCCCAGGAGGTGGATTGCCCGCCAATTCCCAGTAGGGGAGGGCCGGGCACAAGCTGCCAGGAGGGGGGCACTTCCTCCTTTCTCAGGACCGTTCGGTCCGCTCCAGTGTCAATGAGAAGTTTGAATTTTTTATTGTCAATATTTAAAATAATTTTGGGTCTAAGGCCGGGGACCAGGGGGACGGTCCAATAGGCTTTGATGGTCTCTTTCCCCTTATTTAACGGGGCTGGGGGAAGCCCCTGGAGGAGTTTAAAGGCTTTCCCTGTATGTTAAACTTCCATTTACATTCCTTAGCCCAATGAAACCCTTTATTGCATTTAGGGCAAAGGGTGTGAGGGGCGTTGGTCGTCCCCCCAGAGCGCGGAGGAGGCTTTGTCCTGTTGGGGCACTCCTTTTTAAAGTGGCCCTCGTCCCCGCATCCAAAACATGTCAAGTTTTTAGAATTTAACTGTAATGTACAGATCGTATTGGCCAAATCTCTCTGTTTATTTTCCTGAAGGGCGGCAGCCATGGCGCCAGTTTGAGAAGGCAATCCCAGGTCTGTTGAGCCTGATTATCAGTCAAATTAAGCCCTCTACTCTTTAGGAGTGCCCTGAGAGATTCTAAGGCAGGATTGGATTTACAGTTAGACTGTCCCACATTATAAAGTTGAGAGAAAAATGTCCATAAAATTAGGGCAATAGCAACCCACATACACATGAGTACAATACAACCACAAGGATCTAAAAGATAGGTAAACATGCTGTACAAAAGCCGCAGATGTAGCTTGTCTGCAAACTAAAAGTGAAAGGAAAGAGAAAGAGAACAAAGAGATGTTGATCAACAAGTACAGGTTATAGAAGCAAAGTTTAGCACATTAAATATAAAGACTACTTATGGGGGTACGCTCACCCGCATATGTACACCGATTGACCTCCTCAACGAATGTCTCTCAGGGGGCACTAGTCTGCCGGACTCTGAGAGCCCCACGTTGGGCGCCAGATGCCGGGCTCCGCCGGCGGGGGCAGGTAGTGCCGAGGGAAGGACCAGGCCCGCTGGTTCCTCCCGAGGGGCTGAGGAGGAGATGAGCGTCCGACGACTCAGACCTCTCCTGGCCACCGGAGAAAAACCACACTGAGTCGGGAGTCTTGTAGAAGCAGGAACTCAGTTTATTGCTATGAACAGTTGCCTATATAATGTTGGGAAGAAGGCGGGGATTTTAGGACGGTGGGGAAAGGTAAGGGCCAATAGTAAACTGACTATTGAGATGATAATCCTAAATCCCATGCGGAAGTAGCAGGCAAGAAGCCATTAGGCGTCTTGCTGAGTCACGTCTGGCCAGAGGCAGATCACCAAACTTTAGCTAGGCTCAGGAAGTTCCACTAGGCCTCACACCTGGGCCTTTCAGAGCCCAACAGTGTTGATGTGGTTATCATGCACAATGAGTTTTTGATCAGAGAGACCTACAAGGTTTCCTAAAAGAAAGACAGATTTCTGCCAGAGTACTTGATGACCCACCAAAGGTTAGTGGTAAGATCCTACTGCTGAAGACACCATATGCGGTTGACACATAAAATGGAATGGCATGGCTGGAAGCTGAAACAGAGTCAGTCCTCGGTCAGTCAGGGTGTTTAGTGCCAGAAGGTGGTACATGGGCGACTGAGGGAATATGACCAATATCTGTGTAAGCAACTGATGGTCTAACATACTTAGCATATAACCTGTTGTGATGCTCACACAAGTGCAATAGTGGTGCATAGCCATGGTGGGAAACCAACTTCTCTTGATTTGGCTACACACACACACACACACACACATATACATATATATATGTTTTTCAAGGTAGGGTTTCACTGTAGCCCAGGCTGACCTGGAATTCACTATGGAGTCTCAGGGTGGCCTTGAACCCTTGGCAATCCTCCTACCTCTGCTTCCTGAGTTCTGGGATTAAAGGTGTGTGCCTCCACACCTGGCTCAAAATATATATATATTTTAAAGTACAAATGTTTGGGAAAATAGCTACATTGCATAGCACTATTACATAGGAGACATAATTTCCTAAGTGATATCTTGAATCCTTTGTAGCTCTATTATTGTGTACATAATATAATAATATATACTATACATATGTACATATGTCGGAAACATTTACAGTAGATGAAGACTCCCTTTCTTGTGTTTACTAATATATTGGCTCACTTGAGATATGACTTGAGAGAAGATAGGCACATTGTCCTTTTTCTTATAATGGAAGTGATACATCTGAATTCATGGTGGCATGATAAAAGCAGATTGTGTTTTAGAAAGTAGTTTTCCAGTACAAGAAGCAGGGTATGGTAGGACCAGTGATATAGGATGATACACCATGCATTTCTCAGTAAGAAGTGTGAACTCCATTTTGAAGATGACTAAGAACAATAAAGGATTTTACCTAGCAGAGTGATATCAGATTTAAGGTTGAGATTTTGAAGATTAAATCTTTGTACAACTATATATGGTATGGCATATACTATGTTTGCAATAAATACATGATTATTACCTTTTATCTCCCCATTTTCTGTCATGAAAAGCAATTGCAAAAGTACTTAAGTGTAGGAATTAATCCTCGCAGATGCTTGATACAAGAGAACTAAAACAGGGAACAGCAGGTTTTTGCTCACTTGTTGTCTCATTTGGACTGGGAATATGTAAATGGAAAACATGCAGTGACTCCATTATTAACCAAAATTTCATCTGAAGTGGAAGCAGATTTTGTACATCCACTGTTGCCTGTATAATACTTTTTTGTTGATACAGGACTTTGATAAAGACAGTGGTGGACACCTGTTTTTATTGCACATTTATTCTTGTTTCACAGTCTCAGAACAGTAGAGGAATTTAGAGTCCAGTATTGTGACTTGAAAATAATCTACAACTGATTATCTGAAACAGGAATTCATAAACTAGTACAGTTAACTTTTGACTTCAGACTTAAGAGAATACATTTCTTAGCTATTACATGAATGAAGTTATGTATTAGAGGAGGATTATTTAAAAAAATTATTGGTTAGCCGGGCGTGGTGGCGCACACCTTTAATCCCAGCACTCGGGAGGCAGAGGTAGGAGGATCACCATGAGTTCGAGGCCACCCTGAGACTCCATAGTGAATTCCAGGTAAGCCTGGGCTAGAGTGAGACCCTACCTCGAAAAACCAAAAAAAAAAAAAAAAAAAAAAAAATCATTGGCATAAGTCCAGACACTGAAAAATCAAGCTAAGTACTGGGAAGATTGCTCAATATTTATAGGCACTTGCTTGCAAAGCCTGCTGGCCCTAGTTTGATCCCCTAGGCCCATGTAAAGTCAGATGCACCAAGTCATGCATGCTTCTGGAGTTCATTTGCTGGGGCAAGAGCCTCTGGCATACCCACACTCTGTTTCTCTTATAAATAAATAAATATGTGAAAACAAAAGAAAGAAATGGAATGAGATCAACGACATTTCATGGCCTGACTGCTTGCTGCCACAGCACTAGAAAGCACTGTGCTGGATATTGGAGGTGAAAAGTCATCAGCAGTCTGAAGAAGCACTGGATCCTGCCAGGTACATGATATTCCCATCAGCTAAGATGTGAGCAAGGATGTAATAGTCACACATAAATTATGGGGATAATTAACTGCTCTTTGATTGGCTATAAATCCTGCTCAGTAGGAGGGATTTCATTCCTGGTATTGAGACCTGAGTCAAAAGCCCATGCCATGGAAGGTTATACCCATCTAAAAGCTTTCTGCATGTAATGTTTATGTTTAAGCCCTTTGGTTAATGCTGTGATCAGTTTTGGTTAGAGAAGCTTTTTTTGCATATATGGTGGTGAGTACCTGTGATACCTAAGATTTTTCATGATGATGACATGAAAAAGGCCAGAGCTTATCAGTGGGCAAATCATCTCTGTCACACCTACCAGCCATCTGAGAAAATTGTCTGGGAAGAGGCAGAAAGCATGAGTGCTGCTCTTACAGTTAATTTAAAAAGCTTTGATGTGGTGATAGCAGTAGAAATTGAGGAGATTCCAAATACATCAAAGCTGAAAATAAGAGGCTATATAGAGAGTTCAAAGGTTAAGGAGACATCTCTATCATACCCTCTAAGGATCACAGTACATTGAGGAAGAGGGTGAGGAAAGAATATAAGAGCTACTGGGTAGGAAGGAGTACTTTGGGGCACTGTGCACATGTACTGGCTGGTGTATTCACGACCCCTTAGTGATTGCCAATACTCCCCCCCGCCAAATACTTGCACTATTCTGAGCCCCTTTGATTTTGACATGAAGGATTGAGGAGGACAAAAGGAATGAGACAATTAAACAGCGAAAGGGCCAGTAGTAGAGCAAGGTCCTAAGTAGAGTCATGTTGGGAGAAAACGGGACAAAAGAGAACAATGGGAAAAAAGTAATATTTGAAAAGAAAAGTCCCTATTTGGAAATGATTTGAAGATGTGCAGCATGAATGAAAACATTTTAGTTAAGATCTCAAGGCTGAAAGTGATTATCATTTTCTAAGTAAAATTAATAAGAGACACTTATCTAGGCATATATGAATGGGATCTTAAATCTCAAGAAGGGGAACAAAGCTAATTTAAAATAGTTTACTAAATTTTAAGTAAAATTAGTCAAAGATCAAAATACTTTTCAGAGTTAATCACTTAATGTTTTTCTATGTGTAACAAGCCTTATGCCAAGTATTTATTTACTTACTTGTTGATCCAGGGTTATGTTCTGTAGTCTAGTCTGGCTTTGAGCTCCAGATTCTCCTGTTTCAGCCTCTCAAGTGCTCGTTTACAGGTTGTATGCTACCATATCTGATTTATAAGATGTGTATTCATTAATTCCTGGTATAATTCATGACAAAGATAACTCTATGTCAAAATTACATGAAAACAGTATAGCACAAAAATATTTTTTGGTGAAAACAATTGAATATCTGAGGTACATTGATAAACCCATGGTAACTGAGTTTCTGTGAATGTACACATTATAAACTGAGGATTTAAATGACAACACTCAATATTTATCATATGTGCTTAATTTTCATGAAATTTGTTCAATGAAAGAATGACTATGTGGTATGTGGTAAAATTTTGTTTACTGAAATAGTAAGTGTGAAGCTATGTTGATTTTTAGGAGACTTTTAGACATTTTGATACTGATTTTTGATATGTAAAATTATGGCTGAAGTTTTTTTAAAAAAGGGAATTTTAAATCATCAAAATAATCCAATACTATCTAAACTGGAATAGCCATTTAAGCTTATCTGGAAAGAGAATTTTATTGCAAAAGAACCAATCAGGGCTAGAGAGATGGCTTAGAAGTTAAGGTGCTTGCTGGTAAAGCCAAAGAACCCAGGTTTGATTCCCCAGGACTTACATAAGCCAGATGCACAAGGGGGTACATGTGTATAGAGTTCATTTGCAGTGGCTAGAGGCCCTGGAATGTCCATTCTCTCTCTCTCTCTTTCTCTTAAAATAAACAAAAAAATAAAATAAATATTTTGAAAAAGAACCAATCAGCTATTAAACTATGACAGAAGAGCATAGTACAAATACAATTAAGATACTTATTCCTTCAGATAGGCAGATAAGAAAAGATTTCAAAAGAACAAAGATCATGCATGTCTCTAAAGGTGTTTATTACAGGCATGAAAAATATCTTTAGTATATATGTTCTTTTACCCCTATGTATGGTCTTTAACCCCTAATGCTTTTTTTCCTTTTTATTGACAAATTCCACACTTATAGAAAATCAACCACGATAATTCCCTGTCCTCCTCCACGTGACCGTTTCACAGATCTACATTCCATCATATCCCCTCTCTCTCTCCATTAGTCTCTCTAATTTTGATGTTATCATCTTTTTCTCCTATTATGAGGGTCTTGTGAAGATAGTGCTAGGCACTGCAAGGTCATGGATCAAGGCCAATTTCGGTCTGGTCAATTGCATTGTAAGCAGTCCTTCCCTTCCTTAGGCTCTTACATTCTTTGCATCACCTCTTCTACAATGGACCCTGAGCCACCTAACACTTTTTCTTCTAATTCTTTTGAAATATTTCATACTAATTCTTTTCTATCTCTTGGACAAGTCTCTTTTTTTTTTCTTTTCTTTTCTTTATTAGTCAGTTTTGTATTCAGCAAATACAGTCAGTTTGGTACCATTATTAGGCTCATCCGTGACCTACCCCCTCCCCTTGGCCCCTCCTTGTTGAGGTGTACGGGTCATGCATTGTGGAGTTAGCCCACAGTTATGGGTAAGATAAATGACTCTGCATATCATGACCCAACATGTGGCTCTGACATTCTTTCCGCCCCCTCTTCCGCAAAGTTTCCCTGAGCCATGTTGGGTTCATTTTTGGTCTGCTTCAGTGATGAGGTGTTGGGGGCCTCTGAGGCTCTGGATCTCTGATTTGGTAGGAGTTGATTTTTCTCTGTGCTGATCTCCTTCCCCCTTGTGCTGGTATCCCGTTCATCAGGAAAACAGCCCCCTTGCTTGTTTCTCCAATTTTTCTTAATTTCAGCGGGGGCCCTTTTGAGGTATGATGGGGTGGCTCTCTCCTGGACAAGTCTCTTTTAAGGAAGACTTTTGATTGGTTTTTATCATGGCTGAAATTAGACAAAGGCACTTGTCCATAGGAAATGGGATGGGAAAAATGATTAAAGTTATGATGAAAGCTAATTTTTGCAGTATTTCATTACAGTCCCATTCTTTCTTTCTTTTGTTTACAACAGCACATTAATTTAGCTTTAATTCTCAACTCCCAAAGTTATGCCTCACTGATGGTTGTGGTTACACACTATTATTATCTGATAGTGAAAATGCAGTTGAATGCCTTATTTATTCTATTATTTCAATATATCTTGGATATAGTATTGTTATTCTTTGTCACAATGTCAGTTATAATACAGTAGTTCACATATTAATGTCCTTGTATTAGAGAATTAAGAATTTTTTTTGGGGGGGTCACTCATAGTCATCATTATGCTTTAGAAAATTCCTAAATAGCCAGTCTTGGTGGTGCACACCTTTAATGCCAGCATTTGTGAGGCAGAGGCAGGTGGATCACTGTGAGTTTGCGGCCACCCTGAGACTACATAATGTATTCCCAGTTAGCCAGGGCTAGAGAAAGAAATAAATTTCCTAAATAATTTTAGGTATAACTGGTTTTAAGACATCATAGCCTTAGAAACCTTTTCTGTGTTTGTAAGCCAACTATCATTGCATAATGTTTTTGTAAATTATTCTTTATCATGCCTTTAATCTTAAAACAACTCTATAAATTATGCTGGAGGAGTTTTTAAATAAAAAGAAATATTTGCAAATAGTTTGTGATCTAATATTGTACATCCAATTCTGTTCAGAATTTAGCATTAATTTCTAATGATTCTCCTTTCTGGAATTTATCTTGTAGATTTATTAAAATATTCTAAACTTGCTCCCCCTTAGGGTATATGAGAATGAGTTCCTAAATTCCTGGTAGCAAATTTCAGATCAGCATTTTTAATGCTGCCTAAGATCCTTTGTGTGTGTGTGTGTTTAAAAATTACCAACATAGATCAAGTTTATGTTAATTGTATGAAATAGTAACAGAAATAATCAGTAACATTTATACAACTTAAGTAGTTAACCTAGTTTTAAGGCAGCAAAATTACTTAGCAGTCAGCATATTAAAGTAGGTAAAATATATAATAAAGCATTAATTTCTACAATAGTTTTCTTTCTTTTGTAGGTATAGTGGGATATATGTTTGTAGATCTTGTGGTTGTAGGGTTATGGTTTAAATCAAATCATCTGAACTTAAAGTAAATATATTTCCTTACACATGTTAAAAGTCTACTGTGAATACCTTATCTTTTCTTCAAAGTTTCCAGACAGATATTAACAGGCGTAGAGATGTCACTGAAATGACAGTATACAACTAGCAGAAATTCCTTTGTGGAAAATTGCACACACACACACACACAAAAAAAAAAAAAAAAAAAAAAAAAAACAGAACAAAAATACTCATGCTTTTAAAACTTCATAAGAAATCAACATTTATTGAGTTCAAAGTTCTATGTTTTATTGACTAAACACTAAGGATGTCCTTTCCTTGAAAAGAAGACCCCTGAATACTATAGAAAAGAAAACAAATTTTAGAAATGTATTACTCTATTTTTCCTCAGAGGCTAGATAGTATTTTCTGTCTAAATCATATTTTTCTCCATATAATCATAGTATATGTTTAATGAAAGATGAATAACAACATTTTTACAGTCAAAAACTAAGATGTATGAAGGAACATACTTCTAATCTAACATTACCACATCATTAATGAAAACCTATGATTAATTAAAAGTGATAGACTTAAATTTACTGTTGGTCACGGAAGGATTAGAGTCTCTGTCAGCTCTTATTAAAACTTTCCTCCTTTTCCTCTCTTGCTGTGACATCATTAAACCAAATCCTTTATGACCTACCCACCACTGACAATTTGTTATATTAATTATAATAATTTGTTATAATAATTTGTTTCTTTCATTATCAATATGATTCTAGTAGTCTCTTTCATAGATACATCTTTTCAAGTTTTGAAGGCATTGTAAGCCATATTAACAGATTTGAAAAAAACTGTGGCAAAAGAAAATTGTAACATTAAAATTTACCACCTCTGGAATTTTCAGGTATGTGGCTCAGTAGTGTTAAAAAACACTTGCTATGTTGTAAAACAGATTTTCTAATTTATTTCATCTTGTGAAACTCCCTTGTTATGCCTTTTAAACAATTTACCTTTTCACCTGCTTTATATCTCCTAGTGATCCCCATTCTACTTCCCATTTCCATGAATTTGATTGCATTAAATATTCATGTAAGCGAAATCACACCATGTTTGTCTCTTTGAGACTAGCATATTTTATTTAGCAAGAGCTTTGTTTTGCTCTGTGGGATGGGAAGCTAACAGGTGACCTTGAACATGACAGGACCTGATGTATGATTTTCAAAGATCATTCTGATGTTCTAAAGGAGAGGTTATTTTGTGAGGAGATGGTGGCAGCTTGGCATTTTTTTTTCTTTTTTTTGCTGGTAGTGGTAAGAGTAAGTTACTATATTTTAAATATAGATCAAAGCTAAGACTTTTAAATGAATTATATATGGAAGTAGGATTCCTAATCTTTCAGTTAGAGCAAGGCACATGAATGTGGGTGCTGTTTGCTGAGTTAAGCATGCTGGTTTACAATTTTGAGATTTAAAGTGCAAGGATCAACACATACTTAAAACATGAGGTTTATCAAAAATAAATGGAGATCCCAACCCTTGTCACAAACAAACAAACAAACAAATCACCAAAAGCAGGCTATTGTCCTTGGTTGCCTACCAGAACTACACAATGAGACAGTATTGCTGAAGACACCACATACACTGAGAAATCAAACTGGAATAGAGCTTGAAACCTCCTCCCTATGGCAAAGTACTACATAGGCTGCTGGGAGAGAATAATCATCAACACTTTTTTTTTCTTTTTTTTGGTTCTTCAAGGTAGGGTCTCATTCTAGCCCAGACAGACCTGGAATTCACTCTGTATTCTCAGGGTGGCCTTGAACTCTCGGCGATCCTCCTACCTCTGTCTCCTGAGTGTTGGGATTAAAGGCATGTGCCACCACACCTGGCTTCATCAACACTTTTACTAAGCAGTGTACCCTGTAACTTACACAACCAGTGAATCAGGAAAGAAGTGCCCACTAGTGCAACAGTAGCATGATTGTTATGGGTATAACCAACTGCTATCTGGTTACATTTGAGTGCTCTACAAGAGGGAATTCATGCCAGGTACTGAAAACTTAGTCCAAAGCCAGTGGCTGGGAAGGTCATAGGTCCTATAAAGAAGCTTCTAGTGTTGTTTGGCTAATTGGATATTTTGTACTTATCAAAGTGACCTCTAAATATGTATGTTACTTTCCATCAGTTAGTGCCACTCTTACTTTCAGATAAAGAACAGTCTTTTTGTAGGTGGTAGTAACTACTGGAGAGACTCAAAATTCATCATAGTACTGAGAAGCAGTGTTAGTTAAATGTTCAGCAATAAAGCACCAAACAAGACATGATTATCATGCCCATCAAGGCTCAGGGTCCATTGTGTAGGAGGTGATGGAAAGTATGTAAAAGCCAGAGGATGGGGAGGAATGTTTTAAAATGCTATTTTTAGGCACAAATTGGCCATCACATTCATGACCTCACAATGTTTGTTGCTGCCTGCACAATTTTATGTCAACTTGTAGTCATGGGTGGTAGGGAAAGGCAAAAAAAAGGACATCAAATTAGAAGTACTAGCTAGAAAATAGAAGGGGTTATGTGAGCAAGGCATGTGGGAGGGAGACAAAAGAAAATAATGGGAGGGGATAATGATAAAATTACATCATGAACATGTACAAAAATTGTCAATTAAAATACTAAAAAGTGAAAAGAAGGATGTTATAGAACTTATATTAGAAGCTTTTAATTCTCTTTGAACACATAAAACTTTAAAAATCTAAGCCAGTGGATAACTTTAGGACCCAGGGATGCATTTCTCAAAGACCTGAAAAACGTGTCTTGGAAATAAAATTTTCAAAGAAGACGCACCCATATCTCAGTTTTTGTGACAGCACGGGAACCTAACTTTGGTGAGCATTTCTAAGTTGTCAAACTATGTCTGGCTGTAAAGTTATGATGCTATATTTTTCTTCAGATAAAGCTAATTAGGACACACAGATATCCAGCCCAAATACCAAGAATCTGATGTGAACTATGTGTTACAAATGATTGTGCTAAGTCTTATTTGAGAAGAAGCTATTACTTATGTTGAAAACATATATGTAATGGGTTGCATCTGCTTGGCTGTGTAAAACAATAAGATTGTTTTCTACCTTTGTAGTCTCTTATTGAACACTAATGATGTGCATCCTAGATTAATGCTATTCAGTATTGTTTTCTTCCTTTTTCCCATTCTTGAATTTTTTTTTTTTGGCTTGGCAAGAGGTTTTGTTGTTAAGTATATGTCTCCAAAAAATAGTAGAATAAGTATGTAAAAATTATGATCAAATCTTAGTTTTACAGTTGAAACTAAGAATCTAGTAAAGGCAGCTGATCTACCAAGGCTCACATAGCCGGCCCGTGGCATTGCCCTGGTTGGAAGGTGCAGCATCTGTTTTCAGCACATTGCACTTTCCTCTTCATCAATGCTATCGTCCATGTTCAAAACCTTAACTGTTTTTGATTGTTCCCCATGTTACTAGCTAATAAATCCAAGGCAACAGCTTTTTTCAATGCATGCATGAGAGCAAATCAGCATGGTTTGCCTTTCAAGGTTATTGACATTTCCAAAGTCAGAGCTGCTCATTTTATTGTGTACAAACCTATTTAGCAAACACATGAAAATCCAATCATTTCTGCACTTTGCTGATGTTAAATTAGGATGGATTGAGGGAGTGTGAGAGAAGGATAGAAATACTATAAATATAAACAAATTTAGTAATATTTTATTTGTTCAGTAAGATATGACATAAAACATATATGTCATTAAAACATGTATATATCAATTTTTTGAAAGAAATTCAAAGGAGTAATTCATAACTGCAGAATTTAGGAGTAACAACAATAGATGATAATGCCTGCTTTACTACAACAGTTTAGACTGCACAGGGAAACAGGTTTAGAATAAAAGCAAGATGGAAATTCCATAAGAATAAATTCCTACTGGCGTGGTGGCACATGCCTATAATCCCAGCACTTGGGAGGCAGAGGTAGGAGGATCGCTGTGAGTTCGAGGCCACCCTGAGACTACATAGTGAATTCCAGGTCAGCCTGAGCTAGAGTAAGACTCTACCTTGAAAAACACAAACAAAAACAAAACATAACAAAATGAAAGAATAAATTCCTATTAAATATCAAAGGTATGAGGCTCCTTGTCAGGACTTAGGGAATTAAAATTAGATTAGAAGGTGTAGTTGGTGCTATTTCAATCTCTTTTGATATTATTAAAGTAAAAATCATACAAAGGAAAAAAAGGAGTTAGTGACTTCCAAAGATTAGACTGGGATCAAGTGATGACTATCCTTTAAATGTATGAACTTGACCCAAGACTAAACTATTTGGATATCTGGAGGTAGAGGAGCAAATAGGAAAAGGGAGATGATAACCTTATGTCAATGACTGAACCTAAGTGTTTTGTATAATTTAGTATTGCAGTATTTGTTTTCAAAAGTAATATATGTCAAGGGAATAATGTTTATTTCCAATTGGTGTGATTATTATTAGATAAAACAGAAACAGTGAATTAAAGGACTCTAGTTTTATTCTACATTTAAAGTTATGCAAATGAAAATATATTAGTTTTAAGTTCCTTCTCCTTTCTAATTATGGTTTTGTCCTATATAGATTTATATGCCTTTAAAATAATTAAGTTATTTTAAACTCATAAGATTTGCTCATAACTCAAATTTTATAAGAATTTTCTGAACATATATTGATAACATATAGAAATATAAAGAATAAAAAGGAATCAGTAATATTTTCTTGAAACTAATTTCTTTGAATATTTATTATTTCAGTGAGTTTGAGGAAAATATGAGCTATGACTATATTTAAAAGATATGAAAGGACTAAATAGCTTTAAACTTATTGTCATTCAAAAATATGTATTCATGTTGATAGTAGATGACATACATCAATACTAATTTTATAATAGCTGTAGTATAAAAATACCTGCTTTATCATATAAATGAATTTAAAGTGATTCTACATTCTATAACCATGTTTAACAATTGTAAACTTGCAGAAGATAAGAAAATGATTTACATAAATGCATAATATGGTGCATACTATGGTATATGCTAATTATTGAAGGAATAAACGAAATATTTGGAAAGTAGAGAACACATGTAAAAAAATAACACTTCATATTTGTAAAGATAGCTACTTAGTTTATCCCAACATTATGCATATTGACTGCTAATATTTTTCTATATGTAAATGGTGACTAAAGTCTAAGTAGGTTAAAATTTGCTTGCTATTACAATGTAGAAATTATCTCATGCCATTTAAAATTTTCAAATGTATTTTGCTATCTTATAAGAGGTTGATGTGTTTCCACTTCTTCCTATCATCAAACTTATATTAAACATATTTAGACATTTTAATGTCCTAATATGTGATATACTTTGGAAATACATCACAATTAGTACAATTAAATGAGATTAGAGAGACATTTTTAAGTCTCTAGAAAAATGTTAAACATTTTCCAGATGTTAAAACCAATTTATTCTGACTTTACTCAAAAACTACTGCATAGTGTTTAAAAAATATATGGTATGTGTTAAAATGTCCTTTCCTTCAATTTGTACAATTACCGAAATTCAACACTCTAATGTAATCTTTAATTAATTTTTCCATCCAAATATATTTTTAGAACTTATCATGTTTCCTTTAAAGTTTTTACATTTAAGACTAAGTGAGTTTGTTTTGGTATGTTGTGTTTTTGAATACAGCACTAACATTGTCATATATCCTATTTTAAACATTTCAATTTAAACTTATCTCTTTTCAAATTATGAAACTTTAATTATTGGTCATTCATACCTATTAACATTTTCTTTTCAAATTGCTTTTGTTGCTTAAATATTTTTTCTCACCAAGCAATAAGTTAAATATTAATTTATTATTAATGACTTATTTTATTTTATTTAAATTTTTTCCATTTATTTTTATTTATTTATTTAAGAGCAACAGACAGACAGAGAAAGAGGCAGATACACAGAGAGAGAGAGAGAGAATGGGCGTGCCAGGGCCTCCAGCCACTGCAAAGAAACTCGAGACACGTGGGCCCTATTGTGCATCTGGCTAACGTGGGTTCTAGGGAATCCAGCCTCGAACCAGGGTCCTTAGGCTTCATAGGCAAGCGCTTAACAGCTAAGCAATCTCTCCAGCCCTTATGACTTATTTTAAAATTTGCTTTGTGTACCTGAAACTTTTCAATATGATAATAATCTAGTGCAAAGCCAGATTTGATGGGTAAATATCTAGAATCCAGTTGACTATGGTGAAATATCATCTACCATTTATAAATATTGATTTTATGACAAAAGATCTATAAAATATTTGTATTATTATTATTATTATACAGAATTTGGTATTGGGTTATTCTGGACAGCCCTTTGAAATTATTTTATATCTTATATCTGATCTATGTTAGTGTCTAGAAAAGCATGCCCATCTTAATTACTGTTGCTTTTCTTAATTTCCTAAGGCATTATTGAATATTTCTTGAAGTGAAGTTTATAGTTAAAGAAAATCATAAAGGTTATGTAATTACAATTAAAATAAACTGTCTTAAGAAAAGATTTACAATAATTAACTCCTTCATCTATACACATGGTAAACATATTCATTCATCTATATTGTTTGTTATCCCCTAGTAAAATTTTTGGGTTTCTCCAAAAATGCAAAACTTTGAGGATCATTCCTTGGCATTATTAGGTTGCAGGAGGCTAGAGAATAAACCACCCTTGTGTCGGGGCAGGGCCCAACAAGTAAGTACAAACAAGCCTGACCAGCCTATTGGTGGTGGTGAGATTCATGGTAGCCTAATAGTAGTGTCCCCAGATGAGGAAGAGGGTTGGTTCATAGAAAATAACTGGATTATAGATAGCTGAATAATTCAAGTTCATGGCTCCCATTCATGTCACTATACCAACATTGCTGTTTTTACCAAACAATTGATAGAAGTGATGAGATATTTTTCACTATATTGGTCCTTGTTAATGTTTCTTCTTTAGTATCCTCTTACTTGCTTATGCCTAAGACTAAGTTGGTACTTTGTTTCTGTTTTTGAGCTGATGGAGGTAGACATTCCACCTTCAAAAAAAAAAAAATTGTCACATGGATAGCATGATGTTAATAGATCAATGTCTTACAAATTTGAAAAAAAAATCCAGAAGAATAGTAAATAAATAAATAAATAAATAAATAAACATGAGGAAAGGAGTCTGAATGAAGGAACTATGTATGGGTATCAATAAACCCTCTCAAAAGCCATAGGAAGGTTGAATGAAGATCTTTGTGTCAGGAATGGGGTATTTCTTTCTGAGTTGTTGACCAAGGAGGCTCCTGACACACCACAAACCCACAAAGACTATTTGATTGGTGTTGATATGCCAGAACTCTGTTAAGCCCCTATTGCTGAAGGCAATGTACACTTTATTGGACTATCTTGGTCTGAACTGAAAGCCCCTTCCTGATGGCTAACTTCTGCAGTGCTGAAAGGGACTGTAGTCTGTAGTCTTCTAGGGGAGAATTTTCAGTGACAGTTCTGCTTGGTAGTGGACTATATGTACCACATTAAAAGATAAAATATATGTGTTGGTGTAATAGTGGAATTATTGATATGGTACAAACAACTGCTTTTAAATTGGATTTAAGGCCTACTCTACAAGATAGGAAATCATGTTTGATACTGTACACCAGACCAAAGACTTGAAACTGGAGAGATTATATCCCCACTTGGGGAAGGTATTGATGTTGTTTTGTTAAACAGATGTATGTGATGTGCCTGTCAAATGACTTTCTTATACAAGAGTGTTTATGACTATAACATACTGCTGCTGTCAACCCCCATCATTGAAAGAAAGTTTTTTTTAGAGTAGGGTGGTAGTTACTGTTGGGAGCCATAAAGCAAAAGCCTCTCCATTTTGCCTGGGCCTGTTCTTAAGTTGACTCATTCACCAGAAAGCTGGTCCATCCAGCTTGCAGATAGGAATGTTGGTCTGCAGACTGTTCACAAAATCTTATCTTTTGCAAAAGGCCAGTTTACAATCAGGATGTCAAGCGTTAAGGCAAGATTAGGAAAACACCCGGATACATCTCCTCTAGGTTCCCTAAGATTAGATAAACACCCGGTTACATCTCCTCTTAGTTTCCTAACAATTCCTGCCCTAAATCATGTCAGGCAGCTTACTCCCCCCTTTTCTTCCCCTATATGACCACTGTGAAAAAAATAAAATTAGAGACCTTGACAAACACCTAGCATGGTCTCCTTCTTGTGTCTGTTTGCCTTCTCCCATTCAGGTTAACTTCCCCTCAGGTCCTTGTTCAACTCCCCACTGGCTGGGCCAAGTTACTATGTAAGCTCAGCCTAGTCAGCTATTGAAAAAAGTTACTATTGCTATGGCATAGTGTTCTGATGCTCAGCTACAGATAGAAGAAAATAATTATATATATAGTCTCCTTCCAAGGCATAGGGAACATTATTCAAGAAGAGACAGGGAAAATGTAAGACCTAGAGGAAGGATTGAATTTATATTCTTCTTCCAAATATTCCTTTCTGGAAAGAGGAGAAAGGCTCATAAGATTCAGGAAGTTAGCCTAAGAAAGCTTCCGTGGTCTTTTTCATAATATCTTTTATTCATGCATGTGGCTTTAAGTAATCCCATATCTAAGTTCCTATATATAATTCTAGTAATTCATTAATTCAATAAGCTAGATTGGAGTGGAATCACTCCTTTGGTTTGTGATTGCACCTTTACCAAGGAAAAGTCTTATGACTGATGACAAATAAAGATAGGTTTTTTTTCTATTATTTGTCCAAATGCTAATTTGAAGCATGCTTTGTCCATTTATAATATAAAGTGTTTTAATATTAATTACTTCTTATTTGAAAAAAATGTGGGTATCTTAAAAATAAAGCACTTTTTGATAGAGCAAAGGCTTGAGTTAAAACCATTTTTAGAAAACGGAATCTGTAAAAGAGGTCAAATGTGCCTTGAGGCATAAGGATACTAATTTTGTTTTATTGGATTTTACTATAGATATTAATACACTTTGCTAGAGATTTATGTGATCAATTTATCTGATGGCCTGAACTAATTCCCCTAGTATATTTTATCAGAATATGTGACATTTTCTAATTTTGAATTCTCATATTTCCACAAATGGGAAATATCCCATGGATAGACATATTTGTCATTAAAAGGATTTTTGAGCATATAATTATAAATAATAAGTAATATCAAAGGTTTTGTTTCTCTTACTGTTTCTACTTCCCTCCTATAAGTAAGCCCAGACTCATTTACTTACTCTGCTGAATGTCTCTAGCTTTATTGGATTCTTAATGAAATGACAAATGGATTACATTTTTGGTTGCATGACTCCCATTACCCTCTTGTACTTTGGATAATATTTGCCTGTGACAAGTAGTTATTTTTCATTAACACATTCAATCGTGAGTAATAAAAGGTTTTAATAATAGTGAATGTGAAATTAATTAATAATCTGAAAGGTATGGCAGGACATGACTGCTTTCCATCTCAAACAAAAAGAGAACAATTCCATCAGTAGTTTTAAATTTGCATATGAATGAACCATCTATATGGAGTTCTTAATAAAAATCATTTATAAGTATATTAAAAAGTGTCCTCAAGTTCTCTGTTTATAAGTTATTCCAGAATATATTGGTCACTAGGGCAATCATCAGAAGTAAGAATTCTTTAGGAAACTCGTGGTATGACAGAAGATATTAATGCTGAAACATTTGCTGTTATTTAACAGGTTTGATGGTTTGGTTGAATGTATGCTTTTTTTTTTTTTTTTACATACTTAGGGACTAAAGTGACATTCATATTGGAATGAGTTGCTGGTTCATGTGTTTCAAATATAAGGATATGGCACAATATCAATTTATATTTATTATCATACAATTAGGTTTTTGTTAACATAATTGTGTAGCTGCCTTTCTGCCTCCTTTCTTTTCATCTTCCCTTCTTACTTCTTCTTTATTACTTCTCTCATTTTTGTTCTGTATTTCTTCCTTGTCTACCCCTCCCTCCTACTTTCATACCTCCACTTCATCCCCTCTTCCTAACAAAATCTATCACTTTTCAGAACTATTTTTATGGTTCACTCCTCTATGTGGCTAAGAAATAGAAATGCAGGGGCTGAAGGGATAGTTTAGCAGTTAAGGCATTTGCCTGCAAAGGCAAGGGACCCAGGTTTGATTCCCCAGGACTGATGTTAGCCAGATGCACAAGGGGGTGCATGTGTCTGGAGTTTGTTTGCAGTGGCTGGAGGCCCTGGTGCACCCATTCTCTCTCTCTCTCTCTCTTCCCCCCTTTCTCTGTCCAATAGATAAATAAATAAATAAATGAAAACAAAATATTTTAAAAAAGAAATAGAAATGCAATTGAAATTGTTGGATAAAATTCTTACACATAACTTATGATGGTTAAGTTTGTGCCAACTTTATCTGTTTAGGAATCCACAGACATTCCTCATAAGTGGGTCTCTGAGGTTGCTGCCAGGAAGGACTTACTAAAGGAGGAATCCTTTCCCCAAGGTGAGCCCTTCACCCAGGGTGAGCTGCCCCTCTCAGAGGGGAGGCTTTATCAAAAGAAGCTCTGGGAAGAAAGGTATTTTTCTTCCTTCCCACCTGGCTGCTACCATGTTCCTTCACTCTCAGGCCTGTAATCTGCTATTGTTTGATTGTCCTAAACTAATCCAATAAATTCCCTTTTAATACAATTCATTCTATCTGTTCTGTTCCTCTAGAGAACCTTAACTAATACAAATGTGGTAGTTTGAATAGATGGCCCCTAATATATTCAGTGT
This sequence comes from Dipus sagitta, assembly GCA_036346955.1. NCBI lineage: Eukaryota > Metazoa > Chordata > Mammalia > Rodentia > Dipodidae > Dipus > Dipus sagitta. Next base: position 194,928,689 of record CM070770.1, read on the forward strand.
TTTATTAGTTTGTAGTTTATAGCCACCTGGCTGGAGGTAGTGTCACTGGGCAGACCTTAAGGTGTGGTGGTGGGTTTGAGATTTTAATCTAAAGATATATAAAATGTGCCTAGCTGGAGTTCCTGAAGTGTGGCTTTTGGCTTTTAGGCTTGTACTTTTCTCTTTCTGCTTAGACCTGTGAAGGCAGATCAGCTTCTTCTGCCATTATGGAACTTCCCCTGGATCTGTAAGCTGCAATAAATCCCTTCTTCTATAAATGTGCCTGGTCTAGAAGTTCATCTCAGCAAACCTGAAGCTGTCTGCTACATAACCAATATGCCCAGTCAAGAATTCCCTCACAGTTTTAACCCACATAAAATACAAAAACTTGTGTTCTGTCATTCTATATTGTAGATTTAAAAAAAAATTTACTTATTTATTTGAGAGAGAGAGGGAAAGAATGGGCTATGCCAGGACCTCTAGCCACTGCAGACAATGTCCAGACACATGTGCCACCATGTGCATCTGGCTTTACATGGGTACTGGGGACTCAAATCTATGTTTGTTGGCTTCACAGACAATCATTTAACTGCTAAGCCATCTCTACACCCCTATATTGTACATTTTTTATTGGTTAATTTATATTTTTGCAGATGTATGTTACAGTTATTGTCAAATATTTGTTGATTATCATGAAGTTTGCAGGTAAGTTCAGAGAAGATGGTCACAATAGGCTCTTTCTTGAAGACCTTGCAAAGGCTTTCATTTTAAACCATGAGACACACACTTCTTTTGGAAGGAAAATAAGTGAAATTATCAAAATCTGTATTTATGAAGCATCAAATTGGCTACTAAATTAGAAGAAGGGTAAAAGCAAGGAGATCAATTTGGATTCCTCTCACATAATCCAGACCAGAGGTGATGCTGTCTAGCCTAGACTAGGATTAAGACAGTGCAGATGCCATGGAGTGATCAGACATGGTATGTGGAATGATGCAGGACCAACTGTTTTTATTGACAGATAGAACATATGGCTTTCAGGAAATGAGGGAACTCTGCAATGGTGTTGCTATAAAATAAGATCAGGAAGAATGTGGGTCCAATATGCTTGGAGAAATATGGTTATCATACAGGAAAAATTCAAAACTGGGCCAGTCACATTTTAAGTAATGATTGTCAGCAAGTAATTGTATATGTGAATTTTTAGTTCAAAGAGAAGTTCTACTTGGACAGTAAGTTTGTAATAATAATCTTAATTAAATTACATATGGAGAAGAGAGGGTTCATCACCAAAATTGAAGTTACTTTTCTACTAATGGTGAAAGAAAGGTAGACTCAGTGAAAGAGTAAAGGAAGTGACCAAGAGGAACTTGGAGAATGTGATCAAAGGGGATTCAGTGAAAAGGATGATTTTATGTCACCATTGCAAAAGAATGCCACTTTTGCATCTGGTTTTATGTGCATGGCTGGGGAATTGAGCTCTCTCTTGCAGACTTTGTAAGCAAGCACTGTGACCAAGGAGCCATCTCCCTAGCCCCAATAATTGCATATTGGTAGAGTCTTGAATTACAGCTTGCATTTCATTTACCTTGAGAGTTCTTTTCTGTTTATTGACAATTTTGACACATGTATATAATTTATCTTTACCATAACCCATTTCCATTACCTTTTCTTGATTCTCACCCTCTTTCTAGGCTGACCTTTTTTCTTCACAGCTAGTTATTCTCATATATTTAAAGTTTCTTTTCTTCTTGTTTGTGTATGTGACTCACTGAGTTGAATTAGGGTTGCCTGCATGTGCATGTGTGGGGGATTGTGTACTAGAGCATATAGGTCCGACCAGTGGCTATAGCATTGCAGAAAATAATCTTGTACTTCCACAGCCACCACTAACTAACTATAAGTCCTCAGGGGAGAATAAGGACCTCATACCCTGCTCTATAATCCATAATTTATTGATGATGGGTCCAATATTGTGCAGGTCTTGTGCATGTCATGACTGTCTCTGTAAGGTCATGAATTCACAGGCCATTTCATTTCTGGTTGGTGTTCCACTGCAGATCTCCTTACTCCTTTGATTCTTCTGCACTGTTCCCTTAATTTTGGAGGCAAACATATAAATGTCTCTAAATGTGCTGAACACTCAAAGGTCACTTATTCTCAGCACTTTGAAATGTCGATCATGTTCCTGACAATGCTGAAGTATTTTTTCCAGATATTGGCTCCTTTTTTCTTTAAAACAAGCCATGACTTAAGAGTCCTTTGCTATCCTCACTCTGGAGAAATGAAAACTGATGTTTATTATGTCTATGCCTTGCTTTTTGGACTCAGTTAACATGCAATGACAGAATATGTCTCCTGACATACTTCACTTAGTTCTCCTGCTTTGCCCAAGACATTATTTTTTCCACTTCCTGAAACCCTTTATGTTTCTTCCAGTAATGCTCCTCTGCTCCAGAACACATCCTCATCTTATTGGGATTCAACTGCCAAAGTGTCTCCCCTGTACTAATGGCAGCAAGATTTTTTTCTGGCCATTATCTGCTTGTGCCTTCATTTTATTTGTTCACACCTTTGAAATATATCCAGTTATTAACCTGTAAGGTATAATTACAAGCAAGGAGAGAACATAAATTAAAAAAAAATAAACAGATTAGTCACTGTCAGTGGAGGTAATTCTGTTAGGAGATTTGACTGTAGTTGCCTTTATTGCCTTAGAAAATCCATCTGGGCAGAAGTTAACATTCACTTTGACGTGAAGACCTTGAGTTGCAGTTATATTCTCTTTGCTAGAAGAACAGCTGGCCTGAAGCAGCTTATGGGAAGAAAGTACTTATTCAGGTTTCCAGAATACAGGAGAAACCCAATCAATGGCAGAAGGAGCTGGCTTACTTCCATAGATTCATAGCAGGGCGAGAACTGCAGCAAGCTACAACCTTAACAACCAGCAAACACAAACAGACAAGAGTTACAAATGCCCTGAACACATCTTAGGGCAGGACTACTACATGTACCCCCAGTGACACCTCCTCCAGCAGGGCTTTGTCTGCTAGAGATTCAAGTTGTAAGCTTAATCAAAAACACCCCAGATCAGACTTCCAGGTAAGATGGCGGCTTAGGAGCCATGCCAAAGCAGCCTAGGGAGGGATTTAAGCAAAACATCAGCAAAATACACTCTTCTGAAAAGTGAAGGAATATAGGTTATTCTTAGACACAATGGAGAAGCTGGAGAGAGGAAGACCGATCAGAAAGGAGGAAAATGGCCAGAGTCTCTCTGAGGCAATCCTTGTGTACCTGCATGGTGCAGTCCCTCCAGGAGCACCAGGCGGCAGCAGCAGCAGCAGCAGCAGCAGAGACAAAGCAACAGATTTTTCAACTCCATCAGCCTTCTTGCAAAGTTGAGAAATCTGAAGGAAAGATAGCTGAAATCAACTAAAGAGCTACTGAAAGTGCCAGCAACTCCAGAAGTCTGAACTCTCCCATCCCCACCATCAGAACCGCGAACCTCCAGCATTCAGCCCCCAGTGGCAGCAGAGCTAATCAGAAGTACAGCTATATAGCACAACATAGAGGGATTGAGGTGGACACACAGCATTGGTGAGATTGGAAGCCACCCCCAAAGATAATGAGGCAGACAGACAAACAAACAAATAAACAACACACACAAAAAAAGGTACACAGTCCTGCAAGAGCTAATCTCTCTTTCCCTGTCAGGACAGGATATGGGGAATATATTCTTGGTTGGCTTTACCATTTTCAAATAACCTGTATTTGTGGGTTGAATTTTATTGCCTTTAGTGCTTTTATATATATAGGGACTTTGTTCTTTGCTTCTGTCATTACTGGAGGCAGGGTCTGATCCAGATCCAGTTTGACCTGGAACCCAATTCAGAAATCTCTACCTCCCAGCTGACAAGATTAAGGCTGTTGAACAACACACACCCTTAGGGATTTTAGCTTTATATGAATATCTGTTTGTTTTAATCCCCAGAATTGCATACTTTGTGCTGGTTTTTATTCATTGTATATGCTACTCAGCTGAAGTTTAGAATTTGCAAGTAAATTGTTCCACCCAGTCCACTAGAATACTTGCTTAGCAAGCAAAGTCAACACCTAGGATTACCACTGTGGCTTGATTGGGGTACAGGAGCTATACCTGGCACCTTGAACTCATATCATGAAGGTATATAGTGGTGGATTGCCACACCTGGGAACACTGCAGATAAGTAGAAAACCCAAGCATCAAATCAATTCAAGATGCAAAAGTTGCTACAATATAATACAAGAAACTCAAAGAACCAAGACAATACAGTCCCACCAAAAACTATAAATCCATCAGAAATGATCACCAATGAGACTGTTTTAGATGAAGTGCCTGAGAAAGATTTCAAGAAAATGATGGTATCTATGCTCAAAGAAATCAGAGAAGAAATGAAAGGAATCAAAGAAGAAAACAAAGGAATTAAAGAAGAAAACAAACTTCTGAAAGACAACACAGGAAAGTATCTTAAAGAAATAAAGAGGTCATTACAAGACATGAATAAGGAAATAGAAATACTGAAGTAAAACCAGGCTGAAATGCTGGCTCTGAAGAATACAGTCAATGAAAGGAAAAAAAAAAAAAAAAAAAAAAAAAAAAAAACTCTGTGGAAAGTCTCACCAGTAGAATGGATGAAGGGGAGAACAAAATATCTAAACTAGAAGACGAGGTGGCAAATCAAATACAGTCCAACAAAGAGAAAGACAAGCTAGTAGTAAAGTATAAATGGGAATTTCAAGATATCCAGGAAACTATGAAAACACCAAACATAAGAATTCAATAAGAATTCAGGGTATAACAGAGGAGAAGAATTTCAATCCAGAGGCTTAGTAGGTGCTTTCAACAAAATCATAATAGAAAAATTTCCCCAAATTGGGAAAGAAATGCCAATGCAGATACAAGAAGCTTTTAGAACACCAAACAGAAAATATCTGGAAAGAACCTCTCCTTGCCATGTTATAATTAAACTACTAAACATACAAACCAAAGAAAATATATTAAAAGAAGAAAATATATTGAAAGATTAGAGAGAAGAAGCAAGTCACCTACAAAGGCAAGCCCATAAGAATAACTGCAGATTACTCAACACAAACTTTACAAGCCAGAAGGGCTTTGGAATGATGTATTCCAAGTTCTTAAAGATAACAACTGTCAACCAAGATTACTTTATCCTGCAAAGCTATCTATGCAAATTGATGGAGAAATAAGGATATTCCACAACAAAAACAGGCTAAAGTAATTTATAACAACTAAACCAGCTCTACAAAAAATACTTGAAGGAGTTCTTAATGCCAAAGAGAAAGCAAAACACACACAGGAGGAAATAGGGGGAAAAAAAAAAAAACCACTCAAATAATAGTTAAAAAAAATGAGTAAAGGGAAAACAGGAAACACTACAAAATAAGAAGAATGGTGAGAATAAATGCATGCCTTTCAATCATAACTCTTAATATCAGTGGCCTCAATGCACCATCCAAAAGACACAGGCTTGCAGAATGGATTTAAAGGCAGGAGCCTGCCCTTTTTTGACTCCAGGAAACTCATCTCTTAATAAAAGATAGACACTGCTTTAGGGTGAAAGGATGGAAAATTGTATTTCAAGCAAATGGGCCTAGGAAACAAGCAGGGGTTGCTTTCCTAATATCTGATAGGATGGACTTCAAACCAACATTAGTGAGGAAAGATAAAGAAGGTCATTTTATACCGATTAAAGGAACACTACAGCAGGAGGACATTATAATCCTAAAAATATATGTACCTACCATAGGGGCTCCCAGTTTCATCAAACAAACATATTAGACTTAAGGTCACAGATAACATCAAACACAATTATACTGGGAGACTTCAATACCCCACTCTCATCAATTGGCAGGGCATCCTGGCAAAAAAAAATACAGAGAGGCATATGAATTAAATGATGTCATGTAACAAATGGACCTAACAGATATCTACAGGGCATTCCATCCAAATGCTGCAGAATATGCATTTTTTCTGAGCAACACATGGAACATTCTATAAAATAGACCATATATTAGGACACAAAGGAAATCTCAACAAATATAGGAAAACTGAAATAATCCCTTTTACTCTATCTGACCACAGTCAGATTAAACTGCAAATCAGCAACAAGAAAAGCTACAGAGCATATAGATATTCATGGAAACTAAACAGTACACTATTGAATGATCAGTTGGTCACTGAAGAAATCAAAAAAGAAATCAATAAATTCATAGTATCAAATGATGATGAAAATACAACATATCTAAAACTTTGGGACACAATGAAGGCTGTCCTAATAGGGGAATTTATAACTGTAAGTGCCTATATTAAGAAATTAGAGAGTTCACAAAGAAACGGTTTAATGCTCTGCCTTAAGGCCATGGAAAAAGAAGAACAAGGCAAACCAAAAATCAGTACATGAGAATAAATCATAAAGATTAGCGCAGAAATTAATGAAATAGAAACCAAAAGGACAATACAAAGAATCAACAAAACAAAGAGTTGGTTCTTTGAAAAGATAAACAAGATTGATAACCCCTTAGCAAATTTGCCCAGAAGAAAGAGAGAACAGACAAAAATTAATAAAGTGAGAGATGAAAAAGGCACCATTACAACAGACAACAAAGAAATTCAGACAATTATAATGCCATACTTTAAGAATATATATACTTCTAAGTTTGAAAATCTGAAAGAAATGGATGATTTCCTTGATTCATATGACCTACCAAAATTAAATCAAGATGAGATAAGCCATTAAAATAGACCTACAAAAAGTACAGAGATCCAAGCAGTTATAAAAAGTCTCCCAACTAGCCGGGTGCGGTGGCGCACGCCTTTCATCCCAGCACTCAGGAGGCAGAGGTAGGAGGATCGCCATGAGTTCGAGGCCACCCTGAGACTCCATAGTGAATTCCAGGTCAGCCTGGGCTAGAGTGAGACCCTACCTCGAAAAACCAAAAAAAAAAAAAAAAAAAGTCTCCCAACTAAAAAAACCCCAGGCCCAGAAGGATTCACTGGCAAATTTTACCAGACCTTCATGAAAGAATTAACACCAATGCTTCTCAATCTTTTCCATAAAATAGAAAAGGAAGGAATTCTAGTGAATTCCTTCTATGAAGCTAGCATCAGCCTGATACCCAAACCAAGCAAAGACAAAACAAAAAAAAGAAAATTACAGACCAATCTCCCTCATAAACATAGATGCAAAAATTCTGAACAAAATATTGGCAAACAAAATCCAAGAATATATCAAAAAGATTATTTACCCCAACCAAGTTGGTGTTATACCAGGGATGTAGGGATGGTTCAACATATGCAAATCAATAAATATACTACATGATATAAATGGTCTGAAGGACATAAATATCTCATGATCATCTCAATAGGTGCAGAAAAAGCACTAGACAAAATTCAACATCCTTTCATGGTAACAGTATTACAGAAACTGGGACTAGAAGGAACATATCTCAACATAACAAAAGCTATTTATGACAAACCTACAGCCAATATAATACTAAATGGTGAAAGGCTCAAAGCTTTTCCACTAAATTCAGTAACAAAACAAGGGTATCCACTGTCCCCACTTTTATTTAATATAATACTAGAATTCTTAGCTATAGCAAGCAATAAGGCAAGAGACACTTATAAAAGGGGTACAAATTGGAAAGAGATCAAATTATCACTATTTGCAGATGATACGATTCTATACATAAAAGACCCAAAAAACACTACCAGCAAACTGTTAGCGCTGATAACCACTTTTAGTAATGTAGCAGGATGCAAAATAAGTACACAGAAATCAGTAGCTTTCCTATATACTAACAACAAACATGCAGAGGATGAAATCAGGGAATCTTTCCTATTCACAATTGCCTCAAAAAAAAAAATAATAATAAAGTACCTTGGAATAAACTTAACTAAGGAAGAGAAGGATCTCTACAGTGAGAATTTTAAAACACTCAAGTGAGAAATTGCAGAAGGCACAAGGAAATGGAAAGATATCCTATGTTCTTGGGTTGGAAGAATCAATATTGTGAAAATGTCAATCTTACCAAAAGCAATCTTCATGTTTAACGCAATCCTCATTAAAATTACAATGGCATTCTTCACAGGAATAGAAAAAAAAAATCCTAAATTTCATTTGGAAACAGAAAAAACCTCAAATAGCAAAAATGATTTTGAGCAACAAAAATAAGGCTGGTGGTATTACCATACCTGATTTTAAGCTATATTACAAAGCCATGGTAACAAAAACAACATGGTATTGGCACAAAGACAAAAATGAAGATCAATGGAACAGAATAATAGAGGACTGGGATGTTAATCCAGGCAGCTACAGTCATCTCTTTTTTTTTTTGGTTTTTCAAGGTGGAGTGTCACTCCAGCCCAGGCTGACCTGGAATTCGCTATGGAGTCTCAGGGTGGCCTTGAACTCATGGCAATCCTCCTACCTCTACCTCCCAAGTGCTGGGACTAAAGGCATGCACCACCATGCCCAGCTAGCCATCTCATTTTTTGACAAAAATGTCAAAAATATTCACTGGTGAAAGACAGCCTCTTCAACATGTGATGCTGGGAAAACTGGATATCTATATTTAGAAAGATGAAAATGGATCCTTATCTTTCTCCACACGCAAGAATCAAATCCAAGTGGGTCAGGGACCTTAATATCAGACCTGAAACTCTGATATTGCTAGAGGAATAGTTAAGGGGAAACCCTTCAACATATAGGCATAGGTAATGATTTTCTGAATATAACCCCAATTGCTCAGAAAATACAATCACTAATCAACCACTGGGATCTCATGAAATTACAAAGCTTTTGTACAGCAAGGGACACTGTGAATAGAGCAAGGAGACAGCCTACAGAATGGGAGAAAATCTTTGCTACTTACACATCTGACAGAGGATTTATATCCAGAGTATACAAAGAACTCAAAAAGACAGAACAATAAGAAAGTAAACAACCCAATAAAAAAATGGGCTATGGAACTAAATAGAGAGTTCTCACTGGAGGAAATGCAGATGGCATATAATCATCTAAAAAGGTGTTCTATGTCCCTAGCCATCAGGGAAATGCAAATTAAAACTACCTTAAGATTCCATCTCTCTCCCTTCAGAATGGCTACAATCAAGAATACAAATGACAACAAATGTTGGTGAGGATGTGGTAAAAGGGGAATCATTCTGCACTGTTGGTTGGAATGTAATCTGGTACAGCCATTGTGGAAATCAGTGTGGAGATTCTTGAGATAGCTAAAAATAGGTTTGCCATATGATCCAGCTATAGTACTCCTAGGCATATATCCTAATGACTCTTCTCACTGCCTTAGAGATGTTTGCATAACCATGTTTATTTCTGCTCTATTCACAATAGCTAGGAAATGGAACCAGCCTAGATGTCCATTCACAGATGAATGGATAATAAAGATGTGTTACATCTACACAATGGAATTCTATTCAGTGGTAAGAAAAATGAAATTATGAAAATTTGCAGTGAAATGCATGGATCTGGAAAGGATTATCCTAAGTGAGGTAACCCAGGCTCAGAAAGCCAAACATTGCATGTTCTCTTTTATATGTGGATCCCAGCTACAAATGTATAGACGTGTGTGATCTGGAACCAAAAATCAGTAGCAGTGGCCTATAAGCTAGAAAAAGGCTATAAGAGAGGGAGGAGAAGGAAGGTCTTAAGAGGATGGTATTATATATATGTAAGTAGAAAAAGAGATTACAGGGAGGGGAAATGCCTAAGCAAGATCAGGGGAATAGATTGTATAAAAGGCAGGGTGGAGGGTCAATCAAAATTCAAGATATTCTGAATAAGACATATGAAAATCTACTTTCTTTTTAAAAATTTTTAATTATTTATTTGGTAGCTACAGAGAGAGAGTGTGTGTGAGAGAGAGCAAGAGAGAGGATGGGCATGCCAGGGCTGCCAGCCACTGCAAACGAACTCCAGACGCAGCACCCCCTTGTGCATCTGGCTAGCATGGGTCCTGGGGAATCAAGCCTCGAATGGGGTCCTTAGGCTTCGCAGCAAGCGCTTAACCACAAAGCTATCTCTCCAGCCTGAAAATCCACTTTCCTAAATAATGGCACATCCAGAATACATAGATTGTTACTGGAAAATTTTCAATGCCTGTGATGGGATACCTTCAAGTGAGTTATTGGCCAGGAAGGTCCCTGTTGCCTCCAGAACATTACAGGCTATTGCCAAGGCCCTTGATTCCCTATGAGAAACAGATGGTAAGACCCTATTGCTGAAAACTTCACATGCCTGAGGGGCAAAGTCACTGAGAAATCAAATTGGTGCTGAGCAGAAAACCTTCTCCCTGTAGCCCAGCCAACTGAAGCTGGAAAAATCTTCACTGTATGCAGTCTCATGGGAGACAGAAATCATCAGTGGTGAAAACAGTGGACACTGGAAACCTCAAGTTTGGCCAGACAGGCCAAATGACTGAATGAGTGCAATAGTGGTATGTCTGCTCTGGGGAAAACCAACTCCTCTCTATGGGTGGGAATATGTGCCTGGTACTGAAAACCTAATCAAAAGCCTATGGCAGGGGAGGTCATGAGCCTTAGGGGTAGAAACCCTACTCTTGTCTGGATAAATGCATATATTATTTTCACCAACTTGCCCTGAAACACTACACTTAATGTTCATACTCATATATTAATGCTACTTTCGCTTCTGGTTGGAGAAGCTTCTCTTTTCAGATGGCGATTAACACTGGGATGACCCAAAAGGCAACATAGTGCTGAGAAGAAGGGATGGAGGAGTGTCCAGCATTGAAACATCTCATACCCACCCAGGCTCAGGGTCCATTGTGGAAGAGGTGGCAGACAGATAGTAAGAGCCAAAGGAAGGGTACCACTCCTTACTTACAGCAATCTGGACAGAATTTGGCCTCAATATCCAAGGCCTCACAGCGCCTAGTAATACCCATGCAAAACCCTCATAATAGGAGAAAAAGATGATGAGATCAAATTAAAAGAGGGACTAATGGAGAGAGGGAGGGGCTATGACAGAGAGCAGAGTTATGAAGGAGAAAGTGGGAGTGGGGAGTGGAGGGGAGGGAAATAACATGGTTTGTTGTGTGTAAGTATAGAAGTTGTCAATAAAAATATATATATTAAAAAAAACACCCAGACCATGAGGGACACACATTCAAATTTAAACTACCACACTTTGCATTAAAAAATTACAAAATAGGTCTGGAGAGATGGTTGATTGATTAAAGGTACTTGCTTGCAAAGCCTGATGGCTCAGGTTCAATTTCCCATAACCACATAAAGCCAGATGTAGAAAGTGGCAAATGTGTCTGGAATTTGTTTGTAGTGGCAGGAGGCCCCAGTGTGTCCATTTTTCTTCTCTTTATCTACCTCTGTCTCTGAAATAAATAAATAACAAAAATAAAATTATAAAATATGTATAAATACAAAATATATTTTATAAATTTTACTTGTGTATTTATTTGAGAGTGAGAGGTAGATAGATAGGTGGAGAGAGAGAGAGAGAGAGAGTGAGAGAAAGAGAGAGAGAGAAAGAGACAGAGAATGTTCACACTAATACTTCTAGCCACTGCAAATGAACTCCAGAAGCATACTGCATCTTGTGCATCTGGCTTATGTGGGTACTACAGAATCAAACCTGGGTCCTTAGGCTTCTCCTGCAAGTGCCTTAATCACAAGGCCATCTCTCCAGCCCCATACTATAAAATTTTAAACAAGATACGCATAAAGTAGAGTAATAAGTAACAGATTCTTATACATGTGGACACACATATATGTATGTACACACACTCTTTTTTTTATAGGAGCCATTATTAAAAGTTTGATGCAGAGTTAAGGAGATGGCTTAATGGTTAATCCACTTGATTGTGAAGCCTAGGGACCCAGGTTTGATTTCCCAGTACCCACGTAAGCCAGATATGCTAGGTGGCGCATGCATCTGGAGTTTGTTTGCAGGGGCTAGAGGCACTGGTGAGCCTATTCTCTATCTGTCTGGCTCTTCCTCTCTCTCTTTCTTAAATAAATAAATAGCAGACAAAGAATTTGATGCATACTCCTTTACTGCTTTTTTTTAGCTTTAGAATACATGTATTTATGTGTGTTGGACTAAGCATATTTTAAATGTAAATTCTACTTTTGTTTATGGCTTTAACCTAGTCTTTGTTTTAGTTTCTCTTCTTAATCACATTTCTGTGTACTTCTAAAGGTGACATATAAGGCAGGGACACATCATTTTAAGAAGCTAATATCAGTTCCAAATTATATGATAACACTATTCTGATATAACATACCCACTAAACCAAACTCGATAATTCTACCTTTTAAATTATTGATATGATGATTAATCAGACAGCTTGCACTGATTTTCATCTAAAAGGTTTTCCACATATAATTTTTTAAAATAGGTAAGTATCTTTCTTTTTGTATCAAAGCCTTCGATGGAGATAAAGACCTTTAGTGTATTTGGAAAAAAGCAATTAGAGAATGAAAACATTTTATTTTTTAGTTTTCTTGAACTCAATGTGGCATATAAATAATTGTTCAAAATATATAACAGTTGTGAAACATTGTAACATGCAAGGATACATATTTTCTGTTAATGAGATATGAGCTGATTCTTCTTTACTGATCATTGAATTATTTGTTCCACATATATTTCATTTGACCTTGAATATTAAGTCGTCACAAGAATTTTACCTCCACTATATCATTTAATTATAGAAATTATTCATATATGCTATTGTGCTTATTTTACCTTTGATTTATAAAGCTTAAAAACACTCAACCTCCCTTTGCAGCATATTTTTAATTTACTGTTTAACTGAATTAAAGAAATGATGGCAAGTTGAAGTCAGAACTAGCTGAGGAGTTTTGAGCCTAATATCACAGCAAGGTTCTTGTGAGGTATTCCTTCTAGTTAAATTTTATTCCTGGGTAACAATAACTTACACAGTCTGGTGAAGTTTATATGGAAACTAAGAAAGAAAAAATAATAATAAAACTTAGAACCCATTAAAGTTTCTAATTTTAAATGATGTTACAATTTCAGATTTGTGTTTTGTCCTCAGATGGAAATTTTAGATAAAATTTAGGTGCCTCTTAAAGTAATAATTGTTATTAATAGTATACATTATAAATATTTCTGATATGTCATTTATAGGCTACTATTAAGTGTATAAATATCTATAAAATTGTATTTATTATAATATAATAGTCCTATTAGTATATGACTTCTGCAAATTAACCACTGGGCCCCATAAGAGTCTGCTGATATGAGTATTAATTCTTTGTGTATTTATTAACCTCACCAATGTAGCAAAATTCATGGTCCTGTAGGGGCATCAAATAATGTGGGGATCACATAATTTAAATCAGGATTATAGATGATAAACAGGAAAAAGAAGTTTCCTAATTGTATTAGTTACTTACTTTGATGCAGTCACCAAATATCTAATAAAAAGTCACTTAAGGAAGGAAGGATTTATTTTGGACCATAGTTTGAGGTTATAGTTTATCATGGTGGAAAGATGTGGTGGCTGTGAAGGAGCTGATCATACTATATCCACATCAGAAAACAGAGTGGGATGCCTTTTTATTTTATTTTGTTTATTTATTTATTAGATATAGACATATTTAGTATATAAACACACATATTGGTACCATCTTTTCCCTCCTCCCTGCCCCTTTTCTGAAGAGGCCTTCATCCCTGGGGATGTAGGTCAACCCCATGGGGATTGTAGCTCATGCATTTTGGGGAGAGAGGCGAAGAAATATCTCTGCACAAAATGTCTCAACTTGTGGCTCTAACAGTCTTTCTACCCTCTCATCTGCAAAATTCCTGGAGCCCTGCTGGGATCATTGTAATTCTTCTTTAGTGATGGGCACTTAGGAACCTCTAGATCTTTGATTTGGTAGGTTTTGAGTGTCCTCAGTATTTATTTCCATCACCCTTGTGCTGATATCAGATTCACTAAGGAAGCAGCACTCTTCTCGTTTCCCCAATTCCTCTGTGCTTTCAGCTGGGGCCAGGGTGGGGTGCACTGGGCTGTTTATCTCCTTGGGTCCAGCTACTGTCTGAAAAAGAGAAGCAGATTTGCCAACAGACAATGAAGTCCGCACCAGTTAGATGGGACAATCATTATGAATTTAGAGGGAATTTAGAGGATGTTGACCCTCTTATAGTCTAAGGTTAGTGAGAGCTTGACAATAGAAAGCGGAATCATTATCTGGATATGATTCTGACTTATTTCCAAGTTCTAGATATGGTTTTCTTTTCACTTAGAAGATCTGTTAGCCAATTCAAGAGCAGTTGGTTACCCACCATGGCTGTGTGCCATTATTGCACTTGTGTGAGCATCATGTCAGCTTGTTTGCTTCTGAGTCGCTAAGACTTTGAGTTGCTTGGACACATGTTGGTTACTTTCCCCCAGTAGCTCTTGTGGTACCTTCTAGCACTAGATGGGCTAATTGGGATGCCTTTTAAAAAAATTTAATTTTTATTTGAGAGAGAAAGGGGCAAGAAAGACAGAGACCAGAGTTGAGGAAAGGAGAGGAGAGGAGAAAAGAAGAGAAGAGGTGTGCTAGGACCTTCAGCCACTACAAATGATCTCCAGATGCATGCACCACCTAGTGACCCTGTCTTATGTGGGTACTAGGGAATCAAACCTGGGTCCTTATACTTCTCAGGCAAATGCCTTAACCACTAAACTATTCTCAAGCACTGGAATGCCTTTTGTTGTTGTGCCTTTTTTTTTTTTTTTTTTATTCAGTATGTGTGGTGGTTTGACTCAGGTGTACCCCATAAACTTCGGTGTTCTGAGTGCTAGGTTCCCAGCTCATGGAAACTTGGGAATTAATGCCTCCTGGAGGCAGTGTATCACTGGAGGTGGGCTTATGGGTATTATAGCCAGTTTCCTCTTGCCAGTTGTTGCAGTCACTTTCCCATTGCTGGCAGAAATCACTTGATCAACAGCAGCTTGTGGGGGGGGGGAAGGTTTATTTTGGCTTACAGACTCAAGGGGAAGCTTCATCATGGCAGGGGAAAACAATGGCATGAGCAGAGGGTGGTCATCACCCCCTGGCCAACATAAGGTGGACAAAAGAAACAAAGGACTGTGCCAAATACTAGCATGGGAAAACTGTCTATAATACCCATAAGCCTGCCCCCAACAATATACCACCTCCAGGAGTCTTTAATTTCCAATTGCCATCAGTTTGGTAGACTAGCATTCAGAATACCTAAGTTTATGGGGAACACTTGAATCAAACCACTACACCAGTGTTTGGCACACTTTCCTGTTTCTGTTGTCCATCTGATGTTGGGTAGGAGGTGATATTCATCCTCTGCTCATGCCATCATTTTCCCCTACCATCATGGAGCTTCTCCTCAAGTCTATAAGCCAAAAATAACCCCCATTTATCCCAACAGGCTGCCCTTCATTGGGTGATTTCTGCCAGCATTGTAAAGCTAACTACAACAGTAAAGTTAGAACCACAAGTGGGGTTGCTGCTAGACACCTGACTGAGTGGCTTTGGCCTTTTTGAGCTGATTTTCAAGAGAACTGTAGAAGAATTTTAAATCTTTTTTTTTTTCTTTATTAGTTAGTTTTGTATTCAGCAAATACAGTCAGTTTGGTACCATTATTAGGCTCATCCGTGACCTACCCTCTCCCCTTGGCCCCTCCTTGTTGAGGTATATGGGTCATGAATTGTGGAGTTAGCCCAAAGTTATGGGTAAGCTAAATGTCTCTGCATATCATGACACAACATGTGGCTCTGACATTCTTTCCGCCCCCTCTTCTGCAAAATTTCCCTGAGCCATGTTGGGTTCATTGTTGGTCTGCTTCAGTGATGAGGTGTTGGGGGCCTCTGAGGCTCTGGCTCTCTGATTTGGTAGGAGTAGATTTTTCTCTGTGCTGATCTCCTTTCCCCTTCTGCTGGTATCTGGTTCATCAGGAAAACAGCCCCCTTGCTTGTTTCTCCAATTTTTCTTAGTTTCAGCCGGGGCCCTTTTGAGGTATGATGGGGTGGCTCTCTCCTTAGGATCTACATCAATCTGAAAAAGAGAAGCAGATAATCCAATGGAGAGTAAGTTAGCACCAGGACAAATGAGATAACCCTTACTTTTTTTTTTTTATAGAGAATTTAATAGGTGTAGGCCCTCTTGTAGCCCACAAATGATGGTAGCTTGATATTGGAGAGTGGGCTTATGTTTGGATACAGTTCTGACTTGTTTCCCAGCTCCAGCTATGGGTCCCATACCGGTGAGGGGATCAGTTAGCCAAATTGAGAGCAGTTGGTTCCCCACCATGGCTGTGTGCCACCACTGCACTTGTGTGGGCATCACAACAAGTTATTTGCTGCTAAGTAGGTTAGACCATGCGTTGCTTCGACAGATATTGGCCATTTTCCCCCAGTCGCCCATGTAGCACCTTCTGGCACTAGACGCACTGACTGTCTGGGGACTGACTGTCTTCCAACTTCCAGCCATGCCATTCTAATTTGCATGTCAATCACATAAGGTGTCTTCAGCAGTAGGGTCTTACCACGAGCCTTTGATGGGTCATCAAGTACTCTGACAGAAATCTGTCTGTCTTTTAGGAAACCTTGTAGGTATCTCTGAACAAAAGCTCATTGTGGATGATAGCCCCATGCTGGTTCTGGGAGTTACAGGTCAGTGCCCACTAAGAAAATGAGGAAAAAGTAACTAATATACAAGAGTTAGAGATAAGAGAGAGAGAGAGGGGGAAGGGGAGGGAGGGAAGATGTAGAAGATTAAAGTTAGTCCTGATCCTACCCTCTCCAGTGTTTTGTGGTCAGGTGTTCCCTGTAAGGGCCTGGTGAAGGATCAGCCATTTGGTCTGTCTTTTAGTGAGTAGACTGTTTGGGTGTAGATTTGTGTTTCCCACCCCTTTGATGCCCTCCCCTCCCTCCCCTTCCATCCTAGTGTCGAGTGTAGGAGATGCTTGCTGGGTATGTAAGGTATCTTGGGTAGATTCAGGTTAGGTGCTGTAGATGAGTGAGACTATGTGGCATTTTTTTTTTCTGTGATTGGGTAAGTTCACTGAGAATGATCTGTTCCAGGTTCAACCATTTTTCCTCAAATTTCATTGTGTCATTTTTTCTTACTGCTGTATAGAATTCCATTGTGTAGATATACCACATCTTCGTTATCCATTCTTCTAGTGATGGACATCTGGGTTGATTCCAGCACTTAGCTATTACAAATTGAGCCGCTATAAACATGGTTAAGCAAATCTCTCTAGCCTGTGGTTTGAAGGTCTTAGGGTAGATGCCCAGTAAGGGAATAACTGGGTCTGTTGGTATCTCTATACTCAGCTTTTTCAGAAGTCTCCATATTGCTTTCCAAAGTGGTTGTGCCATCCTACATTCCGACCAACAGAGGATGAGTGTTCCTACTTCTCCACATCCTTGCCAGCATTTATTTATTTTTATTTTGTTTTATTTTATTTTTTTTGGTTTTCGAGGTAGGGTCTCACTCTAGCCCAGGCTGACCTGGAATTCACTATGGCGTCTCAGGGTGGCCTCGAACTCACAGCAATCCGCCTACCTCTGCCTCCCAGTGCTGGGATTAAAGGCGTGCGCCACCACGCCTGGCGTGCCCGCATTTATTTTTATTTGATTTTTTGATGTTTGCTATCCTTATTTGGGTAAGGTGGAATCTCATAGTTGTTTTAGTTTGCATTTCTCTGATGATTAGGGATGATGAACATTTTCTTAAGTGTATGTTTGCCATTTGTATTTCTTCCTCTGTGAACTGCCTGTTCAGCTCTTTGCCCCATTTTGTGAGTGGGGTGTTTGACTTCTTACTGTTTAGATTTTCGAGTTCTTTTTAGATTCTAGAGATTAGGCCTCTATCAGTTGGATAACCCGCAAATATTTTCTCCCATTCTGTGGGTAATGTATTGGCTTTGCTTATTGTATGCTTGTCTGTAAAGAAACTCTTCCCCTTCATGTGATCCCATTGGTTGAGTGACAGTTTAAGTTCATGAGCTACTGGGGTTTTGTTCAGGAAGTCTTTTTCCATTCCTATATCATGGAAAGTACTTCCTAAATTTTCTTCCAGTAGTATACAAGTTTCCTGTCTTATATTTAGATCTTTAATCCTTTTGGACTTGAGTGTAGTGCATGGTGAAATGTGTGGATCAAGTTTCAGTTTCCTGCATATGGTTATCCAGTTTGTCCAGCACCATTTGTTGAAGATGCTGTCTACTTTCCAGCCTATATTGTTTGGGCCTTTATCGAATATCAAGTAGCTATAGTTGCTTGACCCAAACTCTGGGTCCTCAAGTCTATTCCTTTGATCTATACTCCTGTTTTTATGCCAGTACCATGCTGCTTTTATTACCATGGCTTTGTAATATAGCTTTAGATCAGGTATGGTGATGCCTCAGAGGTATTTCTTTTGCTGAGGATATGTTTGGATATGCAAGGCCTTCTGCCTTTCCATATGAAATTTGAGATCATTTTTTCTATCTCTGTGAAGAACACTGTAGAGATTTTAATTGGAATTGCATTAAATCTGTATATTGCCTTTGGTAGGATTGTCATCTTCACAATGTTAATTCTGCCTATCCAGGAACATGGGAGGTCTTTCCATTTTCTCAAGTCGGCCTCAATTTCTTTTTTGAGTGTTTTTATGTTTTCGTTGTATAGATCTTTCACTTCCTTGGTTAACGTTATTCCAAGGTATTTTTTTTTTTTTTTTTTTGCAATTGAAAATGTGACTATGTCCCTTATTTCTTTCTCTGTATCTTTGTCATTTGCATAAAGGTAGGCTACTGATTTTGTGCATTGGTTTTGTATCCTGCTACTTTGCTATAGGAGATAATCACCTTCAGGAGTTTTGGGATGGAGTCTCTCGGGTCTCTTACATATATAATTATTTCATCAGTGATTAAAGCTACCTTAACTTCATCCGTTCCAAATTGTATCCCTTTTATTTCCTTCTCCTGTCTTATTGTTTGAGCTAGGACTTCCAGTACTATATTGAAAAGCAGAGGTGAGCATTGAAAACCCTGTCTTGCTCCTGATCTTAATTGGAATTCCTCCAGTCTCTCTCCATTAAGTATTATTTGGGCCTTAGGAGCTTCGTATATTGCCTTTATTATGTTAAGATATGAACCAACCATGCCAATTGTCTCCAATGTTTGAACATGAAATGATGTTAAATCTTGTCAAAGGCCTTTTCTGCATCTATCTAAATGATCATGTGGTTTTTATGTTTAACCTTGCTTATGTGGTGTATTACATTGACAGATTTCCGTATTTTGAACCACCCCTGTGTTCCTGGAATGAATCCCACTTGGTCAAGGTGGATAATGCTTTTGATGTGTTGTTGGATTCAGTTTGCAAGGATTTTGATTGGGATCTTTGCATCTAAATTCATCAGGAAAGTAGGCCGGTAGCTTTCTTTTCTTGTGGCATCTCTGCCTGGTTTTGGAATTAGGGTGATGCTAGCTGCATAAAAGGAGTTGGGTATCTTTCCCTGTTCACCAATTGTGTGGCATAGTTTGAGGAAGATTGGTTTGAGTTCTTCTATGAAGGTTTTATAGAATTCAGCTGAGAAGCCATCTGGTCTTGGACTCTTCGTTTTTGGGAGGTTTTTTATTATTTTTTCAATCTCCATGAGTGTGATGGGTTGATTGAGGTGATTAATCTGCTCTGTGTTTTGCTTTGGTAGAAGGTATGCGTCCAAGAATTTATCCATCTCCTCCACATTATCCAGTTTTGTGGAGTAGAGGTTTTTGAAACATGTCCTGATGATTCTCCCAATTTCACTTATGTCTGTTGTGATCTCTCCTTTTTCATTTTGAATTTTGTTAATTTGAAGCTTCTCCTTTTTCTGCTTGATCAGATTGGCCATGGGTTTGTCAATCTTGTTTCTTTTTTCAAAGAACCAGCTCTTTGTTTTTTCAATTGTCTTAATTGTTTCCTTCGTTTCCAGTTCATTGATTTCTGCTCTTATTTTAATTATTTCTTTCCTTCTAGAGCTCTTTGGGTTGGATTTTTCTTGTTTTTCCAGTGCCTTTAGGTGGATGGTTAGGTCATTGATTTGGGACCTTTGTATCTTTGTTATGAAGGCATTGAGTGCTATGAGTTTTCCCCTGAGGACCGCCTTCATTGTGTCCCATAAGTTTTGGTACGATGTGTTCTCATAGTTGTTCAATTTCAGAAATTTTGCAATTTTATTTTTCATTTCATCCACTATCCATTTATTGTTTAAAAGTGTGATGTTCAGTTTCCAGGTGCCATTGGGATTCTTGGTGGATCTTTTGTTGTTGATTTCTAGCAATATAGCATTGTGATCTGATATCATGCAGGGAATTATGTCAATCTTCCTAAATATGTGGAGGCAGTCTTTGTGACCCAGTTTATGGTCTATTTTAGAGAATGTTTCATGGGCTGGTGAGAAGAATTTGTAATCTGTGGATTTGGGATGGAAGGTTCTGTAGATGTCCGTTAGGTCAAAGTGATCTATGGTTTTGTTGAGCTCTCTTACTTCCCTGTTGAGTTTCTGTTTGGATGATCTGTCTATTTCTGATATTGGTGTATTGAAGTCCCTAGCTATGATGGTGTTTGTGGTTATTTCTGTTTTATTGTCTAGTAGGTTTTATTTTATGAACTGTGGTGCCCCTGTGTTTGGTGCACACAGATTTATGATTGTAATATCCTCTTGATGGATCGTTCCCTTCATAAGTAGGAAGTGGCTTTCTTTGTCTTTTTTGATTATTTTTGGTTTGAAGTCTATTTTATCCGATATTAGTATAGGTACACCTGCTTGTTTCTTATTCCCATTTGCTTGGAATACTGTTTTCCACCCTTTCACCCTGAGGAGATGTCTGTCTTTAATGGTGAGGTGGGTTTCTTGAAGGCAAGAGATTGAGGGGTCTAATTTTTTGACCCATCCTGTTAGCTTGTGTCTCTTGGTGGGTGAATTAAGGCCATTAATATTTAGGGTAATGACTGTGAGATTTGATTTGATCCCTGCCATATTGTGATGGTAAATGTGGGTTGGTGTTTTCATGCACGTTGAAGTTTTTTGTGCCTACTCTGAATTTGGTTGTTGTGATTTACTTCTTGTATGCAATTGTGTTTGATTATTTTTTCTTCTTTGTGGAGAATTTCCTGAAATACTCTGTAGGTTTGGTTTTGTGTTCATATAATTGTAAAGCTGAGTTTTCTCATGGAATGTTTTTCTTTCACCATCTATTATGAGGGATACTTTTGCTGGGTAGAGTAGTTTGGGTTGGAAACCATGGGTTCTTAGACTTTGCAGTGTTTCATTCCAGGCCCTTCTAGCTTTCAGGGTTTCCATTGAGAAGTCTGAAGTAATTCTGATGGGGTTACCTTTGAAGGTGGTGTGCTGTTTTTCCCTAGCTGCTTTTAGGATTTTCTCTTTGGTGTCAATGTTTAGAGTCTTAATGATAATATGTCTTGGAGAGTTTCTCCTGTGGTCCAGTCTGTTTGGAGTTCTACTGGCTTCTTGTATCTTGATGGGCCTTTTTTTTAAGAAACTGGGGAAGTTTTCTTCAATTATTTTGTTAAATAAGTTCTCCATGCCTTTGTTCTGAATTTCTTCTCCTTCTGGTATTCCTATGATCCTGATATTAGGACGTTTAAGTGTATCCCACAATTCCCTCATGTTCTGCTCACAGGAGCTTTTGAACTTACTGAAATTTTTGAACTCTCTAACTGTTTCTTCCATCTTGTCTTCCAGATCAGAGTTTCTATCCTCCACTTGGCTGACTCTGTTCTTCAGAGCTTCTAGTGAGTTTTGCACCTGTTCAATTAAGTTTTCATTTTCTATTACTTTTCTATGTATAATATCCATCCCTCTGTCAAGCTCCCTTTTCACATCATTTTCTGATTTTCTTGATGATTCTTGGAGTTCATCGTTGCTTTTCTTTATGTCTTCATTTAGCATGGCCAGCTGATTTTTGAGGTCTTCTTCTTTTTTTTTTTTCACTCTCCCTCAAATCTCTTAACTCTCTGAAATCCTTCCAATTTCTTATATAATCCTTCCAATTTCTTATCTATTAGTTCTAGTTTAGTGATGGCAGAATCCACATGGTTATTGGCCCTTTGTTGCTTTCCTGCAAGTTCTACCAGTGGGTTGGTCAGGGTTGCATTGCTCATAGCTTCAATTTGGTGTTCTGGTCCTATTGGTTCTTCTATGTTTTGGTTAGATGTATTCATTGTGGGACTGGGTGATCTAACTTGATTTTCTTGCATTTGAATTTTCATGTTATTTCTTTTGCGCTGTGTTCTGCCCATGACAGTGTATGGGCAGTTAGGTGGGTGCATCATCCTGGGCTGAAGAACAATGGGAATCTTATGCAGCCTGTGCTTTGGCTCTCACTTGCCAAAGCCGCCTATCTACTGCCTGGCAGGGGCACCAAAGTTGCCTGAGTTCTCCAGTGGTAATGTGCGAAAGCTGCCTGCGTTCGAGCTAGGAGTGGGACTGAGGCACCAAGCACTGATGCAGCCCAAACTCTGTCTGGGAACACTGAGACCCAGAAGCAGTCTTCGGTCCCCCCCCCCCCACAGTTCAGTGGCAGCCAGCCGGCACGGTAGACAGGTAGGGGATTGCACCTGAGGTGGCTCAAGGAAGAGACACAGTCTGGGCTCTCATGGTAGCTGCTGTGGGACTGGGCTCACTCAGTAAGTGGGCAAGTGGACGAGAGTGTGGAGCAGTCTAAGCTTCCACATGCAGGGAACAATCGGTGTGCGGTGGCAGAAGTGCTGGCGCCGGCGAAGCAGCGGCGGCAGCTTAGGTGCTGTGCACATGGCAGTTATTTGGGGTGAGGGGTGGCTACCCGCCTGTGAGGGGATCTGCAATTCCCTGTTCCCCTGCCTCTGTGCCCTCCCAGATTTCTCTCCCCTAAAAGCCACTGTGTACCCTTAATATCTTGCCTTTCTTTCCCCGGGATTTGCAGCGCAGCTAGGCAGTAGCCATCTTGGCCGGAAGTTGAATTTTAAATCTTGTCCTAAGAAACAGCTTGCTATGCTATAATTACTATTCTGATCAGAGTTGAAAGACTTGAATGCAGTAAGAATTAAGGACTCTGACTGACTGTGACTTTGGCTTATGAAGGTGAGAAAGAGCATTGTCTGGACTGGGCTAGCAGCAGACTGTGTGATAGGCTTTCTGTTATGTCCCTGTCCTCAGAATTTGTGCAGAGTTGTATTGTGTAGAAATAAACTGATGTGAGCAGAGGGATAAGGCCCAGAAAAAAAAAAAAATCTTAAGGCTATAACTTCTGTCCATTCTCCTACAATTATATGGGAGATTACAAACTTTGAGATTGGGTCAGCTGACCTGCATTGGGGCAACATGAAAAATGCACTTTTTTGAAGGGGTCTGAATGCTCCAGGAGTGTCCTTTTCTTCAAAGTCTGCTCTTTCCAACCAATCCAGATTAACAATTTGGCACCCCACCTGGTATTTTGGAATATAAGAAATGCAGGAAAGAGAGTGTCATTGAATTTGCAACATGATCTTGTGTTTTGGAAATGGTCATGGGCAGTGTGGAGCAGGATTGCTGGGTGCCTGCATGCAGACCCAATGGAGCTCTCAAAATGGACACTGGATTGCAATAGAGACCAAGTGGAGATGCTGCGACCATGAGGTGGCTGCTAAGGAAAGCTTCCCACCCCATATGAAATGTTGCAGGACTGTGAGTAGCCTAGCTGGAGGGGCAGCATTGGAACTCCAGAGACTTGTTGCTGGTTAGAATTATCAGACTTCAGGACTTGTCACTGACTAGAGTTGTTGGACTTGGAGCTATAGAATGTGATGTTTTCCCTGTTTAAATCTTGTATTGGTTGCATATTTCTTTGTTATCCCCAGTGCCATCTTTTGTAATATGAGTGTTTAGTCTGTGCCATTATGGGTTTTGTGGGGATTTTTTGGTATTATGACTCAGGTAAAAGACCTTGGATTACAGGGTTATTTGAACATCTTTGGGACTGATAGAACTATGGGGACTTATAAGGAGAAACCTTTGGCCAAAACTGCTGCCTGTTCAGGTGCGATTATATGAGAGATTATAACTATTGAGATTTTGCCAGTTGAACTTCTTCAGAATCCTCTTACATATATGCTGAGATAGGTTCTTTGTCAGTCATTGTAAATACAAGCATGTTGAGAATGAATATTATTCATCATACCAATGAGAAAGAAATCCCCAAAAGAATAATATAGCAAGAATGAGGATACGTTATCAGGTCTAGTTTTAAATTGGAAATCATAAATTGAGAACAAAGGTGGATAAAATCATGATAATACTTCAAAGTCACCCAACATAGGAAATATGGTAAATATATATTAAAGTCCCTTCTTGATGGCTGTTCATAATATGACTTAATTCTTTTGTTCATTTTTTTTTATTTATCTGAGAACAACAGAGAAAAGAGAGAGAGAGAGAGAGAGAGAGAGAGAGAGAGAGAGAGAGAGAATGGGCGTGCCAGGGCCTCCAGCCACTGCAAATGAACTCCAGATGCCTGCATCCCTTGTGCATCTGGCTAACATGGGTCCTGGGGAATCAAGTCTCAAACTGGGGTCCTTAGGCTTCACAGGCAAGCGCTTAACCGCTAAGCCATCTCTCCAGCCCAATGTGACTTAATTTTTAAACATGTTTCTATTTTGAAACTCTGTCAATGGTGCTATAATGATGCTGATCAAGAAGGTGGAAAATAGAGCTGTGAAATATTCAACATTTATTAGAAGGGTTTTAAAAATGCTTCATTGTGGATTGAGTGTGAAATGTCTTCCATAGCTTGGTGTGTTTGTAATTAAGCCTCATACTAATCCCCAGCTGGTGGAGTGTTGGGTGCTAGAAACTTACCAGAGGAGGTGTGTTTCTGGGGGCACGCTTTAGTTAACATAACCCAGCTCTAAACCCAGTATTCAGACTACTTCCTTCTTGCTTCTGTGGAAATGTGACACCAAGCTGCCAGCTTCTTCTATACTTTCCATGCCACGATAAAACTTTCCCTCAAAACTGTAAACCAAAACAAACCTTTTCCTTCCATAAGCTGCTTTGGTCAGGTTTCTTTTTCAGAAATGAAAAGGTAACTCCCATAAACTTCAACTTCATCCTCTTTCATGTTCCACTTGATATACATACATGTGTATATATATATATATATATATATATATATATATATATATATATATATGTATATATATTATTTTTTGACGTAGGGTCTCACTCTAGCCCAGGCTGACCTAGAATTCACTATATAGTCTCAGGGTGGCCTTGAACTCATGGTGATCCTCCTACCTCTGCCTACCTAGTACTGGAATTAATGGCATGTGCCACCATGTCTGGCCTAATTTATTTTATTACCTACCTCACCTCAGTTCTCTGGAAGGTCCTAGGTAATTAGTAGAAAGATAGAGAACATATAAATAATTATTTTAGAGCACTCCTTAAACAGTGGAGTGTAGTAAGAGTTCTTATGGGAGATATTATTTAGCATTCCCTTATTGCTTCTAGTTTTTTTTCCAAGTATAGGACAAATGTTTAGGAAGACCCAATAGATGTCAAATAGTATGTCCATCTTCTAAAACAACCATGACCCAAGTTCACACTGAGGGATAAAAGAGAAAGCTCTCACAAAAATTGTAAACACTTTCTGTATGCTTGTTGCATTTTAAAATCCAGTGTGAGAGACTTAACTCTGCATTATAGATGTGAGTGGCACAATCCATAGAGTCAGAATGCTTGGAGTTTAAAACCTGGCTCTGTTACATGATGTTATCAAAGTGATACCAAGTCTTATTTGCTTCAGTGAATTGAAGAAAATAAAACCATGGCTGATAGGGTTGTTGTGACCATGAAATAAGTAAATGTATATTTAGTTACTTATGTAGCACCCAGAAGTTAAACCAAAACATTGCCAACAAATTAGCAATTATTTCAATAACTTGCATATCTACCTTATTCACTACCTAAAATCTTTCATTTCTTTCTTCCATTCTACCAGGTAAAGCCTGAACTCTTTGGTTTAACAGTTAAGGCTTTTATATTCTGCATCCCTTTTTATTTTCAACCAGTGTTCGTGCAAAAAAACAAACAAACAAAAAAAAGATATGTGCATGTATACAACACCTACTACTGAATATAGCTTCACAAACTCCCCACCATATCTTAGTAGTTTTTTTTCTCCAAAGCAATATATTTACATAAAAGCTTCCTTTATATAGATTACCTTTTCCAATCCCCCACCCTGTTCCACATAGTACATGCATTATAACCCGGTTCAGCTGGGCATGGTGGTGCACACCTTTAATCCCAGCACTCGAGAAGCAGAGGTAGGAGGATCATCATTAGTTCAAGGCCACCCTGAGACTACATAGAAAATTCCATTTCAGCCTGAGCTCAAATGAGGCCCTACCTCAACCTCCCCCCCCCCAGAAAAAAACCCAGATCAATTCTTATATACTATTGCAAGCCTTCTTTCTTCTCTATAATTTTATTTTTTCCATTACACTCTCATGCTTATATTTTATGCTTATATTTCACTATTTCACTGCTATAATCTGTTTTATATAATTGATTAAAGTGTACTCCTCTGTCTCAAATCATTCATTTACATGAATTTGAGTAATTTAAGTGCTCATGTCTAGCATTGATCACATTTCCTAAGACATACCAATTTAACAATATTTTCAGAAAAAAAATGGAAATTAAAAGCATGGAACACCTGTATAAAGTCTGAGAAATGTTAATAAGCTGGTGTGTAAACTGATTCTGCATCATCTTGACTGTGCTCTGGACTGGTAATTACCCACCCCCAAGCTGCAGGAAATTAATGCTTATTGTGTAAACCACTGTATCTGTGGCATTTTCTCATAGCAACACAAGGTATCTAAGAAAAACAAGTTAGCTGCACTTTTCATACTTTGTGGAAATATGTTACTTTTGTTGAAGGAGCAGTTTTGTGTTTGGAATCTTTGAACAGAGCCTGTTAACTGCTTTGATGAAAAAGTAGAAGTGGATCTAGGAAACACTTTGGTGATCAAATGGTCAAGGGAAACTAAAGATAAATATAAGAAACCTAGTTTATAATTCTGTATGTACTGAATAACTATGTGTAACTGATTAGCTTTCAAAGAATACTAGGTAGGCTGTATCTTACATTGAACCTCAAATTCCGTGTGTGATGTTTCACATTTGTAAAGTGCTTTTTCCTGGGACTTCCCTTTATTGCTTATCAGTTAATGTGATTAGCCCTCTTAGGTGTGACCTAACAAGTTTGAATATTTTGGTGGTGTTCCCCAGATATTTCTTTCTTTTTTTTTTTTTCTTTTTCAAGGTAGGGTCTCACTGTAGCCCAGGCTGACCTGGAATTTACTATGTAGTCTCAGGCTGGCCTTGAACTCACAGGTGATCCTCCTACCTCTCCTACCTCTGCCTCCCAAGTGCTGGGATTAAAGGTGTGCACCACCACACCCAGCTCCCCAGATATTTCTATGAACTGCCATTCCTTAACTGTGCTAATAAGTTGTTTATTCATTCTGAAATTGCAGCCAACTTTTGAGTTATCAACAGAAACATTAAGACTAAAAACTAAGGGAGTACTGCGATTCCAAATAAAGTTTATAATTATTCATTAACTGACAGGAAAAGGAATATCCAAACATATCAAATGCATATGTGTGTGTGTGTATGTGTGTGCGTGTGTGCATTTGAGCAAAGTTATTGACCTGGGAACTTTTTAATATCATTGCAGTTTGAGCAATTAGTCATGTATTCATACATTATTCAGGTCATTTACGATAATTAAAATAATGCAACACTTCCAATGATTAATAATTGGAAGTTTCACAAAAGTAAATTTTCATTTATAAAGATCATCAAGGGTTGGAGAGATGGTTTAGCAGTTAAGGAGTTTGCTTGCAAAGCCTAAGAACTCATATTCAAATTTCAAGGCCCCACAAAGCCAGATGCATAGTGACACAAGTGCTCAGTGCACAAGGGGAAGCACACATCTGGAGTTCATTCACAGCAGCTGAAGGCCCTGGTGGGCCCATTCACTTTCTCTCTCTCTCTTTCTCTCTCTTTCTCAATGTATCTCTCAAAATAATGAAAAAAAGAAACTGAAAAATCATCAGATTGATAGTAATCAATGTTTAATTTACTCCTATGTAAAATTAACTGAGTAAAATTATCTACATCGATGAACAAAAAGACACATTTTTAAGAGTTCTGACATGAAAGGAATAGCACAGTAGCTTCCCATCCATGTAATAGTTCAGAGACATATCTGTTTATTTTGAGCTAAAGGGGCAGTGTACCTGATAACTTGCCTCTTTGCTTGGAAAATAGTATGCATCCTTCAAAATAGATACTCTAGACCTACTCTATAATTCCATTCCTTAGATTTTACTTACCATTTCAGAAATCAATACTTTTACTCCGATTTCTTTTCTATTTATCCTTTCCTTCACACACACACACACACACACACACACACACACACACACACACACAAATCTAGTCTATAGTGCTTTCCTTAGTACCAGCTCTGAGATGGGATATCTGTGTGTTGCTAGGAAAAAGTATAACATAACTTAATATTTATTGCAGGAATGACAACTGAGGAATGAAATGCTTCTTACATTGCATCTGAATAATCCCAGATGAGGATCATTTTCATGCTTAATCAGTAGCTCGATTTACTATATCTTGTGTTGTTTGTTTTATATTTTTTGTGGTATGATGGTCTTATAATAGTTTTTAGCTCTAAAGGATGCTGTTGTTTGTTTTTAATAAGATATCAGCATGCAGTAAAACTGAACAGATGCAATATAAAGTGCTGATCTATGTTACAGATCTCCATAAACTTCCATTCCTATTTCACAGGAATGAAAGCCAGTGCAATTGTAAGAATAATCTAAGTTTTTATAACCAAACACTATCACCTTCTTCCATTTTACAGAAAACATTTTCTTTGATAAGAAAGCCTCCATTTTTATTTCAATAGAGGAAAAAATGTCTCTCATGGGCCAATATCTGCAGACATTTCTTTGAATATCTCACACTTACCATGATAGATTTAGCAGATTCTACTAGCTGCAAGTCAAAAAATTAACATTGAAGTTCTCTGCATATAGTAGACATTAATGCACCTTTTCTTCAATGAGCTACTTTAGCATATGGGACATAAAGTTCCACTATATGATTATGTCTTGAGCTAGCTGAGTTATAGGCACTTCAAGTTCTTTTTGGATGGTAGATTTTAAATAACACTGTTCAAAGTAATTTAAAATGTTCTCCTGACTTCTGGAGGGGTACTGACTCAAATTTTCAAGAAGCATCAATAAAGCTTGCTACAGAAGCCAAAAAATTAAATATTCTTTAAAAATATTTTTAAGTATTTTTAAAGGAAAACATATTTAAATAAATGTGAAAATAAAGAATTGGTTAACCATGAAATCTTGTGGTGCTGTAAGTTGGAGGACTTTTTGTTATGTTAACACTGGAAACACAATTATTACAAAATTCACAGATTAAGTTTTACATGGCATTTGTAGTGGCTTAACAGTTAAATGTAGTAAACCCAGTAGCGCCATCTCAGTATAACAGAACAGAAATAACAACAAATTCTTTATAGAGGAAGAAAAACAAAGGCACTGGAGATAACTGAACCAAAAGGTAGTTAGTGATCCAGGAGGTCCAACTGGTTTGAGAGATGAAAAACTTGTTATTCAGTAGTTTCTGGCCAGCAAAAAGTCATTCCTTTTAGAGTAACCTTCACCTAAACAAATGTAGGAGCCAGATTAGCACTTAAATGAACTGTGAAGGGAAAAGAGAACAATCATGATGGGCAAAACAAGATGTTACAAATTGTGAAGTAAATGGAAAAAGAATGATGTGCACCCACAGTCATATCTGAAATTCTCTTCCGTATGTTTGCAGTTCCCTGGGTGAGGATGCTCAGTAGAAATGCAAGGTCTGGTGTTTGTAGATGCATTTTTCTGTAGGGGACAATGAACTTGATGTTTGGAAATTCCAAAAGAATTTGAAGAGAGAAAATAATTACAGAGAAAAGAGTAAGTGAAAGTGATAGATTTTGATGACTTCTTAAACTGTAGGATGGTGAGGGAGAGACCTCAATAACCAAGTAGCAAGGAATGGTCTGGATTTTATAGAATTCAAGAAATATTTCTGCAGTTTTAATTCTAGGGGGCATAAACAAAAGTGTATAGATGAACAAATGGGGCAATCCCTTGAACATTTGGCTTTCATTGAAGACCATAGCAAGATCTTGTTTTCATAGAAAGACTAAACTGAACTAAAGAAAGTCCAACTTTAGAAAGTCCTGCACCTTTCCATAATTGTATCGGGATGATTTATCAAGATGTTCTAAGTGAGCATGAAGATTAGTCCTCTATTGAGAAAGTCTCATCAATACAATTTACTATGTAAAGCCTGACATTTACTGAAAATTAGCAGATATGTCCAAAAATAGATAAAAACCAAGATTAGAATATAAATTACAACAAATAAATCCACAGATGACCTGGACATTTTAACTTCTTATAAATAATGGACTGTGATGCTTGGAAGATGGCTCAAAGCTTAAAGACATTTGCTTGCAAGCTTGCTGGCCAGAGTTTGATCCTCTCCAGCTACTGATATAGAATTTTGGGGTTTAGGAGGGGTCCCCCAAATTTATGAACCCTAAGTTTGGGTTCTGTTATACCTTTAACAAGGAATTGATAAAGACAGATGTTTATTTATGGAGAAATCACCAATTGTAGTGTTTATTTAAGGGAGAAATCACAAATTGTGGAGCTTATTTAAGGGAGATTGGGATCTAGAAAGGGTAGAACAGAGTTTTAAACACATGGGAAATAGGAAAGATGCACTTAGGTGGAAAATATTGTATAGTTCATAAGGTTTCTTTAAGAGAAATTAAAGTTTTATAAGGAAAGACTGTGTAGTAGAGCCACAAGCACAAAGAGGATAGAATTCAGGAGCTTGTGTAGGGAGATTTAGAAGGAACACCCATGGCCTCTGACATGTGCTTTACCCATGGAAGAAAGTTAAAAGACCAAATGGTGGTGACATAAGGGAGAATAGTAGAGAGAAACTATAAAAGCAGAGGCCAAAAAATTCCAAGGAGAAATGAATTATGAAGACAGTTGCATTCATGGTTATCCTGAGTTTAAAGAAATTACACAGGCAGCAGTCCTAGAGTTAGTGAAAGCACCCACATGGTGGATATGGAGTGTAAGGGAAATATGAGCATGGTAGATTCAGAGACCAGAGGAAAATCATGCTTGTAATCAAAGTGAGAAGTTACTCCAAACTATAAAGCAGAAGCAAGCAAAAAATTCCCCCAGACCAAGAAACAGTGTTATGCTCTTCACCCTCTCATAGCCATGTTGGGTGAGTTAGAAGCCATACTCAAGTGTATCCCTGTGATCCAAGCAAAGAGAGGCAGGTATAACTGAGCAGAGGCAGAAAAGCAGAGTGGAGCAGGACAAGAGCTAGTGACAGAAAGAAGAGAGCAGCCTTTATAGGCAAGGGGAAGACCTCAGTGGTCTGGAGATTAGGGGGTTGGATCCCAGAGCCAGGCCATGTGAGCCAGTCCACCTGTAGCAGTCAACTTTACATTGCTGGAATGAACCTCCACACCAGACATTTTATGGGAGGAAGGGATTTACTTGAAGCTTAGAGATCAAGGAGAAGTTCCATAATAGTAGAAGAAAGTGCCCTCTTTCACAGGTCCACACAGGAAGAAATATTACCACCACCACACCATAAGCAACCACACTCCAGGAAACCCCAGGCAGAACTCAAGCACTCTGCATATCTCTGGCTGGAATCCAGATCTGCCCCCAACACACCTTAGGGCTGGACCCTAGGATCCACACACAGTGATATCAAGATACAAGCTTGAATAAAATTCCTGAATCTATTGAGGGGCATACATTCAAACTATCATACCACCTGAGCCAACCAGTCAGCTCATTTGGGCCTTTTATCTAGGTAGCTTGCATCAGAGGGTGCTGAAGATCAGTCTTGATCATACACAAATTCCAATTTTGCCAAGAGTTCCATTCTTGTGTCAGGATGAGGTGTCATTTGGGTGGCATCTCCTATTTCTCTCTAGGCATCGATTTCTAACTGAAACTACTTAAAAAGAGTTAGCTTCCTCTTTTCCTCCTTAATTACTACATAAAAGCCAGATGCAAAACCAGGCATGGTGGCATGCACCTTTAATCCCGGCACTCTGGAGGCAGAGGTAGGAGGATTGCCATATATTCGAGGCCACCCTGAGACTACATAGTGAATTCCAGGTCAGCCCTGAGCTACAGTGAGATCGTAAGTCAGGAAAAAACAAAAACAAAAACAAAAAACAAGCCAGATGCAAAGTGGCCAACCTAGCTGTTTTCCCAACATGCCTAGGGCATGTGGAGGTGGAGCCAGGAGAATCTGGAAGCTGATGAGCCTGCTACACCTATGTATTCAGTGGCAAAACAAAAAGGAAAGATCCTGTCTCACAAGAAGGTGAAAGGAGAGGATAGACACATTGAAGTTATCCTCTGACTTCCACATGTGAAACATGGTGCACATGTGGCCACTTGCATGTGTGTGCGTGTGTGTGTGCATGCACACACACCATAGACATGTACACATACACACAAATAAATAAAAATAAATAGTTTTAAAAGATAGAGATTTACTAGAATGCTGGAAATTTTGGAAATAAAATATTCAATAGCTAAATAAGAGATTGAATAAGTAGCTTTAATAATGTTTGGAACAGGCCACAGATAAAATTAGGGAACTTAAAAATTGATGAACTTGAAACATATGGCAGTAGGATGGCAGACATAGAGAGGCTGGTAAAAATGTAAGGTATGTGATGAAAAGTTAGAAATGAGATGGGACACTATTAGACATAATAATATTGCTGAGAATTTTCCAACATAAATGAAAACATCAACGCTACAATCTAAGAAGTTTGATGAACCCTAATTAGAAGAAATATAAAGAAAACCATACTAAAGTACATCTTACAAAGATAAAATCTTCAAAGCAGTCAGAAGAATAAAAATTCTTTCCTTTGACAGACTAAAAGTAGGAGTGGCATCTGATTTTTGTACAGAAAACACAATAGCAAGAAAAAAGTCCCTTTTTCATTAGGTGCTGAAAAAATTAACTGTGAGATGAGAATTTTATATTACAGGAATATTAACTGATCTGGATAGAATGACACTCAAAGTAAACAATGGTATAAGAAATAAAGTGGTATATAGTAATGAAATGTGAAAAATGGATGCAACAGGCACATATGCTAATTTCAAAGAAATCACAGATACGAAAAGTATATAGTAAAAATGGATAGAATTTTAAAAAAAGCTAACAGAGAGATTTTAACTTTCTTTTCTAACATGTAAAATAAACACTAATCAGTAAGTAGATCAGATTAGGGCTGCCTTAGCAGCATACCACAGTTTGAGGGCTCAAACATGAAAATTTATTGTCTCTCAGGTCCTTAGACTAGATGTCTGAATCAAGGTGTTAGCTATGATTGTTTCTTTTGGACACTCTTTGTTTATTTTTATTTATTTATTTAAGAGCAACAGACAGAGAGAGAAAGAGGCAGATAAATAGAAAGAGAATGGGTATGCCAGGGCCTCCAGCCACTGCAAATGAACTCCCCACGCATCCGCCCCCTTATGCATCTGGCTTACATGGGACCTGGGGAATTGAGCCTCAGATTGGTGTCCTTAGGCTTCACTGGCAAGTGCCTAACCACTAAGCGTTTCTCCAGCCCTCTTTGGGATACTCTTTAGAACATTTATACCACCAAATTAAAAAGAAAACTAAATACTATTGATAATACAACAGTAGGTCTATTGAGAGAATTGGAAAGAAAATATTTATAAGAGCTTATCCACTGTGTGATTCCATTGATAGAACATTCTCAAAGTCCAACATTTGTAGACATGGAAAATCTAATTGTAATTACATCTTAGACGTGTGGAGGGAGGTAGCTATGGCTACCAAAGTGTAGCACAGGATATCCCTATGAACTGTTCTTTCTCACTTAAATCTGTGAAAAATTAAACTTTACAGAATTATATATATACATAAATGAAGATTATAAATCTGGTGAAATCTAAATGATCTTGGTGGATTATATCAAGGTTAGTTTACTGAAGCCGGGTGTGGTGGTGCACGCCTTTAATCCCAGCACTTGGGAGGCAGAGGTAGGAGGATTGCCATGAGTTCGAGGCCACCCTGAGACTCCATAGTGAATTCCAGGTCAGCCTGGGCTAGAGTGGGACCCTACCTCAAAAAAACCAAAAAAAAAAAAAAAAAAAAGGTAAGTTTTCTGATTTTGATATTATACTCTGACTTTGTACAGTGTCAATGCCAATAGGGGGAACCTGAGAGAGTAATATACAGTAAGTTTCTGTATTAGTTCCTAGAAGTGCATGTGACCCTCATATTTTCAACTAAAGAAACTAGAAAAATAGAGCCATTGATAAAATTAAAAATTAAGCCTGATTTGTTTATTGAGATCTGTCTAAATGGAGAAATCAACATAAACATAGATGTAGAAATAGTTGGATTTGTGTTACTTATATGTGTGCGTTTGTGTGCACAAATGTGTATGCATTCACATATGTATTTCTGTAATATAAGTATTTTGGTAAAAATTACAAGAAAAGGTACTATATTATGATATTTAGTTATCAAGAAAATACTGTTTAAAATCTCAACAACTTTATACCTATTAGAATGGCTAAAAGGAAACAAAAAGAATTTTAAAAATGATAAACAGGTTACCAAAATTGGTGTTTTCACTCATTGCTGGTATTTATTTAGAAAATCATTTAACATTGTGTATAAGACAAAACACATACCCTCAGACCAAAAAATGACAGTCTAGTATATGTGTTCACCATCAAAGAGGGCACATTTATATTAAAGACACATGTGAGAATGCTTGGAGCCTTGTGGTGCTTGATTATTTACTGCCCGCACTGATTTTCCTCTGAAATACAGAAAAACTTAGAAGGGCATTTTCCAGGGTCTCTTTCCTTATATAACTCTGTGGTGATTTTTTCCAATGACAGTAATTCATATGGGAAAAGAAGAAAGAGGAATGATTTGGTCAGGAATATCACTGGAACTAGTTGCAGTTCAGTGTGTGATGTTCGATACCTGATGTAGAGCAGTTTCAGAGCGAGCACAGGGGCATCTAATTTGCTAGTGCTAGCTGAGCCCATTGACTAGAGCTTTGTCACACATCCTTGAGAAGCATGGGGTTTCTCAGAAGCCATTGAGAATTGTTTCTTTTGGTGATCATGCTGAATTCTCCAGCATCTACCTCCTTAACTTCCTTAATCTGTGCTAATATTTAGTGACAGTCTACAGTTTACTCATATTTCTTTTCCTGACCCTCCACAAAGTTCTCACAAATTTTGGTGGAAAGCCAAACTTATATAATAAACCACTTAGTTGTCTGGATAATTTAAGTAGCTTTATGTTTCTTGAATAATCCTGATTGTTAAACACATTTGGAACTATAGTTAAGTATACTGATATGATACAATCTAAGAATGGAAGATTGTAGAGCTGCAGTCCTTAGCCTTGAATGATTTTATTCCCCGAAGAAAATTTGGTAATGCCTAGAGACATCGATCGTTGCAATTCAGGAAGCTGTTCCTGGATATGCTTAACAAATACAGGCCAGGATGTTGCTAACTGCTTTGCCATGCATGGGATGGTCCTGAGTAAGAGAATTGTGCAGCTACATGTAAACAGTGCTGAGGCTTAGAAACTTTATATATAACAAGTACTGAAAGATGTTTTTACTACTGCACTCCCCATTCAGTCACATCATAGACATAATGATGAGCAAAAAATTCAGCATAAGTCAGTATATGCTACCATTTAAATGAAGACAATATGCTAAGCATAAATCTATATTTGCCTTGGAAAAATATGATGATGGTTTGGATGCAAAATGTCCACCACAAGCTCATGTTTTTGAAAACATTGTATTCAGCTGAGGTTCTACCTGGAGAAGTGTGCAGCTGGGCAGTGGGACCTGCGGACCATAGCCAGGCCCTGTTTCTGTCCAGAGTTCTTTTAGCTTCCTGTCTCCTGATGAGACATAATTAGTTGAATCACAAGTTCCCCCAACCATGATGGACTGATATTACCTGAAACCATGAATCAGACCGTTCCTCCTTTAGTTTGTTTTTGTCAAGTGTTTGTTCACAGCAGTTGAAAAGAATAGTGCAGTAGATAGGGGCTAAGAGAAATCAAGATTTTGAATATCATTCTATATTTTGATTTCTATTATTTCCTATATGGAGAATGGGTTGATAATAGCGTCTTGAAAGACAAGAAGCTGATATTCCAATCTTTGAACATCAATGTACCACAAGTAACACAGAGGATGGTAAGTTGAGAGAGGTGGTACTGAATTCATTTGGTAAGGACTAGGTATTTAGAGGTTCAGTATAGCAATTACACTCAACAGTTTTATAGTTTTCAAAAATTAATGTGTGTGTGTGTGTGTGTGTGTGTGTGTGTGTGTGTGTGTTACCATACCAGTGTCTCTGGTTGCTGCAAATGAATGCCCATTCAACTTCATATGGGTGGCTAGGGAATTGAACCTGGGCTGACAGGCTTTGCAAACAAGTGCCTATAACCACTGAACCACCTGCACAGACCTATACTTGACAGTTTTAAAATCCAGTTCAAGAAATTCTAAACTATTAATATTTTTAAGGTAAAGAATTTCATAGATTGAGATGGATCTGCTTATATGCAATATGGGTACTGTGTTTCATATATGTTATTTTACATAACTGTTTACATTTGTGGTGTATTCCCTTCAGTAAAGCCTGTGTGGCAAAAGTACTTGTCCTATAGCTGATACTTCTAGGAATAGTTACATACAAAAGAAATACATCATTTGTTGAAATAAAAAATAGGTACCTTAGGAAATTTATGAAAAATATTGTCAGGTGCTATACTCATAAATGAAGAATTTCTCCCCCCCCCTCAGATATTCATGTCTACAATATTGGTTATGTGGTGCAGACATTAGGGTATTGTTTTTACTTGCAACCTAACCTCAAATTATTTTACTGTGTTAAAAAATATAACATCTCTGAAATAGTAATGACTGGTACAGATGAAATTAAAATGGCTTCACTCTTATCAGGGTGTATTCCATTAGGTGATGAAACATTCTATTTTTTCCCCTGATCATTTACTTCTACATATAGCAATCCATTTTTAACAAAGTCTTGGTAGTTGGTGGCATCTGAATCTGAAATGTGCTTGCACATGCTCAGGTTAGGAACATAGGTCCCTAACTTGTGGATATTTAGCAGGTAGTAGAATCTTTTAAAGGTGGGCCCTAGCTGGTAGAAATAAATTAAGGCAGACAAGCCTCTGGAGGTTATTAGCCTCTACTTTTAGGTACTATCTGCTTCCGAGGCCATATCTATACACACAGCAGTTATGCCATGTGTTCATTGCTAGGAAGGTCTGAGATCAGCTGAAACCATGAGCCAAAATAAACTTTTCCTTCCTTAAATTTAATCTCAGGTAATTTCATCAAAGCATGCACATGTAACTGATACAGTTAATGTTAACTTTGTTTCCTATCTATGTAAGCTAAGGAAATTATATAAAACCACATGCACATATAATATAACAAAACCAAAGTTATGATGGATTAAAGTAAAATTATTGAACTGCATGACTATCTTTTGACATATGAAAATTCAAGTGAGTGATATATATCTTGAGCTTGTTGTTGTAAGCCTATTAAGATATTTTAGCAAATACAAAATGGAACAAAATATATTATGTAGAACATATAGAATAAAGTAAACTTTAAAAAATGTAGGTTGCAAAAAAAAAAAAAAAAAGAAAAAAAAAAAGCCGGGTGTGGTGGCGCACACCTTTAATCCCAGCACTCGGGAGGCAGAGGTAGGAGGATCGCCGTGAGTTCGAGGCCACCCTGAGATTACCTAGTGAATTCCAGGTCAGCCTGGGCTAGAGTGAGACCCTACCTCGAGAAAAAAAAAAAGAAAAAAAAAAGAAAAAAAAATGTAGGTTGCACCATTATATTAAAAATGGATGTAAAGAAAAGACTTGCTAGAAGGTTTGTCATCTAAATTAAGATAAATATGGCTCATATAATTGTGTGCTTGATAATTCACAAGGCGTTTATGCCTGTGAAGGTTGAAACACAATTCTAAGATTTGTGATTGACTCTTAAATTGTTCATAGTCATAAAACCACAAGCAGTTGATTTTGTATGTTTTATTATGGTCATAGAAAAGTCTTTGGTCTCTTTGCTAGCAATATTTTAGCTACATACACTACAGTGTTTCCTACTATGCTGAATAACTCATATATGTGTGTGTATGTATGTATATATATATATATATATATATATATGTATATATATATATATATAAAGTTTTAGGTCAGAAAAGATGGCTTAGCAGTTAAGGTGCTTGTCTACAAAGCCAAAGGACCTAGGCTTATTCCACAGGACCCACATAAAACATGTGCACAAGATGGCGCATGTGTCTGGAGTTCATTTGCAGCAGCATGTTGTTGTGCCCATTCTTTCCATTTTTATCTGCCTCTTTCCCTCTCTTTCTCAAACAAATAAAATAAATTAATTAATTAAAAAAGAAATATATATATATATGTAATTTATTATTCTGAGATAGCCAAACCAATACTCAGAAGAATTATAAATTAATACATAATTTGTGGTATAAAACCTGTGGAATGATTTAATATTTAAAAAGTAGTAAATTTCAGGGATGAGGTGTTGGGGACCTTTGAGGCTCTGGCTCTCTGATTTGGTAGGACTTGATATTTCTCTGTGCTGATCTCCTTCCCCCTTGTGCTGGTATCTGGTTCATCAGGAAAACAGCACCCTTGCTTGTTTCTCCAATTGTTCTTAGTTTCAGCCGGGACCCTTTTGAGGTATGATGGGGTGGCTCTCTCCTTAGGATCTACATCTATCTGAAAAAGAGAAGCAGATTCTCCAACGGAGAGTAAGTTAGCATCAGGAAAAATGAGATAACCCTTTTTTTTTTTTATATAGAGAATTTAATAGGTGTAGGCCCTCTTGTAGCCCACAATTGATGGTAGCTTGATATTGGAGAGTGGGCTTATGTTTGGATATGGTTCTGACTTGTTTCCCAGCTCCAGCTATGGGTCCCATACCAGTGAGGGGATCAGTTAGCCGAATTGAGAGCAGTTGGTTCCTTGGGTCATGATATGCAGAGACATTTAGCTTACCCATAACTGTGGGCTAACTCCACAATGCATGACCGTATACCTCAACAAGGAGGGGCCAAGGGGAGGGGGTAGGTCACGGATGAGCCTAATAATGGTACCAAACTGACTGTATTTGCTGAATACAAAACTAACTAATAAAGAATATATATATATATATATATATATATATATACATATATATATATATATATATATATATCAAAACAAAAAAAAGTGGTAAATTTTATAACATCCTCTTATGGGAAACAAAATATGTATTTTGTATTTGGTGTATTCAGTTGCATTCTGTTTTTATCTATTTTGTGTGTAAACTAATATTTCACATAATATATAGCAAATAGAGTAAAATTGATTAGAAGACAATGTTTATTAAATGTTGAAATATTTTATTGTGCCTAAAATTTATAATGTATTTAATAATAATTACCTTAGTAATTATAATTATTTAAATGTATACTAGATATGTTAAATTTTACTTGTGGAATAGAATTTGTGATTTTGGACATAATCAAAACC
Organism: Dipus sagitta; assembly: GCA_036346955.1. NCBI lineage: Eukaryota > Metazoa > Chordata > Mammalia > Rodentia > Dipodidae > Dipus > Dipus sagitta. The sequence continues at coordinate 194,968,588 of CM070770.1, forward strand.
TAAGTACATTACAGGGAGTCATATGTGGGTTACTCAAGGTCATTTTAATATAAATACCCATTTAAAAGAATGCCTAAAGGAGTCATAAAAAAGGATAAAGTGTTTTCATTAATAAGCAAACAGAGCTAAAATTTGTATTTTATCGTAGCCGGGCGTGGTGGCGCACGCCTTTAATCCCAGCACTCGGGAGGCAGAGGTAGGAGGATCGCCGAGAGTTCGAGGCCACCCTGAGACTACAGAGTGAATTCCAGGTCAGCCTGAGCTCGAGTGAGACCCTACCTCGAAAAACCAAAAAAAAAAAAAAAATTTGTATTTTATCAGAGAAAACAAAAATTAATACTTCAGTGAATGTCTATGTGATTACAATGCAGAGTGGTTATTGTATACATACCTAGTGTGATGGTTAAGTTGTTCTCATCTTAATCTGTTTAGTAATCCACAAACATCCCTTTTGGGAGGGTCTCTGAGGTTCCTTCCTGGAATGATTAACTGAATGAGGATGTCCTACCCCCAGGGTGAGCCCTTCCTCAGAGTGGGTGGCACCTCAAAGAGGGGAACTTTTATAAGAAAACTTTGGGTGAAAAGAATCGTCTTCCTTCTGCTTGGCTGCCAGAGCTGCTTGCTGCCTTCCAGTGTGGATAGAAGACTAGCATGGACTGAAGATCAGTGTGAAATGAAGACTAGCATGCATTGAAGACCAGAGGTTCCTCAGGAAGCCTACTGGCCTTCAGCGCTGGATTAGGACTTCTGAGGCATCTAGCTACATGGACTGAGTAACTACTGGGTTCCTTGATTCTCTGGTCTGCAAGTGCTATTGCACTGCAGTAAGCTAATACAGTAAACTCCCTTTAATATAATTCATTCTATTGGTTCTGTTCCTTGAGAGAACTCTGACTACTACAGATTGTGGTACCAGGAGTAGGGTTCTAGAGAAACAGAATTATAAGGATGTATTTCTCTAGTGGTCTTGGTGCTATCTGCTGTTGGCTGTCCAACTTCAGGGCTATTAAATTCCCTACTGATAATAAGGAGAGCACTTTTCTATTTTTTATTTTTATTTTTTTGATTCTTTGAGGTAGGGTCTCACTCTAGTCCAGGCTGACCTAGAACTCACTATGCAGTCTCAGGGTGGCCTTGAACTCACAGAGATCCACCTACCTCTGCCTTCTGAGTGCTGGGATTAAAGTCTACCATGCATGGTTCAAGGAGAACACTTTTACTGGTAATTAAGAGTGTGCTTTTACTGGTAATAAGGAGGGCACTAATAATCCATCTTGTGAACTATTTAAGGAACTCCATTAGATAGATACATTTGGTTATCTTCGGTTGTATCTTTTGAAGAGTGAGCAATCTAGTGACTATCTAAAATACTTGAATATTTGTGGAAAAGTAAGACAAATGATGATCCTGCTTCTAGCATCTCTGGATAAACTATTAAGGGAAAAGCCAAAGCTCAGAAAAAAAATTTCGAAGTTTAGGACTCACATACATGATCTGAAGGTTTGTAAGGGTGCCCTGGAGGAGAGTCTCTTCTCTAGCCAGAAAAAGGTTCAAATTGCAGAAAACCAAACCTAAGCTCTTATTGTAAGATTGGCTAACTTGCAACATAAGTGCAAATCCCAATCTCACAGGCTATTGGAAGTTAAAGTGAGGGCACAGATAGAACAGAATGGGATCCTATGACTTGGGATGGGTATGTGTGGGAAGACCCTGAAGAATCTGGGGACACTGAATTGTCAGATTCTGCAGAAGTTGTTTTGCATGAAAATATGACTCCCTCTCCCTTAGCAGTAGTTACCTCCACATGTCTATACACTGAAGTATTGTCCTCTGCACCCTTGCCTGAGGGAATTAATCCTTCTTGGTCTGAGGATCAGCAATAAGCCTTCCTACAGGAAGTGCTGATACTTCTCAGGACCCACCCATATTTTACTCTAGGCCTATAACCAGATATAAAGCTATGCAAGCCCCTAAAGGTGGGATAGATATTGTGACTCAAGAGAAGGTGAGATACACTCCTAAAATACTTCAGGAGTTTTCTAACTTGTATAGGTAGAAGCATGGGGAATGTGTGTGGGAATGGATTTTAAGGGTGTGGGATGATGGAGGAAAGAATATAAGATTAGATCAGGCTGAAGTTATTTAAATGGGACCACTGAGAAGAGATTTTTAGATTTAACATTGCAGCTCATGCAGGTGGAAGAGGTGTCTAGAGTTTATTTGGTTGGCTGAAGTATGGATCCAAAGATGGCATACTGTAAATGAGCTTCAGCTGCCTGATATCCCTTGGCTTAATGTTGATGAACAGATGAAAAGGCCCCTAGAACTTGGAATTCTGGAGTGGATTTTCAATGTAAACTCATCTTTGCCTCCACCTTGGGAGCATCCAGAAGATGTGCCCTTCACTCAGACTATAAGAATCAGATTTGTGAGGGAAGCCTCAGTATACTTAAAGTTGCCATAATATGTAAAGAAGACATCACAGTGGGAGCCATAGTTGCTGCTTTAGGTGACTTAGATGTAATGGGTCTAACTGGATCTTGGGGTTACAAGGGCCAAATGGCAGTGCTGAATCTCCGAAGGCAAGGTGAATGTGTTTACCATAAGGGACAGCATAGGCAAAACAATGCTTATAAATATATGACTCCTATGGACCTTTGGAACTGACTGATTAATCATGGTGTTCCCAGAAGTCAAATAGATAAGAAGCCTACTAAGTTCCTACTTGATCTGTATAAGCAGAAAAATACCACAGCACAGGAACAAAATACCACTTTGAATTATAGCAAGAGAGAATCAAGGCCTCATAATTAGTTTCCAGACTTGAGCCAGTTTATAGATCTTGATCCTCTTGATTGAAGGGGTGTCTGGATACCCTCAAGGAAGGACTCTTCTTTCAACATTTCAAAATTAAGCTTATTCCTATCCTTCCTCAGTGTGACCTATGGCCATTTGCTAACTGTACTGTACACTGGGGAAAAGGAAATTATCAGCCCTTTCAGGGGCTACTGGAAACTGGCTTTGAATTGACATTGATTCCAGGAGACTGAAAACAACATCCTGGCCCTCCAGTTAAAGTAGGAACTTATGGAGGTCAGGTGATCAATGGAATTTCGGCAAATGTTTGACTCACAGGGTGTCCACTGAACTCACCCTGTGGTTATTTCCCTACTCCCAGAATGCATAATTGGTATAGATATACTTAGGAGTTGGCAGATCCCCCACACTGGTTCCCTGACTTGTGGATTAACAGCTATTATGGTTGAAAAGGCCAAATGGAAGCCATTTAGGTTCCCACCACCTGGGAAAATAGTGAACCAAAAACAGTATCTTATCCCTGGTGCGAGTGCAGAAATTAATGTCTCTAAAATGGACTTGAAGGATGCAGGGGTGATGGTTCCCATCACATCTCCCATTAATTATATTTGACATGTTCAGAAGACATACAGATCCTGGAGAATGACAATGGATTATCTTCAACTTAATCAGGTGGTGGTTTCAATTGCAGCTATTGTACCAGATGTGGTTTCCTTATTTGAGTAGATTAACATATCTCCTAGTACCTGGTATACAGGTATGATCTTATGAATGCTGTCTTTCTCCATACCTATCCATAAGGACTACCAAAAGCAATATGCCTTCAGCCTGCAAGGTCTGCAGTATACCTTTACAGTTTTACTTCAAGATTATACTACATTTCTAGCCCTGTGTCATAGTTTAGTTCTCAAGGATCTTGATCACCTGTCCCTTCCACAAGGTGTCATGTTGGTCCATTATGTGGATGACATTATGCAGATGGGATCGAAAGAGCAGGAGGTACTTCTAGTCAAGATGGCATCTGCTGGATTACACCTCACCTCCCGGGGAAGGAAAGGAAAGTCCTTTAGGGTTCATTGGGGTCTTCAGGGATTTGGAAATCCTAGTAGACCTCCAGTGGAAGGGCCTGGAGGTGGAAAGCAGGGAATCTGCTGATTCCCACGCTCCGGGATAGCCCACCAGTTCCCTAATCACTTCAAGCAGCCATTGTAGCCACAATCCCAGCTGCAAGTTCCTCCTGAACTAACCACAGGCTAAGTGGACCCAGACCAGCAAGCCAGCATAGCTCCACATGTAAATGCTGTCCCACTTGCCACCTCCGCCCCACCCCCTGTTCCCGGACCCACGGCAGCAGACTAGGTTTCCCCCCATCCCCACCCTAGGCATTCCCACCACCAGGGAGCTCCACACGTGAATGCCACTGCTGCCCCCCATCCCCATGCACAGACCCAAGCCAGCAGGCTAGCATTCCTCCAGGGGACCTCTATGCACGAACACTGTCCCACTAGCTGCCACCCCCCACCCCCTGTGCACAGACCCAGGCTAGCTTCCCCCCAGGGGCCCTCCACATACAAATGCCATTCCAGTCACCACCACCCCCACAACACATGCACAGATGCAGGCCAGCAGGCTAGCATTCTCCCAGGGGACCTCCACGAGTGAATGCCATCCCACACGCTGCCATCCCTGTGCACTGACATATTCCCACAGGGGACCTCCACAACCTGCCTTGTCACAGGACCTAGAAGTCCAATCCACCCCCTGGTACACAGTCCCAAGGGGCTCATTGTCCCATACCCTCAACCCTCAACATCTTGGAACCACCATGTATTCCCCTCCTCCCCCCTCTACAGCCCAGCCCCAATACCAGTTTGCTTTGTCCCATTCCCCCTACACCCTGTCTCCTTGAGCTGTCTGACCACACAGTCCCATACCCCAAACTACAGAACAACAAGCCCTTTCATCAGGACACCACCAGAGCCTCATGGACTCCTTCCCTCTGAGCAGGAAAACAACATTGCCATCAGAAGTCTAGTTGAAGTAAACATAAAAGGGAATAATTACTAAAGGCACATCAAAGGTAGACTACAGAAGCCTAAATTGTAGACTCCACAAAGAACTCACAAACCTAAACAATAAAAAAAAAATCAAACAAACCACTCACAAAATGGGGCAGAGAACTGAACAGGGAGTTCTCAGAGGAAGAAACACAAATGGCAACCACACACATAAGAAAATGTTTATCACCCCTAATCATCAGGGAAATACAAATTAAAATGACCATGAGATTCCACTTTACCCTAATAAGGATAGCAAACTTTAAAAAAATCAAATGAAAACAAATGCTGGTGAGGGTGTGGAGAAATAGGAACCCTCATTCACTCTTGGTGTGAATGTAAGATGATACAACCTTTATACCATCATGGAAAGCAATATGGTGACTTCTAGAAAAGTTAACAATAGAGTTACCAACAGACCCAGTTATTCCCTTACTGGGCATTTACCCTAAAAGTTCCATTCCTCGGTTCAGAGAGATTTGCTCAATCATGTTTATAGCTTCTCAATTTATAATAGCTAAGAGCTGGAATCAACCCAAGTGTCCATCATTAGATGAATGGATAAGCAAGATATGGTATATCTACATGATGGAATTCTACACAGCAGTAAGGAAAAAATTACACAATTAACTTTGAAGAAAATGGTCAAATTGGGAACAGATCATTTTCAGCAAACTCACCCAATCACAGAAACATAATTGTTGCATAGTCTCACTCATCTGTGGGTCCTGACCTGAATCTACCTGAGATGCTGACATACATAATAAGCATTCAAGGACTGGACAATAGGGAGGGTGGGGTGGGAGGGGAGGGTAAAGGTGGAGGGGGGTACACAAAACTGGAGCCAAATGGCAATGGTCCCATAAAATTTTATATCCTAAAAGACAGGTCCTTAGGGGGAACACCTAAATCACAGGACCCTGCAGAGGGTATGATGAAGACTAACTTTATTCTTCTCCTGTTTTTTTCTGTCTCTCTCTATTTCTCTCTGTCTCCCTCTTCTCTCTTTCCTTTTTATATTACCTATCTTTTCCTTCCTTATTTTCCTTGGTGCTGGCCTGTAACTATCAGTACCAGCATGCAGTTAACATCCACAATGAGCTGTTGATCAGAGAGACATACCAGGTTTCCCAAAAGAAGACAGATTTCTGTCAGAGTACTTGATGAGCTACCAAAGGTTAGTGGTAAGACCCTACCGCTGAAGACACCATATGCTGTTGCTATGGAACATGGAGTGACCTGACTGGAATCTGGAAGAGAGTCAGTGCTCATACAGTTAGTTAGCTTATTTAGTGCCAAAAGGTGCTACATGAGTGACTAGGGGAAAATGACCAACATCTGTCCAAGCAACTCGTGCTCTAAGCTACTCAGCATCAAAAAACATGACATGATGCTCACACAATGCAATAGTGGCACACAGACATGGTGGGTAACCAACTGCTCCTTATTTGGCTAATGGATCCACTCAGTGGAATGGAGCCCATATCTGGTTCTTGGAAACAAGTCAGAATCATATCCAAAAGTGAGCTCACTCTCCATTATCAAGCTACCACAAATCGTGGGCTACAAGAGGGCCTCCACCTACTAAATTCTCTCTAAAATATTAATGGCTATCCCATTTACCTGGTTCTGACTTCACTCTCCATTGGAGAATCAGCTTCTCTTTTTCACGTGGATGCAGAACTTGAAGAGAGAATCAGCCCATCACACCTCACCAGGACCCCAGCTGAAACCATAGAGTAATTGGGGAAATGAGCAAGATTGCTGCTTTCTTGGTGAACCTGGTGCCAGCACAAGGGTGAAGGAGGTAGACACAGAGAACACTCAACCCCTACCAAATCAGACATCCAGAGACTCCCAAGACCTCATCACTGAAGTACATCTATAACAAACACAATATGGCTCCGGAAAATTAGCAGAAGAGGGTGCAGAAAGATTGTTAGAGTCACATGTTAGAACATTAGGCACAGAGACATTGCCTCTTACCCATAACTGATGGCTAACCCCACAATGCACAACCCACATTCCCCAACATGGTGGGTCTCTTTGGAGGGGAGAGGACAGGGAGGAGGTTAATGATGGTACCCACATGGCTGTATACACACTATATATATATCTAATAATAAAAATGAGCAGGTTCTTACCACTAACCTTTGGTGGATCATCAAGTACTCTGACAGAAATCTATCTTTCTTTTAGGAAAACTTGTAGGTCTCTCTGATCAAAAGCTCATTGTGGATGATAGCCACATGCTGGTACTGGGAGTTACAGGTCAGTGCCCACTAAGAAAAGGAAGAAAAAGATAACTAATATACAAGAGATAGAGAGAAGAGAGAGAGAAAGGCTGCAAAAGGTTAAGGTCAGTCTTCATCATACCCTCTCCAGTGTCTTCTGGGTCTGGTGTTCCCTCTAAGGGCCTGGTGAAGGTTCAGACATTTGGTCTGCCTTTTATAATGTAGAATTTTATGGTACCATTGCCATTTGGGTATAAGTTTGTGTTTGCCCCCCCCCCCCCTTTCCCCTCTTCTCCTTCCCCACCCATCCTATTGTTTAATCCGCGAGAAGCTTGCTGGGTATGTAAGGCATCTTGGGCAGATTCAGGTTAGGTGCTGTAGATGAGTGAGACTATGTGGTGATTTTTTTTCTTTTTTTTTCTGTGATTGGGTAAGTTCACTGAGAATGATCTGTTCCAGGTTCAACTATTTTTCCTCATATTTCATTGTGTTATTTTTTTCTTACTGCTGTATAGAATTCCATTGTGTAGATATACCACATCTTAGTTATCCATTCTTCTAGTGATGGACATCTGGGTCGATTCCAGTTCTTAGCTATTATGAATTGAGCCACTACAAACATGGTTGAGCAAATCTCTCTGGCCTGTGGTTTGAAGGTTTTAGGGTAGATGCCCAGATTTCTGTCAGAGTACTTGACCCACCAAAGGTTAGTGGCAAGACCCTACTGCTGAAGACACTTTATGTGGTTGATACATAAAATGCAATGGCATGGCTGGAAGCTGAAAGAGAGTCAGTCCCCAGACAGTCAGTGCGTCTAGTGCCAGAAGGTGCTACATGGGCGACTGGGGGAAAATGACCAATATCTGTCCAAGCAACTCATGGTCTATCCTACTTAGCAGCAAATAACCTGTTGTGATGCTCATGCAAGTGCAATAGTGGCACATAGCCATGGTGGGAAATCAAGTGCTCTTGATTTGGCCAACTGATCCCCTCAGTGGTACGGGACCCATAGCTGGAGCTGGGAAACAAGTCAGAACCATATCCAAACATAAGCCTGCTCTCCACTATCAACCTACCACGAATCATGGGCTACGAGAGGGACCTACACCTATTAAATTCTCTATAAAAAAGTAAGGGTTATCTCATTTGTGTGGTGCTGCGTACTCTCCATTGGAGAATCTGCTTCTCTCTTTAAGATAGATGTAGATCCTAAGGAGAGAGCCACCCCATCATACCTCAAAAGGGCCCTGGCTGAAACTAAGAACAATTGCCGAAACAAGCAAGGGTGCTGTTTTCTTGGTGAACTGGGTACCAGCACAAGGGTGAAGGAGATCAACACAGAGAAAAATCAACTTCTACCAAATCAGAGATCCAGAGCCTCAAAGGTCCCCAACACCTCATCACTGAAGCAGACCAAAAATGAACCCAACAAGGCTCAGGGAAATTTTGCTGAAGAGGGGGCAGAAAGAATGTCAGAGCCACATGTTGGGTCACAATATGCAGACATTTATCCTACCCATATCTGTGGATGACTCCAGAATGCATGACCCATATAATTCAACAAGGAGGGGCCAAAGGGAGGGGGTAGGTAATGGATGAGCCTAATAATGGTACCAAATTGACTGTATTTGCTGAGTACAAAACTAATTAATAAAATAAAAACATAAAAAAATAAACAAAATGGTTAAAAAAAAAAAGTGTAGGAGGTTGCAACCATTCTGGAGTTTCTGGTACAGTGTATGTACATCAGGGGCTGGGAAATAAATCCATCCAACATTAAAGTACATTTAAACTCAGTGACATTTCTAGGAATTCAGTGGTGTAGGGCATGCAGGAATATACCTTCTAAGGTATCAGATAAGTTGTTACACCTGGCCCCCCTATCACTAAGAAAGAAGCATAGCATCTAGTAGGCCTATTTTGATTTTGGAGACAGCACATTCCTCACTTGGGTGTCTTACTCCTCCCATATACCAAGTGACTTATGAAGCTACTAGTTTTCAGTGGGGCCCAGAGCAAGAGAAGGCTCTTCAACAGGTTCAGGCTGCTGTGCAGGCTCTTCTGCCCCTTGGGCCATATGATCCAGCAGATCCAATTGTACCTGAAGTGTCCGTAGCAGTTAGGGACTTTGCTTGAAGCCTTTGGCAGGCCCCTATAGGTAAATCCCAGACAAGGCCCTTGGGATTTTGGAGCAAAGCCCTGCCGTCCTCTGAAGACAATTATTCTCCCTTTGAGAGACAGCTCTTGGCCTGCTATTGGGGCTTAGTGGAAACTGAACATATAACAATGAACCATCAAGTTACTATGCAACCTGAGTTGCCCATTATGAGCTGGCTGTTTTCTGACCTACCAGGCAATAAAGTTGGACTTGTATAGCAGCAGTCCATCATCAAGTGGAAGTGGTATACACATGATCGGGTTTGATCAGGCCCTGAATGCACAAGTAAGTTACATGAGAAAGTTGCCCAGATACCTATGGTTTCTACTCCTGTTACAATGCCTTCTGTCCCCAAGCATACACCTATGGCATCATGGGTTATAACCTATGATCAATTGACTGAGGAGCAGAGGACTAGGGTATGGTTTTCAGATAATTCAGAGCATTACACAGGCACCTCCCAGAAGTGGACAGCTGCAGCATTACAGTCCCTTTCTGGGACAACTCTGAAGGACTGTGGTAAAGGGATGTCTTCATAATGGGCAGAACTTCAGGCAGTGCACATAGTTGGGAATTTTGCTGATTCATGGGCTATGTCCAATGGTTTATCTTGATAATCCAGGCCTTTGAAGGAGCACATTTGGAAAATTGGTGAGAAAGACATTTTGGGAAAGTGTATCTGGATAGAACTCTCTAAATGGGCAAAAGATATAAAAATAATTGTGTCCCATGTTAATGCTCATCAGAATGTGTCCTCATCAGAGCATGATTTTAATGATCAAGTAGATAAGCTGACCCATTCTGTGGATAGTGGTCAACCTCTTTCCTCAGCCATCTCTGTGATTGCCCAATGGGCCTATGAACAACGTGGTCATGGTGGCAGCAATGCAGCTTATGCATAGGCCCAACAACATGGACTTCTACTAACTAAGGCTGACCTGGCTTTGGCAGCTACTGAGTGCCAAATCTGCCAGCAGTAGATACCAATTCTGAGGCCCCAATATGGTAGCATTCCTCAGGGTGACCAGGTAGCAACTTGGTGGCAGGTTGACTACATTGGGCCACTTATATCATGGAAAGGGCAGCATTTTCTCCTTACAGGGGTGCCAGCCTGAAACTTCAGAGTGAGTTACAGGTCACACTAGGCTAGAGTAAGACTCTTTCTCAAAAAAATCCAAAATTTAAAAAAAGTTCCTGAAAAAATATAGGCCTACTTTGTATAACCTGTAATGCTATGCAACTGATTAAGATTTTAACGGGAGAGATTGGAATATTGCAAGTCCACATCCAAATTGTCTTGTGCTATCTTAGCCCCTTTTGAGGGCCATCTCTAGGTCTGACCTAACATTCTGTGACCAAATAAATCCCATTGAAATCTATGGACAGGCTCTGGCTTCTGCCAACCACAAAAGTAAGAAAAAGACCATGAATAGAGTTTTCCTTGCTCTGTTCTAACCCACCTATGTGATATTTCCACCAATTCATTTGAAAAGTGCCTTAATTCATTAGCTTCTTTTGTTCTGTAACTATAAAAACTTCTTAAAATTGTTAACATATTGTAACATGGAATTTGGGGTAACCTATGTGTTCCCAGACCATCCTCATTCATATTTGACCTCAGAATAAATTATCTTATTCCCTCTGAGGTGAGAGTTGTGTATTTTTCATTGACACTGGTCAGTTCATGAAGAACATTCCAGAACAGCATTTGATAGACAGTTTCCTGCTCTTCAACTTGGTCCAGTTTTAGGAGAGGAGCCTAAGCTCTATTTGTCAGTAGTCCAGAGTCCCATTTTATGAGACCTTGCTGAGACTAGGTGAGGCTCATTCACATTATGTTTGAGGCTGAGAGAAAATTAGTGGCAAACTTTAGTAAATTCGACTAAAGCAATGTACCTCTTGAAACTGTGTGATTTTTCTTTGTGGTTTAAAATCAAATAGATGCCTATCACCAATCTATAAGGATGCAGCAATCTGCGATTACCTGGTATTGTGACTTGTTATGACCATTATTATAGGCAACATTTAACCAATTACCATCAATAATGTTTTCTGGCGGCAGAATGAAGTTTGATCACATTAGTATGAATTACAACGATTACATACAAAATACATACCTTTGCACATGATGTTTTTTTTTTTCTATCAGGTAAGACTCATCAGTTTAGTCTGAAACTGCCTAGATTATTCTTATTGTTCAGATATCATACTAAATTCATTTCATGCTAAAGACCTTTCCTTATGTCCTCATATAGCTATTTCTTTACTTTCTATCATAATGCCTTATTTGACTTTTTCACCGTCATTTATTATCCTTTATGCCCTTGATTATGTGTTCTATTATTACAGTGCATGCTATAGAAATTACTTTCTTTTATTCATTATTATCTCCTCAACAATAGACACTAAATAAATATCTTTGGGGAGGTGATGCATGTATGTACATATTCAGCCCCTCAACAGATCTGTAGAAATAGACTTTGCTATTTCCATTTCATAGAAGATAAGTTTTTTAGTTACAAAAATTATCATACAAAATAACAGGTTTCATTATGGCATTTTTATATATGCTTATTAAATCTATGCCCATCTCTCCTTCCTTGACTCTTTACCTCTCTCTGAAAGCTCTCCTTCCCTTCCAATAGCCTCCATTATTTCAGGTCAAATGTACCATGGTACCTTCTCTCCTTCTCCCTTAAGATTTCTTCTTACCTACACTAAGTCTGATTTCTGATTTCTTGATGTAGACACACTCACAGAACATATGCTTATACATGTACATGCACACACATAAATATTGTAACTTAAGGTCTGCATAAGAGAAAAATCATGTGATATTTGTTCTCTTAAGTTTGGGTTATTTCTTTTAAAATATTGATTTTCAGTTCCATCCATTTTCCTACAAATATCACTATTTTATTTGTTTTTATTTTACACATAAACTTCCATTGTATATATGTACCACATTTCTAGGATCTATTCATATGCTGATAACCATCTAAGCTAGTTTTCTTTTTTAGCTATTGCAAATAGTATAGCAATAGATACAAGTGTACAAGTATCTTTATAGAATAAAATTATAGCAAAGAATGGATACATAGTTTAGTTAAATAACTGAGTTTCTTTACTTTTAAAATCATTATAGAATTATTCCGGCTTCAGAGATAGCTCAACAGGTAAGAAAGCTTGCAGTGCAAGCATGAGAGCCTGAGAAGGCTTAATTCTACATGAGTTCAGTTCCCCAACACCCATGTCAAATGCTGAATGTGGCTATGAACCCTGTAACTTCATTCCTTTGGGTGGAGAGGAGAGGCCAAAGAATCAATAGGGATTACTGATAATAAAACAACAGCTCTAAATTGAATAAGGTTTCATCTCAATTATTCAAGTCTCACACAACTTCTCTGGGACATTGCTACTTTTTGTCCTGTGAGATGCAGTGACCTCATGTCCCTCACTATGCTTTTGCTTCACAAATGCTGGCCTTTACATGAGACTGCTTTCATCATGTCTTAGTTATGTTCTTAGAGGTAACTTCCTGGATTATTTTTGTATCTCTCCTTACACCCAAATGGGAAAGTGAGTCTGCATCTTTTCCCTTTATTTGTTCTTTAACAATTTCATACACATGTACACACACACACACATACACACACACACACACACACACACACACACACACACACACGCCCTCTCCCCCAAGAAAAAGAATTATCCAAGTCTTACTTGGGCAAGTAATTTGGGTCTATATGATCAAATTACACTGTGTGTGGAGGGGTGGTGTGTGTGGGGGTATATAGAGTATTGTGTGTGATGTGTGATGTTTTGTATGACACATGCACATATGTGTGTGTACATGTGTGCCACACGTAAGTGTGGGAGGATGTCACAGGAGAACATCAGGTGTTCTCTCCATTCAAATAGGTGTTGCCTTGAGTCTCTAGTAGATAATGGTGTCTTCCTTTAGCTTGGTCTGAAAACCCACACAAAAGTAAGACTAACTAAATCTTATAAAGGGGGTCTGGTAATAGCTAGGTAATACCTATCTTGGGGTAGGAATGATAACTTAAAAATAAAGATTTGTAAAGATGACTGGTTTGCTACTCACAATATGGGTATATCAATTAATTAAAATAAAAACTCGTAACTATTACCTACTATTAGATTAGTTGGATAACGTGATCAGATACATATGCTCTAGGAACTGAAGAAAGCAGAAAAAAATTTTTATGTCTGTCCAAGGATCCATATGTTCTAATGATGAATCACTGAACAATATAACCTCTTATACATTTTAAATGTTCTGGTTAATCTTTGCTTAGACAAACATCTTTAGCTAAGCAAGTTCTAAAATTATCCTTTCCTCACTTTCCTAGGAAATGCCTTGTTATTATTATCAAGTATTTTTCCTTGCTTTAGCAAACTAAATAAACCTACATTGTTTCAGCTACAAGTATATTATTTTTTTCTTTAGTTGGTGGCTTTGATCATTTTTATAAAAGATAAAGTTCACCATAATTGTAGATTTGTTTTAAAAGCTACAGATATGGGTTCTAACACTGTCAATACAAATTTTCATCTAAATAGATAGAACATCCCATAGTTACATCTAAAATTTTTTCTTCTTTATATTTTTAATTAAATCTAGAGCCTGGTTAGTGGACATTAGATAACTGTAAAAAATAAATAAAAGAAAAATATAAGAAAATATTTCGTCTTCATTTCCGTCTCTGTTGAGAAGTTTCAACAACTATGTGTATCATGAAAATTCAAACTTATAAGATTGTCTTTACAAATATGATTTATAAAGGAAGAAAATCTACTCCTCAAATACTCCATTTAACTTAGTTTCTATAGTAAAATTAGGGAGCTATAAAGGTGAAGTGTGATCAGGAGTGCTTTTCCCTCTACTAAGTTCTTATACTCTACAACATTCCAATTCACCTGACTTTGCATTCTAGCACAATAGAAACACATGATTCCCCAGATATTTGTTGAATTTGAATTTTCCTTAGAAAAATCAAAGGGATTATGAACTTCAGGCTAACTAAAATAGGGGAATTATATGAATTATCCACTATTAAAAATGCTTATAATTTAGGTAGTCATGGTTACATATAAGATGATAAAAGCTCCTCCAGATTAAAAAAAATCAGTTTACCTTTTTATTTCTTAGGAAAGTTGATATGCATTAATAAAGGTTAGGTAGCAATTATGAACTGCATTTTAAAACTGAATGATTGCATTTGTTATTTTCTTGAATTATCATTATTTTATTTAATTAAACATAATTATTAATAATTCTAATTGCACTCTACCTTATAGAACCAAAACATACCAGAAATATTAATGGTCAAGCTCTATTTAAAAATACTTCCTTGTAAAATGTGATCTACAGTATTTTAGGAAGTTTCAGTTCCCCTAGGTCAAGTTACATAGATTAACATGTTTGAACAAAAGAACTATTTATACATATTTTATTGGTGGCTGGAGAGATGGCTTAGTGATTAAGGCACTTGCCAGTAAAACCAAAGAACCTGAGTTCAGTTCTACAGTACCCACATGCAGCCAGATACACAAGGTGGTACATACGTCTGAAGTTTGTCTGCAGTGGCTGGAGGTCTATCTATCTTTTCCACCCCCTTTCTCTCTCTCTCTCTCTCAAATGAATGGATAAATTAAAAAAAAAATTATCCCATAAGACTTCTTTTATTGCAACAGTAAGTTTGCTTATTTAAATGAATGATTATATTATCCATTTTCAATTCCACTAAAAATACTTTAAAATAGAAGAGTATGAAAATACTCTATTGGTAATGAAATCCTTATTTCCTTTTGAGTTCATTCAATTCAAGAAATTTAATCACATCAGAGAAAAAAATTTCAAAGAGCATAACCCCTTAGGTTTTCACAATAATGAAATCATGTAAATTTTTCCCCTATATTAAACCACTGTTTACTTTTATTAATCTTTTCCACCCTTGTACCCAGTTTCCATAAGAAAGGGGCAAAGACACTTTATGAAACTACATAGTGACTCATTTTCTTTCCTAAGCTGCTTTCTTTTTCACAGTAAAACTACAGATGGATAGCATTTCATTTTTGTTTGCTTGTAGTAGGTCCATGTACCCAATGCTGCTCTCCAGCTCTCTATACAGCTAAAGATGATCCTAAACTCCTGATCTTACTGCCTTTACCTCCCAAAGGCTGAGAATGACCCTGAACTACAAATGGTGTTCCCGACTTCACCTCCCAAGTGCTGAGTTGGCAAGCATGAAAAGAAAATACTCTTTATCCCTGAGAAACTACTATTTGAACATCAAGGTAGAGGAGGACTCCTTTAGCATACTTTGACAATGTATTTTCAAATTTCTATGTGGAGCAAATGTGCAATTATGCCTGTGTGTCTATTTATACTGTATTATGTTTCAAATTCTCAATTTGTGCTGTGATTTTTTAATTTAAATAGTTGAGTTATGAGTTATTAGTTGAATTTATTGATTTTGTATGTGTGTTACATTGTAACACACTAAGAAAACATTGAGTTAGTATTCAAAAATGTGAAGTGTTCAACTAATTCTGTCCACGCTGAGATTAAAAATCCTTTTTGAGTAATATTTGATAATACATAATAAATATTAACTAGATTATTTTTTAAATGAATTTGAAAAAAAATGCTTGATATTTCCACCATCTAGAGATTACTGCTTTAACATTTCATGAATAACATTCAAATACACATGTGCATATTATATATGCACACAAATACATATATGTACACATATATACCTTAATACAAGTAGGAATAATACAGTATATAGTGTCATAATGTCGCACATTTTATAATCTTTCTATTGTATTGAGTGGACCATTTTATTATATTCCAAAGTATTCTTTATTATCCCCCAAGTATTCTTGTATATGTTGCTTGTCAGTGTTATAGTTTAGATGTTTCATAAAGGTTCTTGTTTGAACACTTGGTCCCCAGCTGTTTAGGAAGGTTGTGAAACCTTTAAGAGGTTGGAACCTTGCTGGAGCAAGTGGATTATCGGGAGCAAGGTTTGAGGTTTGATAGGCAATTCTGTTTCTGGTCTGCTTTTTCCTGCTCTACAGGGACATGCAGAAGTTAGGGTCTCCTTCTGCTGCCATGCGTTCTTTATCACGACGGGCTGTGCTCAACTTCCATGAGCCAAAATAACCCTTCTTCCTTTAAGTTGTTTCTTGTCAAGTACTTGATCAGGCAAAGTAACTAGCACAACCAGTAGATTGAGCCAAAGTAATTGGAAAATGCACAAAAGAGATCATAATGGAAATGACTCACTGTTATAAAGAGTTGAAACCTAGCAGATCAAGCAAGGGCTTTACTGATGGCCTTGGGTATGTTTTTAGGCAGTGTCAGTTCATGCTCATACCAATATTTAGAAGCCTTATTCTCCTCTGGTCTCTTTCCCAATAGTCATGTTAAGAGAGGCAGATAGTGAGAGAGCAGAATTGTTTGATGAGAAGCAATTTTATTTGGAAAGTTTTATCACCCCACTTAGTTGGAATGGTAGGGTTTGAAGCTGGAGAGAAAGAGAGGGTACAGCAATTGGAAGAACAAAGGAAACTACTTGCTTTTTATAAGTTCTGGGGGGAGGTAGAAAGTTCTACTCCATATGGTTTAGGCAACAGCCTAGGAGCCACAGAGGCAATGGTGAGAGATAGATTAAAAATGTCCTTTGATCATTCAAGATCCCTATATGGGAGGGTCAATTCATCTCCCGTTTCTAATACTGGAGAACTTGAGGGAAGAGAAAAGGTACATGGGTAGCAGGGGTTCTATGCTTGCCTGCTTAACTTTGGTCTAGGACAGTACAGGGATTCTTAAAGTGATCATATTGGTTCTAACACATCCCTCTTACTTTTATATTTCTTTTACATAAGGAGCATCACTCACACACATTGTCATTCTTTTTCTTCTCCATATTTTCAATTCTTCAGAGTTGAGTATCTAAAAAAGATTATATATGTATATATATGTGTGTGTGTGTGTGTGTGTGTGTTACTATTTTAGATAACACTTATCATGTAATAACTTACTAAAACCCCATGTATTAATACTATGCTTTTCAGATTAAGTTTCAGCATTAACTTTGGAAAAGACAGATTCAAAAACAGTATCCCAATAGACAAAAAGTTAGAAATGTTACTTTCATTGATTTGTGACCAATTACTCAATTATTTTATTATAAAGTATCTGACAAGCAGCAATGCTGAGTTAGGTATTATGATAATAAATGTGGCATTTAAAAATATATTGATAGCTTCTGTGGAAGAATGTAGCTATGTTAGGTGTTAAGTGTCTATTTTTCTGAGTACAAACTTTTGCTCCTGCCATGTTGGAAGAATTCCAACCTGATCAATTTTAATTTGTCACCAGTTGGCCATCTTTCTCTCAAGGGAATGGTGCCATATCAAGGTATTGACAGTATTTTTTCTTGTTGATATATTGGATACACATTACTAATAGTAGCCAAATAAGTCTTGGTAAGACATGTTTGTGTAATTATTTTATCTCAGCTGTAATTGATATATTTTTCATGTGTGAATTTAGTGAGAACAAAGTCAATTGAGAAAGGAAGCAGACTGACCTCCACTGAATAGATCATTTTGTCTACCTGATGAGAGAAAGCTTGATCTGTAGAAGATGGACTTTCATTATTAATATTATGGCAATTAAAAATTCTTATATTCATCTTTTACACTGAGCATTAGCAGGCCATATATCTTTTACTTGTTCCTTTAATGTTATCTTTTCTGAGTCTGTAACAACCAAGGAAGTCATTAGCTAGCACTTGTATATCAATGTAGCTCAAAAATTGTAGTCATATGTTCTTGCCAGCAAAGAGGACACAGATGAATTGCTCAACATCCATGATGGCTCTCCATGTCAAGATTTACCATCATTCAGAGACACATTTTGAGGAATCGTGTTGGCAACTAGTATTATTTTACACTGAGCCCCAAGTTTTTATTCTTAATTTAAATAATCGAAAAGGATTCCACAAGCATCCATGGATTTGGGTTAAGGGTTTGGTAGTCACATAAACTCTGAGCTATTGTTTGTGAAGTTTTTGCCTTCATAAGTACCTTAATCCTGATACTTATAGAAGAATCATATTTATTTATGGAATACTTATGCTTTCATAGATCAGATTACAAGTATTTTCTAATAGGCAGCTCATACCACAAGTTCACTCAGGGACATAAAACTAAGTATTTTGCCTCTTACTAATGCCTACAGTTAATCCAAAAGCTAGTGTCAAAAGAATAACTTTTGGAAAAGGAAAGCATGCCTTCCTTCAGCTCTGCAAGAACACTCATTTTGAGGTAGTTAGGGTGACTGGCACTGAAAGTAAAAGCAGGGATGTCTTTGGGCAGAACCTTGCAGTCTCTACTTTGTCAGAGAAGAGTCTAGCTTCTCCTAGTGTTTGCCTAAAGGAGTTCCCTAGAACAACCTACGCCACTCCCTGGGAGGGAGGTCCCCTGTCCTAGACTCTAAATCTCATCCTAACATTGCAGGTGATTGAGAGCAACCCTAGCTGGACCAATTTGCTGACTCTCAGGCTCACCTGAGCCTGAAGGGGAGACTACCACAATGAGGGTATAAATAGACCCTTACTTGGGCAAGGGCTCTCTAGGCTGCCTGGTCATCAATCCTGAACTTATGGGTTCTAGTAGGGCACCCCCTTGTTTGGGCCAAGCTAGGCTGAGATAAGGGGAGAATCCCCTTGATCTCTCCCTCTCTACCCCTTCCTGCCAGCCACATGGCAGGAACTTTCTGCACTTTCTTTTCTTCTCCCTCTAAGTCACTTTTCTGATTTCTTCCATGTCCATCACATGGGTTCTCAGACCATATGGGGTATCTGTTTCCCTTCCCATGGTTTTATACTTCCCTAAATAAATTTAACAATTATCTTCTTGGTTTGGTTTACCCATTTCTTTGGTGAAATACAAACACAAATGCAGAGTTTAGAGTTCAAGAAATTTCTTGAACTCCCAATACACACCCTGTAACAATTTCATCAGAACTTGTCTAAGATTTCATTTGCCCATTGTACTGATATAACAGTTCTGGGAGAACCATTGATCTGGTTCATCATGTTCAAACTGTTGAGTAATATGCATTGTTCATGACTTAATGACTTAATCTTATTGTTGTATCCATACAAATCAGCAGCCTTATAGTTTATTTGATAAGAAGGTCAAGTTGGTTGGTATATTATATTCAGTTATATATAAGTATTTTAGTATGGCAATAGAACCTTTTCTTGATTCATTAACTGTTAATTTTTCAATCTGTGGTGAGATAATTTTTTTGTTTAATATAATGAAATAGTCATGATTTACTAGTCAACTGATCTTGTCAGCATGTGACTGATACTGCAAAACAGTATGAAATCCAAATTGACATCAAGATGCCTGCATTCCGCTTTGCTTGTTAAAGACACATATAAAGTGTGTGCCCAAAGAGGCATGTATTAAAGCCTTATTCCCCAGCTGGCTGTGCTATTTTGGGGGATTCTTCTAACTTTCAGAATGCCTAGCAGGAGAAAATAGACTACAGGTTTGTCCTTGGGTGCTGTGTCTTAACGGCTTCCCTCTATGTCTTGATCTCTGCTTCCTGGCTACCATAGATGATGAACTTTGCTCTTCTGCATTCTTCCCACCATGATGATCTGCCTCACCATGACCTTAAACAGAGCTGGCCAACCACACACTGAATTTTGTAAAACTAAGCTCACAAAAGTCTTTCCTATCTTTCTATTTTTTTTTTTTTCTGTCAGGTGTTTGGTTACAGTGATGAATAATATAACTGACACAGAAATTTGGTACCAGGAGTGTCACTGCTATGACTAAACTTGATCATGTAGTTCTTAGCTTTTAGACTTGGCTTATAGGTGGCATAGAGCATGGAAGCCTTAGCATTCTCTTGAGCAGAGCTTAATAGGCAAGTCTCCTGAAAGTTCAAAAGGCCAAGATGTTGAATGAAAAGTAGAGATTGTGCTTGTGAAGATTCAGGTCGAAATGGGAATGGGGCTAGAGGTTATGCAGGTTACGCTGTGGCAAAAAAAAAAAAAAAAAAAAAAAAAAAAAAAAAAAAAACAGAATAAAGAAAGAAAAATAATTTGTCTAGACTTTGTATATGTCCTAACATTTTGAGGAAGCCTAAGTTTAAATGTGATGTACTAATATAGTGTAGGAAATTTCAAGGGACTACACATTTAGGTGGTTCTATGGTTATTGCTGTCTGCTTTTAGCCAAGTTACAAGGAAAATTAGAGTAAAATGTGTGGCAGAAAGATCTGAAGGACTTGGGTTTAACAAGAAATGGCAATTTAAACTTATAGACAAGGAAAGCATGCTTATTAAAAAGATCACAGCCACTAAAAACAAAGCCCAATACTTCTTAACAGTACAAGAGAAAAAAATACCTTCAGGAAGTCTGAGAAATTGCAAAGACCTCAAAACATCCAAGTCTCAAAAATATGAAAGTTTAAATCCTTTTGAAAGAATTTGCTTTGAGAAGAATGCTGTAGTGCTACATGCCCACACAGGGACAACAACATTATATATATATATATATATATATATATATATATATATGTAAAATGTTAGCTCTCCATATACTCAAATGCTGAAATGCTGAAGCAACAGTGCCCAAATGGGACCTTGAGTTGATAGCAGCAAACCTTGGAATCTTCTGTGTGATGCTAATTTTACAGGCATTAAGAGTTCAAGAGTTACCCTGTGCCATTGCATCTTGGAAATTTGTAACTTGCTTTTAATTTGATGGAGTTTTACAGTTAAGATTTTGCTTTCAGAGTTAAATGAGATTTTTTTTTTTTTTTTAAATTCTGGAGCCTATATGAGGTAGTGACTAGCTAGAAGTATGTGACTGGGGGCATGGTCTAGGTCCTATATTTTGTTCCAGGCTTTTCTCTATCTTACTGTTTTCTGGCTACTATGAAGAAATTAATTTTGTTTCTGTACATGTTCACAATTATGATCCTCTGTCTTGCCAAACTAAGATGCCACACAGGCAGTCAATAACACACTGAAACTTTGGTCTTTAATATTTTAGCTTTCTTCTATGGGAGTATTAGTTAATTTCTCAATGCCAGGACAAAATATCCAACTAAAATCAGCTTAGCTAAGGAAAGGCTATATTTTCAGCTTTCAGTTTTGATTGGAGGTTTCCTTTTGGATGTGTGTTTTGGAGAAGCATGACAGGCACAGGAACCTGTGTTACATCATCACTTCAGCAAGGAGGAAGCAGAGAGAGCAAATGGGACTGTGCTCTAACATGTCAAGGCTTGCCCCCAGTGGCATACTTTCTCCAGCAAGACACCCTGTCCTAAAGGTTCCACAATCTTCCTAAACAGCACCACTAATTAAGTATTCAAACATGTGAGTCTAATGGAGAACATGTTACATTCAAACCACCACACACAGCTGCTTCTTCCTTTCATACTCAAAGGGAAATTAGTTCATTTTTCAAAACCAGCCTGAACAACCTGCTTATATAACAGAGAGAAGGTGCTTGGACCAATTACAGACATTAATGTTGGATTAATCTCAACCTTGTCTGTTAGCACCAATCACAGTCACTGGGTTGAGTTTTAGACTAATTACTGCCTTGCCTTCTATCACTAGTCATGGTAGTCCCTTTGCCTGGCCATGAGGGACAGAGAGTCCCCTGTGGACAAGGTAGAAATGCTTCTAGGCTTATGTAGAGTTCATAAAGGCTTGTGATGGCAAAAATAAATCTGACATAAATTCTTTGAAATAGCCAAAGAGCCCTGGCTGAGGCTCCATATTCAGGACCCATGGCAATCAACCACAATCATTGTGTAGTTTCTCAAGAGGACCATAGAGCATTCAGTATGGCTGGTGCAAGCAAAACAGCAATTTGCTAAACTAACCCAACTCTCCTTTTGCCTAAGGTAGCTGAGGAAGCAAGGCAGAATTCCACAGCTGCTAATTAGGGAAGACAAATTACCCTATCCTGGTCTGGGGAAATGATTTTGTAGAGAAGAGTGCTTGCTGCATAAGTGCCAATGTGCCCTTAATTTCATTCCCCAACACCCACATAAACAGCTGAGCAGGGCCACCCACAACTATAAACCTAGTGCAGTGGAGAATACTTACCTGATAATCAATGGGCTCACTGGTCAGAAAAAAAGGCAGTTCTGGCTTCAATGAGACTCTATCACAAGGTATGTGCTTAGAAAAATGATAGAGGGGCTGGAGGGATGGCTTAGTGGTTAAGGCATTTGTCTGCCAAGCCAAAGGACCTCAGTTTGATTCCTCAGGACCCAAGTAAGCCAGATGCACAAGGTGGTGCATATATCTAGAGTTCATTTGCAGTGGCTGGAGACCCTGGCACACCCATTCTCTCTGTGTGTGTCAAATATATATATATATATATATATATATATATATATAAAGAAAACTGATAGAGGAAGATACCCAATGGCCTTCTTTTGCTTTCATGTATGTATTAGCACCATATACACAATAACACACATGCTAAATGCATGACAAAATATTGCTCCATATGCCATCTTTTTGTTTGTTTTCAGGAAAATGATCAGGAATACTTATATATCATAAAGGACTTCTCATTAACACTACTAATAATTTTAAGGATATTTTAACAATGCCTTTCTTGGTACGCCACGGAAATCCCCTTGCCTTATCTGCCCCCATAGGATACTTGTAACTTTTTGCTTTCTACTATCAGTTAAGAAATTTGATGCAGAAAATTACAGGAATCAAATCAATTGAGAAGTGAAAAAATACAGACTTTCAGGGAAAGTAGGAAAGCTATAAATACTAGATTTTTAAAAAATTATCTATTTATTTATTTATTTATTTGACAGAGAAAGAGGGAGAGAGGGAGAGAAGGGGAGAGAGAGAGAGAGAATGAATGGGCATGTCAGGGCCTCCAGCCACTGCAAACGAACTCCAGACGTGTGTGCCCCCTTATGTACCTGGCTAACATGGGGTCCTGGGGAGTTGAACCTGGGTCCTTTGGCTTTGCAGGCAAATGCCTTAACCACTAAGCCATTCCTCCAGCCCTATAAATACTAGTTTTATCTGTGATCACACTGAAGTAGGTGAGTCTCAGTAGGGCATCTGAGACCCACAGACCACTACCCAAGTCAGAAAGGTACTGACAACTATGAATCTACTTGCTATGGCCAATTGAAGATAATTTCTTCTATCTTTCCAAACTCATATGCAAACTGGTTGGCAGAATATGATGATAAACTTTCTGAAAAAAATTCTTACAACTAAATATTTCAATATTTATGCTTCTGTCCACAGCAGAGAGTTCCAATGGTGTGAAATACACTCAACAGCGACAACTAATAGGCACATTCCAATCCACCATGTTGTAATTTCAAATGGTTCAATCTTTCTATACATATCATCAATCTCTCAGTTTATCTCACCTCTATTTTGAATAAATGTTATAGGTTTTATAATCCGTAAATTACATTTAAAATGCACTATTGTAGCACAGAAAATATCACAAGTTAAACACTTAATTTTATTCAGTCTCCAAAGCAAACTCATACTGATCAATTATTAAAATTAATCTTTCTTTGACATGAGTTATATTAGTATTTATAGATTCTACAACTTATTATCAGTGGGGCCTTGTTCTTTAATAAAATAATTAAATGTATTTAAAATGTTTTACTGAGACATTGTAGTTAATTTGATAGTTTCTGTGGATGAAATATTAACTTTAGAGCAAGCATTTTTGAGTTAATGCTATCAATTTCAAAATATACTTCTCATTAACATATTCCAAGTTCTTAGAGTATCCCTATGAATGAGATACTACTCAGGAATGAAAATTAATTAACTACTGAAGCATGCAACTAAGTAGATATTATAAAAACTTTATGATGAGTGAAAGAAGCTAGGCATAAAACATATATGCTCTCAGACTGTATTCAAAATAACTCAAGAAGAGTCCACTGTACTGTGACAGAAAACAATCAATGGTTGCTAAGGAGTAGCAATATAGGCAGTACTGACTGAAATTGAGCATACAGAAATTTTTGAGCTGAGACAAGTACATACCGATGGTGGTAGTAGCAACCTGGGCATATTAATTATCAAGACTCAGTCACATGTTCTACATGACTTTTCTTGGGGAGCCATGAACAAACATTTATTCACCGTTGAAAGAACAAGGTACTATTCCATTGTTATACCACTTGGTGAGCCTGTGAGTATATGGCATTTACTTACAGGAGCTGTGAACTAAGATTCCTGTAAAGCAGTCACATACACATCAAACATCCAGTAAGTCCATTTGACAGATTAGGACTTCAGTGATTGTAGAAATTTGGAATATTGCAGGTTCCAAGACAAGTTATCTTAAGACCATTTATTGTCTAACCCACTCTGTAGTTGGCCTAATATCCTGTGACTATCAGGTAAATCCTTTAGCCTGTAAAAACAAACCTTTAGTTTCTGCCTATCTAAAAGCTAAGACTGTCATCAGATAGCATCTGAGGCTTATAGATAGAAGCTTCCTGCTTTGCTATAACCCACCGACCTAATGTTTACACCACCGTATTTGAAAAGTGTTTTGATTTATGACTTGCTTTGCTCCATTACTTAAAAAATTTCATGGAATTGTGGTCACATTGTAATAGGGAAACTGGGACAAAGTAAATCTGTATTTTCAGGTCGTGGTCACTCATATGATACAGAATAAACTATTTCTTATTCCCTCTGAGATGAGAGCTGTTTTAATTTTTATTTTCCATTATCAGTGAATTGGTGAGGAGTTGCTTATAGGAGCATGAGTGAATCAAAATACCTACAACACCAAAAATTATTACTTCTCATGAAAGCTGTTATGGAGTCCTACATTCACTTAAGTTTTGACCTTCTATATATACACTGACATACACTCTATGTACATATATATATCTCCATCCTAAGGCCATATGTGGCTAGGCGGCAGAAGGGAAAAATGGCAGGAACCCAGGTGAGGGTCCTCCAATCTTCTTTCTCTTCGTCCATGAGTGAGTATTAGCAACCTATTACCATCACCATAGACCAAGATATCTCTGCTTTATTTTGGTTATTTTGCCATAAAGACAGTGCTCAGCATTCTGGGAGCTGAGAATTCTACCCCTAAACCACTGACACTCGCAAGAGCCCAGCATTCTGAACACCACCATAGCGACTTCTGCTCCATGATGACAATGATCCTTTCTGTCCCAGAAGAAATAGATATTCCTCAACAACTTTATACAAACTATATGTCAACAAAGCCTATTGGCATAAATAAGGAAGAAAGCAAACAATAACTGTCAGATTTGCATGAAGAGGCAATAGTCAGCTCCATGAAGAAAGATTGACTTGTGTATAACGAAATGATTGAAGCCATCAGTGATCAGTGGCAGGATGATGAAGTTCCTCAGAAAAACCCTCTGTTGGGAAGTGTTCCCAACATTGAGATGCTTATGTGAACAATTGTTATAGGAAAATATTCTGGAATAAGAAACTTGTTTTATTCTCTTTGAAAACTTTGGGGAAATCAAGGGAGCATAGACATTTGTAGCCATATTTTTTTCATGTATCAGTGACTCCATTTACTCATAACCATAGCAATGGTTTAATGAGGGCAAGAACAGAGATTTTTTTTCAGCTTTGCTGTTTGTGTTCATTACATCCATCCATAACAACTTCTAAAGCCTTAGGAGCTATGTTAACTATGCAGCAGAACTATCTGGCTTTGTATCTGTACAGGGAGGGTCTGAGGCTTGCCTCATAAGTGCTTCCTGACCTTGGCCATATTACTTACATTCTATTTGTTCATGTTATTCATTGGTATCCAAGAAAAAGTCATGTGGGTTAAATGGTGCTGCATATATCAAGTACCTAATGCAGTGGCAGACATAAGGGAAATTGAAACAAATACTTTGTATGTTAATCTTGGTATAGAAACCAAGTTTAAGTATTCTATTCTAATTAATTAATATCATCTGAAATCAATATTTTTTGAGAGAAAACCTACAGATCAGATAAGTCTCACTACTTCTATCATTTTAAATGATGTTACCATCTACCAAAAGGACTTTCTGCTACTTCTTTCTTGTATGCATTCTCAATTGGTTATTTAAATTCATCTGAATAAGTCCACTTAGTAAAATTGAAAATTCTGAAAATGTTCCTTTTGTTAAATTGGTTTGTTCAATCAAGTATTTCACTAGGGCATAATTTAAAATTCAAGTTGTAGATGCAATCAAAAACTTTTGCTGGCTATCCCTAACTCACTGAGCACAAAATGAATTTTTTAAATGTTAAGATTTAAAGAGTACTTAAAAGTCAGATATTCAAATGTATTGATTTTTGTAGATGACTAAATTGTTGTCCAAATTGATTACAGAATCATTGAAGAAAATTGAAATAATTAAAATCATTGGTGATGGTCCTGCAACTATAAAGTATGGCTTTCAAATTCAGATAAACTGTAACTGGAGTTGAGTTCTACCATTCACTGTGTCTGTAGGGTTATGGAAAATTCATATACTTTTCTAACTAATTTTCTCTTCAAGTGAATGAAGATAGCAGTCATTGCCAAGTAGGTAGAATTATCATGATAATAAAAATAAAACACAAAAGTAAAATATGTACATGATATCAGTCATCTAGCATGTACTCAAATAATTTAAATATCCTTCATGTTCCATGCTTTACATAATCAGATAAAAGTAGTAGCTAGTGCTTTTATACCACTGTGACATAAATCTATTTTACTGGCTAATTACATTTCCAAGTTTCTATGTGTGCCAGTGGTCATTTTAAACTCTGGGGCCCTTAGCTAATTAGATGAGAAGTACACCTAGGAAGCAATCATACTATATTTTCAGAATGTAATTTGCAAGAATGAGTGGAAAACTGGCAGAAAAAAATATACAGGAAGTGGGACTTTGTGATAGGAATTATGAGGTTCTTAATAATAATCTCCCTAAGATGTTCACACCATAAATTTGGTAACCATAAATACCATCTTAGATGCTTATGTCATAATCTCTGGTACCCATGAACATACTCTCTTAGGTAGGATACGAAATAGAACTTTGCAAGTGTGATTTAGTTAAGGGTCTTGGAGTGAGAAGAATAGACTGTATCATATATGTGACGCATTGCAGTCACAAAGGTAATGCTAAGAGTCAGGAAACGCTGGTAGTATAGGAGGTGTGATGGTTATGTGGAGAGGTTGACGTATATGAAGAGGATCTCAAGTCAAGAAACACAGGTGGCATCTAAAAGCTGAAAAAGATGAGTCAAGTGTCTTGATTTTTAACAATACAGTTCTTAACTCCAGAACTGTAAGGTAATTAATTGTGCTGTTTTTAAGTCACTGTGATTGTTCCAACAGTATTATAAAGCTGACATAATGATAGACAACTTGCTGGAAAATTCCTAAATTCTTTCTGAAGAAATCACTATAATCACCTTGAATCTAAAATTACATTCTAGATCTCATTTCCCTGAAGCCCTCACTATTATGGACTTCCATTAGGTTCCCTTGAGAGTCAATGACCATGGGTATCCTGCTGTCATTTTACCCTGCAACATGAGTCAGGAAGAGGGTCTTTCCTTTGTAGTATCAAATAACTTGTAATCTAGCACTTACATTGCCTATCACCATTAATACGTTTAATATGGATCTTTGATGATAAGGGTATTAGCTGAGATATTTAATGAGGATCCCTGGTTACTCTCCTTCTTTCTAATGGAATAAACAAAGCTTTCATATTTTATACCATGGCTTTATACGAAGAGTAATGAAGTGTGTATATGTGAAATATATTTATATGTCTATGGCTATCTATCTATCTATCTATCTACATATATTTTACAATTTACAGATATATGCCACATAGTGCTTAAGAATTAAAGGATTTTGGGGCTGGAGAGATTGCTCAGTGGTTAAGGAGCTTACCTGCAAAGTCTAATGACTTGGGTTTGATTACTCAATACCATTTTAAGCCAGATGCACAAAGTGGAGCATGTGTCTGGTGTTCATTTGCAGTAAATTGGTAAAAATGAGACCAAGCTGGAGGACCTAGTGTTCCCATTCTCTCCCTCTGCTCTCTCTCTCTCTCTTGCTCTCTCTCTCTCCTTGAAAATAAATAAGTATAATAAAAAAGAAGGAAAGAATTAGGTGGTGTGTTAAAAATATTATATATATTCTTTATTCTTGGAAGTGAAATCTATTTAAAGTAATAGCTAAAAGTTAGGGAGAAGTGTTGAGATCAGTGCTGTATGTGCCTACAGAATACCTGAGAGAATTTTTTTTTCAGACTGCTGATTGTAAAGGAGGCACTACAGATTGAGCAACTTAAGTGATAATGAAACATGCAATTAAAATAAAAACTCCATTGTAATGGCTATAATTAGGAAAAAATGTTTTACAGAGAAAAATGCTATCTTTGAAAAATCTGCCTTGAAATTTTTTATAGTAACTTTAAATGTAAGAGGAAATAATCATTTCCAACATGGCTTTGTTTTCCAGAGACCATAGGTGGTAGTTCTTGTTAAAGCACATGTTTTGAGGCATTCTGCACTTAATAACTTCCTCCTGGAGACTATATGCAATGTTAAGCAGCAGTGGGAAGATACAGGAAGCTAGCATTCTTGAAAAAGGTTGTAAAGTTATATGGAAAAATATTGATGAATTAGACCATAGTGATTGCATAGTATCTCCCTCTAGTACAGTTCCTCGTTCCTAAATGCAGGTTAAGGGGCATCATGTGAGGAGCTTGCAAAATCTGTGAACATATGATTTCTGCTACCCTAAGCTATGTTCTAAAGTTTCTCCCCCCTAGGCATTTGTACAATTTGGCCTGAACTGCCATCCTGGTTGTGTCTCTTGATGAGACCTATAAAGCTCTTGAATCTGTTCAAACTTTGGCTACTTCTCAGTGAAAATGAATCAACTTTGGGCCTGCTGAACATTATGAGGTCTAATTGTCAACATGGCACCATCCTCACTTCCTCCCACCTGGAAAAGACAAGCAATGACCCAGTGAAAGCACAGCATCCTGAGAAGAACCTGGAAAGAGATACCTGGCACTAGGATCTTGTGAAATGGAAATGGTAAAAATGAGACCACGCCACATGTTATCAGAAAGACATGAGTTTACATTGATGAGAGAGGTGGTCAGGCTGTGTCATTCACCAAGAGAGCAGTAGGATTTGAATTACTTTATTTGTACATTTTTTCCAAGCCAAATGTGATTGTTCATGACCTTACTTATTTATTTGTTTATTTATTTTTATGTGAAAGGTGAGAGAAAGAGAATGAATGAATGAATGAAGAGGTGCTCCAGAGCCTCTTGCCACTCCATATGAAGTCTAGACACATGTACCACTTTATGCATCTGGCTTTATGTGGGTACTGTGAATTGAACTGTCAGGCTTTGCTCCAAGCACCTTACTGCTGAGCCATCACTCCAGCCCTGATTTATTTTTTGAATAAGGTGTGGTAAATTCCCATTATCTATTTAGAAGTACATTTTCAAAAGACAATTCATAAAGGAAGAAACACAAATGGTCAATAAGTGCTTTAAAAAGTGTTCAAAATGTCTAGCCATCAGCAAAATATGAATTAAACAACTTTGAGGTACAATCTTACCACAACAAGAATAGCTGTCATAAGGAAAGTAAAAAAATGCTATAAGGATGTGGGAAAATAGAAACTCTCATCCACTGGTAGTGGGAATGCAGCCATTATGGAAGTCAGTATGGAGGCTTCTCAAAAAAATTATGAGTAGAACTGCCATAGGCCAGGCTAAATCACTCATGGAAATATGTTCTAAGCACTCCACACTCTAGCACAAAAATACTTGCATGTTCATGTTCATTGAGGCTCTATTTATAGTAACTAAGAGTTGGAGTTACCCTAGATGCCCATCAACAGATGACTCAATAATGAAAATAATGGAATTATATTCCTCACAATGCAAGTATATATTTGTGAAATTTTCAGGACAAATAGATGGACCTAGAACAAATCCAATACTTGAATTGACCCTCACTTCAAATTATCAAAGCCATATATTCTCTCTTATATGGGAGTCTTTGTGTTGTAGTTGTAGTTAGTAGTCTATATCTGTAGCAAATGAAACAAGTGTGGGAAAGGCATTTAATGTCAAAATCATAACCAAAAGTGAGTACAAAGAGAGGTGCTGGAAGAGGGATCAGGAAGAGGGAAATGACACTTGTGGCATTCAAATAGAAGAGGAGAGGATACTAGGTGGGAGGAGAAGGAGTGGGAAGGAGAGAAGGACTAGAGATAAGACTGGGGGACAACGAGAATCAACGAAAATTGCCTGTGAAAATGCTAGAATGAATGACAGTTTTATCTCTATATACAAAAAGTAAAATAAATAGTATAAAAACCTCCCAATGTTAAAACAAAACAAAGCAAAACAAGACGTTTGTTGTTGTTGTTTTTACACACACATTCCGCATTCTGTACTTGGACTTGTGGGTGGTGACCTCACCAGGAAATGCTGACTTTCTCCTCTTGCTGGTGTTATCACT
This sequence comes from Dipus sagitta, assembly GCA_036346955.1. NCBI lineage: Eukaryota > Metazoa > Chordata > Mammalia > Rodentia > Dipodidae > Dipus > Dipus sagitta. The sequence continues at coordinate 194,999,489 of CM070770.1, forward strand.
GTTACATATCATGGTTTTTGATGTGTTTCACATGATAAGGCTGAGGGACTATTTGTGCTTTAGATAGTGAGAAAGCCAAGGGATGGGAAGAAGCACCTCTCTGCTTCATGTAGTCTTCAACAAATTGTTTCTCAAATAATCAATGATCCTACAAGCAGAGATGAGTAGCATCTGACTCAAAGATTTTGAGGCAGCAAAGGAGACACACATGGTATGAAAACAGAGATCCCAATGCATTTTATCCTGTGTCAGTTATCTATCAGATTACTGTAGGTTCTAGTATGGTATCAGTGCTTTAACAACAGTAGCCTGTGGGTTTGTATGGTGTAACTACCAAACTGCAATCCATGTCAGTGGTGTTGTCAAAGCTAAGAATACATTTTTCTCAGTTGCATGAACTCAAAATTTGTGATTGAGAATAAGTGAAGGTATATGATTAGGAGCAAGTTTTCGTTAATAATGATTCTCCTTATCTTTTTCATTGTGTATCCCTGGTAATTTTAGCTTGGTTTAAAGCTCAAAGTCTATAAATATACTGATCTTGTTGCCTTCTCTGACATTTTGATAATCACTGAGAGAGTTCAGTGATGAAGATAGAGCACTACATTATAATATCTTAAACTGATTTTTGTTTACTGAGCTAATATCTCTTATATCATTCTTATAGCAGACTGGCCTTGAACTCCTGATCTTCCTGAGTCCACCTCAAAATGCAAAGATTAGAAACCTTTGTACTACCATTCATGTTTCACAATGTACTTTTAATGGGTGTTGGATTAAAGACCCAGAGTTTTACTTTTATCTTCTTTCCATGATCCTTACCTGTCTGATGAAGAATATAAATTAAGTCTGGGAATATGGCTCAGTTATAGAGTGATTGCCTAGCATGTTTAAGGCCTAAATTCAATTCCCAGCATTGTAAAAAAGCAAAACAAGATGATACAAAAAAAAGACCTTGATAAATTCAATATTACCAAAGCTTCCACTAACTTTATCTCCTGTGTAACAAAATGCTTTAGCAACTCCGTATGTATTGGGTAGATATGTGACAACACTTACTAGGGGAAGCATCTTGGTATTACAAACTTAACATTACTTTTATCCCAAGAATTTATATTTATCTTCTTACTTGACCTTCTCAAATATATTGTACTGGTCTTTAACTTCACCTAAGTCAAGGGGCCAGCTATTAACAAGCATCCTTATCCAGTTAGCTGGGAAGAAGAGGAATACATTATGCAGATATGTGGACATTAAAAGTTACCCTGCTTTAATTGAAATTGTGTTTTCCCTTAGCTTTTATAGCCTGCTTTATAGTAATACGCATTCAGTAATTTAACATAAGGATCCATTTTTAAGTGTGAGGGGTTATTGATACAAACTTTCATCTGTTCTGTGGTATGGGGTTTATGCAGTGTGATATAGGGAAACAGTGCTGGAGGATTTTGTTAGGTCACACTGTGGAAGAACTTCGATATTTAGAGGGGAAAATGGGTTACCCTAAAGAATTTTGAATGTAGAAGGTCAGTTGTGGTAAAACTATTGAGGCTATTTGCTTTCCAGGTTTGCTTGGATGGTCAGAGCCAGGATAGGCAGGTTGTAGGTTTTTGTAGTCTTTCTTCCTGACCCTACTAGATAGATAAAATATACAGGACACACCTATGTGTTTCAATTAGTTTATGCTAAATTTCTTTTCTGTTTAGATCAGCAGAGGTCTTGATGTTACTTGGTAATATATTAATACAATGGGGGACTATATCTAGGATGGGCTTTGTCACAGTCTGCTTCATGTTGCTGGGATAAACTTCCAAACCAGGCACAGTATTTGGGAGGAAAGGATTATTGAAGCTAACAAACCCAGGGGAGGTTCCATAATGGTGAAAAAGAGAAAACCCTCCACCAAAAGCAAGAACAAAAACTGGCAGACAAACAACAGAGAACCGAGGTGGAACTTGTTCTCCTCTCTACATACCTTAGGTTGAAATTCCAGATCTGCCCTAAACACATATTAGGGCTGGACCCTAGGATCCAACCACAGTGAAACATACTCTAGCCAGGTTGCTGGAAATCCAAGTTTAAAGCTTAAATAAAATTCCTTCATATATTGGGGGACATCAATTCAAACTAGCGCATTCCACCCCTGGTCTCCAATAGATTCATAACCATCTTACATTGTAAACTGTATTAAGTCCAACTTCAAAGGTCCCCATAGTCTTTACCAATTTCAGATTGTTCCAAAGTCCCAAGTATCATTTGAGATTTAAGATTGTCTCCTATCTGTGAGTCCTGTAAAATAAAAACAAGTTATATGCTTCCAATACATAGTGGCACAGAGTAAATATTTCCATTCTTATGCGGCATAAGAAGGAAAGGCTGTACCAATGCAAACTCAACAACCATTAGGCAAAAATCTGCAGTTCAGGTCCAATATCCCTAACCAGTGACCAGTGACAAGTCTCAAGGTTTGGTAGTGACCAAGACCATGCAAACCACTCTGAGACAAAGATGAAAGCTTTTATTCAGGAAAAGCACAATCTGCCAGGGCTGATTGTCAAAAGCAGAGCACAGCCAACCTGAGTTTTCAGGTAGTGGGCTTTATAGGGCTATTTCAGTTGGGGGAAGGTGAGGAAAGAAAATGACTTGTTTGTTAAGTTGAATAGAAAAGTTCCTTTAGGGGAGATAATTACATTAGCCATTTAAAATAGCTAGGGTGTGACACCAGAACAATGACTAGGTGATTTATGAGATAAGGGGACAGAAGACCATGACCTGGGGGTATTGTTACACAAGGAAGTTATAATTGCTGGGCAGTTTCTTGATGAATATGACTAATTGACTTCCTTATGTCTCTGTCACTATTCTGCTGACCACGGTGATTCCATTTTGGGAGCCCATCCCAACCTAACACCTGGAATATCAAATTCTATTCCTCTAGCTGGATTGAGTAGCCAGGGAAAAGTTACATAACTTACATCCTGAGACAATAGCATTCCATGGTAGCCCTTGTATAGTTCTGGTACATCCATCTTTGGTTCTCCAAGCAAACAGGGTCCATCTTCCAATGGCTTAACCAGCCTCTTTATCAGGGTGATCATGCTCTGCCTCATGCCACATCTCAGCATCATCTAATCATACTGTATGTTCTTCATGACCAACTCCACATATTTTTCATGCTTCAGAAACCAATACCAGTTGTGCAGGACACAGCCATGTTTTAAGTCAGGGACAAAATAAATCATGACATTGAAAATTTGGTTTCTTCCTTTCTAAAGAGTTTGTATTTCTTCCAATAAGTCTTTCTGGGATGGAATTACCTCAGGCATTCTTTGTATTGTCTCAGTTTAGAGCAGTTGGGCCATCCTTAATTATGGTAACATCTCTTAAAAATAGCAGCTTCAGGAACTTGTCTCAGTGCCATTAATTTTAAACTTGCTTAATTTTTTCCAACCTTAAATATTAAACTTCTCACTGCTATATCTTTAGCCAAGCATATCAGTCCATTACAATTTTAACCTTGATTAAACTCTCTGGGCATGGGCAGCAGGATGCAGAAAGCTCTGGTGCCAGTATTGCAGTTCCAGCAAAGTTCTCTGCAGTCTCCCTTTCCCCTTACACAGTTCATAAGCAAAGCCTCAAAATACAATTCTCTCTGCACTTAGCATTTTCAAATTCTCACCTTTATAGTCCACTAAACTTTGCTTACCACTCTGAAAGGCATTTTCAGTTGCAAGTACCAAATCCAGGCCCATTCTCCAAAACAGAAGTTCATAAAGACCAAACTATACATGGTCAGATTCATTGCACAGGAACAATACACCCTCTTGTACTAGTTTCTGTCACAGTCAGTTTCATGTTACTGGAATTAACTTTCAACCAGGTACAGTCTATGGGAGGAAGGGCTTTATTGTAGCTTGTAGATCCAGGGGAAGTTACATAATGACAAAAAAGGGAAAACACACTACAAAAGCAAAAGCAAACCTAGCAGCTAAACAGCAGGGAACCCAGGCAGAACTCAGACTGTTCTCTACATACCTGAGGCCGGAATTCTAGAAGTACCCACAAATAACTTTAGGGCTAGATCCTAGAATCTACTCACGGTGACACCTGCTCCAGACAGGTGGCTGGAAATCCAAATTACAGGCTTGAATAAAACTCCTGAATGTATTGGCAGACATCCATTCAAACTCTTACAGCTTTTTTCTCCACTTCTGTTCATTCAAATGGCAGCAACTTGTGCTGGGTTTCTTTGTTTAGTTGCTATTAAAAACAAAAGTAAAATAAAAAAAAAAAAACTAGATAGATTTGGGTCAGGAGTATTTTTATATTCATGGGGATGAAAATTATGTATCAAGTCTGTGTGATTACTTGGAATGTATGTGGGGCTTCTGATATGTTGATAAGTTAGAGAAAGTATTGGCTACTTTGTATGCTGGGTGAGCTGGCCTCCTGGTGAATGAGCATATCTCTAGGCTTGAGACTTCAGTTTCCTGACTCATTTCTTTTTATTTATCATCAGCTATATGCAACTTGTTATACAATCTCTGTACTCATGCCTGTGTCCCAATGTACAGATACTTGTTTGTTCCTTTTCAGCTTTGAACTCTGTCTAGCTGCCTATTAATGGGCATTAACTTGCTACTAATTCCTATCAGTAAGTCCAAACATCAAGAACCTGTCAGTTGTATTGTTTGTTTAGGGTTGTGTCAGTGCTGACAAGATAGTGCCTTGACCACTGCTTCCCCTTGGAAGAAAGAACAGTGTCCACATACCTGAGAAACCAGAGGGTCAAAGAACCTCTTCCATTAGGTCCTTTTACAAGAATATCTGATCACAGTCAGGAGGTCTGGAACTTCATGATTCAAGTTTTCCACCTCAAAGACCATGATTCACAATACTGTAGCATTGGAAATAAAGTTTTAACATGGCTTTCAAAAGACACAAAAACAGAATAGTTTAATAAAACCTCTGACCTAAGTTAGCATGTGGCTACCTACACATGATCCCTCCCAGCTCAGGAGATTTTCTGGTCTCCTTTTTTCCCCCTTACTTTCAACTTATTTATTTTTTAAATCTTATTTTATTTATTTGAGAGAGAATGAGACAGAAAAAAGAAGATATATAGAGAGATTGGGTGTGCCAGGTCCTCTAGCCACTACAAACTAACTCCAGTTGCAAACTCCACCTTATTTAAATAAATATTTATTTAATTCACCCTTTTGCTATTCCTACACTTTGAAGTTTGCAGGACATTGAACTGGAGACCCATTGGCTTCAGAAGTTTTAGTGACAGTTAAATGTACATCACTCTAATCACTCTAACCCCCAAACTAAGCCCACCCACAGCCAAGAATGGCTTCATCACTCTTAATGCCCATAACCTTACCACCCAAGATGATGAAACCATTAACTTCTTCATAAACTTTCCAGTCTATAGTGTTTTCTTTTTAGTACCAGCTTGAGATGAAGGGAAGGAGAAACTCACCAGAAGTTGCCTCCATTTTAATGAACAGAAGTGAAGAAAAAGGCCAAAGAAATTGTTCCTTACTATTTTTTTTTAATTTTTGTAGTCAGTGAATACAGAAAGGTGGTACCATTGTTAGCCTCCTACCTGTACTCCCCCCTCCACAGGGACCCTCCTTGTTGGAGTATATGGGTCATGCATTGTGGGTTTTGCCTTTAGTTTTGGGTAGGAGGAAATGTCTCTGTGCGTCATGACCCAATGTATGGCTCTGGCATTTTTTCCACCTCCTCTTCAGCAAATTTCCCTGAGCCATGTTGGGTTCATATTGGTCTGTGTACATGTTGAGATCTTGGATACCTCTATGTCTCTGGATATCTGGTTTGGTAGGCGTTGATTTTTCTTTGTGTCTATCTCCTTCACCATTGTGCTGGTTCCCAGTAAGCCGAGAAGATAGCATTCTTGCATGTTTCCCAATTTATTCTTATTTTCTGCTGGGGCCCTTTTGGGGTATGATAGGGTGGTTCTCTCCTTAGGATCTGCGTCTATCTGAAAAAGAGAAGCAGATTCTTCAATGGGGAATAAAGTTAGCACCACCTAAATATGATAACCATTGTTTTTTAGAGAGAGTTTAATGGAGTACAGGCTCATTTATGGATATGATTCTGATTTGTTTCCCAGCTCCAGCTATGGATTCTGTTCCACTTAGCAGATCAGTTAGCCAAATTGAGAGCAGCTGGTTTCCCAACATGGCTATGTGCCACTATTGCACTTGTGTGAGCATCACTTCAGGTTTATTGCTGCTAAGTAGGTTAGACCATGCATTGTTTGGACAGATATTGGTCATTATCCCCCAATCGCTCATGTAGCACCTTCCAGCACTAGACAGGCTTACTGTCTGGGGACTGACTCTCTTCCAGCTTCCAGCCATGTTGCTCCATGATATGTACCAACAATGTATGGTGTCTTCAGCAGTATGTTCTTACCACTAACCTATGGTGGATCATAAAGTACTCTGACATAAATCTGTCTTCTTTTATAAGACCTTGTAGGTGTCTGTGATCAAAAACTCATTGTGGATGATATCAACCTGCTGGTACTGGGAGTTACAGGTCAGCACCCAAGAAGTGAAGGAAGAAAAGAATAAATGATATAAAAGAGATAGAGAGGTGAGAGAGAAGAGGGAGAGAGAGAGAGAGAGAGAGAGAGATAGAAGAAGAAACAGGTGGAGATAATGGTCAGTTCTCATCATGCACTCTCCGGGGCCATGTGAATCTGGTATTACCACTAAGGGACAGGTGGAGGATCAACAATTTGGTCTGTCTTTTAGGATGTAGAGTTTTATGGTACCACTGACTTTTGGGTCCAGTTTTGTGTCCTCCCACCCCCTACCTTGCCCACCCCTCCCCTCCCTCCATATCCTCCATATTGTCTGGTCCTCAAAATGCTTGGTAGGTAAGTCCACAACTTGGGCCGATTCAACTTAGGAGCTATAGATGAGTGAGACTATGTGACAATTATCTTTCTGTGATTGGATGAGTTCACAAAAAATAAGCTGTACCAAGTTCAACCATTTTTCTTCAAATTACATTGTGTCATTTTTCCTTACTGCTGTGTAGAATTCCATCATGTAGATATACCACATCTAAGTTATCCATTTGTCTAATGATGGACACCTGGGTTGATTCCAGCTCTTGGCTATTATGAATTGAGCAGCTATAAACATGGTTGATCATATCTGTCTTAACTGAGGCATGCAGGTTTTAGGATACATGCCCAGTAAGGGAATAACTGGGTCTGTTGGTAACTCTAAAGTCATCTTTTTTAGTAGTCTCCATATTGCTTTCCAAATTGGTTTCACCATCTTACATTCCCACCAACAGTGGATGAGGGTTCCTATTTATCCACATCCTTGCCAGCATTTATTTTCATTTGCTGTTTTGATGTTTGCTATCCTTACTGGGGTAAGGTGGAATCTCATAGTAGTTTTAATTTTCATTTCCCTGATTATAAGGGATGATGAACATTTCCTTAGGGGTGTGTTTGCCATTTGCATTTCTTCCTCTATGAACTGCCTGTCCAGTTCCTTGCCCCATTTTGTGAGTGGGTTGTTTGACTTTATATTGCTTAGGTTTTTGAGTTCTTTGTAGATTCTAGAAATTAGGCCTCTGTCAGTTGGACATTAGGCAAATATTTTCTTCCATTCTGTGGGTAATCTGATGGCTCTGCTTATTGTATTTTTGTGTGTGAAGATACTTTTCAGCTTCATAAGATCCCATTGGTTGAGTGATTGTTTAAAATCCTGTCGTCGTGGGGTTTTGTTCAGGAAGTATTTTTCCATTCCTAAATCATGGAATGTTCCTCCTAACTTTTCTTCCAGTAGTAACTGAGATTCTGGTGTTATATTGAGGTCTTTGATACATTTGGACTTGATTGTTGTGCATGGCGAGATGTGTGGATCAAGTTTCAATTTCTTGCATATGGTTATTGAGTTTGTACGGCACCATTTGTTGAAGATGCTGTCTTTTTTCCAGGTGATAGATAGATAGATAGATAGATAGATAGATAGATAGATAGATAGATAGATAGATCAGGTATAGTGATGCTTCCAGAGGTATTTGTTGTGCCAAGGTTATGCTTGGATATCACAGGCCTTCTGTTTTTCCATATGAATTTTGATATCAATTTTTCTATGTCTGTGAAGAACAATGTTGGGATTTTGATGGGAATTTCATTAAATGTGTAGGTTGCCTTTGGAAGGATTGCCATTTTCAGAATGTTAATTCTGCCTGTCCAGGACCATGGGAGGTTGATTAATTTTCTTAAGCCCTCCTCAATTTCTTTTTTGAATGTTTTTATGTTTTCATTGTATAGATCTTTCACTTCCTTGGTTAATGTTATTCCAAGGTATTGTATTTCTTTGTTGCTATTGAAAATGGGACCATGTCCCTTATTTCTTTCTCTGTATCATTGTCATTTGCATATAGAAAGGCCACTGATTTTTGTGCATCCTTCTACTTTGCTGAAGGAGTTTATCAACTTTAAGAGTTTTAAAATGGGGGCTTCTGGGTCTCTTACATATAGAATCATGTAATCTGCGAATAGTGCTACCTTAGCTTCTTCCCTTCCAAATTGTATTCACTTTATTTCTTTCTCCTGTCTTATTGCTTGATCTAGGACTTTTAGTATTATATTGAAGGGCAGAGGTGAGAATGGACACCCCTGTCTTGTTCCTGATCTCAATGGGAATTCTTCCAGTCTCTCTCCATTAAGTATTATTTCGGCCTTAGGAGCTTTGTATATAGCCTTTATTGTGTTAAGATATAAACCAACCATGCTGATTTTCTCCAATGTTTTGATCATGAAGTTATGTTGTATTTTGTCAAAGGCCTTTTCTGCATCTATTGAAATGATCATGTGGTTTTTGTGTTTAGCTTTGTTTATGTGGTGTATTACATCGACAGATTTCCATATGTTGAACCACCCCTGCGTTCCTGGGATGAAGCCCACTTGATCAAGGTGGATAATGGATTTGATGTGTTGTTGAATTTGGTTTGTGAAGATTTTGTTCAGGATCTTTGCGTCTAAGTTCATCAGGGAAATAGGCCTATAGTTTTCTTTCTTGTGGCCTCTCTGCCTGTTTATGGTATGTATGATGGTGATAATAGCTTCATAGAAGGAGTTGGGGAACTGTCCCTGATCTCCAATTGTGTGGCACAATTTGTGAAAGATTTGTTTCAGTTCTTCCATGAAGGTTTGATAGAATTCAGCTGAGAAACCATCTGGTTCTGGACTCTTCTTTTTGGAGAGGTTTTTTATTAAGTTTTCAATTTTGATGGGTGTGATACATTTGTTTAGGAGATTAATCGGCTCCCTGTTGAGTTTCTCTTTGGATGATCTATCTATTGCTGATAATGGTGTATTGAATTCCCCAACTATTGTGGTGTTGGTGGTTATTTCTGTTTTGTTTTCAAGTAGGATTTCTTTATGAATTGTGGTGCACCTGTGTTTGGTGCATAAATATTGGTGATTGTAATATTCTCTTGCTGGATTCTTCCCTTGATCAGTAGGAAGTGGCCTTCTTTCTCTTTTTTGATTATTTTTGGTCTGAATTATATTTTATCAAATATTAGTATGGCTATGTCTGATTTTTTCTTATTCCCAATTGCTTGGAATATCATTTTCCACCCTTTCACCCTGAGTAGGTGTCTGTCTTTAGTGGTGAGGTAGGTTTATTGAAGACAACAAATCGAGGGGTCTAATTTTCTGATCCACCCTATTAACTTGTGTCTCTCAATGGGTGAATTAAGGCCATTGACTTTTAGGGGAATGACTATGAGTTTGACTTGATCCCTGCCATATTATGTTGGTTTATGTGGTTTGTTGTTTTCATTGACTTTGACATTTTTTGCGCCTTCTCTGTGTTAGATTATTGTGATCTGCTTCTTGTAGGCATTTGAGTTTGATTATTTGTTTCTTCTCTGTGGAGAACTTCCTGAAATACTTTCTGTCGGTTTGGTTTTGTATTCATATAGTTGTAATGCTGAGTTTTGTCATGGAAGGTTTTTCTTTCACCATCTATTGTGAGGGATATTTTGGCTGGGTAGAGTAGTTTTGGTTGGAAGCCACAGGTTCTTAGACTTTGCAGTATTTCATTCCAGGCCCTTCTGGCTTTCAGGCTTTCCATTGAGAAGTCTGAAGTAATTCTGATGGGGTTACTTTTAAATGTGATGTGTTGTTTTTCCCTAGCTTTTAGGACTTTCTCTTTGATGTCAATATTTAGAGTCTTAATGACAATATGTCTTGGAGAGTTTTTCCTTTGGTCCAATCTGTTTGGAGTTCTGTTACCGTCTTGTATCTTGATGGGCCTTTCTTTTGAGAGAGTGGGAAAGTTTTCTTAGATTATTTTGTTGAATAAGTTCTCCATGCCTTTCATCTGAATTTCTTCTTCTGGTATTCCCATGATCTGAATTAGGATGTTTGAGGGTATCCCATATTTCCCTCATGTTCTGTTCACAGAAAATTTTAAACTTATTGAAACTTTTTCACTCTTGAACTGTTTCTTCTGTTTTGTCTTCCAGATTGGAGTTTCTATCCTCCACATGGCTGACTCTATTCTTGAGAGCCTCTAAGGAGTTTTGGGCTTGCTTAATTATGTTTGAATTTTTCTACTTCTTTTCCATGTATGGTTTCCATCCCTCTGTCAAGTTCCCTTTTCAGGTCATTTTCTGATGTTTTTGATACTTCTTGGAATTCCTCCTTGCATTTCTTTATGTCTTCATTTAGCATAGCCAGCTGGTGTTTTCGGTCCTCTTCTTATTCACTTTCCTTTATATCTCTTATATGTTTTGATTAGAGCCCTCCATTGTAGGACTGGGAGATCTTATTGGATTTACTTGCATTTGATTTTTTATGTTATTCCTTTTGAGTTGTGGTCTACCTGTCACAGTGTGGGAGCAGGGAGAATGGGACTATGGTTGTGATGGGCAGGGGAGGTCATGCAGCTTTGGCTGGTCAGAGATGGGCACAGTGGCAGGTATGGAGTGGATCTGAAGTCACACAAGGACGGGTTACACGGGGGCAGGTCATGCTGTGTTGGGGCAGAGCGGTGAGGTTCAAGACTTGCATGGTGGCAGGGTGGGGTGGAGCATAGCAGGTCTGAATATGCAGGGGCTGGGGGTGGGGAGCAGGGGCCAAGCAGAGCAGAGCAGAGTTGAGCAGGTCTAAAGTCACTAGTGGTTGGGAAGTCATGTGGGGGTGGGCTGGGTTGCAGCAGAGCAGGTCTGAAGTCAGGCAGAACAGGGGCAGAGCAGAGTGGGTCACAGGTTGTGTGGGGGCAGAATGGGGGCAGAGCAGAGCCCGTCTAAAGTCCGGTGGTGGTGCAGCAGAGCAGAGCAGGTGGGAAGTCAAGTTCAGGTGGAGTGGGGTGCAGCAGAGCAGGTAATGAAGTCATGCAGGGCAGGGGCAGAACAGAGTGGAGCCAGTGAGATGTTGCATGGGGGCAGGGTGTGGAGGAGCAGAGCAGGTCTGAAGTCACATGGGGTGGGGTGGAGCAGAGGGGAGCGGGTCAGAAATCATGTGGGGGCAGGACTGAGTGGGCAGATCCACAGTTGCAGGGGTGAGGCCAAGCCGAAAAGGGTCTGAAGGAAGTGTAGGGTGAGGGGCCAGGGCTGTGCAGGGTGGGTCGACGTCTAGGAGGGTGGGGCAGAGTAGATTGGTTCCGAAATTGAGGCGTCTGGCGGCAGGGCAGAGTGGGGTCAGGGAGGAGAGGGAAAGAAGTGGGGGAGGTGGAAGGGTGGCTGAAGACACGTGGGGAGGGGATCTGTGAGTGCACAGAGGGGGGCTGTGGATATCGGCAATCACCTGTGTCTGGCGGTGCAGGTGGAACTACTGGCCTGGGTCTCCTTGCCTGCAGTACTGCTAGTAGTCCTTGCCTTGTACTGCAGTAGCCTTATGCTAGGACTCTGGCTATGACAGCCGCTTGGGGGATTTGGGGGGCTGGTGGGTTACCCCAGAGAGTGGGAATCAGCTGATTCCCTTTTTTGCCCCTCTGACTGGAAATCTACTGGAGATTTCTCTCCCCTAAAAGTCCTAGTGACCCCCTTAATTCTTTGCCTCTCTTTCCTGGGAGTTGTGCTGTGGTTCAGCAGATACCATCCTCACCAGGAGATGTTCCTTACTATATTAACTAACATATGATCATTGTTGCAAATGACACAGCACTCTCCTCAAAGACAATAAGAGACAGTTCTAGAGCTAAATATGAGTGGCCATGGCCCTCTAACCCAGATTTAGGTAACTGCAAGCTCCATTTTCCAAGGTATTAATAATTTCTTGAAGGTTTTATGGTTGCATCACATGCAAAAAAGTCATCAACAAAGGCACTTTTCAAAATCAGAAAATCTTAGCAAAATCAGAAAATCTCCACCAGAGGCTTGAGAAGCTATCTGATGACATTTTTTAGCCCTTGGATTGGTAGAAGCTGGAGGTCAGTGTGTACAGTCTGTGAAAGTCTCTACCAGGTCGTTAGGTCAGACACAGATGTGGCCAATAAATGGCTCTTAGAGGTAACCCAAGGTAATTTCAATCTGATACTGCAACATCTCTGTGAGATTACAGTTCTGTAAGTCCATTCAGCCTTGTTCAAAGTAGATGCAGCACTTCTGAGGGCTGTGGGTGAGGACTTTAGTTCACATTGTCAAGTCACAGAAAGCCCTCTGTTGATTTAACCAGAAAAGTAAATTTATTGTAAAAATATTCAGAAATGCATATAGACTTATTGACATTCTGTATAAACAGCCAGAATCATACCATAGACCTCGGTCCAAGAACTCCTAATTGCGTGTGTAGCTTCTTGGTATAGTAGCCATTCTTTTTTTTTTTTTTTTTAATACTTTTTTGTTTGTTATTTATTTATTTGAGAGCAACAGACAGAGCGAGAAAGAGGCAGAGAGAGAGACATAGAAAGAAAGGGAGTGCCAGGGCCTCCAGCCACTGCAAACAAACTCCAGACGTGTATGCCACCCTTGTGCATCTGGCTAACGTGGGTCCTGGGGAGATGAGCCTCAAACTGGGGTCCTTAGGCTTCACAGGCAAGTGCTTAATAGCTAAGCCATCTCTCCAGCCCATATAGTAGCCATTCTTAAGTCAGTGCTCAAATTGTGATTTTTTTTTTTCTGATCTCACTCTGAGCAGAAAATTTTTGATTCAAGTGAGTCATAAGAAAGTGGCCCGTTAATTATGTTTTAAAATAGAATTTGCTCTTTTCTTAAAATCCAAGTGGATCACTATTAGAATGTTTAATAAATATAAATTGTAGCCTTAATCTAGAGAACTTTAGAAATACAAATTTGTGTCTGAAAATTGATACAACATTTGGAACTGATATAAATATATTTTTAGATAAAATATTTTGTTTGACTGAAACCCAGATGAAATTGGCTGGGCTTTAGGCGTAACTTTAGATCAAATTGGCTTGAATTTAGGCTGGCTAAATTTAGATGACTCAAGTATTCTCTCAAGTGTGATTTCATCCTCCATCTTTAGAACATATCCTGTATCCTCTGTGGTTTCATATGGTTTGTCTTCCCACCATAGACTGCCTTTTTCATTTAAATGATATGGTTTAACAACAGCTTGGAATCATTTTCAGACTATCACAACACCATGAGATAAAAATAGTCTTTGTACCCCAAATTCTCAGAGTTACTGTAATCAACACATTTTGGATCTAATTGGCTGAGTTAGGTATCCTATACAAAAACAAACTAAAATCATTAAAAGGACATGGTATTTCCACTGTCAAGCTTGGACTGTAGAATTATTCTTGGTGCCAGAGCTGGGTCAGGTCCAAACACAGTACACACGTAATCAAAGGAAAAGGGCTGAACTTCTACAGAAAAAAAGATGGTTAGCAGAAAACAAATGACTGAATTTACTCTTCTGGTACACTCAGAGAAAAATATATTTGTTATGTAAATTCATATCCTCTTATTTGGTACGTGATGAACAAATTGATACAGCAGATAGTCTAAGATTTTTAGTGACAGTGAATTCTTAAATCTCCATTTGGACTTCCACTGATACAATCTATATTAGGGTTAGAATAATATATTAGATAGATTGAGTATATATCATAAAGTCATAAAGGGATTTATTAGATTGGCTTACACAGTTTTGGCAGGGCAGCCCAATAATGACTGTTTGTAGACTGGAGATTCTGAGAACCTCACAGCTACTCAGTCTCTTAGGTTAGATTTCTCAGTAGTCTCAAGCTGGTACTGAATATCTGAGGGATTTATAGAGAGTCCCAGGTCTTCAGCCCACATTGCAAGGCTGAACAGAGTTATGATGCGTATAAAGGATGGTAGCAACATGGTAGATGTACTCACCAGCAAGGATCAAGGGCAGCCAGTCCTAAAGCACCACTATTTCCCTGGAGCCTCTTTATATATAGGCTGCCACCATAAGGGCTGCTCACTCTTGAGAACTATTGACCCTCTCTGGTAATCTTTCCTGGAAATGCCCTCACAGACCTGCCCAAGAGGCAAATTTTTTGCTTGATTCCTTATCTGGTCAAGTTGACAATATGAATTCACAATCAAAGCATCACTCCTTTTACATAATGTGTTAGATATGCATTTTTACACTATTAGGGTTATTTTTATATTTGCTTAATGATGAATCATGTATATTTTCTTGTTTACTTACCATCTATATACTTACCTGGATATGAATGCAAGTTCAAATATTTTATCTGCTTTTATATTGGGCTGTTTATCCTTCTTATTAAATTTTGAGAGTACTTTCATTTGAATTAATTTTTCATACATGTAAATTGAAGAAATTTACTCCTGGGATGTTGTCATGTTGTCGGAGCAATGAATTAAGTAGTCCAGAGGCAGATTATGTTAATTTAATTGCCATACTTTATTCATTTTCAACACATGTTAATTAGGCCAAGTCCTTTTTTCTTTTATTCTCTCAACTCTAGTCTAGCCCTGAGGCAGCTCACTTGGCCTGTAGGCTGTGTCTGGGTCAGTCCTCCTCCATCTGCTCTGCTGAGTGCCCAACTCCAGCTGAGGGTTCCCATGGGCTGCTCCTTCTTCTCACAGTGGGTGTCAACACAAAGAGGGACATGGAGTCTGTCACTCTGAGTTGAGTGACAGTGTTCTGAACTTTTGCTAGGGTTTTTATACCCATTTTTTCCTCAGTCACTCTAGCTGCCTATAGCCAATTTAGGGTTAGCTCATTTGCATATCAGTGCACAACTGGTCTCTGGTGGCCCCCTGTTGCCATGGTGATGTCATGATTGCTAGGTGGGTGTCTCTTTTTTTTGCTTATGATTACTAGTGCTCCTAACATCCCATTCCCTGATGGCCCAAGTCTATGAAGGGGTGAAGGGGCATAACAATTCATAAAAAAATCAAAACATAACTCACTGCAAATCAATTAACAGCAAAGATGAAAAACACAGCAAACAATGACATCATAACAACAATTCAAAACAACTCAATATATCATATTACAAGGGTGTTTCAACAGTCTATATTTGACCAAAGACTGTTGGTTCAATTTCCAAGTCAAATAAGCAGAAAGTTGAAACAAACAATACTTAGCAAAAGGTTATACCAGTGCTCTCAGGCAACACTCCTCCAAAGATCTAACAGGAATTGCTAGGTTCTTATCAGTAGGTTCCATAGATCTCCAAGAGAAATTTAGCATAATGGCAACAGAATCAGGGTCATGTCTAATCATCTACTGGATCATGGCGAGATACATATAACATCTTCTAGAGATGTACAAGGCTACTAAAATTATAACTATCACAACAGGCATTTGCTCACACTATTAGGTAGTACGTATTGCAAATTGTGGTGAAAGATATGGCACAAAAATGTATCAAAGAAGGAAGCATTTTGTTCATCACTGATACTGATTAATATAGACCATCTCCATTTACAAAAGTAGCAAGTAGATGGTGGAGTATATCGCAGTATCCCATCAATCAACACAACACATGCTTAGTCTCACAGTCCAAGTAATATTTCCAACATTCTCTAAAAAAAATCTATCTCCCAAACAGACAGGATAAAACCTGGGTTTGGAAAGATATTTTATATTTGGCATGTTCCAACAGGGGTTTTTTGGACTGGCTGGTCCATAAATATCAATGGCATTGTACAATCCCCATCTGCAAAAGAAAAACAATGTTCTCAATCAAAAAATTAGCATAATGATGCAAGCTTATGCATAGAGAAGTTGTTTAAACCAGTGAAGTGGGTTCTAAGTCAAAATAAATGTTGTGTCAGTGTGCCAGTCTTCCAAGTACGTCCATAAAGGTACATCCAATTTCTTGAACCTTAGAGATCTAGGCCAGAGTGTTGGTCTGTAATATATGTGCCACCTGCTTGTCATATTTGTGGCAGTAGTATTTGATAGTACTGCCCGTGTTGGTAAAATGCCTCTGGTTATGATGTAGGAGGTCTCTTAATTTTTGTATAGAGGCTTCTGTGTCCCTGTAGTACCAGGTGTCATTGAATTGGTTAGCTTCATATATCGTGGAGTCAAAGACATGAGATTATAGTATTGTTATCATGGAGATATGAGTCATGGAATTGACCAAGAAGTTGTATGTGTTAGAAGCCAAATAGCATCTGCCAGGTAACGGCCACAAGGATGACGAATATTCCCAAGATGTGATGGTGGAAAAACAAGTGGTGAGATTCAATGGCATAGCTCCACATATTGAGAATACAAAATTACCTAGATCATTAACAGTGTCATAAAAGGTGGTCAATGAGACTCCTGAAATCTGCAATTCAGTAAGCAAAAGTCTGGTGACTATGTAGGTATTATCTCCATGATGCAAATTATCATCCAAAGGATAGTACTGGGGTTTGTTAGAAATGTTTGCCCAAATGTATGATCCTATAGGTTGGGCAAATGCATTACCCAGCTTCCATGGTAATGGTATAGTCAGGTATGCTGGTACCACTCTGTCCAAAACGTCCTGTAAGTAATTGATTTCACATGTACCATTTTCCACAATATGAAGATTTACTGCCATCCACAATGGATTTGAATGTCCATGTTTCCACACCCATGCAAGTAGCAAACAAAGCACTTAATTCCTTTTCTAGCCTACTCATAAGTAACTGAAATTGCATGCATCATTGGGTGGATCTGGTGTCTTTAATGAATGTCAATAAGTTGTCCAGGGAATCATGAGTAGACTTGACATATGACTTCATACATTCCTGCAGTAATTATACCTCATTCTGCATTTGGGTGACTAAGGCATGAGTAGTCTGCTGAGTAGTCTGCAGGGCATCTGATAAAGCTGTAATTGTTTGTTTCTGTTCCTGTGTCAGGTGTTTAATACCCTTAATATATGCTTACATGGGTGGCATCATTGCTGATGCAATGCTAATGCTTAAAGCTGAGCTTTCTATGAGTGCGCCAGCTGCCAAGAATTGTAGTGGCTTCCTTGCTGACAATCTATAAGTAGAAGAGTAGGAAAATACTGGAAGAGGTTGTTCCTGGCACAGCTCCTTTGGTGGTGCCCGGTCCTTTAAATTAAAGGTCACTTTACTGGATTGGATATGAGGTTGAACTACAAAGCTTGCTGTAGCTGATAGGTCAGGAACCAACATCGTTGCTTCTGTAACTTTAGGTGGGTCTAGCAAATCCATTGCTCACAAGACTGCTGCCTTGTAATGGGCTGTAAAGAATTTATATGACTGGTTGAATCCTCCTCTATCTAAGATGCAAGGAGCATCACTATCACCTTTGATGTAACAAGTTTTAAATGATATTGAGAAGGTCCATATCTAGTCAAACTCATACATGGTGGCTGTCATCACTGATGGGAATTTATAATTTATCTCAGGATCAATATCATAAGTGGCATAAACTTGTGGTATTGGTCAGTAACAATAATCGGCGATTTCTAATGTTGTATACCCAAGGTCAGTATCTTACAGCAATCTGGTACTGGTAAGAAACTGTCATTAGTAACATCCAGATATATTATCTGTGAATTACATCACTCCAACTTGCCATAGCACAGCAAATTGGGAAAGCGAGCTACCCATAAAATAGTATGATTGGTCAAGTTCAAGCTTGAGTGCAATCCAAACAGTTCCTTGGGGAAGGAGCCCCATATGGTGACAGGATTGGTGCCCACTTAAAACTGTCAATTGGCTGTTTAGCTTCCCAATGAGAAGGCCAGGGGTAAGCAGTGGGGATAGTGGTGAATCACCCATTGTCGTATTGTCTATGCTGTCATCATAATCATAAAAATCATTAGCAGAGTCAAGCATCTGTCTACTCCATGGTGCAAAGAAGGCCAGCAAAAATTCTGTCTCTGTCCCAAATTTGTCCCATTCAAAAGTGCATCTGCAGGTGCCCCCACTGTAAGTGAACTTCTATGATGTGTCTGGTACGGACATCAATCTTGCACTTGTGCTTGATATAAATTGCAGAAGCTGACGTGACTTGGTGCCAGAATTCAGTACCATGGCAACATAATGGATTTTCATCATGAATATTTGTTTGATCTTTATCTTTTAGAGAATTTCTGACTACTGGCAATGCTGAGCAGTTGCCGTTCTATACTGCTCACAGTAAGAGCAGTACATTTGGTGGCCTACATGTTGGCACCAGGTGTATATTTAGCTTAAAAGGAGCATCTTGCATATGTAACATTGAGGCCAATATGTTAATGTTTCCAATATTGTGGGACAAACCCCCAGGACCCTGTAAATTCTGATGGGGTTTAGCTGGTAGTACTGGTGATGCCACTGTGGTGGTGATAGTGTTGGCAATGATGTCACTGCCAACAGCCCACTTGCTATGAATAATAATGACAATAATATAATAGGCTACCACCTTCATCCTCCTGGGGCATCTTGTTCCACAGGCCCCCCTATATCATTGTGTAAACGTGTCTATGATACAGAGGGTGTAATTGGATATATGTACATATATATATATATATATATATATATATATATATATATATATACATATATATATATATACATATATATATATATATATATATATATACATATATATATATATATATATATATATATGTATGGGTCTACTGAATGGTCACATTATATATCCTGCTGCTGCAGAAGGACTAGTGCCCCAGCAGCAGGATGACTACTATCAGTGTGTATACTACACCTATGACCCAGCAAATTAGTCCCACAATTTTCATGTTGAATGCCATTCAATGATATCTTTTAATTTTGTCATGCATAGATCACCCTTTCTCCCTGTTGTCCAAAGAGTGTTACTATCACCAGGTGCAACAATTTCCTGTGGGGAGAGAGATTTATCAGCATTGAGCCACATAATTTTGTATGGTAATAACATTGCAGGCTTATCATTTACTTTGGGTAGGTTAATGACCCCATACTAATACTTCATCCAAGGGGCTGACTGTGCTGTGTACATCTGGAATTTAACTCAAAATAAGCTATTTCCAATGCCTTATTAAAAGGGGTTTTAAACAATGTCTGGAGTTTATGCTTTAAATGGCTGTTTAAACATTTCCTGTTGCTGTTGGGTTATATGGTAAATTAAAATCCCAGAGTATATCCATTATGTGTGCCCATTTTTTGCACTACATTCTCTGTAAAATGAGATCCCTGATCTGAAATAATTAGCACAGAGGTCCCATGCTATGCAATCCAAGTCCACAGTGTATAAATTGTTGTGACCTGATTTGGCTTGTCACATGTCCTGGTGCTCCCCAGACCTGTACATACATCTACTATAGTGCATGCATATTGATTACGGAAAAAAAGATAAAGGGCCAATAAAATAAATCTGAATAGCATAATTGAATATTTCAGGCTTGGAGATATCACTAGGTGGGTTATGCCTAAACCTCAACTCAGTTCCAGGACAGTCCTTGCACCAGGCAATTGTTCTTTTGCATCCCTGCCAAATTACTGGTAGATTTGTGCATTGCATCCAGATAAACACGGTACGTGTACCCAAGTGTTACAAAATCTTATGTAGCTTTGTTAACTCCTCTCTACTAATCGGTGCCTCATTTTCCTGTACTATTTTCCATTGCCTAAGGCATTTAAAGGCCATATGCAGATCTCTACTATCTGCAATCTGCCATGGAGCTTTATTTGTAATCTTTAAATTCATAATTTGAGCTAACTGGCCTGCTTTATTGTTATGAATAGTAGTGGTGTCTTGCCTACCCATGTGTGCATCCACATGTGTTATACAGACTTTTACACCATCTGCTAATTTCCTAATCTCTATCCAATCTTCCTTAGACCCAATATCCCTACCATTGATCTTCCAATCAGTTTGCTTCCACTTAGCCAACCAGAGGGCTATTCTGTTGACTAGGCACCATGAATCAGAGTAAATGTGGATTAACCACCTTCCTTCCTTTGCTGACGGTCACCCTCTCATCTGTCAGGATATACCCATCAGATGGTCTCCAGGCTCAGATTTCCATTGCAACTTGTTCCCCAAGTTTGCAGATGATCTGTCTGTGAACCATATGTTCATCTGAGTAGGGTCCTACTTAGTTGTTGCCTCTGTCTTGATAGTTTTTGGGGCTGGGCATTCACAGCCAATAATGGTCTGGGTTTAAGAGGTAGCTGTGCTGTCTCCTCTGTCCATCCAGACAACCACCCCTTTGTTGACACCTTGTGGTCCTTAATAATTTCCTTAAGGTGCCATTTCCATTTTAATATCTTTGGTTCTGATTTCCTTCCAGTCAAGGCCTCACCTGGCATGCACACCCAGCCTAGTAAGGGCACTGGGGTTCTTACTATTAGATATTGATCCCAGATATTGGAGCTAAATGTCCTTACTGCCTCATACAGGTCCATGTGAATTTTTCAAAGAAAG
Organism: Dipus sagitta; assembly: GCA_036346955.1. NCBI lineage: Eukaryota > Metazoa > Chordata > Mammalia > Rodentia > Dipodidae > Dipus > Dipus sagitta. The sequence continues at coordinate 195,020,346 of CM070770.1, forward strand.
AATATTTATTCTCTGAAAATGGAAACCTTTTTTCAATAGAATGCCACTGGTTGTCTAATTCCCTGTGGGTTTTTGTAAAAATGCTCCAGATACCATAATTGTCAAAAACATTATAGCCATACATATACCAACATCAGCTTGTATAATATATAGTTGTCAACAGTCATATATATAAGCACATGCTTGATCAAAATCTTGTTGTTTCTGCTCTCCTCATTGGAAGTCAGCAGCATTCCTGGTGACATCATATAGTGGTTTCAATATTAATAGCCAATATAGTATATGGAGGTGCCAATATCCAAATAATCCAATTAAATGCTGCATTTGTGTTTTATTCTCAGATGGTTTACAATTAGAAATTTTATCGATGACGCTAGAGGGAATCTTGGGTTCCTCATTGGTCCAAGTTACTCCTAGGAACTTAACACTAGTATATGGGGGGGTGGACTTTTCAATAATTAATAGTCCACCCATCCCCCTTTGAAGTTTTACTGGAACATCTAATACTTCATGCACTCCTTCCTTGGTATGGCCAAAACAATTATGTCATCCATATAAGATAATATCAGAATACCAGGTGAATGTTCCACCTTATCCAGGCTCCACTGCAGATTGACCTGTGCAATGATAGGGCTGTTGTTATACCCCTGTGGAACTGCAGTAAACTGGTACTGTTTATTTTGTCATGCGAATGTAACATATTCTCTACTATTAGGATGCAGAGGAATGCAAAAGAACAGGTCTGATAAATCCACCATAGGAAAATATTGCAAATAAAAGTCCTTATTTTGTTAAAAATTTCTTCCATTTCAGATAAATTTCCAGATTTGGCTGGTGTTTTTGTGTTTAAATTTCTGTAATCCATTGTGGACCTGTATTGCTCATTAGGCTTCCTCACTGGCCATACTGGACTGTTATGTGAAAAGGACTGGGTACGTTCAATAATACCTTTCTTTAGGAGTTTCTTCAAACTCTCAGTTATTTCATCATGTCCTCCCTTCAATGAATACTGTTTAGTAAAAGAGGGAGGAATCTTTGGTAGCTCTACTGGTGATAGGTGGACGGTATTCAACAATGCATTGGCCCTTTCAACTGCTTACATAGTATCCATTAAGGAAAGGTTGTACTTATCATATCTATCCCTGATATATCTGTTGGGGCTGCCATAAAGACAGCATCACAAGGCATAGTGGTATCAAGAACCTTAAAGTTTATCCTTTCTAGTGGAGCTTGCTGGCTAGTTTGGTGGATCCCTTCAAGTTCTATTTCCTTCCAGGTTCTACTGGCTGGCAGGCTAGTTATTATTGTAACTTGGCTCCCTATGTCTATCAGAAATGTGAAGCAGTGAAGACTGCCTCTTATCTTGCAGCATAGCTGTGCATGGGGGGGTCCTGTGTGTTCCCCTGGGTACCCCATGATGTGTCTCAGGGGTGACCATGGTCCTTGCCTGTTGAGCCTGTTTGATAACATAGGCCTCTCTCTCCTCCTCTCGGGGGTGATGGTCCCCAAATGGCCTGATGTTCTTGAAGACCCCTGGGGAACATTGCATCCCCAGGGTCCCTGTTCACTTTTTTCTCTCATACATTTACAGGACACTGGATTGCACCAGGGACATCTACATGGTTGGGGTACCACTCGTGCTATTAGATTTCACTCTTGGGCCATAAAGGTGGCTTTTGCCTGAGTATGCCTAGCAATTAAAGTCACCACCTTATTAGTTTCTAGCTCTCTTGTTCGTTTAAAGAATTCAATAGCTGTGGCTATAGTCTGGCATGTAGCCAGGGCTGTAGACAGGTTTATCTCATGACCATGTCTATGTAGTAAGACCAGGTAGCTGGAGTGGGCCCATGGACCTCAGGCACAGGAGCCACCATCACTGTTTATCACTATTTTCTTCACTCCTGGCATGATTGGTGCCACTTGTGGGGCAATTATCCCCATGTTATAAATCGTGTATAAAATCCCTAACTTGCGGCATAGCTTCCTGCATGATCCTCCACTGCCCCTCAGCCTCAAAGGCTGCAAAATCTAATTTGGAGAAGGCATGGACCAATGCTATCCAAGCAAATAACAAGTGCTGATCCCAGCTGCATTCCTCAAGGCCTGTGCTAAGATGTTCTTGAATATGTGGATTTTCCACTATGCCAGCCAGGCTATGCATTTCGTCTGATGTCAGAATTAAACATGTCACTGCCTTTTTCCCAAATTCTAGTTATATAAGTAACATCTTTTTCTGCCCTGTGAACAAACTCTTGTTTATATGTTTTTAATTCCATTCTCGTTAGAGTTCTGGTTTCCACTGTTTGTTTTACTTCACTCATAGTCCTTTAGAGGCTTTATGGGGAGGCTTTACCATGTTTTGGGTTGAAATTGGTAGGCTAGCAGTGGTTCTTTTGCCCCTTCCCATTCTTCAATGGCATCCTTCAAGAATGGGTTACTTTTACATCTCCCTAACACTCGTCTGGCCAGTCTTCTTCCTTTCATTCTGTCTTGTTCAATATCATTTATCATTTTACACAAAATGGTGGGTATTTCCTTTTTCTTAGCTCAAGTTATGATTGTTTCTACAACTTCTGGTCTGTGGAACGGAATTTCTCTCTTAGTCCCCTTCTCATATCAATGTAGTTTTCTTTAACTTATTTTTTCTGTTTTTCTCCATTCTGACTGTGGCTTAAGCTCCTTCCTCTCTATACACCTTCACCTCCACCATTCCTTAAGGTGGTACATTTTGTGGCAAGACTAAATAAGAATTTTACATATTTCTTTCTGAAGTACCAGCTACAGGAATTTGCACTGTGTATTTCTGAAGTTAGAGTTTCCAATTTTTTTCAGCCAATTTGAATATTCTTTTAGCAAACCAGTTTCCCCTATGGTGGTTCCTTGTGCCTAAGTTCCATGGGCCCACTCCAGCTACCTGGTCTTAGTACGATTAAGCCTATGCCATTGTAGGAGTCTGGCCTCTCATCCAGGGTGGGCCTGCATCCATCTGGTCTTAGGACGGTTAAGCCTGTGCCCTCATGGCATCCAGGCACTTCTCTGGGTGGCACTCATGCATTCTGCATCCCTCTGAGTGACCTACATTGCTTCCATATGGATGCCAGCACCTCATTTTAGGACTATAGAGCCATTTCCAGCTCACTGATACCTGTGGCTTTGGAGGGTTGCAACAGAGGGGCAACAAGTAACCCCTGCAGGAAACTGCCTATTGCAGGAGTAGTGGTTTGCCTTATGACAAATGCACCACGAGAAGCATATACTTTAGTTCCACCTTAATTTGTGTTCTCTAGTGAAGAGGCAGATTATGTTGATTGCCACACTTTATTCACTCTTCACACCTGTTAATTAGGGCAAGTCCTTTCTTCTTTTGTCCTCTCAATTGCAGCCTAGCCCTGAGTCAGCTCACCTTGCAAAGTGGCCCTTGGGTGGAGTCTGGTTCAGTCCTCCTCTGCTCTGTGCCCAATTTCAGCAGAGGCTGAACAACCCAGAGGCTGTTCCTTGTTCTTACTGCAGATATCAACACAAAGAGGGATGTAGAGTCTGTTTCTCTGAGTTGAGTGACAGGGTTCTGAGGTTTTGCTGGGGTTTTTATACCCATTTCTTTTCCTCAGTCACTTTACCTGCTGATAGCTACCTTAGGGTTAGCTCATTCACATATTGGTGTGCAAGTGGTCTCTGATCATGGCCCCTGGTTGCCATGGTGATGTCATCATTGCTATAGGAGTGCCTCCAGTTTTTGCTTACTATTACTAGTGCAGTTTGCCTTTCCATTTTATTTAACAATGAATTCTTTGGATTAGAAAATGTAAAGCATCAGTATGTATTCAAGGTATCACTTAATTATTTAATGAGTTGTAATTTTTGTGCTACATTAAGAAATTTTTACAATCACAAACTCACAAAGGTTTATGTCCTATATTTTCATCTATAAGTTTTAAAGTTTATGCTTTACATTTCAATGTGATATATTTTCAGTGCCATTGGGATTTGTTACATGATATAAACCAAAGTTAATTTTTATCTGTAACTTTTCTAACATATTTTGAAAGCATAACCCTTTCAGCACTGAAGTATTTGTAGGTCCATTTCTGAACTATTTATAATGTATATACTTACTTGTTTATGCTAATGGTAAGAAAATATTTTCTTACTCTTAATACTGATAGCATTCCATAGTTTGTTTCTGTATTATAGTTTCTTTTGATTTTTGTATGAATAATAGAAATACTTTAGAACTTTCTTTACAAACTGGTGATATTTTTATTTATCAGGTTTGTGTTGAAGCTAACCATCTTGGACCAACTGATAACTTTTTTTTTTTTTTTTTTTTTTTTACAGCAAGGGCATCAACACAAAATTTATTGAGATTATTTACTAAGCAATCCACATACATTCAACATCACTGGATGGAAAGAAAGTTAATTTAAAAATATAGCAAGACTCATGTGAGGATATTTCAAAAAAAAACCAAACTTTCTAGTGACTATATCTTTAAAAAAATGGAATGACAAAACTAGTGAAGTCAGATGTATCTCAATCAGCTTCAAAATTCAATATTTTTCACATGTTTTTCTACCTAAAAGTGAACAAAAGCAAGGTCTCATAACTTAGTAACTATGCTGTCTTTCTGTTTGCAAATGCCACAGAGAGATATTTGATGAGAAAAGAAAAACACCTAGCTCCATGGTCTTCTGAAAATGTTTAGGATGTTCTCATGATCACTGGGATAAATATTTACATTCCCATGGGACAGACTTCTTCACTTGCATGAAAGGAATGGTCTCAAAACATGGGTCTCTGCTCTTGCTTCATCTGTAGTTGTGGGTTAAACCACCAGCAAAGCCCTCACCCCTCTGTACTGATAGACTGAATATCAGATAACAATTCATTACAATCTCCTCCAAGAAAATGGGGTAGTATCAGTACTGATTTTTGTGGCTAATATATTACAGTATCAAAAGATATTTTGTTTTTTAATGGTATGTTGGAAATTTTCTCACTAGTAAGTGAATTGCATAACATATAGAAATAAATGTATTACAAAAGTATCCATTGACTTATTCTTATTCCTGATGACTATAGATATAAAATGTAACTATACACAGACAAAATTCGGCACCCTCTTTAGCCCTGTGAACCAAACAGCAGTAAGTGCCGGAAGTGAGAAACACTTAAAGAAATCTATTATTAGGAACCTCAAATACCATTCAGCTTTAGGGACAGAGGAAGAAAGAAGGAACAAACCAAACAAAACCAATGTCTCAAAGATAACTTTTAAAGGAAAAATACATATAAAAGAAAATTGTTTGGACATTCAGACTTTATTGAACAAAGTAGCCAGGAAGGGAATTCAACATTTATAAGATATGTTTGTTATTTGTTTTTCTGACCAAAGTGCAATGATTTTTAAATCTTTTTAAACAAATAACTATGAAAAAAGTATTTCAGAAAATAAAATACAAATGGGAAAATTATCATTAGATTGCTTTTTCTAATTTATTCTAACTATATGTTTAATCTAGAAAACAAAACAGAGCAAAACAAAAATCCCTTGAAGTATGATTAAAATGAGAAGTGAGCTACATTAACAGAAATCTAGCATACACATGTCAAGGTTCTCTTGCTAGGAATTTTGTTAACATCAGTTAACAATGAATAGCACTGTGTATGGAGCACAAGGACACGATGTGAATGTGATCCTGGCCCCAGATTCTGTCCAAAGAATGCAGGCAATTCTTCCAGGCTCTGAACCCCTCCAACTCCAGCCCAAACCTTGGAAGCAGACCTGCATACAACTTTCAGATAACTTTGCACAAGCTGTAATATATCAAAACCTCGGTTTTCCTCTTCCTACAGAAAATGGTCAGTTACTTGATAAATGCTAAAACATTGGGAGGAATCCACTTTATAAGTGTGTCTACTAAACACTGTGTGTAGGACCTGAGTACACAAAAAACTCTTAAATTTGGCCCACAAATTCACTCAATAGTTTGGAAATTGAAAATGTGCAGCAAAAGAAACAGTGGAAATCTCTAATCTGAACATGTTATAATTACTAAAAAACAATACATGCATTCTAAAAAAAAATTGCTCACAGAAGGCACAAACTATAAGGGGGATGGTCTTTTTAATAAAAAACAAAGAGCTAGCTGATACCCTTCTCTGTCTTGTGAGCACCATGATAATTAATATGAAGCTGACCCTGAACTCACTGTCAACTCTCATGAACAAACATTAAAAAGTAAAATAAATGTAATTCGTCTTAGTGTGTATTTTCTAGTCATTAATTGAGATAAAATTTTGAAAGATTAAAACTGCCTTAAAAGGGGGCTGTGAGGGGCTGGAGAGATGGCTTAGAGGTTAAGCGCTTGCCTGTGAAGCCTAAGGACTCTGGTTCGAGGCTCAGTTCCCCAGGACTCACGTTAGCCAGATGCACAAGGCATGCATCTGGAGTTCGTTTATAGAGGCTGGAAGCTCTGGCGTGCCCTCTCTCTCTCTCTCTCTCTCTCTCTCTCTCTCTCTCTCTCTCTCTTTATCTCTCTCTCTCTCTCCTTCTCTCTGTCGCTGTCAAATAAATAAATAAACAAACAAAAAAATTTAAAAAAAAAAGGGGGAGGCTGTGATAGCAGCTACCAAACCAATATTCAAGCGTTATTTCAAGGGTACTTTCAGGGTTAGCCTTCTTTGTCAAAAACCTTCACAATTTCATCAAAAACTTCATCAACAGACTTAGAAGCATCTGTTTTTTTGACTTTCCCCATTTCTTCATATAAACCAATAATAGGTTTTGTTGACTGAAGATAAGTCTGAATTCTTTTTTTCAAGCTTTCTCTGTCGTCATCACTCCTCCCTCTACTCTTTCCCCTCTCAAGACATCAATCAATACAGATCTCATTATTACAGTCAAGAAACAAAATGAAAGATACATCTGCCTTTCCATCCATGGTCTTGTTCCAACCTTGAAGATTGTCTTTATTTCTTGGAAATTCATCAATCAAGAATATATTCTTCTGAGCACTGGCAGCCATTGTTTGATCCAGTTCCCTCTTTAATAAGCTGATGGTTATTTCAACTGGCACAATCTTTCCTTCTTTAATGTACTTCTCAATAAGCTCACCTAACTGTGAATCTGGGTTCTTCCTTTCATCACGAAGAAGCTCTCCTGCAACGAGGTTTGTGTAGCCTTATTTCTCCACGATGCGTGCCCACTGGGCCCCTTGCCCTCGCCGGGAACACAGAGGACAAACACGACCAGAGGCTTCATGAGGCGGCGAGGACACTGGGGAAGAGGCCCGCGGGTCAGCAGCAAGAAGCTCGGGCCCAGGACTCGCAGCCCCAACTGATGTCTTAATAATATTGAATTGTCTGAATGAAAAATGACACATTTGTCACTTTACTTAGGTGTTCTTTAATTTTTCAATGCTGTGTCTTCACTGCATTGCTCTTGTACATTTGTCAAATTTACTCCTAAAAATCTCATATTCTCACTCAATTGTAGGTAGTTTTGTTATCTAGCTAAGAATAGAGTATGTAGGCTCAGATCAATTTTAACACTTCTCAATATGTTATAAATAAATGCTCGGGAAGTTTAAAAAGTGCATGGCATTCATGCTGGCTGGAAGTGATTAGAAGAGCCCCATGCTATCCAGGGATGGTCCCAGGTAGAGGGTATCACCACAAATGAATCTCTAAAGTAGGAAGAGATCATTTATTACTACCCTCCTTTAAAATTCTGGCTGGCTTTTGCTTTGCTTGCTCCCTTCGCCACTGTTTTTACAACACAGACTGGATAATAGACTTATCCGACCTTTTCTTTTTGAATTATGAACCTTTACTGAGCATGGTCAGTGGTATAAAACTTGAACTGAACGTAATCAGGAATATGCCTACCTTTAAGTACCCTCCCAATGTGCATTTGTATAAGCCTAGCTCTAGGAGAATGTACATTGTTAGAAACTGTGCTGTCCTGCTTGCAAGCAATATTAAAAGTCTTTTTCCACTGTCTGTGTACTGACAATGCTAGCTGGCCATAAACTCACTAAGAAATGAACCCATTGTAGTTGGTTAATATTTTTTAAATTTAATTATGTAATGAAGGTCTTTACTAATATTTGAAAACATGCTTAACTTTTTTTATTCTTGTCATTAATTTTTACATCTTTTAGTCAACTGTGTAAGATTTTCTACAGAAAAAAATTATTTCTTCCTTTCCTATCTTTATATATATTTCTTTTTCAGTAACATTCTCTATTGTATAAAATGGCCAATAAGATGTTGTCCTTTTTCCAGATTTTAAGAGAATAGCACATTCTCTAATTACAAATTGTGGTAATGAGTATAGTTTTTCTAATTACAAATTGTGGTAATGAGTGTAGTTTTTAAAAATATTTTATTTATTTATTTATTTTGAGAAAGAGAGAGAGGAGGAGTCAGAGAGAAAGAGAGAATGGGTGCGCCAGGGCCTCTAGCCACTGCAAACAAACTCCAGACACATGTGCCTCCTTGTACCTCTGGCTTATGTGGGTCCTGGAGAATCAAACTGGCTCATTATAAAAGGGTAAGCCATTTCCCCAGCCAATGAGTATAGTTTTATTGTAGACACCTATTATCATATTAACAGTGTCTTTAAAGATGCATACATATTATTTTTAATATTTTATTTATTTATGTATTTGAGAGAGGGACCAAAAAGAGAGAGAATGGGTGCTCCAGGGCCTCTCACAACTACAAATGAACTTTAGACACATATGCCACCTTGTGCATCTGGCTTACGTGAGTATTGGGGTATCAATCATGGGTCCTTTGGCTTCGCAGGCAAGTGCCTTAAGTGCTAAGCCATTTATTCAGCCATTAAAACATATTTGCTTTAACATTTTATTTATTTATTTTCAAGGAGAGAGAGAGAGAGAGAGAGAGAGAGAGAGAGACAAGATGAATGAATGTGTGTGTCATGACCTTCAGCCACTACAGAGGAACTCTAGATCATGTGCCACTTTGTACATCTGGCTCTATGTGGGTACAGGAAATCAAACCCAGGTCATTAGGTTTTATAGTCAATCTCCTTAGGTGCTGGACCACCTCTCCAACCCACAAGTGCCTTTTATTTATCTATTTATTTTTTCTTTTCATTCTTTTTATTTCTTTATTACTTAGTTTTGCATTCAGCAAATACAATCAGTTTGGTACCATTATTAGGCTCATCAATGACCTACCCCCTCCCCTTGGCCCCCCCTTGTTGAGATATACAGGTCATGCATTGTGGAGTTAGCCCACAGTTATGGGTAAGCTAAATGTCTCTGCATATCATGACCCAACATGTGGCTCTGACATTCCTTCTGACCCCTCTTCTGCAAAATTTCCCTGAGCCATATTGGGTTCATTTTTGGTCTGCTTCAGTGATGAGGTGTTGGGGGCCTCTGAGGCTCTGGCTCTCTGATTTGGTAGGAGTTGATTTTTCTCTGTGCTGATCTCCTTCCCCCTTCTGCTGGTATCCAGTTCGTCAGGAAAACAGCACCCTTGCTTGTTTCTCCAAATTTTCCTATTTTCAGATGGGGCCCTTTTGAGGTATGATGGGGTGGCTCTCTCCTTAGGGTCTACATCAATCTCAAAAAGAGAAGCAGATTCTCCAACAGAGAGTAAGTTAGCACCAGAACAAATGAGATAATGCTTACTTTTATTTAAATAGAGAATTTAATAGGTGTAGGCCCTATTGTAGCCCACAATTGATGGTAGCTTGATATTGGAGAGTGGGCTTATGTTTGGATATGGTTCTGACTTGTTTCCCAGCTCCAGCTATGGGTCCCATACCAGTGAGAGCAGTTGGTTCCCCACCATGGCTGTGTGCCACCACTGCACTTGTGTGGGCATCACAACAAGTTGTTTGCTGCTAAGTAGGTTAGACTATGCATTGCTTCGACAGATATTGGTCATTTTCCCCCAGTCGCCCATGTAGCACCTTCTGGCACTAGACGCACTCTCTGTCTGGGGACTGACTCTCTTCCAACTTCCAGCCATGCCATTCTAATTTGCATGTCAATCACATAAGGTGTCTTCAGCAGTAGGGTCTTCCACTAGCCTTTGATGGGTCACCAAGTACTCTGACAGAAATCTGTCTGTCTTTTAGGAAACCTTGTAGGTCTCTCTGATCAAAAGCTCATTGTGGATGATAGCCCCATGCTGGATCTGGGAGTTACAGGTCAGTGCCCACTAAGAAAATGAGGAAAAGGATAACTAATATACAAGAGTTAGAGATAAGAGAGAGAGAGAGAGAGGGAGAGGGGAAGTGAGGGAGGGAAGATGTAGAAGATTAAGGTTAGTCTTGATCTTACACTCTCCAGTGTCTTGTAGTTCAAGTGTTCCCTGTAAGGGTCTGGTGAAGGATCAGCCATTTGGTCTATATTTTAGTAAGTAGAAAATTATGGTACCATTGCCTGTTTGTGTCTAGATTTCTGTTTCCCACTCCTTTGATGCCCTCCATTCCCTCCCCTTCCATCCTAGTATCAAGTCTAGGAGATGCTTGCTGGGTATGTAAGGTATCTTGGGTAGATTCAGGTTAGGTGCTGTAGATGAGTGAGACTGTGTGGAGATTTTTTTTTTTTTCTGTGATTGGGTAAGTTCACTGAGCATGATCTGTTCCAGGTTCAACCATTTTTCCTCAAATTTCATTGTGTCATTTTTTCTTACTGCTGTGTAGAATTCCATTGTGTAGATATACCACATCTTAGTTATCCATTCTTCTAGTGATGGACATCTGGATTGATTCCAGCTCTTAGCTATTACAAATTGAGCTGCTATAAACATGGTTGAGCAAATCCCTCTAGCCTGTGGTTTGAAGGTTTTAGGGTAGATGCCCAGTAAGGGAATAACTGGGTCTGTTGGTATCTCTATACTCAGCTTTTTTAGAAGTCTCCATATTGCCTTCCAAAGTGGTTGTACCAGCCTACATTCCCACCAACAGTGGATGAGTGTTCCTACTTCTCCACATCCTTGCCAGCATTTATTTTAATTTTGATGTTTGCTATCCTTATTGGTGTGAGGTGGAATCTCATAGTTGTTTTCATTTGCATTTCTCTGATGATTAGGGATGATGAACATTTTCTTAAGTATGTTTGCCATTTGTATTTCTTCCTCTGTGAACTGCCTGTTCAGCTCTTTGCCCCATTTTGTGAGTGGGGTGTTTGACTTCTTACTGTTTAGATTTTTGAGTTCTTTGTAGATTCTAGAGATTAGGCCTCTATCAGTTGGATAACCCGCAAATATTTTCTCCCATTCTATGGGTAATCAATTGGCTTTGCTTATTGTATGCTTGTCTGTAAAGAAACACTTCAGCTTCATGTGATCCCATTGGTTGAGTGACCATTTAAGTTCATGAGCTACTGGGGTTTTGTTCAGGAAGTCTTTTTACATCCCTATATCATGGAAAGTACTTCCTAAATTATCTTCCAGTAGTATTTGAGTTTCTTGTCTTATATTGAGATCTTTGATCCATTTGGACTTGAGTGCTGTGCATGGTCAAATATGTGGATCAAGTTTCAGTTTCCTGCATATGGTTATCCAGTTTGTCCAGCACCATTTGTTGAAGATGCTCTCTTTTTTCCAGCCTATATTGTTTCGGCCTTTATCGAATATCAAGTAGCTATAGTTGCTTGACCCAAAGTCCGGGTCCTAAAGTCTATTCCATTGATCTATATTCCTGTTTTTATGCCAGTACCATGCTGTTTTTATTACTATGGCTTTGTAATATAGCTTTAGATCAGGGATGGTGATGCCTCCAGAGGTATTTCTTTTGCTGAGGATATGTTTGGAAATGTGAGGCCTTCTGCTTTTCCATATAAAATTTGAGATCATTTTTTCTATCTCTGTGAAGAACATTGTAAGGATTTTAATTGGAATTGCGTTAAATCTGTATATTCCCTTTGGTAGGATTGTCATCTTCACAATGTTAATTCTGCCTATCCAGGAACATGGGAGGACTTTCCATTTTCTCAAGTCCTCCTCAATTTCTTTTTTGAGTGTTTTTATGTTTTCGTTGTATAGATCTTTCACTTCCTTGGTTAACGTTATTCCAAGTTATTATATTTTTTTTTGTTGCTATTGAAAATGGGACTATGTCCCTTATTTCTTTCTCTGTATCTTTGTCATTTGCATAAAGGAAGGCTACTGATTTTTGTGTGTTGATTTTTTTTTTAAAATTTTTTTTGTTCATTTTTATTTATTTATTTGAGAGTGACAGAGAGAGAGAGAGAAAGAGGCAGATAGAGAGAGAGAGAATGGGCATGCCAGGGCTTCCAGCCACTGCAAACGAACTCCAGACACATGTGCCCCTTTGTGTATCTGGCTAACGTGGGTCCTGGGGAGTCGAGCCTTGAACCGGGGTCCTTAGGCTTCACAGGCAAGCACTTAACCGCTAAGCCATCTCTCCAGCCCTTGTGTGTTGATTTTGTATCCTGCTACTTTGCTATAGGAGTTAATCACCTTCAGGAGTTTTGGGATGGAGTCTCTCGGGTCTCTTACATATATAATCATGTCATCAGGCGAATAAAGCTATCTTAACTTCTTCCTTTCCAAATTGTATCCCTTTTATTTCCTTCTCCTGTCTTATTGCTTGAGCTAGGACTTCCAGTACTATATTGAAAAGCAGAGGTGAGAGTGGACAAGCCTGTCTTTTTCCTGATCTTAATGGGAATTCCTCCAGTCTCTCTCCATTAAGTATTATTTGGAGCCAGACGTGCTGGCACACGCCTTTAATCCCAGCACTCGGGAGGCAGAGGTAGGAGGATCGCCGTGAGTTCGAGGCCACTCTGAGACTCCATAGTGATTTCCCGGTCAGCCTGGGCTAGAATGAGACCCTACCTCGAAAAACCAAAAAAAAAAAAAAAAAAAAAAAAAAAAAAAAAAAAAGTATTATTTGGGCCTTTGAAGCTTCATATATTGCCTTTATTAGGTAAAGATATGAACCAATCATGCCAATTCTTTCCAATGTTTTGAACATGAGGTGATGTTAAATCATGTCAAAGGCCTTTTCTGCATCTATCGAAATGATCATGTGGTTTTTATGTTTAACCTTGTTTATGTGGTGTATTACATTGCAGATTTCCATATGTTGAACCACCCCTGTGTTCCTGGAATGAATCCCACTTGATCAACGTGGATAATGCTTTTGATGTGTTGTTGGATTCGGTTTGCAAGGATTTTGTTTAGGATCTTTGCATCTAAATTCATCAGGGAAATAGGCCGGTAGTTTTCTTTTCTTGTGGCATATCTGCCTGGTTTTGGAATTAGAGAGATGCTACTTCATAAAAGGAGTTGGGTAGCTTTCCCTGTTCACCAATTGTGTGGCACAGTTTGAGGAAGATTGGTTTGAGTTCTTCTATGAAGGTTTGATGGAATTCAGTTGAGAAGCCATCTGGTCCTGGACTCTTCTTTTTTGGGAGGTTTTTTTTATTACTTTTTCAATCTCCATGAGTGTGATGGGTTGATTGAGGTAATTAATCTGCTCTGTGTTTAGCTTTGGTAGATGGTATCCATCCAAGAATTTATCCATCTCCTCCACATTATCCAGTTTTGTGGAGTAGAGGTTTTTGAAATAAGTCCTGATGATTCTCCCAATTTCACTCGTGTCTGCTGTGATCTCTCATTTTTCATTTTGAATTTTGTTATTTTGAAGCTTCTCCTTTTTCTGCTTGATGAGATTGGCCAGGGGTTTGTCAATCTTGTTTTTTTTTTCAAAGAACCAGCTCTTTGTTTTGTCAATTGTCTTAATTGTTTCCTTTGTTTCCAGTTCATTGATTTCTGCTCTGATTTTAATTATTTCTTTCCTTCTGGAGGTCTTTGGGTTGGATTTTTCTTGTTTTTCCAGAGCCTTTAGGTGGATGGTTAGGTCATTGATTTGGGACCTTTCTGTGTTTTTTATGAAGGCATTGAGTGCTATGAAATTTCCCCTGAGGATCGCCTTTATTGTGTCCCATAAGTTTTGGTATGATGTGTTCTCATTGTCATTCAATTCCAGAAATTTTGCAATTTTATTTTTCATTTCATCCACTATCCATTTCTTGTTTAAAGGTGTACTGTTCAGTTTCCATGTGCCATTGGGATTCTTGGTGGTTCTCTGTTGTTGATTTCTAGCAATATAGCATTGTGATCTGATATCATGCAGGGAATTATGTCAATCTTCCCAAATATGTGGAGGCAGTCTTTGTGACCCAGTTTATGGTCTATTTTAGAGAATGTTCCATGGGCTGCTGAGAAGAATGTGTAATCTGTGGATTTGGGATGAAAGATTCTGTAGATGTCCGTTAGGTCTAAGTGATCTATGGTTTTGTTGAGCTCTCTTACTTCCCTGTTGAGTTTCTGTTTGGATGACCTGTCTATTACTGATAATGGTGTATGAAGTCCCTAGCTATGATGGTGTTTGTGGATATTTCTGTTTTATTGTCAGGTAGGTTTTGTTTTATGAACTGTGGTGCCCCTGTGTTTGGTGCATACAGATTTATGATTGTGATACCCTCTTGATGGATCGTTCCCTTGAGAAGTAGGAAGTGGCCTTCTTTGTCTTTTTTGATTATTGTTGGCTTGAAGTCTATTTTATCTGATAGTAATATAGCTACACCTGCTTGTTTCTTATTCCCATTTGCTTGGAATACTGTTTTCCACCCTTTCACCCTGAGGAGATGTCTGTCTTTAATGGTGAAGTGGGTTTCTTGAAGGCAACAGATTGAGGGGTCTAATTTTTTGATCCATCCTGTTAGCTTGTGTCTCTTGATGGGTGAATTAAGGCCATTAATATTTAGGGTAATGACTGTGAGATTTGATTTGATCCCTGCCATATTGTGATGGTAAATGTCGGTTGGTGTTTTCATGGACGTTGAAGTTTTTTGTGCCTACTCTGAGTTTGGTTGTTGTGATTTGCTTCTTTTATGCAATTGTGTTTGATTATTTTTTCTTCTTTGTGGAGAATTTCCTGAAATACTCCCTGTAGGTTTGGTTTTGTGTTCATATAATTGTAAAGCTGAGTTTTTTCATGGAATGTTTTTCTTTCACCATCTATTATAAGGGATACTTTTGCTGGGTAGAGTAGTTTGGGTTGGAAGCCATAGGTTCTTAGACTTTGCAGTGTTTCATTCCAGGCCCTTCTAGCTTTCAGGGTTTCCATTGAGAAGTCTGAAGTAATTCTGATGGGGTTACCTTTTAAAGTGGTGCGCTGTTTTTCCCTAGCTGCTTTTAGGATTTTCTCTTTGGTGTAAATGTTTAGAGTTTCAATGACAATATGTCCTGGAGAGTTTCTCCTTTGGTCCAGTCTGTTTGGAGTTCTATTGGCTTCTTGTATCTTGATGGGCCTTTCTTTTAAGAGACTGGGGAAGTTTTCTTCAATTATTTTGTTAAATAAGTTCTCCATGCCTTTGGTCTGAATTTTTTCTCCTCCTGGTATTCCAATGATCCCGATATTAGGACGTTCAAGTGTATCCCACAATTCCCTCATGTTCTGTTCACAGAAGCTTTTGAACTTACTGAAATTTTTGAACTCTCTAACTGTTTCTTCCATCTTGTCTTCCAGATCAGAGTTTCTATCCTTCACCTGGCTGACTCTATTCTTGAGAGCTTCTAGCGAGTTTTGGATTTGTTCAATTAAGTTTGCATTGTGTACTACTTTTCTATGTATAATTTCCATCCCTCTGTCAAGCTCCCTTTTCACATCATTTTCTCATTTTCTTGATGATTCTTGGAGTTCATCCTTGCATTTTTTATGTCTTCATTTAACATGGCCAGCTGATTTTTGAGGTCTTCTTTTTTTTCACTCTCCCTCAAATCTCTTAACTCTCTTTGAAATCCTTCCAATTTCTTATCTAATCCTTCCAATTTCTTATCTATTAGTTCTAGTTTAGTGATGGCAGCATCCACACGGTTATCGGTCCTTTGTTCCTTCCCTCAAGTTCTACCAGTAGGTTGGTCAGGGTTGCATTGCTCATAGCTTCAATTTGGTGTTCTGGTCCTATTGGTTCTTCTATGTTTTGGTTAGATGTATTCATTGTGGGACTGGATGATGTAACTGGATTTTCTTGCATTTGATTTTTCATGTTATTTCTTTTGCACTGTGTTCTGCCCATGACAGTGTATGGGCAGGTAGGTGGGCGTATCAGCCTGGGCTCAAGAACAATGGGAATCTTATGCAGCCTGGGGAAGTTGCCAAGCAGCCTGGGCTTTGTCTCTCACCTGCCAAAGCCACCTATCTACTGCCTGCAGGGGCGCCAAAGTTGCCTGAGTTCTCAGGCAGTAATGTGCCAAAGCTGCCTGCATTCGAGCTAGGAGTGGCACTGAGGCACCAAGCACTGACGCAGCCCGAAATCTGGCTGGGAATGCTGGGAACTGCAAGCAGTCTGCGCTCCTCCGCCACAGGACAATGGCGGCCGGCCGGCGCAGCAGACAGGTAGGCGATGGCACCTGAGCTGGTGCAAGCGAAAGACACAGTCTGAGCTTGCATGGCACCTTCTGTGGGACTGGGCTCGGTCAGTAAGTAGGAGAGTGGAAGAAAGTGTGGAGCAGTCTAAGCTTCTGCACGCAGGAACAATTGGCACGTGGTGACAGCAGTGGCGGCCGGCGCAGTAGCAGCAGCAGAGGCGGTGCTGTGAACATGGCGGTTATTTGGGGTGAGGGGTGGCTACCCGCCCGCGAGGGGATCCACGATTCCCTGTTGCCCCGCTTCTGTGCCCTCCCAGATTTTTCTCCCCTTAAAGCCACTATGTACCCTTAATATCTTGCCTTTCTTTCCCCGGGATTTGTAGTGCAGCTAGGCAGTCGCCATCTTGGCCAGAAGTAGCCACAAGTGCCTTTTAATCCATGCTTTTATGAAAGCTTATTTATTTCTTAAGTGAGTGTAAAGTTAGATTTTCGAAAATGCTTTTTCTAAGTTTATTCTTTTTCTTTGCTTTTTGGTTTTAATGCAGACTAAAAATGTGTTCTTGAACATGATGATCACTTAAATATTTATTTCACTAAAATTAGTTTAGAATCTTTGAACTTATCTTCATGGCAATACTTGCCTGTTGATTTCTTAGAAATATGAGTTTTGAATACCAGGGTAATATTGCTTCATATAAGATGTGAGGAAACATTCCTTTCTCTACCACCAACATAGTCGCATAGACTCATTCAGAGTTTTCCTTGAGAGAAAGCTTTAAATTGGAAACTTCATTAGTAGATACAGGGCTATGTCATTAATTTTTTTTTTTTTTTTTGCCTTGAAAGGGAATTGTCATTGTCACTCTATTAAAGTTGAATTTATTGGAACCAAATTGTTCATAAAATTCTCTTGAAATCTTAAAATATATAAACTGTGGTCTATATATTATCCTTTATTTTTTATATAGTTTATTATTGTTCTTCTCCTTTGTCACCCCCAATGTAGCTAATATAATTAGAGTTTTATCTAACTAATTTGTGTGTGTGTGTGTGTGTGTGTGTGTGTGTGTTTGTGTGTGAGATCCCTCTGAGTCAGTTTGGCAATAAATTGATTTCTCTGCTTTTCCTTTTTGTTGTTTTTGAACATTAATTTTATTTCTTTTCTTTTTTGAGGCACGGTCTTACTATAGCCCAGGCTGACGTGGAATTCACTATGTAGGCTCAGGGTGGCCTTGAACTCACTGCAATCCTTCTATATCTGCCTTCCAAGTGCTGGGATTAGAGGCTTGCATCACCATGCCTGGCATTCTTTTATTTTTCTTTCTGTTGTTGTGTCTCTCTCTTTCTTTCTCTCCCCCCCTTTCTTCCTTCACTTCTTCCATTCTTTTTGTGCTGGGATTGATCCAGAGCCTTGTGCTTGGTAAGTATACACTTCGCATGTATTTTTAAGAACTTAAATTTTGCCCATGAATGTACTCTGTGATAGAGCTCATTCCTAACATGGACAAAGCCCTAGGTTTAACTCTGAGTCCACACACACACACACACACACACACACACACACACACACACACATGCTAATCCCTCTCCATTTTCTTTTCTTTTTTTTTTAAATTATTTATTTATTTGAGAGTGACAGACAGACACAGAGAGAAAGAGGCAGATAGAGAGAGAGAGAGAGAGAATGGGTGCGCCAGGGCTTCCAGCCACTGCAAACAAACTCCAGATGCGTGCGCCCCCCTGTGCATCTGGGTAACGTGTGTCCTGGGGAGTCAAGCCTCGAACTGGGGTCATTAGGCTTCACAGGCAAGCGCTTAACCGCTAAGCCATCTCTGCAGCCCGATCCCTCTCTATTTTCTAATATTAGTTTCATGTTTCAGTTTGTGACTGCTGTGCCTTAGTGTTATTCTACTTACACTGGTCTTTTGTGCATTTGTTTATGTTCACAAAAATGCTTCTTAACTCTGATTTTGATTGTGTTGATTCAGTGCTATTTAGGAAATTGTCATTTCACTTTCTATTATACATTTTTAGAAGAAATTTTCTCATGAATTCTTGTAATTTAATGGTTGGAGGATGTTCTTATGATTATTTGAATTTTTTTTTTTTTTTAACTGAGGTAGGGTTTCACTCTAGCTCAGGCTGACCTGGAATTCACTACGTAGTCTCAGGGTAGCCTCAACCTCATGGCAATCCTCCTACCTCTGCCTCCTGAGTGCTGGGATTAAACATGTGTGCCACCAAGCCCTGCCAATTGAATCTTTTAATATCTATTGAGGTCTTAGTTATAGCTGCAGATGCATTCTCAGTAAGAATTCCTTGCACTTTTGGAAAAAAAAATGTGTATATTCTTCCACTGGTGGTGTCGTTCTATACTAGACAGTTTATGAGGTTGGTTGTGTCACCATAGCCGCTCATCCCTTAGTGACTTTTTGCTTATTCTATCATGCTTTTCACATTGTGTCTTCAACCTTTGGCCACTGCAAACAACTCCAGACACGTGCAACCCTTTTGCATATGGATTGTGTGGGTCCTGGGGTATAGAACCTGGGTCCTTTGACTTTGCAGGCAAGTATGTAAACCACTAAGTCATCTCTCTAGCTCAGGAACATTTTCTTGTAAACTTCAAAAGATCCATCTTATTTATATTTGCCTTTAATAAGAATTAACATAAGTGGGCTGGGGAAATGGCTTAGGGGCTAAGGCATTTGCCTGCGAAGCCTAAGGACTTCCGTTGGTTTCCCCAGGACCCAGGTAAGCCAGATGCACAAGGGGGCGCATGTGTCTGGAGTTCTTTTGCAGTGGCTAGAGGCCCTGGCTTGCCCAGTCTTCCTTTTTATCTGCCTCTTCCTCTCTTTCTCTCTCTGTCTCTCAAATAAATAAATAAAATATTCTTTTAAAAGCTCTTAAAAAAGAATTATAAGTAATATTTAACAAGTGATACAATATTGAATCTTCTGCTATAAACATAGAAACTGAATTTAAAAGAAATGTTTCTAAAACTCTTTAATTAGAAGATCTATATTAATTTGATTTTATAGAGTACTACATGTTAAGCATAAAGGTAGCTTACTAGGCTTTTTAGATTGCCCATTCTATCTTTCTGGATGTTTAGTCCAATATCGAGCCATGCCCCCATCAGTGGTTTTCTAATTTCTTAAATATTTAGGGCTTCTGTTGCTTCTAATCTATAAAACGGGCATTTTAGTTAGAAGTAATCAGACTAGTGACCTGTATATAAAGGAAGATTTTAATCTTGCTGGTCACAGATGCAATATTATTCAAGCCCATGTCCTGTATGTTATAATATGGCTAAAGTAAGTGATTGTAGGTTTATGACTTTTTTATTAATTACTTATATGAGGAATTTAAATGTCCATTACAAGAGGAAACAATTTTTATTTTAAAAGCTACAGGTTGAACTATATTTAATCAAATCAAATATATATTATCTCTGCACATTTATAGTTATATATATTTATAAACATATGTATACATATAAATCTTTTGTTTTACTTTTATATTCTCTTTGGCACTTAATTGATAATAAATTATTAATAGATATTTTGCATAATGCATATAACTTTGTATAATGTGTAAGAAAACTTAAGCTTTAAAAACATTGTAGGATACTGAATGCAGTGGATATCTTTGATATTTTTCACTCAATTATTAACAGTGAGTATGTATAATACAATTTAACATATAAGATAATTTAATAGTTGCCTGTGTTGTGGAGATAAGTTCCTGACAGTATATCTCTTTTCATTCACACTGATAGTCATTAATAAGTAGTTTGAACCATTTATGTATGCTTTTTATAAATTAAATCCATAGGGACACAATATTGAGTAATGTGCTTATGGTATTATATAGAGGCACATTGTTATTAATAATAGGTTACAGAACATTTTCACAGAGAGAATTGATACTAGTTATAAAAATGTCACTAAGACATACAGTTATCTTTGTGACAAGAAGATATGATACTTTTAAAATAATTGTGTTAGCCTACAGAATTGAAAACTAAATAACCATTGAATATATCATTGCTTACTTTTCTGTTATGTTTGATTATGCAGGCAGGACATTTTCTCAGATTGAAGCATTTCCTGCTAGTTGCCACTAATCTAAAGAATAGTTGTTTTTGTTAAAGGAACAGTTTATTCAGGTCATAGTAACCAAATCATGGTTTGGTAGTAATTACTTATTAAGCCTCTCAGCACTATTATGTGGGGAACCATTGGACACTAGGAAAACAAAAGTACCTCCATCTTAAATAATGACTCCATTTTGTAATAAGTTGTCTGTTCTGGAAAGTCACAAGATCTGCAGGTGTTTGTTAACCCATGCACCCATAAAGAATGAGGAAGTCGTTGTCTCATGGCCTTGGGGCTGGGGCCTTATCCTGTAGCTGTGGAACATCTTGTGGCCTTGGGGCCGGGGCCTTATTCTGTTGAAACAGAACTGTAGCAATGCCTAAACTGCTGACAAACTTCCCTGTTCTGCTGTATAAAAGGCACCCTGAGAAAAATAAAATTTGGCAGCTTGATCAGACTCCTGTCTTGCTGTCGGTTCCTTGTGTCTCTTGTCCCTTTCATTCCAGGTTTTCTGGGGTCCATGCTCCCATTGAAGCCCCGCTGGCCGGGGCACTATTAAATACTAATTTCATGCATTTTTTTAATTTTTTTGTTTATTTTATTTATTTGAGAGTGATAGAGAAAGAGAAGGAGGCAGAGAGGGAGAGAGAAAGGGCATGCTAGGGCTTCCAGCCACTGCAAACCAACTCCAGACACATGCTTCCCCTTGTGTATCTGGCTAACGTGGGTCCTGGGGAATCGAGCCTTGAACCAGGGTCCTTAGGCTTCCCAGGCAAGCGCTTAACCACTAAGCCATCTCTCCAGCCCAAGTTTCATGCATTTTTAAGCTAATTGTATGATGAGTAATCTCCTGGGTCCTGCTGCAATGCTGAATTTGGAAATATGTTTTCTGGTTGAAAGTCATAAATTCAAATAACTTTAAGTCTGCTTGAAACTCATGGAACTTTTTCTCGGTATAGAAGATGTGGAAAACAAAGCATGAGAGCAAAGATAGCAGTGCTCACATAGAGTCTTATGTAAAAATTTTGATTTTACTCTTGAATTTTGTTACCAATTGTATAATGCTTTTTTGTGGCCCCACCATAAATATATTTCTTGATGGAAACAATATTACAAATGCCAACTGATTTCCAGTCCTCTCAGAAAAGTTTAGATATAATAGGTTGTGTTCCTATTTCAGATAATATACTGGACACCATTAGAATACTGGTGTAGGAATTACTTCTTGTTATTGCCAATATAATTATCCAAATGATTAGCTAATTTCAAATCAGAATGTCACCTGAATATTATCGTCTTTCTTCTAGCACTTCTTGTGGAAAATTGTATTTTCCAAATATGGTTTAATCACACACAAAACCTGTCCTATTTCTCAGGTGCAATGTGATACTGACCTGTCTTCAGTGAAAAGTGTCACCTGTCTTCCTTGTTCTCAAATCCAAATGTTCTTTTATAACCTCTGTTGCCCTCTAGAGTGAAGAGATTAAGGTGCTGACTTTTCAGGTCCAGTTGTAAGTGATGATAAGGCTTCTGTCTTTTCCTTGGAGGGATTGTCATTGCCATCTAAAAGACCTTTGTTCTGCCTGACAGCCTAATCTCTCTACCCAGCATTCCATCATCCATCATGAACTTTATGAGTGAATGAGTTTTTGCATGTGAGTGTGTGTGTATAGATGTACATATGCAGGCCTGAGCATGGATGGGTGGGTGAGTATGCATGTATATGCATGTATGTGGATACCAGAGAACTACTTTTGGATTGCTCTTCACAAGTGGTTTCCACATTTGTTGAGACTGGACTGGAGCTGGCTAAGTAAACTAGACTGGTGGCCAGCAAGCCCAAGCATGCTCATGCCATTATCTTCCCTGCATTTTCTTTTTTCACATGAATTCTGGGAATAAAGGTTAGTACTTTATGAACTGAACTACATCCTTAGACCCCTAGCAAATCTTTCTAGGTGAGATCCTAGCTTTTTGCCCATGTCCGAAATATTTGAGTCATTGTATCCTCTCTGAATGCATAACCCACTGGAAATGAGTAGTCGTAATTTATTATTATTATTATTATTACTATTATTATTATTGTTATTTTGTTTTGTTTGTCAGAGGTAGAGGTTTTTTGAAGTTGGGTCTCACTCTAGCCCAGGCTGATCTGGAATTCAAACCCTCAAACCCAGGCTGATCTGGAATTCACTATGTAGTCTTAGGGTGGCCTCAAACTCTCAGTGAGCCTCCTACCTCTGACTCCCAAGTGCTGGGGTTAAAGTCATGCGCCACCATGCCTGGCATGTTAATTAATTTGGTACAAGCTTTAGTTTCTATTTTCTTGATGGAACATTATATAATGTAGCAGAGCCGGGCGTGGTGGCGCACGCCTTTAATCCCAGCACTCGGGAGGCAGAGGTAGGAGGATCACCGTGAGTTCAAGGCCACCCTGAGACTCCATAGTGAATTCCAGGTCAGCCTGGGCTAGAGCGAGACCCTACCTTGAAAAACCAAATATATATATATATATATATATATATATATATATATATATATATATATATAATGTAGCAATGGTTGCTCTCACACTTGGTATATAGATGAGATTGGCCTTTCAAAATTTTAGCTCTTATCTTGTCTTAGGTTTCTGAGTGTTGGGAATAGAAGGATGTACCACCAAGGTAACTACCAAGGTTTAAATTATGAGGTAATTAGTTAACCAGCAAGAGATAAATGAGCACCTCTGTCTCTATGGTAATGAGCTGTATGATAGTGACTATTTTCCATGTCACTGCCAAACTCCTACACTTATTTTCATTCTTCATACATTTGGATCTAACTTCTTTTTGCCACAGAGGTAGGTTTTAGGAGCTTGAAAGCATTTACACTTTTCAGTGATATGGAATGGGAATGAGTTTGGCTGGTGACAAATCGTCATGAGAAAAAATGCTTATTCGTGGAATATAATTGCTGCAAATCCAGTATAACTGGGAAAGTGATGGTTGCAAAAGCTGTCTCATTATAGAATTGTTCATATGTTGGTTTAGATAACCATGATGGATACAATCATTAGTAAATTTAATATTTAATATTTGAAAATATCATTTTACTATTAGAATGCATAATATATATATATATTTTCCTCATATTAATATTCAGAAATGACTATGTGGTAGTTTGAATGTATGGTCCCAAATAGACTCAGGTGTTATTTTCCAGCAACTTGACTAGAGGAGGTGTCACTGGGATAGATCTTATTTCTAACCTAAAGTATGCAGAGAAATATGAGCACTGTCTGGATTCCTGTTGTATGCTGCTTTTATTTTGGAAATTTTGTTTGCAAGGAGAGAGAGAGAGAGTAGAGACAGATAGAGAGAATAAGTGAGTATACAAGTGCCTCTAGCTTCTGAAAACTACCTTCAGATTCATGCACTACTTTGTGCATCTGACCTTACGTGGATACTGGAGAATTGAAGCTTAGTTGTTAGGCTTTTCAGTGAAGTGCCTTAACTCCTGAATTATATCTCCAAAACTGTTGCTGGTTTTGTGCTTGCTTGTGGGACTGGCTGTTTGGTGGTGTCTCTCTGCTTGTATCTATGAAAGGGGGCCAGCCTCTTCAGCCTTTATGGAACTTCCCCTGTGTTGCAGTCAGGTTCCATTATGGCAAGAAAACACTTGAGCCGGGTGTGGTGGTGCACGCCTTTAATCCCAGCACTCGGGAGGCAGAGGTAGTAGGATCGCAGTAAGTTCGAGGCCACCCTGAGAATACATAGTGAATTCCAGGTCAGCCTGAGCTAGAGTGAAACCCTACCTTGAAAAACAAACAAAAAAAAAAAAAAAAAAAAAAAAGAAAAAGAAAAGAAAGAAAAGAAAAGAAAACACTTGACCAAGAGCAACTTGTGAGGATAAAGTGGGTTTATTTTGACTTATATACTCAAGGGGATGCACCATGATGGCAGGGAAAACAACAGCATGAGCAGAGGGTGTATATCACCCCCTGGCCAACAAAGGTGGATCATAGCAACAGGAAAGTGTGCCAGGCACTGGCAAGGGGACATGACTATAATACCCATAAGCCCACATCCAACAATATACTACCTCCAGGAGGTGTTAATTCTCAAATCTCCATCAGCTGGGAACCTAGTATTTAGAACACCTAAGTTTATGGTGGACACCTGAATCAAATGACTACATTCCATCCTTGGGCCCCATAAACTGATAACCATACAAGATGTAAAATGCAATGCATTCATCCAACTTTAAAAGTCCCCATAGTTTTTATCAATTCCAATGATGTTCATAAATCCCCATAGTCCAAGATCTTTTAACTGAGCAACAACACCAAAATATCCCCCCAAAACACATAATTACACAGAATAAACATTCACACCACAAAAGATGGCATTGGGCATAGCAAAGAAATATTCAGCCAATACATGATTTAAACAGGGCAAACATCAAACTCTGTAGCTCCAAGTTCAACAACTCTAGTCAGTGACAAGTCCCTAAGTCTGATAATTCTAACAAGCAACAAGTCTCTGGAGTTACAATTCCACCCCTCTAGCTAGGCTACTTACACAGTCCTGGAAAACTTCATCTGGGGCAGTCAACAATCCTAAGTAGCCATCTCGTGGTCCCAGCATTTCCACTGGATCTCCACTCCAATCCACAGTTCATCTTCATGGCTCTATCAGGTCTCCATGCAGGCATCCAGCAAATCTGCTTCACACTGCTTTTGGCCATTTCCAAAACACAAGACTACATTGCAAACTCAATGACCCTCTCTTTCCTGCATTTCTTATGCTCCACATAATAACAGGTAGGGTGCCAATTTGTTAGTCCATGGGGGAAGAATAGGAAACTCCTTGAGTATTTAGGCCCCTTCAAAAAGTTATTATCTTACTGTGGTCCCAATGCTGATCAGCTGGCCTAGTCTCAATGGTTGTAATCTCTCATACAATTGCAGCTGAACAGGCAGCAGTTTTGTCCTAAATATTTCTTTCTGTGCCATATTCTTCTGCACATACCAGTCTGTTTCTATGTAAAGCAACCCTTCACAAGTTCTCAGGACACTGGTATAACAGCAAGCCTCTTAAACTGCTTCTAGCCGAGTCCAAGCAAAGCTCTTTCTCACCCTTAATAGCGAAACCTCACAGTGCATAGTTCTTACTACATTCAGGTCTTTTAACTCTGACCAGAATAGTCCATCAAGCTGCCCTTACAGTATGGCATCTCTTAGGCTGAGGTTTAAAATCCTTCCATATCCCTCTTGAAAATCAGGTCCAAAAGGCCAAAGCCACACGGTGTCTAGCAGCAATCCCACTCCTCAGTGCCAATTTATTGTTGAAGTCAGATTCCATTGCTGCCAGAAGGCACATGACCAAGAGCAACTTGTGGGGGAAAAAGGGTTCATTTTGGCTGACAGCTTTGGGAGGATTTTCCACAATGGCATGGAAAATGATGGTATGAGCAGAAGGTGGACATCAACCCCTGGCCAACATAAGTTGGACAATAGCAACAGGAAAGTGTGCCAAGCACTGTCAAGGGGATACTGGATATAATACCCATAACCCTGCCCCCAACAATGCACTGTTTTCAGGAGGCATTAATTCCCAAATCTCCATCAACTAGGAATCTAGCGTTCAGAATACCTAAGTTTATGGGGGCACCTGAATCAATCACCACACCCTGGATCTACTAGATTCAAATAAACCCTTCTTCCTATTAGCTGTATCTGGTTTGGAAGTTCATTCCAGCAATGTGGAGCTGACTAAAACAGAAAGTTGATACCAGAAGTGGGGTAAAATTGATGAGATGCATCTGATTTTGTGGATTTTGGTCTTTTGGAACTTTTGTTCTGGAGGAATGGCACATAAGTTAATACTTGAAACTGAAGATGCCTTTCTTATCAATAAGCCAAGTTTCATGGAGTGTTCTCATTAGAGCTTGAAAATGCCAATTGTAGAGAGAATTGTATTTGGAGACTTTGCTTATGAACGTTCAAAGGAGAAGGAAAGACCACAAAGAACTTTGTTGGAACTGGGGTGCTAGTATAAGGGCTGGATGCATTCTTCTGCCCAAGCCCTTAGAGTCAAGGTTAAATTTGAAAGTAATTTGATGTGCTTGGTGGAAGATATAAAACTATAGCACAGAAATATTTAAGATTTAAAGTTAGAAAAATTTAAGCAAGTTTGAAATTACTGGCACAGAAACTGGCTGGTATAGTGACTATTGTTAAGGAGATATTACCATGATTAACGAAAGCCCAACTACTTGACATTGAGAATGGTAGAAACACAAAGCATTTTGGAAGAAAGAAACTTGATCTTCAAGTCCAAGATTTATTTCTACCCTAAATTAACAACATGGCTGTGTCTTAAACACCCCATATTGGTGTCAGAAGCATGAAAAATGCATGTAGTGGGTAATTAAGTGTGCACTATTCTAGAAGCCACTGCTGAGATGGCATATGAGGCAGATCATTAAGTCCCTGATAGAAAGACCAGTGAAGCCATTGGAAGATGCATCATGGTTTGCAATAGAAACAGGGACATGTTTTATATATATCAGGACTATGCAAGGGCTACTATAGAGCAATGGTGGCTCAGGGTGGAAGTGTTCCCTGTCTACTAAACCAGGCTAGAAGGGCAGAATTTAAAAATATAGAGACTGTCAGCCACTGGTTATGGATATGGGAGTTGAACTATAGATGTTTGATTTTTCCTAATAGTTATTGACTTTGCATTCATCCAATCACTCCTTCTTATTGTCTTATAGCAATTAAAATGTTTTCTGTGTGCCACTGTATGTTGGAAATATGTGACTTGTTTGATTTCAAAAGACTCACAGCTAAGAGACAGTCTTAATTTGGAAGTTTGAAACAATCTTAAGCTTTAAAGTTACCTTTAAAGTTGAACTGAATACAATTTTTTAATTATTTATTTATTTATTACAGTCAGAGAGGAGAGAGAGAGAGAGAAAGCGAGCGAGAGAGAATGGGTGCACCAGGGCATCCAGCCACTGCAAACAACCTCCAGACGTGTGTGCCCCCTTGTGCATCTGGCTGACGTGGGTCCGGGGTAATTGAACCTGGGTTCCTTGACCCTGCAGGCAAGTGCCTTAATCGCTAAGCCATCCCTCCAGTTCCTGAATATAATTTTTAATGTGAGGTGGTCATGAGTCTACTGCAGACCAGTGGCAGAATGTGGTAAGTTTGCATTTATGCTCTCCATAAACTCTGGCATTAAGTTGGATTTCTAGCCACCTGGCTGGAGGAGGTGTCACTGGGGGTGGAAGAGATTTTTAGTTTAAAAGTATGCAGGGGCTTCTGAGCTCTGCCTGGGATCCTGCTGTTTGCTGCTGGTTTTGTGCTTACTTGTGGTGCTGGCTATTTTGTAGTTTCTCTCTGTTTGTACCTATGAATTGTGGCAGCCTCTTCAGCCATTATGGAACATGGATCTGTAAGCTTCAAATAAACCCTTTCTCTTATAAACAGTGTCTGGTTTGGAAGTTCATCCCAACAATGTGGGTCAGACTACAACAACCTATTTTTTTGCATGTATTGTGTGTGTGGCGGGGGTTTATGCATGCATGTTCATATATATATGGACACATAAGTGTACAGGTACACAAGAATGTGTATATTTACATGTAGAAGCCAGATGGAAGCATTAAATATCTTCTTCTCTTCAATTGTTCCCCATCTTATTTTTTAATTTTTTATTTATTTTCAATGGGAGAGAGAAAGGGAGAATAGGCATACCAGAGCCCCTTGCTACTTCAAACCAACTCCAGATACATGTGCCACTCTGTGCAACTAGGTTTCCATGAGCACTGGGGAGTCAAATCTGAGTTATCATGCTTTTCAAGTAAGTACCTTTAAACACTGAGCAAACTCTCTAGCCTGTCCACCTCATTTTTGGGAAAAGGCCTGTAATTAAAACTAGAGTTCACCAATTAGGCTAGACTAACTTTCCAGGAAGCCTTGGATATTCTCAATTTCTGCTTTCCTAGTGCTAGGATTATAAACAGTATAGACATGTGCTATCAAACCCAGCTTTTCTTTATGAGTCATCATATGATATAATGACAATTACTTTACCATCTCCTTAGCCTTGAATAATCTGATTTAAATGCATTGTTAATAATAGTATGTCTTTGAAATTGTTGAAATTCCATATTCTTGTGAAATTGTAACAATTGTGTGTAGTTTTATTTCTCTTACTTTTAAATTTTTTATATTTGTTGAGTAAGTATATGCATGTGGGTATGTATGTGTGTTCATATGGTTGCAAGCACACTTGTGTTTGCAGATATGTATATGGTTGTATGTGCATGTGTGTATATATGTGTGTATGTGTGTTTACAATAAATCTGACATCAATGTCAGATGCCTTCTTCCATCACCCTCCACTATATATATATATATATATATATATATATATATATATATATATATATATTGGTTTTTCAAGATAGGGTTCCACTCTAGCTCAGGCTCTCCTGGAATTCACTATGTAGTATCAGGGTGGCCTCGAACTCACAGCGATCCTCCTACTTCTGCCTCCCGAGTGCTGGGATTAAAGGCGTGTGCCACCACGCCTGGCTTTTTTTTGAGACAAGGTCTTGCACTGAAACTAGAGCTGAGAGATTTAACTAGACAAGCTACCCAGATAGCCCTAAGGATCTTTTTGTATCTGCCTCTCCAGTTCTGGGATTAAAGTCAGAGACAGCCAGCACTTTCAGCATTTATGTGGGCTATGGAGACCTAAACTCAGGTCCTCATTTTTGTGTGGCAAGCACTTTACCCACTGAGCAATCTCCCCAGCCCCCTAAGATTTATTTCTAGAGAATCACAATGAATGATTAAGTTGTATTTCTGTAACTTGAGTATATCTTACTTATTTTAGTAGAAAATATAGTTGGCAGTGTCACAGTACATTTTGAGTCTATAGATAATTTTGACTGAAAAGGTCAACTAGTCAACCATTTCTTTTCTCAGTCACCCAGTATTTTATAATTATTTTTCTGTCTTGTACATTCTTTTCACTTTCCAGAGAAAATGCCAAGTCCTTTATACTTTATCTAATCAATTATTAAGAAAAAAATTACATTAATGATTTGAGATTTATATGCAAATAATCTTTAACAGTGATTTAAGATCTCTTATTTTTAATCACTACATGTATAGATATGTTGGATGTACTGATCTCTAGTTATATTTTTCTAAGGTAGAGTTTGAAAGGAAATATTTAAACTCAATGGTTGTTAATAGCAATGGCAATAGGATCTATACATTAAAACAATACTGATTCATTTTCACATTTTGATGACTATATTTAAAGTCTTTCGAAATATGGCTCTGTAATATATAAATATTTTAGTGTAGCATTGCATAAACTAGAAGTAATAAAATCTATGCTATATTTCATGCAACATAAATGTTTAAAGTAAATAACAGGAATGTGGACATTTCCTCTGGAATAGATGCGTATGTTCTTTTGGAATCGTTTCTCACTCTGGTCTACCTTCTTGTAATCACTTAATTCACTACAGGAGATAGCCCTTGGGCCAAAGTTAAAGCATTTGGTTTAAGTCTTACTCTACAAAAGGTAAAATACAACTTATCTATATACTTTTATTCTAGCAATTTTCACAATAACCATAACTATAATTATGTACCTGTAAGATTAAATGTTTGTCTAGGTCAAGTTTCTACTCTATGAAGGTCTCCACTTCTATCACCAATTTCAGGTAAGTTACTAAAATCTCACTCATCTGTCATGGAACTTATACACATTCCACTAAAACCTTGAACTTATTTTCTATGATGTTTCTGAACTCATTAAGTGCAGAACCTGTCAGTTATTTTGTGATGACAATCCTTAGGAAAGTGCCAAGAAAATATTTCAAAGTAAATACAATTAGTTTGAATAAACTGAACATTTAAAAATAGAAATGATAAGAAATATTTATGCAACAAAAGCAAAGACTTAAACATGGGGCAAGGCTGCAAGTAGTACTGATCTATGGGAACAAATATAGATATTTAGAAGGCAGTTTAATTTACATGTTGCTCATTTAGCCTAAGCACAGTAGTTGGTTCCATCCTACTATCTATGTCTATAATCATAGGCTTTACATCAGGTTTATAGTATCTGACATTAAATCCTTCCTGTAGTGCAGGCCTCAAATTAAATCAGAGCACAAATAGTTACTTTCAAAAATTCATGTCACTATTGCAACAATGGACATATATTGTTTGGCATGTCTGTTGTGAAATGCACAGTGTCCACAACTAGGTAGACAGTTGATGGCTTTTCTCCACTTCAGCTTATATAACATCTTTTCATTTCTTAGCACAATGGGCAGTGGTTAATGTATAGAAGCACAAAAAGCAAAGTTGAGAATATGTGACTACCTTGTGCTCTTCTTCAGACATCTAAAACTACCCCCTGCTAGGAGCAGGAAACTTGTGGAAGAGGGGCAGGCAGAATAATTGTCAGAAAGAGGATGGGGAGGAGGTCTGTGAAATGCTGTCTTCTGGGTATAACATGGCTGTTACACTCATGAATTCATAGCAGTTGTGATTTTCTTCAAGATTTTGAGCCTCTCAATACCTCACCTTTGATGGGGGATGAACAGATGAGACCTCAAGCCTCTCAGAGTAGCTAAAGGCACCTAATAGCTGTGGGGAGAGGAACAGTCATGATCATGGTGTAGTCACTGGTAACTTGTTCCATCCACAATAAATAATATTCTACCCATGATCATGTGACCTTGTCTAATTTAACTGAATGAGGAAAATAAAATATTTTGAAAGTACAATGGAGATTAAAAGGGTATAAGAAGGTTGATAATGGGTGGAGGAGGAGGATAAAAGAATGTAAGTGTAGGTAACACTATCAAATTGAATTATACATGTGTATAAAATGTAAATAATGGAAACAATAAATAAAATCAAAATAATGCAAAGCATAATTTTAGAGTGATTATACCAGAGAGATGAAGATGGAGAGTAAAGCAATAGAAGGTGACAGGAGGATAGAATGGAGACAACAATTCTAGACTTATATTAGTGCATCTAAGAAAACTTTCCTAAGCACAGTGTGCAGAACTATCTGTTCTCAAAACTATTTTTGTACTTCTTGATATTTACTAGCTAGCACAAAAGTCATTGTATTAGGCTTCTTGTTGACCTTGTGGGGAAGTCTTACTTCTTTCTGTGTATGAGTTGAGTTGAATATTTTGTTTATCCACCACTGGAATAGGAAACTAACACACATCTTCACTGAAAACTTAAGTAGTCAGGACACACTATGAATTTATCAAGTTCTTCTTTGCAGAAATGGTTGGATTATGACTAATACATAGCACATATTCACTAACCACTAGTTAAAGAAAAGAATAAATATATTCCAATGCAAAGACAAAAAGTTGCATAGACTTATTTTAGACTGCTTTGAAAAGTACTTAAACAAGTTAGAACTAAAGATGATCCTCTGGTAGCTGAAGAGATGTCTCAGTGGTTAAAGGTGTTTGCTTGCAAAGT
The DNA here is from genome assembly GCA_036346955.1 of Dipus sagitta. Classification (NCBI taxonomy): domain Eukaryota; kingdom Metazoa; phylum Chordata; class Mammalia; order Rodentia; family Dipodidae; genus Dipus; species Dipus sagitta. Next base: position 195,052,374 of record CM070770.1, read on the forward strand.
CTGATGGCCTGGGTTCAATTCTCCAGTATCCATGTGAAGCCAGATGCCTAAACAGGTTCATAAATCTGGAATTCATTTGAAGTGGAAGGAGGCCCTGGTGTACCTATACTCACTCTCTGTCTTCCTCTCTCTCTTTTAAAATAAATTAAAATATTTTCAAAACAGATGGTCCTTTGACATATAATGAAACCATGTTAAACAGTATTTTTTACCCTTTTAATTTTGAAAATATAATTAGAAGTGAGACTATAGTTAATTACATGAATCAAAAGAATAGTTGTAAGGAAATGATGCCTAGATTATATGGACAATGACTCACACATTAACAGACATTGGATATTTACATTTATTAGAATTTTTCTCTTTTCCCCCTCCTTTGGGTTAATAAAACTTTTTCATCAAAACAGTGGGCATCCTAATATTCAGGAAATAAAATCAGAGGCATATAAAATATGAATTACTATTAGACCATGATTTATTATAGTAATTATTTTCCTAAAGTATCAAACATAAAAGAACTAGACCTGAGGGCAGAGAAAACATCCCTCTCATTTTGCCAGAGTTAAAATGTTTCTCCATAGGGTAGATACCCCATATATGCTTTTGAACCAAACTAAATAGAAACATGAAAAATGTTGAATCTGAAAATATATAGGTATATATGTTAACGTGTGCATATTTACACACATTTAGATATTAAAGGAACTTGAAATTATAGTAAAAACACTTCCTTACATTTATAGAATGGAAATGAATAGAAAAAAATAGGAGTCTATTGTATACACAGCTTTGTAGACAAAATAAGCATAAAATCAAAGAGAAATTTTGGCTTTAATGATAAAAATAACCTATGCATCATCCACTGGATCACATTAATTTCCCTAACCCTCATTGATTTTGCACTGTCTTAATACTGTCTTGGTTTTCCAGAAGTGTGTGTGGGTGGGTATTCCTTTGTCTCCATGAGGTTTTATGTCTCATTGTTTCATCTTTCCATTTACTGTACAGGTTTTCTACTTCTATTAGAATTTCCATTTCTGTACAGCTGGCTGTCTAGTGGAGGATCTTGGCCAATGGGACCTTTCCCCTGGAGTATCAGAGCTCACCTAGTATAATATAGAGTTTATAATATCCACAAACACACATTCTATTTTAATACCTACCAGTTTCTGTCTCATCAGCCCTTTCTTCAGGTCTGGGGATGATCTTCTATTCATCCTTCTTATAACAGATGCAATCTCTAAAAGTTGATGTTAGCATTTTCTCATTCTCCTTATTCTTCTTTAGATTAGTTGTGGTTCAAATAAAATGCTGAGGTTGGAGAGATGGATCAGTAGTTAAAGGTAAACATTGGTAATGGTAAACACTTGCAAACCCTGTTAGCCAATGATCAAGTTTTCAGCCACTCATGTAAAGTCAGACAAGCATTTATTGCAGCAGTTATAGACCTTGGTGCCCCCCCCCCACACACAGACACACACATTTTTAAAAATTACTAAAATAAATATTATGTACTTTTAAGTAGCTAGGGAGATCAGAAATAGGGGACATTGATCTATGCTCCTGATAAAAAATTTGCTGAAGAAGTATTTGGAAACTGAGAAAAAAATACAAAACTGATTATGTTAAGGAAAGAAGACTCACTGGTGGGTTGGGCCTGGTATCAGATATTTGAAACTGACTATTGTGATTATACTTTGGGCTAATGGAAAAATCTTAATTTGAATTTTAGATGCAAGTGCATAAAGGTAGCTTGAGAATGTAATTTCCAGACCTTGATTCTGGATCTGAAAATTTGGACTTTTTGATAGTGTATACAGCCTACATTAAGCATCTAAACTCAAATTTTATCTCCATAAAGAAAGTGAAGTTAAACTTTGGGGAAAATTCTTAATAATACATTAATTGAAACAGCAATGGTTCATTCACTTTTTAAACTTTGCCTTGCCTTTGAGTCCTGGTGTTTCAAATTGGTTTAAATAATACATAAACATACAAGTCACAAAATAGTATCTTTTCTTTTCCAAGGTGTAGTCTATGAAGTAGATGCCATGAAAGAAGGGAATTCTTTGGGAGGAGGAATAAAAAATTTGAACAAGGCATAATGATATATGTATGAACGTACAGTGAAAATTTTTTGTGTGTGTTCTAACCCAAAAGTTACTTTAAAAATTAACCAAGGAGAGAGTTCAGTTCATAAAGTGCTAGCCTGAACCCACATTTTAAAACAGCCAGTCATAGTTATGTGCACTTGTGATTCCAGTGCTGGTAGTATGGATACAGGAGGATCCCTGGGATTCACTTGTAAGCAAGTTTAGCCTACTAGATGGCCAATGAGAGATGCTCTCTCTAAAAGGGCAGATGGTGCTTGAGGAATGACACCTGAGTTTGTTCTCTGTCCTTACCTATGTGCACATGCGCATGTGTGCACACATGCGTGCACGCGCGCACACACACACACACACCTGCCCATATGCAAGTGCACAAACACAAAAAAATATAGAATAGTAAATGAAATCTTTTTGTCTGTTTATTCTTTTTATCTTAAGATTTATTGGAAAGGAAAATTGAATTAAGAAATACACCAGAAAATGAAAAAAAAAAGATTACCAAATAGATATTTGGTGAATAAGAAGAGAAATCACCACACTGCCTGTAGCAGACAGCTTCAGGTTGGCTGTGATGAACTTCCAGACCAGGCAAGTTATGGAGGAAGGGATATTTATTGAAGCTTACAGATCCAGGGGAAGTTCCACAATGGCAGAAGAAGCTGACAGGACCAAGGAGAGAGAGAGAGAGAGAGAGAGAGAGAGAGAGAGAGAGAGAGAAAGCACCAGCCAGAAGCCAAAAGCCACACAACACAGCACACTTCAGGAACTCCTGCTAGGCACACTTTGCATATCTTTAGATTGAAATCTGAAACTCACCACCACACCTTAAGATCTGTCCAATAACACTGCCTCCAGCTGGTGGCTGCAGATGCAAACTACAAACTAATAAAAAACTGAATATATTGGGGACCATCTATTCGAACCACCACACTGCACCTTACCATAAAGGAGAAAAGCATAAAGAAATATCATCCTCATATAGTATTAGTTAAGTATTGACATATAATCCATATAATTCGCTTTCTAAAATTTGATTTAACCTATGATAGCCACTTTGAAGTTTGTAGTAAATTCATAAGATAAATTACAGAGTGCCGTCTGCATATTACAGTGGCCAAAGCATCCAAATTTTGATAGAAAAATTTTATTAATTATGTGTAGTAGATATCAAACCTTTGTTGTTTAGAAAATTTATCCTAAAATGTTTCTTCTGTAGATTCTATTGCTTAATCTGTACTTTTAATCCTTTTTATTTGTGAGCATGTTTGTGTGTGCCACAGGTTCTCTTAAATTTGTCTCCCATCTTGCTATACACATGGTGGAATACACATACTACTGTGATCTGCTTTTATATCAATGCTGAAGAACTGAACTCTGGTTTTCAAAGTTGCCTGTCAAGTGCTTTATCCACTGAGACATCTCCTCAGTCCCTTTCTCTATTTTTAATAACAAACAATGAGGACATAAACGTGTTATCAGTATCTTTGCTGTTTAAAATGTTAGGCATTGACCATATCTTGCTGTGGAATCTTTGAATTATATAGCTAGCTTGTATTTAGATACCCTGTAATGTAAAAAATGTGTACTAAATATTGAAGAAATGGTGTACATTCACACACACACATGCATATAAATATTTAACATAAAATCTGTATGCTTACACAAATGAATTTCATTTAATTTACTTTATAATCTGGATATTATAAATAGAACTTATATGTGCATATTGTGTATCTGCCATCTTTACTTAGAGCTTGAATCAATTTAAATTATTGTGACCATGAAAGGAGAGCTTTCTCTCTCTGATATTCCCTGATCAAATACCCTATAGCTTAATTGTGAAGGGAAATTGCTTGTCATCTGTGATCTTCATAGATTCTGGCAAATGAGTCTCTAAGGTCTTCGTCTACTGTTTGTACAGCAGGAGCTTTGTGGTAGAAGTTGGATGACTCAGAATATGGGTCAGTATTGATTTCTGAGGACTCTAACTTCCCTCTATATGGACCATGAATGAGATGATATATTTTTACATGTTTATTTATTATTATAATAATCATTATTATTAATGTGTGTGTATGTATATGTATGTTTACACCAAGGCCTATTGCTACTGCAAATAAAAACTTGCCTGACTTTGTGTGGGTGGCTGAGAAATTGAGCAGACAGGTTTTGCAAGCAAGTTACTGTAAGTACTGAGTCATTTTCCCAGTCCCTTTTACTTATTTCGATAGACAGTGGTACTCTCTAGTAGTTGCACAGAAATTGTGGGCACTCCACCAAAGAGCAATGGTAAGTGAGCCCTGCCTTCACTCAAGGCCAATTGGACAAAGTACAGTGGCATATTATTAGTTAAAAATTCCCATTCTAGTAACAGTTTTATTTTAATTCGAATGCTTGGACTTTTTATCTGTGAAACATCAAAGCCACTTAAAAAACAGCTGTGTTTCTCATTAGGCTCTCCTAGGAGGTGGCCAAAGATTTCTCATGTCACCATATGTACAGAAAACATTATTTTTGAATAAATGTGGATTTGCAAGTGTCATTAATCAAATTTACAAGATAGTTTTCTAATATACTTTGCCTGTCAACTATTCTGGATATTCCTTTACACCCCACAGTGAAAATGACCCATCATACAATCTGTTGATGGCATTCATTGAATAAGAATTAGGCTTATAATAAATCTAACATACTTTTAAAGTACAACAATCAGGAGGATATGTTATTTAGCAAGCAAAACTTCCATCTGGCATGCATTGATAATGATTGGATATTATGTGGTTGTATGCTCTGCCCTGATGCCTACACACTTAAAAACAAGGCAATATTTTATGAATCCCTCAATTTTTTGCATTGTAACTGAAGTAATTTTTCAAGGAATCATTTACATGATAAGCCTGTATGCCATGAATGCTTTTAAGTTTTACTCAGCTTTCCATTTTTTTTTAATTTGGTGAAGATACCTATATAGAATAACATTTTACATATAGACATACCTTGGTTTCCAAGATGCTATGCTAATAGCAATGTATGCTTGTGGGAATAAGTCATCTCTTAGGTTCTGTGATAACTTACAATCACCAAACTATTTAGTGACGTTGCATATGCAACTATGAGACATTCAAATTTTAATTCAACATGTCTTTTTATACTAATGCTATGAATACTATAGTAATGATTATTGAATTTGGTGTCAAATGGTATAAAATGTCTAAATACTTTGGGGTATCTCAAGCTAATAATGATAAAAAGGAAATGCCATCTTTTTACTTAATTTCTCTTCTAACTTCAATAACTAGGAGTCTAAATATTTTATCTTGTTGCCATTTAAGATATCATTTGTATACTCTTGATAAGCTATAAGAATTAAATGAAACAATAGCTATATTATGTCAAATTATACTTTATTTATTAAAATCAGATATATTCAATGTATTATGCTCCTCTTTAAGATTTATAAGCTTTTACCCTAAACGATAAATGTCAAAAATTTATATATTAATTTGGTGGTTTGAATAGAATAGATGGCCCCCAATATATTCAGTTGTTTATTTGTTTGTAGTTTGCATCTCTAGCCATCTGGCTGGAGGCAAGGTCACTGGGTGGATGTTAAAGTGTGGTGGTGGATTTCAGATTACAATCTAAAGATATGCAAAGTGTGCCTAGCTGGAGTTCCTGAAGTGTGCTGTGGCTTTTGACCTTTAGGCTTGTACTTCTCTCTCTCTCTGCTTGGGCCTGTGAAGGCAGGCCAGTTTCTTCTGCCATTATGTAACTTCCCCTGGATCTGTAAGCTTCAATAAATATCCCTTCCTCCATAACTGTGCCTGGTCTGGAAGTTCATCTCAGCGAACCTGAAGCTGCCTGCTACAATTAATATATGAAAACATGCTCAACATCATTAACCATCATATCATTGTAGATACACTGCAGAGGTGGATATCAAATTTCAATTTTTGCCAGTCAGTATCTACCTTTTCTAGCACCATTTGTTAAAAACTCTATCTTTTCCTAAATACATGTGGTTTTGCATCTTTGCTGAAGTCAAATTGCCTGGAAATGTGTGTTCTTTTGCATCTTCTAGTACACTGGTCCTATGCACCTGTGTTATGCCAATATCATGCTATTTCTGCTAAATGTTTTGTAATGATATCCAATATCATGATGTCTCCAGTATTGCTCCTTTTGGTCAGCACTGTTTTGTCTATCCAGTATCTCTTGTACTTTCACATGAATTTTAGAATTTTTTCTCATTTCTCTAAAGTATGTTATTAGTATTTTGATTGGCTTTGCATTAATACTATAGTTTTCTTTGGTTAGTATGGACTGTTTTTACAATATTCATGCAATCATAGAAGATCTTCCCATTTTTACTGTCTTCCTCAATTTCATTCTTAAGGGTTTTGTTACTTTCTTATTGATGTCTTTTAATACCTTAGTTAAATTTATTTGGGGTATTTTTTTTTTTATTTTTGTGGCTATGATGAATGATGTCACTTTTCTGATTTCTTTTCCAAAAATTTCATTATTGCTAAATAGGAAAATTGATTGTCTTATGTTGATTTTTGAATCCTACTACTGAAGCAGAAATGATCTTGCCCTAGACAGTGAGGAAAAATGTTGATGGAAAACTAGAAGCTGGCCACATAACTGGAAAACCAAAAGAATATGATTAGAAAAGATTATAGTTTGATACACAGCAAAACAAGCTGAGGTTAGTGACTAGTTACCAGAGAAAGCCATGGCCAGCAGCTCACAAAACAAATCAGAAATGGACAGAAAAGGGCTTCATTTAGCAAGTGAGCCTAATTAGGCATGGATTGCATGATTATCTCCTAAAACGGGCCTACCAATCTCAAAATTACCTCAATCTGTGTGAAGACTCAGCCGGAAATCTTACTTAAAAACCATCTAAATCACATACACAATGGCAACCCCCATGGGTACCCCTTTAATATAGCCTTCAGTGTTAGCCTTGCCTGCTCTTTTCCTAATAAACTTGCTTTCCTTGCTTTTCATCTGGTCATTGTTTCTTATTCTTCAACAACGTGTGACAAAGAACTCAAGAGCCACTGCTGTAAAGTAGATGTTTTTGTTGGTTTTTCTGCCAGGACTGTCAATGGACCTGTCAGTCTCAAAGATTTTGCATTATTACTTTACTGAATTTACCAGTACTAACAGTATTTGGGTGGCGTCTTTATTTTGTCTATATAGAATCAAATTTACTACAATGCAAACATTCAGTGATAAATCTATCTGGTCCTGGACTTTCCATAGTGGGGAACCTATTAATTGCTGATTGAATCATTACTTATTAACTATTTATGATTTTTAGTATACCTGTTTGGCTCAGTTTTGGTAATAACAGCATTATATATTTGGCATCAAAAATATAATTTTTCAGAGGAAAGCAAAGGACCAGACCAAACAGTTTGTTCAGATTATATAAGTATAAAATGGCAGAAACAGACTTTAAGACTTGAACTAAATCAGTCCAATTCTTTATTCCAGTGTGTGTGTGTGTGTGTGTGTCACATGTATGATTACATGTTCCTGCAGTATATGTTGGTTCACATCCATATGAAAGCTGACGTGTGACATCCTCAGGAATGCTATCAACCACTTTATGAGATAGGGTCTCTTTGGCCTGTTCATCTTCTATTAGGCTAGACTGACTGGTCAGATAGCCCCAGAGGTCCTCTGGACTCTGCTTCCCTAGTGGTGGGATTACAGGTGTGGACTGCCATGTCTAGTATTTTTCATGGGTATGATGGTCCAATCTAAAATTTTCATGCTTGCAAGGCCACCACATTAATACGTGACTTATCTATCTTCATAGATCCTTATCTCAGTTGTAAGTAATGATGCATTGTGGTTCCTTCACTTCCATCCCACAACTTTTCCTGAGACCCATGAACAAATGTCCGTTCACCCCAGGTAGGGTACCAAAGGCAGACAAAAGAAATAATTCCATCTAAATGCAGCTTAGGTGAGTTTATGAGTGAGTTTATTGGGTTTACTTAGAAAAGTATGGTTGACTCTCAGGTAACTGCATCATTATAAAGTTTTATCAGCATGTGCAAATGTGCAATGTCTCAAGAAACCTAGATCTAAGAGTTCCTGCATAACACCTAGGCATCTGTATCATGGGAACAATCCCTTCCTACCAATTATTATGGCTTGTACAACTTCCGTGAGGGGGACTTGTGAGATTTGTTTCCAGATCATAAAATTCTTGTAAGTCTCTGTAGCAGACAACCGCATGCTGCCAGGATTAACCTACAGACCAGACACAATTTGTGGGAAGATGAAGGGATTTATTTGAAGCTTACAGAAATGAAGGAAGTTCCATAATGGCAGAAATTGGCTCCCTTTCACAGGCCTACGCAGAGCAGAGGGAAAAGCCACAAGCCACACCATCACCACAAGCAAAAAAAATTAAGGAACTCTAGGAACTTGGCAGAATTCGAGAGCTCTAGGTACCCCTGGCTCCCAATGGAGTCATAGGAATTTACATTTTAAATTGTTATCAATCCAAATTCAAAGGTCCCCATATATTTGCCTACTTAGGATAGTTCTAAAGTCCCAAGTCTCATCTGAGATTTTGGATAGTCTCTTAGCTGTGAATCCTGTAAAACAAAAATAAGTTATATATTTTCAACTGTTATAAGGTATAGCTATAAGGGATAGAGGGACTGGACTAATGATAATTCAATAACCATCAAGCAAAGATCAAACATCTGCAGTTCAAGCCTGATATCATAACCAGTGACTGACAATCTCCAAATTTTCTAATTCCACCCCTCTAGCTGGGCTGAATAGCCAGGAAAAACTTCTATCCTCAGCCAACAGAGCTCCATGGTAGCCCTTTCACAGTTCTAGAATATCCAACATATCCTTGAGTCTTCGTACAAACCATGTTCCATCTTCCAATGGCTTTGCCATCCTATTAGGGTCATCATGCCCTCTACTTCATTCTATGTCTCAGCAGTGGCTCCTGGAACCATATGTACTTTACCCCAAGAATTTCTCATGATGCATTGAAACCAATACAAGTGTGCAGGACACAGCCATATTCTTAATTACAGGACAAAATAAATTGCGGCCTTAAAGGGTATGTTCCTACTCCAGTCAACTTTTTCCACAAGAATTTTCTTGTCTCTCATAGTCTTTCTCAGACACCATTTCCATTGTTTCAAGGCAAAGTACTTGAACTATCTTCCTTAACATTGCTAATGTGTTTGAAGATATCACCTTCAGTAACCTAAAATCACTCTCTGTGTCAGTAAGATTTAAATTTGCTTGAGGTTTTCCAATGTACAGTCTTAAATATCTCATCCCCATATCTTTAGTTAAGCACATCAGTCAATTACAAATTTAATCTTGTTCAAACTCTGTGGGCATAGGCAGCAGAATGCAGTCATTTATTATGCCAGTAACCCAGTTCCCAAAAAGCATTCTTCCATTTTTCCTTCCCCTTAGAAAGTTCATATGGCAGGCCTCCAAATGCAGTTCTCTCTGTACTTAGCATTTTCAAACTCTCATCTTACTGTTCCAGAAAGTATCTTAAGTTGAAAGCACCAAATTTCTTATTCCTCAGCACACAAGCTCCAAAAGATCCATGTGGTCAGAGTCAACATGCAGCAACTCTACCCCACTCATGGTACCAATTCTGTAGCAGACAGCCTCACATCTTGGGACAAACATCCAGACTAAACACAGTTTATGGGAGGAAGAAGGGATTTATTTGAAGCTCACAGATTGAGGGGAAATTCTATAATGGACAATGAAGTTGGCCCCCATTCACAGGTCCACACAGAAAGAAAAGCCACAAGGAACATTAGCACCACAAGCAATTACACTTCAAGAACTCCAGGTAAAGCTCAGACACTTTGCATGTTCCAAATCCACCCCCAAACCTTAGAGCTGGGCCCTAGGATCTGCCCTCAGTGAAACCTCCTCCACCGAGGTGGTGGAGATCTATATTTCAAGTTTTAATAAAACTCCTGAATTTATTGGAGGACATCCATTCAAACAACTGCAGTCTCTTTAGAGTTTTATGAATCTGAATGCCTCTTTCCCTGATTTATGAGTGAATACTTTAATCAGGAGGAAATAACTGTGCTCCTTTTTGTAGGTAAATCTTTTTCTTGAGTTCTCCCCCTAATATGATATTATAAGTTGTGTCTCTATGCCTTATCACATATCCTTCTTTTAATGTTATGTTTGGAATTTGTTGAAATTGCAGAGGTTTGATATTACTATATTATAAATCATTTCCAACACAGCCTCATTCTTCTTTACTCCCAGTATTCAACACAATAAACTCCTAAGTGTCTTAGAATTTTCTCCATGTTGATTTTGAAAGCTGCATATATTAGTATACTTCCCTTTGAATTTAGCAGAGTTTTATTTTTCAGTGGTTCTGACAGGGAATTCTTGATTTTATTTTTTTTCATTTTCTTTTTTGACTCCATTTTAGTAGATTGAACATTTCTTTCTATGATAACAATGCTTTATTTTTATTGTAAATCCTCAATTTTCAGTGGATATTTATTCTTTTTTTCCCAACCCTCCTACCTTGGATGTCTATTCTGATAGCATGGATTTTCTAGTGAATGGACTGTTTCCACTGAGATTTATTTTTTTAGTTAGGCAAGGTCACATGAATTCCAGTCTTACCTTAAACTAGAATATAAACTGGATATAAAGCTAAGGTATCTTACAGGATGGCATCTCACTCTTCCCCTGGGACATTTATCTACTTAATTCCAAGTTTCATCTAAGAGGAAATTTTAGAAAATTGTGATGGCAAAGTTGAATGCCCTCCATTAGTTCTCTTCCTTCTTTATCTTCATGTGTTTGAATTATTGAACTGTAGTGTAATGAGGTATGTATGAATGTATGTATATTTGTATGTATATATGTGTCTATGCATGTATGTATGTATGGAATATTTACTCCATATTGCTGGGATTACATGTGTGCCCTATCACAGCCATCCTCTGGTATGAGTTCTTTTATTCCTGATTGTAATAGTCCATTTTATTATTTTCTACATCAGGATGTATACTCTTTGATAATGAAACCATTGTTTGTTTTTCTTATTATTCCTTGAATAATTTTGCAATGACAAGTTTGAAACATAGACATATAATATATATATATATATATATATATATATATATATATATATATAATATATGGACTAATTCTAAGTCATAGATTATAGTTCTTAGAAAATTGATAATATTCAGAAAATTGAATAGTAAATTTATTAATTCACTATGAAACATGATATACATTTTTTTACAGTAGCCTGGTATTGTTTTATATATGTAATGGCTCCTAACCAATTTTAATGTTATTAAGGAGGTACCTATAAAAACTCAAAAGCAATGTATTTTTGAAATTATTCAGAGAAAAAGAGAAATTAATGTTATGAATAAAGTTAGTCTCTCTATCTTAAGTAAAAACATGCATAAGTGTGATTTTGAAAGAAACTAACCAAACTTTTATGAGGTAGATCACTACTTTGGATTGTTGATGTTCTGTGACCTTTGAGTTACCAGCCAGTTGCCACAGAACTATATTTCCCCACACTGTCTTCATTCCTTCCTGCTTTGTGTCCTTTCTCTTGATTGTGTGGGCACTGTTTTTGCATAGCTGCTGACTTACTCATCTAACTCTGTTGATTGTGGATTTTCATGACAATTTTTTTTTCATTAGCAAGATAATTTAAACAAAGATGAGGATATAGCTTTCATTTTCAATGTCCCATTCACATTCTGCTATTCACTCAATGATCTTTCTTATTGTGTAACTACATTAACTGAGGAAAACCTGGGCCTGACAGTGAAGGAGAGTTTTTGCTGTGTTCAAGAGGCCATTTGTCAGCACTGACCTTTACTGGGAAACAGCTACAATTATTAGTTGATTCGTGTGTCAAAGCCCCGTCATGAGATAAGGAAGTTAGAGAGGATTTTTTTTTTCATTTGATAATAGGTTTCAGAAAGAGTTATAGATGGATTTGATGTTTGTGTCTAAGGTTGAAATCTTAGACTGTGATGTTCCCAGAACAATTTAGGTGGCCACCTTTGTTGAACTGAGTTATATATCACAAGTTTAGTTTCCTTATAAATTGTTCATGAAGGCATAATAACATTCTAAGCGATGTTTTGGTTTTCTAATTTATGTTGTTTTAGCTCTACCACATAAGCAAGGGATGTGAAAAGCTTTATACAATAAAATTTCTGTTAGACACTTTAGTTTATAGAGTATGTAAGCATAAATAAGCAATTGAGGACAATGGAGACTTTACATTTAAAGTCTCAGATATAGATGCAGCCATACATTTATAAATGAAATATACAAAATAATTGAGAACTCAGGAATTATAAAAAGTATAAAACCTTTAAGAGAAACTACATTAGGGAAATACTCAATGAGATATACTTTAAAAAAATATCATTTCACAAGACTAGGTATCTTTCTACATAGTAGCACAGTACTTAGAGGCTGTGCTAACACTGTAGAAGTACTCAAATTTTATTAGATACACTTAAAGCATAGAAATTATGTACTTTTGTGAAAAAATAGGATAATAGAGAAATAAGTTGAAAGAAAGAAAAATAATACAGGTAAGAAATTGGTAAACATTAAAACCAAGCAGTATGATAAGCTTCAAGCCTACTTGCATGACCCAAACATCCTGACAACAAAGGAATCTGACTTGAAATGTTTAGAGGAGTAGCATTTCAGCTGCTGAGACAGCCAAGTTTTCTCAAAATCATCTCTATATGAGCTATTTTACTTTCAAGATTAGTAGAATGAAAATATGACTTTGACCCAATTGCACATGAATTATAAGTTTATTTACACAAACCACCAAATGCTATAAAATAAATTGGAACAAAATTTCCATTAGTATTCATTTCCATATGCCTCAGGTTCCTTTGATCTAACTCTTTCTACAAGAACTTGGTTATCCTTAAAGACATAGCCCATTTCTTTCTAGTCCTTACTTTATAATGAATTGTAAATCATGAACATGACCATGCAAGCTAGAACTACGAAAAGTGGAAAGTATGGTTGTTCCATGACCTTCAAAAATATTAAGCAACTATATTATTTAAACTGTGATTGAAAGCACTGAGAATTGGTATCTTTTGTTTCTAAGATATCTACCAAAAGCAAATTTGAATACTGTTAGCCTCATCTACCTCATGTAACTTGTACATAAGACAAACACTTGGCTCTGTCCACATTACTTGTGCTACTACTTTCTGAGACTATATCAGCTTTCATTATTTTACCCTTTGTGTCTCTAATGTTATATGACATCTGAGTTCCTATGAAAAGTATTTTACTCAATTATTTTCTATTTTATCACATCACTTTTACATTTAGGTCAATAATATAACTTGAAGAAATTTCTATGTCTGCAGCCTTTTATATGACTGAAGTATGCCAACATCCTCAGGGTCCTTTTTCTTATATATTTTATATCTGATCCTAATTTGATTTACAACAGGACCATTTTTATTTCTATGCTATTTTTTCATATGATGACTGATTTTCCTTTCAATAATCCAGTTTTTTTTAAGTGTCCTAATGGCTCAGTTGTTAAAGATGCCTGTTTGCAAAGCATTTTGGCCATGGTCCAACTCCCCAGTAACCAAGTCAAAATTATAAAATGGCAAATGTGGCTGGAGTTCATTTGCAGTGGCAATATGCCTATGCAAACACGTGCCTTTCCTCTCTCTCTCTCCATCTCTCTGGAAAAAAGTTACATAGGGAGTAAAGTGCTTTCCTTGCAAGCACAAGCACCTGAGTTTGATTCTCAGCTTCCATGTAAAAATATCAGGTGTGGTGGTCCTTGCCTGTAATCTAAACACTGGGGAATCAGGGATACAGGGATCCATGAAGCTCCTTGTCCAGCCCTGTGTAATGGATGAGCTCCAGGCTAGAGAGCCTTTCCTGAGAACTACACACAAGGCTGTCATCTTGCCTCCTCACACACACATATACTTTTGTACCCACACCCACACACATGTGTGCCCAAGCACACATCCCCACTGTGTGCTCATACGTATATAAGAAATGTTGCCTAGGGCTAGAATGATGGCTTAGTACTTACGGTGCTTGCCTAACATCCCAGGTTCGATTCCCCGGTACCCCCATAAAGACAGATGCACAAAGTGGCAAATACATCTGGAGTTTGTAGGGGCTAGAAGTCCTGCCATGCTCATTTCCTCTCTCTCTCTCTCTCTTTGTCCTTGCAAATAAAAGTAAAATAAAAGCATAAAAATGTTGCCTAGATTTACCCCTTGTGGACAAGGAGGCAACACAAATGCAATGTCAACTGTCTGTGTGAATGCAGTAGCAGATGTGCAATGATGAATCACCAATATCTGTGCTTTACTCGGGAGCTAATTTGGAGGTTTCTACACTGCTTGTAATGATGGTATATAATTTTAGAATATTTTTAAACATACATTACAAAGATAGTTTAGTGGTCTCAATCTATAGTCCTTCTTTTGTTTGTTTTGTTTTGTTTCTCGAGGTAGGATCTCAGTCTAGCCCAGGCTAACCTGGAATTCACTATGTAGTCTCAGGGTGGCCTTGAACACATGGTGATCCTCCTACCTCTACCTCCTGAGTGCTGGAATTACAGGCATGCACCACCACACCCATCTTACAGTCCTTTTTGCATTAAGCTATTCATACTCTCTACCACCCATAACAGAGGCTGTCAACATTTCACATTTTCCCTGTCCCCAGTGTGTTTAACTTCAACTTTACAGTTATGGGAAATTTCAAAATAAGCTATAATTTATGCCACTTTATATACACATTCTGAATATATACTGAAAAGACTTACTGAATATTTTAATTATTGAATGTTTTTGTTGTTTAATTATTGGATGTGTTTTTACTTGGGCTGGAGGGATGGCTTAGCTGTTAAGACACTTGTCTGCAAAGCCAAAGGACCCATGTTCAATTACCTAGGACCCACAGAAGCCAGATACACAAGATGGCACATGCGTCTGAAGTTTGCTTGCAGTGGATGGAGGCCCTGGTGTGCCAATTCTCTCTCTCTTTCTTTGTCTTCCTCTCTCACTCTCAGATAAATAAATAAAAATTAAAATATTATAAAACCCACATACTTCTTTGTGATACACTAAGTACAAATTTGTTAAAATATTTCAATATTTTAATATTATAATCTATGATGAACTTGTATTATATATAGTACAGATATTCTATACATGTATATTTCATGAGTGAGTATATATTTATGTAATGCACACATATTATTTCTGCTAATAGATGTTATTTGTAAAGTCTAAAATTTCAAGTGTATAATATAGTTGTTTTCTTATTTTGACATTTAAAACAAAAGCACCTGTTTTTCTTTCTTTACCAGTGTATGACCTACAGCATCATAGAATTTGAGAGGTGGAAGATAACATGAACTCCTTGTAAACCTTTCTCCCTTTTAGATAATGAACATTTAGAATTGAAGAACATATGGTAATTGAAATTATATTTGCTCAAACAATTCAGTATAGTAAAAGATGTTTGTACAGTTAAAATATATTTTTATATACATCATTTCACTCAATGCTTATGGCAATCTTCTGAAGTTGGCCTTCAAGAAATACTAAGCTTACTGTGTCAACAGAAAGCAGATTTCAAGATGTTGAATGCCTTTCTTGAGGAGACACAGCTGGCAGGCACGGGACTTATGCCCTTACCCACTCATCCTGAAACCAAGGTTGTATCTGTTACCTACTTTGTGGCCTTCTATAATTGGAATGGAAATGGCACCCAGAAACATTGGAAGAATTTTATTTACAGAAACAGAAAAATAAGGAGCTTTCTGCATAAATGTTTGGCAACCTTGATCTTTTATTTTTCAAAGGTTGGTGGGTATTGTTACTTGCTCTAATCTATGAAATATAATTTTCTAGAAACACTTTCAATTCAGAGTCAAATCAAAAGATGTCTTTATATGCATGAAAAATGAAAATAATTAATTAGCTTACTTATAGAATTGAAACTGTTTTAAATCATTCATGTTCTTTCCATGTTTTGCCTATGGAGTGGTACAGGTAGGCTTATTGCTCAGTTCCCTTGTTTACCCATTACTTTCACTGCTATCTAACCTGTATCTTAACCTCATGAGCTAATTGTTTTCACAGGCAATTTAAAAATTTCCCATAACTTTTTAATTATGTCACACACCCATTCAATTTTCTTTTCTACTAAATTATATAAATAAGTCAGTTAAAGATATATTGACACAAATTACCAAAATATAATAAGAAGTTAAAATGTTATTAAGTTATATGTGGATATCTATTATTATCTAAATATCATGTTTTTTGAGTTCTCTGTTTCAATATTGTACATGTAAATCACCTACAAAAAAATAAGAGAATGTTTGCTATAAAACGATGGTCATATCATCATTAATAACAGTTCAATGGGATAATGTGCATTTAACAGCATGAAACTGCACTTGGAGTTATCTGTATGTAGCAAGTGATTTGTTCAAGGTGAAGATTCTTAAACACATGTGAGGCTTGCATAGTTCCTAGTGGCTCACATTAAATCAATCCTACAGTCTAATGACCTTGCCACCAGCTTCCTCCTGAATACTGACATTTACCTTTGTAAGGTTAAATAAAATAAATAATGAGAAAGCCACAATGAACAACTACAATGAATGAAAGAAACATCATGGGTTTTTCTCATTTGCACTGACAATTTTAACCTTTTAAAATGATCATGTCACAGACAGTATCATTTCAAGACAGTTGTCTGTATATTGAGAATGACAATTCAAGTTCAGAATGACATAGTGAAATAACTGTTTTGTATGTCAGTTAGACTTATAAAAATGAAGCTATTCTGGGTTATGATCTTAAGAAATTTGATTTGACTACTCCAGGAAATGTACTTTTGCTACTCTATAAAGATATCAGTATTATGCCACAAGTATGACTCCATGATATTTTAGATAAGATATAACTAAACTAAAATTCAATAGAAAAAAAACAATTATTTTGCTAGAATTAATAATAATTTCTTAGTAAATTATGATTAAAAAAAATAGAAACCTAAAGCCAGGCACAGTGGCAGCGCATGCCTTTAATCCCGGCACTCAGGAGGCAGAAGTTGGAGGATCGCCGTGAGTTCTAGGCCACCCTGAGAGTACATAGTAAATTCCATGTCAGCCTGAGCTAGAATGAGACCCTACCTCCAAAAGCAAACAAACAAAAAGAAAATAGAAACCTAAGATTACCATAGCCAGACATAGTTAATAGATTAATAGAGTAATAGATTGTGATTTTATGGAACTTACTATTTTTTCTGGAATTCCTAGAAAACTCACACCTTATATCTTATATCTTGTAGTTCTTGTCAAAAGTAGTAGAATGAATAAAGGCTCTCAGAATTTAAAATAAAATTAAACATTTTCATTACATACGGATATTTCTTTTGTTAAGAATAAGCTGGTTCTGCAACATTAAAAATGGAGGGAAAATATTTTAGTATTCTCTGGTATCATTGATGGCCTCAAGATAAACCTGAAAAACTTGATAGTGAATAATACTCTTTCTTCAGTGGCACTTATAACTTTCAGTTACATTATTACTTTTATCTTATCTTTCTTTGGCTATCAGGCTATTCACTTTCTTAGGGCTTTCTGATAAAGTGGTGCCTTCAGACTTTCAGTGATTTTTTTTTTAACTCCAGAGATTCTTTTTCTTAATTGTATCTTTCAATTCCAGAATAAGTTCTTAATTTTCTAATGCATGTTTCTCTAATCACAGAGATAAGATCTAGGGTCTATACCTTTATTAAAAGAAAGCATTGTTTTCATAAAATAATGTTCAAAAATATAGTACATGATATTTGTGGACTGAAATGTGGCTAGTTATAAATATTTTGTTTACTTGCAAGGAGAGAAAAAAGAGAGAGAGAGAGAGAAAGAGGGAAAGAGAAAGACAATGGGTACACTAGGGCCCCAAGTAACTGCAAACAAACTCCAGAAACATTCACCACTTTGTGCATCTGGCTTTACATGGGTATTGGGGAGTAGAACTGGGTCATTAGGCTTTGCAAACAAGTGCCTTAACCACTAAGACTTCCCTCCAGCCCTAATTTTAATAGAATATAAATTATCAGTTAAAGTGTAATGTCAACATGAATTTTATTAAATTGTGCCTAAAGATTAATATTTTGACCTGTGCAATGATTTTGTTGACATATGTCAAGAGTAAGACATATTCTTAAAGAATACTTGAAGTTTAGGGACATTGCTCCTATAATAATAAATTAGAAAAGAACTATAATGTATAATCATTATGGTTATATATTCATTTACCTAAGGAAACAATGTGCACATAATGAAATGGTGAAAACTCTACACATATATGTCATTTATTTATTTATTTATTATTTATTTTTATTTTTTTTTTTTGAGGTAGGGTTTCACTCTAGCTCAGGCTGACCTGGAATTCACTATGTAGTCTCAGGGTGGCCTTGAACTCAAGGTGATTCTCGTACCTCTGCCTCCGGAGTGCTGAGATTAAAGGCGTGCGCCACCATGCCCGGCTTCATATATGTCTTTTAAACCTTAATAATTTCAATTAGGCCAGTTGTGGTGGTGCACGCCTTAAATCCCAGCACTTGGGAGGCAGAGGTAGGAGGATTGCTGTGAGTAAGAGGCCACCCTGAGACTACATAGTGAATTCCAGTTCATCCTGGGCAAGAGTGAGACCCTACCTCAAAAAACCAAAACCAAAAACAAAACAAAAAAACAAAAACAAAAAATAATTTCAATGAGTTAACTGCCAAAATATTTTAATATATATTAACTACAACTCTAGTTTCAAATAATACATTGTTTGGATTCAGAGTGATGGATTTTATCATTTACAATGACTGAAATATGAAATCTATACTTGCATGCTACAGCAAACTTACAGATAATCAACAGCTTCCATATTATAACTTTAAATGATTTATTTCCAATCTGCATCTCTGATGTTCCTTGAAGAAGTTGTCTTTCGTGATTCATAATTTTCATTAAATCAAAATTTAATTAAAAAGCTTCTACCTGGTGGCACTTCCTTTGATATCCTAGGCAAGGCTCAGTAGGACTGTTTGCATGTTTGTGATGATATTAAATGTCAGGCTGACAAATGTCACCTTAGCAGATGGATAATTGTATATGTTAAGACTTCTAATAGACAGATGTGGTTTAGAATAAATTTTAATATAATTGTGATTTAAACTATGGCTCGATAAAATACAGTTATATAGTACTCTTTGATTTTACCATTATTATCAATGATAAGTATGGATAAATTGTTAATATTGTGGAGCTTTCCATTAAGCATAGTGCATTAGTTGCTTTTCTAATAGTACAGTATGAGACAAAGAGTAGAGTTCCTATTTTCAGACATGACTAAGAAATATGAGTAAGGGAGCAAAAATTGCAATTGTATATTATCAGTGCTATGGTTAGCAGGGCCTGGATTTTGCTAACATACCATGCAAACATACAAAATGATTCTAAGAATTGTCTAAAAGCTGTATTATTTGTCTATCAGCTACCCTGTGTTGGTTGAGAGCTAGCAACCAGCTTCTCTGGGGTATTGGTTGTCCCTTATTCTTCACTGCACCTTTGCATACCTACTCAGTGAGACTCAGAATCTGAAAATGACACTATGACAGAAACTTGATGTGAAAAAAAGTTGGAAAGGCAATTATTGGAGGTGGTCAATATAAAACTCTATTTCAAGAATGGTTGAACTTAGAAAGTTTGCATGGTGCCTGCATTCCTTACACGCCTCTTAATGCTTCTCAATTACTCAATAAGCCTTTGTTACCAGGTCTTGGAAATGGTGTCCAACCAGTTTTATTATTTTTTGTTTTTGAGGGCCAACAATGTTTTCAAGAAAAGTAACAGTTTCCTACAATAGGGAGAGGTCCCTAAAGGTATTGTATTAGGTTTTAAAGACTTTTATAGTGAGTGAATGATAAGCTTCAGATTATGTTGATGTTATAATTAACAGTATATCCCTTTTGGTTCTAGTGTTGTACAATGTTTCTAGTATTTCTAGTTGCTAGAGGGAGATGAGGGTACAATTTTACTTTGTGGGAGTTTGATATCCTATCAGGTAACATATGCTGTGACTTCTCACTTCCTCCATAACAGACATGGATTCCCTAGAAATTATGCAGATGGTGTTTATGGGATTCATACCCCTAATGGGCATCATAGGCACTCATAATATCCTTCCATGCCTACAAAAACCAGGTCTTAACCCCTGGATTGTACCATATTAGAGTATGACTGCATACTTCCTTGTCTTACTGAGAGGGAGTCTATGTTGTACTCATGTGTCATCTGTGACCCTGCCATCAAAGATTGCTCCATTTGTTAGTGCATTGCATGAGAAGCATATGTCTACGGACAGGAAGTCAGAAAACTTATATTGTCTATCACAG
Organism: Dipus sagitta; assembly: GCA_036346955.1. NCBI lineage: Eukaryota > Metazoa > Chordata > Mammalia > Rodentia > Dipodidae > Dipus > Dipus sagitta. Next base: position 195,073,013 of record CM070770.1, read on the forward strand.
CGAGTCTCTAATCCGTGGTGTAAGATCCTTTCTCCTGAACACTGACATAAAGCACAAAGATTGTCACTTGTAGGTCATCCTGAGTGCTTTTTAAAATAAATTGTTTCATAAGCTTCTTCTCAATTGTCATCTTAACTTTGATATTTTGAAAACCATGACCAAAATGCTGTGATACATATCATACATATGATACATATCATACATATTTATTTACGACAGACACACACACACACACACACACAGAGAGAGAGAGAGAGAGAGAGAGAGAGAGAGAGAGAGAGTGAGAAGGGGGGACACCAGAGCCTCCAGCCACTGCAAACGAACTTCAGATACATGCTTCCCCTGTGCATCTTGTTTATGTGGGTCCTGGAGAACTGAACCGGGATCCTGTGGCTTTGCAGGCAAATTTCTTAACTGCTAAGCCATCTTTCCAGCCAGTAGCTAGATACTTATTTATTTATTTATTTATTTATTTATGTACTCAGTGAATACAGTCAAGTTGGTACCATTGTTAGCCTCTTCCATGTCCTACCCGTCCATGGGGACCCTCCTTGTTGGGGTATGTGTGTCGTGCATTGTGGGGTTAGCCATCAGTTTGGGGTAGGAGGAAATGCCTCTGTGTACCATGATCCAAAGTGTGGCTCTGACATTTTTCCACTCCTTCTGCCACAAATTTCCCTGAGCCAAGTTGGGTTCATTTTAGGTCTGCTTCAGTGTTGAGATCTTGGGAGCCTCTGTGTTAGGTAGGGATTGATTGTTCTCTGTGTCTATCTCCTTCACCATTATGCTGATACCTGTTTCGCCAAGGAAAGAGTATTCTTGCATGTTTCCTCAATTATTCTTAGTTTCAGCTGGGGTCCTTTTGAGGTATGATGTAGTGGTTCTCTCCTTAGGATCCGTGTCTATCTGAAAAAGAGAAGAAGATTCTCTGATGGAGGAAAGTTAGCACAAGATAAATGTGATAACCATTACTTTTTAGGGAGAGTTTAATAGGTGTAGGCCCACTTATAGCCCAAAATTGGTGGAAGCTTGATAATGGAGAGCAGGCCCAGTTTTGGATATGGTTCTGACTTGTTTCCCAGCTCCAGCTATGGATTCAATTTCACTGAGACAACCAGTTAGCCAAATCAAGAGCAGTTGGTTTCCCACCGGGCTATGCACCACTATTGCACTTGTGTGAGCATCGCGTTAAGTTGTTTGCTGCTAAGTAGGTTAGACCATGAGTTGCTTGGACAGATATTGGGCATTTTCCCCCAGGCACTCACATAGCACCTTCTGGCACTATATGTGCTGACTGTCTGGGGACTGACTCTCTTCCAGCTTCCAGCAATGTCATTCCATGTTACGTGCCAACAGCATATGGTGTCTTCAGCAATAGGGTCTTACCACTAATCTTTGGTGGCTCGTCAAGTACTCTGACAGAAATCTGTCTTCTTTTGGCTTTTGGGAAACCTTGTAGCTCTCTCTGATCAAGAGCTCATTGTGGATGATAGCCACCTGCTGGTACTGGGAGCTGTAGGTCAGTGCCCAATAAGAGAAGGAAGAAAAAGATAAGTGATATAAAAGAGATACAGAGATGAGAGAGAAGAGGGAGAGAGAGAGAAAAAAACAGAAACAGGAGGAGTTAAAGGTCAGTTGTTGTAACCTCTCCAGGGCCTTGTGAATCAGATGTTCCTTCTAAAGGCCTGGTAAAGGTTCAACCATTTAGTCTTTCTTTTATTATGTAGAGTTTTTTGGTTCATTTTTATTTATTTACTTGAGAGCAACAGACAGAGAAAGATGCAGAGAGAGAGAGAGAGAGAGAGAGAGAGAGAGAATGGGTGCGCCAGGGCCTCCAGTCACTGCAAACAAACTCCAGATTCGTGCTCCCCCTTGTGCATCTGGCTAACATGGGTCCTGGGAAATTGAGCCTCGAACCAGGGTCCTTAGGCTTCACAGGCAAGTGCTTAACAGCTAAGCCATCTCTCCAGCCCATTATTATGTAGAGTTTTATGGTACCATTGCTGTTTGGGTCAAGTTTTGTGTCCCCCACCCCCTCTCTTTCCCTCCCCACCCTTCCCACCCTCCCCACCCTCCCCATCCACCCTAATGTCCAGTACTCGAGATGCTTGCTAGTTATGTCAGCAATTTAGGTAGGTTAATGTTAGGAGCTGTAGATGAGTGAGATTATGTAGCAATTATCTTTCTGTGATTAGGTGATTTCACTGAAAATAAGCTGTTCCAGGTTCAACCATTTTCTTCAAATTTCAACTTGTCATTTTTCCTCACAGCTGTGTAGAATTCCATCGCATAGATATACCATATCTTAGTTATCCATTCACCTAATGATGGGCATCTGGGTTGATTCCAGCTCCTAGATATTACGAATTGAGCATCAATAAACATGGTTGAGCAAATCTGTCTAGACTGAGGCATGCAGCTTTTAGGGTACATGCCCAGTAAAGGTACAACTGTGTCTGTTGGCACCTCTATAGTCAGCTTTTTTAGGAGTCTCCATACTGCTTTCCAAACTGGTTGTACCATCTTACATTCCCACCAACAGTGGATGAGGGTTTCTATTTCTCCATCTCCTTGCCAGCATTTATTTTCATTTGATTTTTTAATATTTGCTATCATACTTAAGTAGGGTTGAATCTCATAGTTGTCTTAATTTGCATTTCCCTAATCATTAAGGATGATAAGCATTTTCTTAAGTGTGTATTTTCTATTTGTATTTATTCCTTTGTGAACTGTCTGTCCAGTTCTTCACCCCTTTTTGTGAGTGGGTTGTTTGAATTTTATTGTTTAGGTTAATGAGTTCTTTGTAGATTCTGGAGATAGGTCTCTGTCAGTTGTATATTCATCAAATATTTTCTCCCATTCTGTGGGTAATGTATTGGCTCTGCTTATTGTATGTTTGTGAAGAAAGTTTTCAGCTTCTTAAGATCCCATTGGTTGAGTGATTGTTTAAGGTCCTGTGCTGCTGGGGTTTTGTTCAAGAAGTCGTTTCTCATTCCCATATCATGGAGTGTTCTTCCTATATTTCCTTCCAGTACTAGCCACGTTTCCAGTGTTATAATGAGGTCGTTGTTCTATTTGGACCTGATTGTTGTGCATGGCGAGATATGTGGATCAAGTTTCAATTTCCTGCAGATGGTTATCCAGTTTGTCTAGCACCATTTGTTGAAGATACTGTATTTTTTTACAGCCTATATTGTTAGGGCCTTTGTCAAATACCAAGGACCTGTAATTGCTTGACCCAAAGTGCAGGTCCCTGGTTCTATTCCTTTGGTTTATACTCCTGTTTCTATGCCAGTGCCATTCTGTTTTTATTACTTGGCTTTGTGATATAGCTTTAGATCAGGTATGGTGATGCCTCCAGAGGTGTTTCTTTTCCTGAGGACATGTTTGGATATCTGAGGCCTTCTGCTTTTGGATATGAATGTTGAGATCTTTTTTTTTTTTTAATCTCTGTATATAATAATGTTGGGATTTGATTGGAATTGCATTAAATCTGTATATTGCCTTTGGTAGGATTGCAATTTTCACAATGTTGATTCTGCCAAACCAGGAGCATGGGAGGTCTTTCCATTTTCTCAAGCCCTCCTCAATTTTTTTGTATATATATATATCCTTGTATAGATTTTTACTTCCTTGGTTAATGTTTTTCCAAGATATTTTATTTATTTATTTATTTGTTGCTGTTGAAAATGGGACAAGGTCTCTTATTCCTTTCTTGGTATTTTTGTTATTTGCATATATAAAGGCTACTGATTTTTGTGCATTGATTTTGTATCCTTCTACTTTACTGAAGGAGTTTATTACCTTTAAGAGTTTTAGAATGGAGGTTCTCAGGTCTCTTATGTATAAAATCGTGTTATCTGCAAATAGTGCTAACTCAACTTCTTCCTTTTCAAATTGTATCCCTTTTATTTCTTTCTCCTGTCTTATTGCTTGAGCTAGGACTTCCAGTTCTAAATTGAAGAGCAGAGGTGAGAGTGGACACCCTTGTCTTATTCCTGATCTCAATGGGAATTCCTCCAGTCTCTCTCCATTAAGTATTATTTGGGCCTTAGGAGCTTTGTATATTGCCTTTATTATGTTAAGATATGAACCAACCATGCCAATTCTCTCCAATGTTTTGATCATGAAGTGATGTTGTATTTTGTCAAAGGCCTTTTCTACATCTATTGAAATGATCATGTGGTTTTTGTGTTTATCCTTGTTTATGTGGTGTACTACATTGACAGATTTCCATATGTTGAGCCACCCCTGTGTTCCTGGGATGAAGCCAACTTGGTCAAGATGGATAAAGCTTTTGATATGTTGTTGAATTCATTTTGTGAAGATTTTGTTCAGGACCTTTGCATATAAGTTCATCAGGGAAATAGGCCTGTACTTTTCTTTTCTTGTGGCATCTCTGCCTGGTTTTGGAATTCGGATGATACTAGCTTCATAGGAGTTGTGTAGCTTTCCCTGTTCTCCAATTGTGTTGCACAGTTTGAGAAAGATTGGTTTCAGTTCTTCCATGAAGGTTTGATAGAATTCAGATGAGAAGCCATCTGGTCCTGGACTCTTCTTTTGGGGGAGTTTTTTTTTTTTTTATTTCCTTTGCAATCTTGATGGGTATCATAGGTTTGCTTAAGAGACTAATCTGCTCTGAGTTTAGCTTTGTTAGATGGTATGTGTCTAGAAATTTTCCATTTCCTCCATATTTTCCAGTTTTGTGGAGTAGAGGTTTTTGAAGTAAAACCTAATGATTCTTCCAGTTTCACTTACATCTGTTGTGATCTCTACTTTTTCATTTTGAACTTTGTTAATTTGAAGAATCCCTTTTTTGCCATGAAAGACAGACACCTCCTCAAGGTTAAAGGGTGGAAAAAAATATTCCAGGTAAATGGGAATAAGCATCAAGCAAGTGTAGCTATGTTAATATCAGATAAAATAGACTTCAAACCAAAAATAATCAAAAAAGACAAAGAAGGCCACTTCCTACTTATCAAGGGAATGATCCATCAAGAGGATATTACAATCATAGATCTGAATGCCCCAAACACAGGGGCACAACAGTTCATAAAGCAAAACCTACTTGACAATAAAACAGAAATAACCACTAACACCATCATAGTTGGGGACTTCAATGCACCATTATCAGTAATAGACAAATCATCCAAACAGAAACACAACAGGGAAGGAAGAGAGCTCAACAAAACCATAGATCATTTAGACCTACCTAACAGGCATCTACAGAACATTCCATCCCAAATCCACAGAGTACACATTCTTCATGTGCAACCCATGGAACCTTCTCTAAAATAGATCATATACTGGGTCACAAGGCCTGCCTCCATATATTCAGGATGATTGACATAATTCCCTGCATGATATCAGATCATAATGCTATATTGCTAGAAATTAACAACAAAAGACCCTACCAAGAATCCCATCAGTGCCTGGAAACTTAACAGCACACTTTTCAACAATAAATGGATAGTGGATGAAATAAAAAATGAAATTGAAAAAATTCTAGAAGTGAATGAAGAGGAGAACACATTGTACCAAAACTTATGGGACACAATGAAGGTGGTCCTCAGGGGAAACTTCATAGCACTAAATGCATTCATAACAAAGACAGAGCAATCCCAAATCAATAAGCTAACCATCCACCTAAAGGCACTGGAAAAGCAAGAAAAATCCAATCCAAAAAGCTCCAGAAGGAAAGAAATAATGAAGATCAGAGCAGAAAGTAATGAATTGGAAACTACAAAAACAATTAATATAATTGACAAAACAAAGAACTGGTTCTTTGAAAAAAAATAAACAAGATTGACAAACCCCTGGCAAATTTGATCAAGTAAAAAAAAGAGAGATGCTGCAAATTAACAAAATCCTAAATGAAAAAGGAGAGATCACAACAGACATAAGTGAAATTGGGAGAATCATCAGGACTTATTTCAAAAACCTCTACTCCACAAAACTGGATAATGTGGAGGAGATGGATAAATTCCTGGACACATACCATCTATCAAAGCTAAACTCAGAGCAGATTAATCTCCTAAACAAACCTATCACACTCATTGAGATTGAAAAAGTAATGAAAACCTTCTCCAAAAGAAGAGTCCAGGACCAGATGGCTTCTCAGCTGAATTCTATCAAACCTTGATGGAAGAACTCCCACCAATCTTCCTCAAACTGTGCCACACAATTGGAGAACAGGGAAAGCAACCCAACTCCTTCTTTGAAGCTAGTGTCATCCTAATTCCAAAACCACGCAGAGATGCCACAAGAAAAGAAAACTACAGGCCTATTGAAGTTCATCAGGCCTGATGAACTTAGATGTAAGGTCCTGAACAAAATCCTCACAAACCGAATCCAACAACTCATCAAATCCATTATCCACCTTGATCAAGTGGGATTCATTCCAGGAACACAGGGGTGGTTCAACATTCCGAAACCTGTCAATGTAATATACCACATAAACAAGATCAAGCACAAAAACCACATGATCATTTTGATAGATGTAGAAAAGGCCTTTGACAAAATACAACATCACTTCATGATCAAACCATTAGAGAGAATTGGCATGGTGGGTTCATATCTTAACAAAATAAAGGCAATATACAAAGTTCCTAAGGCCCAAATAATACTTAATGGGGAGAGACTTGAGGAATTCCCATTGAGATCAGGAACAAGACAGGGTTGTCCACTCTCACCTCTGCTCTTCAATATAGAACTGGAAGTCCTAGCTCAAGCAATAAGACAGGAGAAAGACCCAGAGTCAGGGTCCTCAAGTCTATTCCATTGGTCTATACTCCTGTTTTTATGCCAGTACCATGCTGTTTTTATTACTATGGCTTTGTAATATAGCTTCAGATCTGGTATGGTGATGCTTCCAGAGGTATTTCTTTTGCTGAGGATATGTTTGGCTATGTGAGGCCTTCTGCCTTTCCATATGAAATTTGAGATCATTTTTTCCTATCTCTGTGAAGAACAATGTAGGGATTTTAATTAGAATTGCATTAAATCTGTATATTGCCTTTGGTAGGATTGTCATCTTCACAATGTTAATTCTGCCTATACAGGAACTTGGGAGGTCTTTTCATTTTCTCAAGTCCTCCTCAATTTCTTTTTTGAGTGTTTTTATGTTTTCATTGTATAGATCTTTCACTTACTTGGTTGACATTATTCCAAGGTATTTTATTTTTTGTTACTATTGGAAATGGGATCATGCCCCTTATTTCTTTCTCTGTATCTTTGTCATTTGCATATAGGAAGGCTACTGATTTTTGTGCATTGATTCTTTATCCTGCTACTCTGCCAAAGGTGTTAATCACCATCAAGAGTTTGGGGATGGAGTCTCTCTGGTATCTTACATATACAATCATGTCATCTGTGAATAGAGCTAACTTAACTTCTTCTTTTATAAACTGTATCCCTTTTATTTCTTTCTCCTGTCTTATTGCTTGAGCTAGGTCTTCAAGTACTATCTTGGAGAGCAGAGGTGAGAGGGGACACCACTGTCTTCTTCCTGATCTCAGTGGGAATTCCTCCAACTCTCTCCATTAAGTATTATTTGGGTTTTGTGAGCTTTGTATATAGCCTTTGTTATGTTAAGATATGAAGTGATTATTCAGGTTGCGAGGATTTTGTTCAGGATCTTTGCAACTAAGTTCATCAGGGAAATAGGCTGGTAGTTTTCTTTTCTTGTTGCATCCTCACAACTGAATCCAGCAACACATCAAATCCATTATCCACATTGATCATGTGGGGTCCATTCTAGGCATGCATGGGTGGTTCAACATACAGAAATCTGTAAATGTAATACATACACCACCACATAAAGAAGGTTAAACACAAAAACCATATGATCATTTCTATAGATGCAGAAAAGGCCTTTCTCAAAATACAACATTACTTCAAGAGCAAAACCTGGAGAGAATTGGCATGGTCCATTATATCTTAGCATTAAAAAGGGTATATATAAAGCTCATAAAGCCCAAATAATACTTAATGGAGAGAGACTGGACGAATTGCCATTAAGATCAGAAACAAGACAGGGGTGTCCACTCTCACCTCTTCTCTTCTAGATAGTACTGGAAGTCCGAGCTCAAGCAATAAGACAGGAGAAATAAATAAAAGGGATACAATTTGTAAAGGAAGAAGTTTAGTTAGCTCTATTCACAGACGACATGATTCTATGTGTAAGAGACTCGAGAGCTTCCATCCCAAAACCCTTGAAAGAGATTAACTCCTTCGGCAAAGTAGCAAGATACAAAATCAATGCACAAATTCAAGAGCCTTTCTATATGCAAATGACAAAGATACAGAAAAGGAAATAAGAGACCTTGTCCCATTTTCAGTAGGAACAAAAAAATAAAATACCTTGGAATAACATTAACCAAGGAAATTAAAGATCTATCCAATGAAAATATAAAAACACTCAAAAAAGAATTGAGGAGGACTTGAGAAAATGGAAAGACCTCCCATGCTCCTGGATGGCAGAATTAACATTGTGAAAATGGCAATCCTACCAAAAGCAATATATAGATTTAATGCAATTCCAATCAAAATCCCAGCATTGTTCTTCACAGGGATAGAAAAAATGTTCTCAGTAGATAGGTCATCTGAACAGAGACTCAACAGGGAAGGGAGAGAGCTCAACAAATCCATAGAACATTTAGACCTAATGGACATCTGTAGAACATTCCACCCCAAATCCATGGACTACACATTCTTCTCAGCATCACACGGAACCTTTTCTAAAAGAGGTCATATACTGGGTCACAAAGCCTGCTTCCATATATTTAGGAAGATTGACATAATCCCCTGCCTGATATCAGATCACAATTCTATATTGCTACAAATTAACATCAAAACACCCACCAAAAATCCCATTGGCTCTTGGAAACTGAACAGCACACTTTTAAACAATAAATGGGTAGTGGACAAAATAAAAAAATGAAATAGAGAAATTTCTTGAAATGAATGACAATGAGAACACATTGTACAAAACTTATGGGATACAATGTAGGCAGTCCTCAGGGGAAAATTCATAGCACTAAATGCCTTCATAAGAAAGACAGAGAAATTCCAAATCAATATCCTAACCATCCACCTAAAGGCACTGGAAAAACAAGAAGAATTCAACCCAAAAAGCTCCAGACAGAAAGAGATAATTAAGATAAAAGCAGAAATTAATGAATTGAAAACTAAGAAACCATGTAAGAGAATTGATGAGACAAAAAGTTGGTTCTTTGAAAAAATAAACAAGATTGACAAACCCCTGGCCAATTTGATAAAGAAAAAAAAAAAAAAAGAGATTCTTCAAATTAACAAAATTCAAAATGAAAAAGGAGAGATCACAATAGACATAAGTGAAATTGGGAGAATCATCAGGTCTTACTTCAAAAACGTGCATTACACAATACTGGAAAATATGGAGAAAATAGAAAAATTCCTAGACAAATACCATCTACCAAAGCTAAATTCAGAGCAGATTAACCTTTTAAACAAACCTATCACACCCATCAAAATTAAAATGGTGATTAAAAAAACCTACCCAAATAGAAGAGTTCAGGACCAGATGGATTCTCAGCTGAATTCTATCAAACCTTCATGGAAAAACTAAAAGCAGTCTTTCCCAAACGATGTCACACAATTGGAGATCAAGAAGAGCTCCCCAACTCCCTCTATGAAGCTAATATCACCCTAATACCAAAACCAGGCCAAGATGCCACAAGAAAAGAAAAGCATAGTCCTATTTCCCTGATGAATTTAGATGCAAACATCCTGAGAAAAATTCTCACAAAACAAATTCAACAACTCATCAAATCCATTATCCACCTTGATCAAGTGGGCTTCATCCCAGGAATGCAGGGGTGGTTCAACATATGGAAATCTGTCGATGTAATACACCACATAAACAAAGCTAAACACAAAAACCACATGATCATTTCAATAGATGCAGAAAAGGCCTTTGACAAAATACAACATCACTTCATGATCAAAACATTGGAGAGAATCTCCATGGTTGGTTTATATCTTAACACAATAAAGGCTATATACAAACCTCCTAAAGCCCAAATAATAATTAATGGAGAGAGACTGAAGGAATTCCCATTGAGATAAGGAAAAAGACAGGGGTGTCCACTCTCACCTCTGCTCTTTAACATAGTACTGGAAGTCCTAGCTCAAGCAATAAGACAGGAGAAAAAAATAAAAGGGATACAATTTGGAAATCAGAAAGTTAAGTTGGTGCTATTCGCAGACAACATGATTCTATGTAAGAGACCCAAGACCTTCCATTCCAAAACTCTTAAAGGTGATAAACCCCTTCAGTAAAGTAGCAGGATACAAAATCAATATACAAAAATCAGGAGCCTTTCTATATGCAAATGACAAAAATACAGAGAAAGAAATAAGTGACATTCTCCTATTTTCATTAGCAACAAAAAAATAAAATAAAATACCTTGCAATAACATTAACCAAAGAAGTGAAAGATCTATACAATGAAAACATAAAAACACTCAAAAAAGAAATTGAGGAGGACTTAACGTGTCTAGTGCCAGAAGGTGCTACATGAGCAACTGGGGGATAAAGACCAATATCTGTCCAAGAAATGCATGGTCTAATGTACTTAGCAGCCAACAACCTCACCTGATCCTCATGCAAGTGCAATAGTGGTGCATAACCATGGTGGGAAACCAAGTGCTCTCAATTTGGCTAACTGATCTGCTCAGTGGAAGAGAACCCATAGCTGGAGCTGGGAAATAAGTCAGAACCATATTCAAAAATGAACCCGCACTCCACTAAACTATCTCTGAAAAATAATGGTTAACACATGTACTTGGTGCTAACTTTACTCTCCGTTGGAGAATCTGCTTCCATTTTTCAGATAGACATAGAGCCTAAGGAGATAACCACCCCATCATACCTTAAAAGGGCCTCAGCAGAAACTAAGAATAATTGGGGAAACATGCAAGAATACCGTTCTCTTGAGGAACAGGGAACCAGCACAACAGTGAAGGAGATAGATAAAGAAAACAATCAACCCCTACCAACCAGATATCCAGAGACACAGAGGCACCCAAGATGTTAACATAGAAGCAGACTTAATATGAACCCAACATGGCTCAGCAAAATTTGCAGAAGAGGGAATGGAAAGACTGTCAGAGCCATACACTGGGTCATGACACACAGAGATATTTCCTCCTACCCAAAACTAAAGGCTAACCCCACAATGCATGACCCATATACCACAACAAGGAGGATCCTGGTGGAGGGGAGAGGACCGGAAGGAGGCTAACAATGGTGCCAACTTGAATGTATTTACTGACTAAAATGAATAAAGAAAGAAAGAAAGAAAGAAAGAAAGAAAGAAAGAAAGAAAGAAAGAAAAGAAAATCTCCTCAAAATTCATATCAAAAGGCAGAAGGCCTCAGATATCCAAACATATCCTCAGCAAAAGAAACACCTCTGGAGGCATCACCATACCTGATCTAAAGCTATATTACAAAGCCATAATAATAAATACAGCATGGTACTGGCATAAAAGTAGGAGTATTTACCAATGGAACAGAATCGAGGACCTGGACTTTGGGTCAAGCAACTATAGGACTTGATATTTGACGAAGACCCTAACAATATAGGCTGGAAAAAAAAAGACCGAGTCTTCAACAAATGGTGCAGAACAAACTGGATAACCATATGCAGGAAATTGAAACTTGATCCGCACATCTGTCTATGCACAACACTCAAGTCCAAATGGATCAAAGACCTCAATATAAGACCAGAAACTCGGCTACTACTAGAAGTAAATATCAGAGGATATTTCCATGATATAGGAATGGGAAAAGACTTCCTGAACAAAACCCCAGTATTATATGATCTTAGACAATCACTCAACCAATGGGATCACATGAAGCTTGAAAGTGTCTTCACAGACAAACATACAATAAGCAAATCCAATAGATTACCATAGAATGGCAGAAAATATTTTCTGAATATGCAAGTGATAGATGCCTAATCTTTAGAATCCATAAATCACTCAAAAACCTAAACAATAAAAAGTCAAACAACCCACTCACTAAATGGGGCAAAGAACTGGACACGCAGTTTTCAGAGGAAGAAATACAAATGCAAACACCCACTTAAGAAAATGTGCATCATCCCCAATAATCAGGGAAATGCAAATTAAAACAACTATGAGATTCCACCTTACTCCAGTATGGACAGGAAACATTAAAAAACCAAATGAAATAAATGCTGACCAATATGTGCAGAAAGAGTAACACTTATCCACTGTTGATGGGAATGTGAGATGGTACAACCGCTTTGGAAAGTAATATGGAGACTGCAAAAAAAGGTGACTATAGAGTTAATGAGAGACCCAGTTTTTCCCTTACTGGGCATGTACCCTAAAAACTCCATGCCTCAGTCCAGAGAAATTTGCTAAACCATGTTTATAGCTGCTGAATTTGTAATAGCTAAGACCTGGAATCAACCCAGATGTTCATCATTAGATAAAGGGATAACTAACATGTGTTATATCTACACAATGGAATTCTACACAGCTGTAAGGAAAAATGACAGAATGAAATTTGAAGAAAAATGGTTGAACTTGGGACAGATCATTCTCAGTGAACTCACCTAATCACATAAAGATAATTGTGACATAGTCTCACTTATCTACAGCTCCTAACCTGAATCTACTGAAGATGCTGACATTCCTAAAAAGCATCTCAAGGACCAGACAATAGGGTGGATTGGGAGGGAGGGTAGGGTAAGGGAGGGGGTGGGGGACATAAATCTGGAACCAAACTGCAATGATACCGTAAAATTCTACATCCTAAAAGACAGACCAAATGGTTGAATCTTCACCAGGCCCTTAGAGGGAACATGTGAGTCACAAGACCCTGGAGAGGGTATGATAAAGACTGACCTTAATCTTCTCATTTTTCTTTTTCTCTCTCCATCTCTCTGTCTGTCTGTCTCTCTCTCTCTCTCTCTGTCTCTCTCTCTGTGTGTCTTTCTTCTCTCTATCTCTTTTGTAATACTTATATTTTTCTTCCCTCTCATCTTTAGCACTGACCTCTAACTCCCAGTACCAGCAGGTGGCTATCATCTACAATGAGCTCTTGATCAGAGAGAGCTACAAGGTTTCCCAAAAGCCAAAAGAAGACACATTTCTGTCAGAGTACTTGATGAGCCACCAAAGGTTAGTGGTATGACCCTACTGCTGAAGACACCATATGCTGTTGTTATGTAACATAGAGTGATATGGCTAGAAGCTGGAAGAGAGTCAGTCCCCAGACAGTCAGTGTGTCTAGTGCCAGAAGGTGCTACATGGGCGACTGGGGGAAAATGCCCAATATCTGTCCAAGCAACTCATGGTCTAACCTACTTAGCAGCAAAGAAATTGATGTGATGCTCACACAAGTGCAATAGTGGTGCACAGCCAGGGTGGGAAACCAGCTGCTCTTGATTTGGCTGATTCGCTCAGTGGAATGGAAATCATAGCTGGAGCTGTGAAATAAGTCAGAACCATATCCAGAAATGAGCCTGCTTTCCATTATCAAGCTTCCACCAGTCCTTGGCCAGAAGAGGGCCCACACCTATTAAATTCTCTCTTAAAAATGATGTTTTTCCCATTTATCTTGTGCTAACTTTACTCTGTGTTGGAGAATCTTCTGCTCTTTTACAGATTCACACAGATCCTAAGGACAGAATCACCCCATCATACCACAAAAGGGCCCCAGCTGAACTAAGAATAATTGGGGAAACAAGCAAGGGTGCTGTTTCCTTCGTGAACCTGGTACCAGCACAAGGGTGAAGGATATAGACACAGAACAATCAACTCCTACCAAACCAGATATCCAGAGATGCAGAAGCTCCTAAGACCTCATCACTGAAGCAGACCTAAAATGGACCCAACATGCTCAGGGAAATTTGCAGAAGATTGGGCGGAAAGAATGTTAGAGCCACATGTTGGGTCATGATACACAGAGACATTTCCTCCTACCCATAACTGATGCCCCATATATCCCAACAAGAAGGGTCCCTGTGGAGGGGAGAGGACAGGGAGGAGGCTAACAATGATACCATCTGGACTGGATTCACTGAGTACAAAATTAATTTAAAAAAGTAACCCCAATAAATTAACTGGTTCACCAAATCTGGTTTGCAGGTAATCATCCTTTCGCCTGACAGTTATGTGTACACTATTTGGATGAGAAGTCATGTCTTTGTGTCACTTCTTGGGAAAGTTTTCCTGAACAGTGAAGAAACAGAATGATGAATGCTATTTCTCAGTTAACTCTATCGTTTCATTAAGTGCAGAGCTTCTACCCATGGAAAGACACTGTTCACAGTTCGGATGGGTCTTTTTAGCTCAATTAGTATGATCTAGAAAATCCATAACAGGCATGCTAAGAGGTTTTTTCTCATGATGACTTAAAATTGGGTCAAGTTAATAACAAAAAGGTAACCTTCACAAAAGGAAATAATAGGCCCTTACTGGATCACATAGTGCCTACCACCACATAGAGGGTATGCTATATATAGTTGCGTTCCTTTCCTATCCAACTAAACTGCTTCAAAGAGGATCTGCTCATTGGTATTTTTACATACTCATTCTGCTGGATATCATTTCACATGGGCTTGTGAGCTGCTGGGGATAGCAGTCAAGAGAGGTTTCTCCCAAGTTTCATATTATCAAAGATCATATATATATATACATACATACATACATACATACATACACACACACACACATACACACACACACACACACGCACACACACACACACACACACATGCACACATAGCTTTCAGGTAAATTGTTTTCAGCTTAACTGTATACATAGTGATTTTTTCCTTTTTTTTTTTTTTTTTTTTTTTTTGAGGTAGCATCTCTTTCCAGCTCTGGCTGACCTAGAATTCACTATGTAGTCTCAGGGTAGCCTAAACTCTACTCTTGGCAATCCTCCTACATTTGCCTCCCGAGTCCTGGGATTAAAGGTGTGCACCACCATGCCTGGCCTCATAGTGATTTTTTTTTTTTCTAAAGTTTGATTGATCTGAAAAACTGGCTACTTTCCAGAATTTAGAAACACTTGAAAAGGAACAGAATGACAATAGCCCTTGCTTACTTTGGTTCCAAGTGTATTTAGAGAAACAGTGTTCCCATAGAAGAGTGGATAGACAGTAATGCCTTTGGGCTCATTCAATTCCTTTAGACTACTGCACATAGGCAGGCTTGCCAGGTTGCATCACCAAGGGTTTATTCCAAACACTTCATAGCATCATTGTATTGAGCAGATAGGGTGATTAGAACTACATTCTGATCATTATTCCTTGTTTTAAAATATAGGGCATACTTAAACCAACATTGTGAACTAGGTGAGTTGAGTCTACAAGTCCCAGCACTTGGGAAGCTATAGTAAGAAGATTGCTATGAGTTCAATACCAGTTTGGACTACAGACCAAGTTCCAGATAAGCTTGGGGTTGGTTGGAAAAAAGAGAGAGAGAGAGAAAGAAAGAAAGAATAAAGAAAAGAAAAGCAACATTGAGGTTGTATACCAGAGCTGGATGACTTTTACATACAGCTTTCACTGTGTTTATACACTACTTTCACTGGTGCATGTAGATAGCATATTTGCATGGCTTAGTAGTTACACATTAAATGTTAATACCTTTCAAATAATATCACCTCTTGATGTGGCCAATTGCATATTGTATTGATTTAGTTCTTCAAGAGGAGGGTTAAGATTTTCTTTACTTAGTCACACAGATGCTATTTTCTAGACCAGAACAGATGGGAAGATGATTTGTGTGTGATCCACACAGATCAGTGAAAACTGTTACTATTGATTACACTTTGATGTTTGGTAATTAATATAATTGTACTTGCTTATCACATTCTCTTTGATTTGTTACTTTAATCTTAAAATAATATTGTTAGCTTTTATGATTTTTTTTACTTTTTTCTTTTGTCAGATACATATTTAACAAGGCACATATTGTCCATAATTAAACTATCTGGTGTTTTCATTTATGTATAGAAATAAACCTCTCATACTTATCACTACCACACTGTGTGTGTTCTTTTATTGTGGATATAAGTCAGTCCACATCTGTGATTACATGTGACTGATTATATGTGAAAAAATGACAGCTGAAAATTTCTTATTTTAGTCACTGATTATAATTAATTTTTCCATCTCATGCATTTCTGGTCATAAATTTTCTTTTGTTCCTTCAATATGTAAGCATGTATTCATCTAATGATTTTCATGCTCTTAGAATTATGTACTAAATTGGAATCCTTCACACTCTTAGCTCCATAAGTATACCTCTTATATAATTCCCAGTTCTTGGGGCTGGAGATATGACTTAGCGGCTAAGTGCTTGCCTGTGAAGCCTAAGGACCCCGGTTTGAGGCTGGATTACCTGGGACCCACGTTAGCCAGATGCACAAGGGGGCACATGCATCTGGAGTTTGTTTGCAGTGGCTGGAAGCCCTGGCGTACCCATTTTTTCTGTGTGTGTGTGTGTGTGTGTGTGTGTGTCTGTCTCTCTCAAATAAATAAATAAATAAATTAAAACAAAAAAATTAAAAAATAATTCCCAATTATTAATGGACTCCAGTCTATGTGTTAGTACTAAAAGTCTCTTAGCCTCTTATTACTTACTTTCACTATATATATACATATTTGCTCATTCAGCTTTATAGTCTAACTGCTCTTTTCTCTCAAATGGCTTATAGCATATTTTTCCAATTATAAGAGTTCACCATTGAAAAAATCTATAACTTCAGTGCATAATTACTTCCTAGTACTGTGTTTTTCATACATATTTTTAGAATAGCTCTTATAAATATCTGTGTCATATGATTTCCATTTTGCCACCATAAGAGGGACTAAAAGATGTTCTCTACTTCTGTCATTATTACTTCTAGAGCAATGATATAGTAATGTACAATTTTAGAACACTAGCTTTCATGGAAATTTGAATAATAAAATGTTTAAAATTTAGTGTACAACAAGTACATGATTTTTTCTCTTTTTCCACCTGCAGCCAGAGCACTAACTAATTGGTATGTGTTTTCTACTGCTCTGTGCTTTTGATGGGGGTAGGGTATGGATTGTTTTGTCCCATGCATACATGCTATTGTAAGGATCACAATTTTGGTACTCTTTAATAATTTTTTGAGAACCAATAAGTGACTGTCAGGTCAGAGGAATCTGCAATGATTTGGGGACATCTTTTTTTTTTTTTTCTTTTTAATCCTCCACTCAGTCAACCAATTATAGATTTTACATTGAATTTAAATTAAATGTCTTCTATAGTTCAAATATATATATTCATTCAGATATATATTCTATAATCATACTACAGCTCCTTTTGCTAGGTTCTTACCGGGAAAACTCATCAGGACTTTATATCAACCAATAAACAATATGCTAGTTTGAATGTGAGTGTCCTCTATAACCTCATGTGTTTATGATTAAGCCATATATTTGATCCTTAGCTGGAGCTTCTGGGAGGTGGGGCTGTGCTGGAGGAGGCATGCCACTGGGGGCAGGGTTTGGAATAAGATAGCCCAGCTCCAAGCACAGCATTTACACTACTTCCTTTATGCTGCTGTGAAGATGTGATGTCTGGTGAGTTCACTGCTGTTGCTCTCTTCCAGCTGCTGTAACAAGATGTGACTGCCTGGTTGTCTGCTTTATCTTAAATGTTGTAACTGACCCTAGAAACTGAAAGCCAAAATAAACCCTCTCCTTCCATAAACTGCTTTTTTTTTTTTTTTTTTCAAGGTAGGGTCTCACTCTCGCCCAGGCTGACCTGGAATTCACTATGTAGTCTCAGGCTGGCCTCGAACTCCGGGTGATCCTCCTACCTCTGCCTCCTGAGTGCTGGGATTAAAGGCATGCACCACCATGCCCGGACATAAACTGCTTTTCTTCCCAGCAAAGAGAAGGTAACTGTTGGAAAAATATTGAATTCTATAGGCTCACGTAAACTTTTACACAGTATATGTTTTGTAAAAACTTTTATTACTGTACAGTACTGTACTGTCTCTTTAAGTGAAATGACTTTCCTGCAAATGTTTCCTAATGAGTATGAAAGACTCCCAAGGATGTTACTTATAGTTACTTATAGAGCTCTGTCTCTCAAGATGCATTTTGACTTTGTGTTAAACTGCCATATCAAAATGCCCTGTGTCAGCAGAGTTCGTCACTGATTTCCATTTTGATTTGGTAATAGTCCATGAACACATACAGATCCTTGCTACCATTGTTTCATTTCAGTTTATCCTAAAGTACTTAGTCAGTCACCCATTCTGCACCATTGTTATGTACTTGAATTAAACTGTGCAAGGCATGGCCTCAGTATCAGGGCCTGACTAGACTATCCAAACGTTTGGGGTTTATTACCTCTGGCTGCCATTTTTTGATCTATTTGGAATGCATGTGAACTAATTACAAAAGGTTTGCAGATGCAATTGTTTAGTGTATATACTGTTTTATTACTTTTACTAACATTTTAGTAAAGTCTTGTATTGGCAACTCAAAGAAAAGTCAAAGAAGAGCCTCTTGAGGATGATCACTGAGAGATTTCTGAATGTCTTCCAATGAAAGATACTTAAGTACAATGCCCATTTGATTATGCCTAGGTTTCTATGAAGGGAACACATCCAAGAGGATTGTGTAATTTGGGCTTTTTCAAGCTCCATATTCATTGTGTGCACTGTCTAAAGAAGACAGGCAGGGAGCACAGCCATCTTTTTATATGCAGAGTTTACATCATGGAAAAGAAGCTTGGACTATGTCCCCTACTATGATTCCAAAGCAGTTTAAACTGCTTACAAATGTGAAACTATTTTTCTGCATGGGAGGCAGACTACTGATTAAAGGAAGGAATAAAAGAGGCCAGAAAGATGGAGGCTATCTGCTTTAAAGGTGAACCATATGAGCAATATAACAAATCCTACACTGTAGAGAAGTAAAATTGACTTCCTCTTCCTGTGCTGATTTTTTGAACTGTGTTTTTGATGATTTTAACATAAACTTCTTCATATTCAGGTTACTCCTGTATTGTTCCAGAGGGCTATATGCTAAAACAATTACCAAAATATTCAAGTCTTTGCTTAATTAAAATCAAAGCTTGCATTGAAAATAATATTATTCTTCCTCTCAATTTCAACCTCCATAAAATAATTCCAATTTACATTTGCAATGTAACTCATAATTCTTTGAATAAACTTAGCATTTATTGCATACCACTGCCTTTTCTAAAGTAACAAGTTACTAAAGTAACAAGTTTCTAAGCAACAAGTAACAACATTGCTGTTATAGTTGACAGTTTCTTTTACTGGCTTGCTTTGTTCTAGCCATTGTGGTATTGGTTGACACATGCAGAAATATATGGGAAATACTCACTTTTCATGGCACTGTATTAATTAAATTGTGCATATTGAAACCATGAGACAGCTCTGTACTTTGTATGTTATTTCAAAATGATTTCCTACTTTTTATAGAATTGCAGTCATAGCATAGATTTCCTAGATGCTCTTTATAGAGCTTAGTGGTTTTATCTGATACAGCTTCAGTCTGCATAATCCATTGGCCAGTACTAATGAATTAATAGTTTTTAATGGAACTATTTGGCATTACTTCCATACCATGCATTTTCTACTAAGGCTTTCTCTTATGTTCCATGTTCTAATTCAGGGTAGCTCACTGTATGTACTTCATGCCTTGCTGTTATCTCATAATCCTTGTTCATCCCTTGCCTGTTGTTACTCAACACGTCTGCAGACTACTAATCAGCTGTGTTTATTGATGTTCCTCAATGTGAGTTAGTGTGACGTATCTCAAGAGCAGACTGGAGCTGCAGATTTTGGAGAAGAATATCACAGAAGTATTCTTCTGTTTCATGTAACAACTCCAATGTTATGAACACTTAAGTAAGTTCCAGATATTTTACAAAATATTAATGGTGATATATCTTTATTCAAATTACTGACTGGATTCTTAAATATTTCAGCTACTAAAACATATTGATAAATTGATTTTCACAATAGATTGTGCCATGGGCAATTTCTATTATCAATGATTATTTTTGTAACATATATACTTGCTAATAATAGCTATAAACATTTTTTAAATATACTGTGTATTTTAGGTCCATGATAGTTTTATTTTTTTAATTTATATATTTGCAATGAGAGAGGGATAGAAGAGATACACAGAGATAGAGGGAATGAGCTGGACATGGTCCCAGCTACTGTAAATGAAATCCAGATGCATCCGACTTTACATGGGTACTGAGGAATCAAACTTGGATGGTTAGGTTTTGCAGGCAATGCCTTAGCAACTGAGCCATCTCTCCAGGTTCCCAAGATATTTTTTTTAATAATTGCTTTTCTTTGAATTTCAGTGATAGTAGAAAAGTAACATTAAAATTAGCATATTGAAACAACTCTTAATATTATGAGTATATAAAGTTACTATATATATTTCAAATTAATTTCAAATAATTCAATTTCAAAATGGCATTTTACAATGCGGCAAAGTTTGTTTATAATGGAAATCTATAATTTTGATGTCAGGCAAAGGACACATAGCACATAATAAAGTCTAACTATTTTGAAGTAAACTATGAAAATTAACCTGAAATATATCCTCTAATGTATTTGAAGAAAATTTCTGTACTCATTTTTAATTCAAAAAATTTATTAATGGAATTAAAATTATATAAATGTTATTTAAATGTCAATATAATCAGTTATTAACTCGTGTATTTTGAGCAAATAGTGAACATTCAAATTACTTTTTAGTAATTTTAACATTTTGTAGTTCCAATAGTAAAAATCTCTACCATTTCAATATAAATACTTAAATTGTTTTTGAGTTAGTGTTTAACATTCTTAAATAGTTTGTTTTTGAGTTAGGCTCTCATTGTAGCCCAATCTGACTTGAAATTTATTCTGTAGCCCCAACTACCTTTGAACTATGTAAGCCTCCAGACTTCTGGAATTAAAAATGCGCAGCATCATCTAGAATTTGTTTGTTTATTTGTTTTGGTTTTTAATGAATTCTCTACCTCAAATATGCTTTTGTTTTATATATATAGTGATCCACTTTTATTCCTTCACCCCAATTTCTGTTACCCTTGGGGTCTTCCTGTTTGGGATTGTGTTAATCACTATGGGGTCATGAAGGCCTCAGTCAGTCCCTGTAAGTAGTGGGGTGGGACCCTTGCCTCAGGGTATTCCTACCCACTCTGTGGCTCTTAAGATCTTTCTGCCCCTCTTCAGCAATGTTCCCTGAGCCATGGCAAGCCTATTGGCAGTCTGATTTCGTGTTGAGTTCTTTGTAGCCTCTGACTTTACTGATGTCAAAGGTTTTGATTAATCTTCACATTTTATTAAAGAAGTTATTTTTAATTTTAAAGTTTTATTTATTTGTATACGTGTGTGGGGGCAGCATAGGACCTTTTGCTACTGCATATGAACACCAGAAACTTGAGATACAATTTGTATCTGGCCTACATGGGTGATTTGGGAATTGAACCCAGGCTGGCAGGTTTTATAAACAAGGGTTTTTAACCAGCTCCCAGCTCCCTTGAATAATTTTTGAAATGTTGAATCTGTGTTCTCAATATTTGTTGGTGATCCAAAAGGCAATAATTTTACTTATAAATTCTATAATTTTATGCCCATTGATTTGTTTAATCAAGCTTGATTTCTATATTTTAATAAAGGAATACATTGTTGGATATGTTCTACTGTGCTTTCTGCCAAGCAAATATTAATGTTCTTTGAAACACCTGAAGAGGCCAGAAGGCCCTTTAAGTTTTCTCACCAACTGCAAGACAATGCACACATTAAGGTGGAATGCATATTTCATTATGTTAATTTATTTAATATAAAAAATTTAAAAGCCCATCCATCTGTTGAATGGAGAAACATGTTTGCCAAGTGTTTTATCCCTTTAAATTTTTATTCCAGTGTGTTTTAAGGGCAATAAAATCCATATTTTTTTATCTTCTTTAAGTCTAACAATGTTAAATTAACTTATGCAAGTTCATGGTCCATTTTCTCTCAGTATCTTTATTACTAATTTTAAATTTAAAAAATTTAAGCCACAAAATTGAGGACTTGATTATAATTATACTACTTCTACATTTTACCATATTTTCATTAATTTGTTTATTTGATGTAGAGTTGAAGTGGTAGTCTATCTTGTCAAAATTTAAAGATAAGTCAGTTGTAAGAATAATTAAAGTGACTGCAATTTTAATACTTTAACTAAAAAGACAAATAAATAAGAAATTTCTATTCCCTCGATGAAATGTAAAAGCATAACCTCCCTTCTTGGGCTAACTATAGGCATCCTTGCATTTCTGGTTTGGAGTTTATCTAATTAGTTATCCCTGGCACTTTCTCCAAATTGTAAATAGATGTAAATGAAAGGAAATAAAATTGATGATTATGAATGCAACAGAACAGAGTAAGTGATTGGATCTATTAGGGTGATTTTTTTTTCTAGTAATGCTAGTGTACATTACTATAGGCCTGTTATATGATAGGCACAGTTTTAAGCACTTTATCTTTGTAAGTCATTTAATCCTAACAACAACTGTGAAACAGTTATTATTTTCTCCACTTTACAAGTAAATAGTTTGAACTCTTTAAACCACTTTATGATTCCAGAGTCCATATTCACTCTGTTACTTTTCAGAAGAATGAATGTAATGATAAAATTGGAAAACTGAACCAACAGTTCCCTGGATAATATTCTCTTTCCCCAAAAGATTTTCCTGAAAATATAGGCAGAAAATTTAGCTTTCTTTCATTATGGGTACTTTCTGATTGACCAGGTAAAAAAATATATGATCCAAAGGTTATTCCTACCTGTATAATTTAAAGCAATTTGTGATGCTGACCTCTCCCATAGTGATGCAGTGCACCACTGTTCATAGATATATTCTGTCCCTGTGTTTTGGAAGGCATTACAGTCTATAACAGAACTATAGCAAGATGGAATTAATACTGAAAAGGGCATGCCAGTCAGCCTAGCTACTAACATGAGCAGGATGTGATAAGCTAAATTAGAACCATGCAAATTATACTGACAAATGACAGTAGTTTTACAGTCACATGTATTTTTAATCAGCACATATGCAAAATAATGTATACATTGAAAAGGTAATATGCAATTCTTACATAATGCACATATGAGCATTAAATAATACTTAGGCTAAATATCTCTATTTCCTCAATCATTTATTATTTCTTTATGACTGAAGCTTTCAAAATCGTTTCTTTTACCTTCTATGGTAAACCCACTGTAATATTGCACATTACAGCATCTTGCTCCTAGCTGTAACTCAGAACCTGTAACTCACCTAACTTTCCTAATCCTTTCCCACTTTCTATGATTCCTGGTCTGTGATAACCACTATTTCACTCCCAAGTTCAATGAAATCATCCATTGAACCTGTAACTCACCTAACTTCCCTAATCCTTTCCAACTTTCTATGATTCCTGGTCTGTGATAACCACTGTTTCACTCCCAAGTTCAATGAAATCATCCATTTTAGATTCCATTTATGGGTGAGGTCATGTAGTAGGTGTCTTTCTGACCCAGTTTACTTAACATAATGCTGTATAGTTCTATTCATATTGCAAATGACAGAATTTCAGTAAGTGACTTTTGATTGCATGTCTGAATAAGTCTGACCAGGCTCATGTTTAGATGAATGGTTGAAGAGATTCTATCATAGAATTACAGATTTAATGCTGAAAAACCTTTCCAAAATACAAACATGTACAACAAAATGATGTCAACTGTAACTTTTAAACAATACATGAATATGAAGAAGAAATTACAATAATCAATATTTAGCATAGAAATAAAATGATCAGAACCAAATGTCAGATTGTCTTATGTGTAATAACAAAACTTGACAGAAACAAAATATCTAGATATTTTAAAGAGGAAAAGAGAATTCATCAAGACTGTTGTTTAAAATATGCATTCATTCATTTGGAAAGGCAGCATAAATAAATTATCATATGTAAGGATCATAAAATATACAAATACCTGATGACTTAGCTAAGAACTTGGAAATTGATTTAAATATCAATATATTTCTTTGTTAGAATACAGACTATTTTTATATTTATTAAATTACTCAATTGAATAGAAAACTTGAGCAGAGACAAATTATTCTCATTTTAGCAACTAAAATGTGCTGACTAGTATGTGAAATAAAAACAAATTAAATTTAAGTTGTATGCCTCAAAATAAAATAAATATGAACACAGACCAAGCATATGTAATTGAAATTTCAGGAATAAGACAAAGAATGATCAATGTGAAAAAGCAAATATAAATGGTTAAAGTTCTAAAGTCATACATGTAGTTAAAAATGAAGTCCAGATATTTATGAGACATTTGTGATGCAAAATTGATTATAAAATGTTGAAAACTAAAAACTAAGTGGTAATTTATTAGGTAATAAAATAAAGCCAAACTGATGACCATTAATTTAGAAAGAAAATGAATTCAAAGTTTAAAAAAAACAAAGCTGAAAGCTGGGTGTGGTGGCACATGCCTTTAATCCCAGCACTTGAGATGCAGAGGTAGGCGGATCGCCGTGAGTTCAAGGCCACCCTGAGACTACAGAGTGAATTCCAGGTCAGCCTGAGCCAGAGTGAGACCCTACCTCCAAAAACCAAAAAGAAAAAAAAAAAAAAAAACTGAATACATAAGTGTCTCACATTATTGTGTTTAAGTAAATTCTTAGTAAATTCACGGTGGTCATTTTTGTTAGTTTATGAAAAGATAATCACAGTAGAGAAGATGGAAATACTGATTTTATCATTTATATGCTAAATAAAATTTAGAAAGCAAATAAAATGTAAACTTCAAATAATACATGGCAGGTAACTTTTAGACAATTTTGCTTAAAGCCCTATAGTTTTTGGACCTATTAAGTGACCAAAATAAATGAAGAAGTATGAAGATTTCTCTTGCCTCAACACTATTGTCTATCTTAGTTCTTTTTTCTTGTAACAAAATCTTGATGGATGATGTATTTTTGTTTTCTGTCAGTAAGTCAAATGAAAGCATTCCTTTCTCAGTCTGTGTTGCCCTTCTGTCTTGAAGCTATCTAGATCCCAGATAGGACAGGGAGTTGGATACTTAGTAGCCATTTTAAGAACCAGAGGGCATTCTCAAGGAGAGAGCTATAGATTAGCACAGTAGTGGAAATGACAGAAGGCATTCAGGTTACTGATGAGAATGGAAGTGACATTTTGTGTATGGATTATTCTCTGGTCTTCTGTGTAAAGTGAATCCTTATCCTGGCCAAAAGTTGTTTGTTGGAATTTTGTTCATTATAGTTAAAAAACTATTTCTAACCAAAACAGATATAAAGGGTTTAATCCTAAACCTTAATTTGTTTATTCCATGCAAATGAGAATATTTTTTCATTACAATTCTGATGGGACTTTCTTTTAAAAAGCTGATCCTAACCTGCAAATAAAGCTTTGTGCTCATTAAATTTCTACATAGCAGAAATGAGCAGAGTACAGCCCTGAAGAATGTTGGAAGACTAATGTAAATATGCTTAGACAAAACTTCAGAGTTGCAACTATTCAGTGAAAGAAATGGAAAAAAATGAAAAATAGTATGTGAATAATAATCACAAAAATAGTGGAAATTACACTTTCATTAATAATCACAAGATTCTAGCTTCTAAACTTCATATCATGACCACCTAAGGTTTTGAGGTTCAAGGAGCTTTGCTCTCATGACTCCTTAGGATATATTAGGGTCACTGTTAATTATATGCATTAGGTCACATTCTTAAGGGTGATTCATAGCCTATAGCACAGTCATTCTACTTCTATTATATAAAATATTGAAAATTCCTAAAGTTGAAATATATGCAGATATAGAGATATAGTATACATATAGAATAAACGTACATACATATATACATATATATAGACAGAGCAAGATTATATATGTATATACATTACAGATAGATATATGTATATTTAGATGTGTGTGTGCTTATCTTATTTGAAATTTAACAAAATAAATAACCTAAGATTCTAACAATAAGAAAATAGATAAGTAAGTGTAAGTAGTTTGTTATCCAATCATTATATGATAATGTATAGAATCCAAGCTCCTATAACAAAGTACTATATATTGAATAATTTGTAAATAGTAGTTTTTTGGAGGCTCAAGAGTTCAAGATGAAGGTGTAGCAGGTTGAATGTCTGTGAGGGATCACTGCTCCATGCACAACATCTTGCTGTTTAATTACATTATGGAAGAGGCAAGGGATCTCTTCCAAGTCTCCTGTGTATGAACACTAATCCTTCTCATGCGAATTTACTCTCAAGACTTTCTCATCTCCCAAAGTCCCTGCCTGTTGATGCAATCATTCTTGGGTTAGGATTTCAGCATACATATTGAACATAGCACTCTACCTCTCCCCTCACAAATTCATGTGCTCCTTGCTTATAAAGTATGTTCATGCATAGTCCTAAAATCTGACAACATTGTGGCATCAATACAAAAGTACAAAATACAAAGTTTCATGCAATTATATTAACTGGATTGCGTGAAAATCAAGGTTTATTTCATTCTGAGACAAATTGTTCTTGAGCTGTGAACCTGTGAACCTTAGGTGCCACCTGAAATTGCCTTATTTGAGGCTGTCTATGACAGCCTAGCAGCTTTCCCAGGCACCCTTTGAAGGCAGGTTGGAATTGCCACATCCTTACAACTTGTTGGGCACAGAGCTGGTTGAACTGGGTCCATAGGTGCCATACCTAGGGGAAACTGAGGAGCACTATCATAGAATTTAGAAAGTGGAAACTACATAAAGAGTAGGTGTCAAGCAGTGAGGACCCTTCTTAGATGTTGCTCTGCCTTCCAGACCCTGGTACTGTGAGCCAATAATGGCAGGTCCTATGATGAGCTTGGAATTTGGGGCCTTCCTTCTGTTGTCTTGAATAACAGATTCTGTCTTCTGTTTGGCTGTCTGAGTCATCTCCCCATCATCATGATGAACAGCTCTTGGTTTCTGTTGAGAGAGATGATCCATATCCTTATCAAATTGTCACTTGGCCACGCTTTTCTTCTCATATTTTTCTAGTATAGATAGGATATGAATTAGTCAAGTCCTCATTTTGTCTACTGTAGATTGAAGATTCTATTATTAAATTATTATTCTATTATTAAATTATTTCATTCTTATTGCACCTTATTCTTAGCAGTCAAGAAGAATAAGAAGTTACCTCAATACTTGGAAATTTCCTCAGCCAATTATTCAGTTTCCTTGCTCACAAATTCTACAAAACTCAAGGAAAAAAACAAAACTTAACCAACTTCTCTGCAAGCGTGGTTTGTCCTCTATTGTTTTTTTCTCATTTCTATCTGATACCTCATCATAACCAAATATGCCATTCACATATCCACCAACAGCTTGTTCATAGCCACACAGGTACTGTGAAAGAAGATTCAAGCTTCTAGTACAACATTTCTATGAGCCCTTTTGAAAACCACCACTTAATGCCTGTTTAAGAGATTAAGACCTTTTCTATCTCATACTTGAGAACTGCCATTACTTTTATGAAGCCACTATCCACTACCCAGTCCGCAAACAAGTTCTAGTGTCTTAAGTGTTTTTATATAACAACTTAATTTCTCCACACCAATTTTTATCTTAGTCATTTTGGACTGTTAGAGCAAAGTACCATAATCGAGGTAAGTTCTAGGCAACAAAAATGGATTTTTGAGGAATTTTTTGGCATGTATATGTTTGTGGTATGAATATCTATCTGTGTGTGGGTACACATGTAGGTTTGTGTAGAAGACAGAAGTTGACACTGGGTGTCATTCTGAATTTCTCTCCACCTTATTTAGTGGGACAAGTTCTTTCAGTTGAAACTCCAGTTCCTCATTCTGCTGTCTAGCCAGCAGTTGTCCCACAGCAATGCCTGCCTCTGCTTCCAAGAGATGAGATTAGAGGCAAGCTGCCACATTCATCCTGCATTTAGGTGGGTGCTGGAGGTTGAAACTCAGGCTCTCAGGCACTTTTTTACTAATTCTTTATGATGATTTCAAATACTGTGTTCTTATAGTTCTATGAACAAAGCTTAGTAATACTAAGCTTAATAATTTAAGATTTGCTTTTATAAAATTATGTTTACAAACATTAACTTGTGTATTTTAATTCTGAGATCTTTTTTGGGAGTTCTGGAAAGAAAATACAGCTACTAGTATTCCTTGACTGGCTACAGGTCCATGTCTACTCAGGGAATGTTGCCCTCTTTAATTAAGCACAACACTTTGGAAGGGACACACTAGAGAGGTGAAGGCGGAAGATGGCTGACACTTACACAGATAGTCAGCTCATTCAAATCAACCCTGACAATCAGTGGGGTGACAGATGTTGCAGCCAGATCATCCTCATAGCCTATATTTTCTATGTGAACATTTAACAAAAATATAACACATAAAATTCCTGAGTCCAATATTTGGTCATGATCAGGAAAAAATTTTCTGCCTCACATAGGACACTTCTTGATTACTTCCTCATAGATAGAATTTTCTTGCTGGATCCTGACTTCAAGGAAGGAACAGAGACCCTCTTTCTAGCCTCTTGCTTAAGTGAATCACCTTGGGAGTTAAAGCTATCAACATGAAGTCAGAGGGCATAGATGTGTAGACTCCAGTACTTTATCACATGAATAATCTTTATACAGCAGTTTTTATAAAATGAACAAGTTTGTTCATATAATTAATAAAATGTTTAAAAGATAAGAAAAGTTTGTCAGTGATGTTTTCTAATAAAAATAGGCAATTGTATTTATATGATTTTGTGCATTTTTTGAGTTTTCTTCAATAGACTTGGGGATAACTACATGTAAAACAAAATTATAATATATGATGTATGAACATGTTTGATAACATGTTATTTTAATATGGAATCATAATGTTTTAGATAATTTGATTCTTTGGAGTACTTTTATTAATCATATATTATTAAATAATCACTTTTGGACTATTTGCCTGTACTTCTTCAATATGTGCTGTGGGTGAAAGCTATGGTTTTATATATATTTGCCCTTGAGCTGAGAAGGTTATTTTATACAAGGCTTAATAGTCCACTTACTTATACACAAAAGACTGTGTTGTGAAGAGAAGTTTACCCATTGTTTTGTTATTGAGAAAAAGAGCCAGACTCAGAAAATATTAACCTATGTGAAACATACTGGACTTGGGCTCTTCCTGAATAGCTACAACTCAACTTCTACAAGATATGTTTTGAATAGCATGACTTTTATCCTAAAACTTTTCTATAAAATGTCTTCAAAATTAGAAATACAGAAAGTTCTACAAAAACAGCCTAATTGAATAGTTTGTTTATCTCAGAAAACATTGAATACTTGTACCCTGTAGTATGTTTAGTTGTCTATTTATCAGTAGTCTAGTACAGAATATTATGCTGTTTGCTGACTCCTGTGAATCAGGCTACATGTCAATTTGGCTACACCCACAAATCAGTTATATTTTGATTATAATGAACTTCCCTGGTGGAAGATTGGATCGAGATACATAGTTTATAAGGGAGTATGTCCAAAAATATTCATTGAAAATTTCTGTTTACATATGTGTGAAATTTCATCAAACATATTAGTACATATAAAATCTATCTTTATCTTCATAATACATAATATACAAATTTAAACACAGAGAAAATAAACTATGGAAAGGGGACAAAATCACGAATGGCAAAAGAAATAACTGCAGTACAATTAGCCTATTAACATATTTGGAAATATCATCTTTTTTTTCTTTTTGTGTTTTAGAGGTAGGGCCTCAAGCTCAGGCTGACCTGGAATTCACTCTGTAGAGTCTCAGGGTGGCCTCAAAATCCTGGCAATTCTCCTACAACTGCCTCTTGAATGCTGGGATTAAAAGCATGCACCACCATACCTGACTGGATATATCATCTTTATTTATTAGTTAATAAGTGTTCTCTGTAAACATTTGTATTTCTTCTAATTAAGACACAACATATAAGCATCTATTTGCTCAAGGGGGATTTACCAAAGCAGAATCTACAAATAATGTGATCAAAATTCATGGTTTTCCCTTCTCAAACAAGTTCATGTATAAGAAGAAGAAGAGAAGAAGAAGAAGAAGAAGAAGAAGAAGAAGAAGAAGAGAAGACGACGACGACAAAGTAGGAACAGCTTTTCCTGTATTCTCAGCAAAGGAGGTGCCTAGACTAGAATAAGGTTTGTGTGAGGATATGATGGGATTTAAAAATGTGTCTCTGTGCCAAAGAGATGGCTTAGCAGTTAATCGCTTGCTTGCAAAGCCTAAGGACCCCGGTTCGAGGCTCAATTCCCCAGTACCCATGTAAGCCAGATGCATAAGGTGGTGTATGTATCTGGAATTTTTTTTGCAGTGACTGGAAGCCCTGGTGTGCCCATTGTCTCTCTTTCTGCCTGTCTGCCGCTCTCAAATAAATACATTAAAAAATAAACAAAATTTAAAAAAAAATGTCTCATTTGTAAGAGATGTGTGGGTATTTGGGGAACTGAGGTAAGGAAAAGCCTATTATTTGACTTTGGGACTAATCTTGGAAAATAGTAAGATCAGTACTGATAAATAGAGAGATGAGTAGCATAAGATGGATTGATTGCCAGTTTTGAGAAATTAGGGACCGGAAGCAGTATCACAAAGTCTTTAATGTCGTGCAAAATCTTGTCACATTTTCATATTATATATAGGAAAGTCCAGAACTAACTGAAACATACAGAATTTGGGCAGGTCATAGGTGGAAAGAAAACAATAATCACTTTGTAACTTTGAGATAATTTTGAAGTCCATACATGGCAATATGTATTTCAATAAGAATTAATGTAGCTCAGCAGAAACTAGCTTCCATCTCTGCAATGATATTATGTCAGTCTGCAAAAACAGTAAGGCTTCTCAAGTTAGAGGTCTTCAATTAAAGAGAAAGTGACATAACTGGTTTAATGTGTTTAATCTCAAGATTGAAACTTATAGTTGCATGATAAATAATTCATCATTATTCATGTAAACAGAATTCTGACATTCCATAATTATTATTATATTTTTCATCATTATCCAGTATGTTCCTATATTTATGTATCTTAATGATAAATAAATGTAAAAAAATTAAGAATACAATTTCACATAAAATAAAATATTTTTTAGAGCATGTGGCAGACAGCTTTAGGTCACTGAGATGAACTTTCAAACCAGGCACAGTTATGGAGGAAGGGATACTTATTGAAGCTTAAAAATTCAGGGAAGTTTTATAATGGCAGAAGAAGCTGGATGGCTTTTACAGGTCTAGGCAGAGAGAACAGTCACAAGCCAAATCCCCAAATCCACACCACACAACACATGTCAGGAACCCTAGGCAGAACTCAGGCATTTGGTATATCTTCAGACTGGCGATCTAAATACACCACCACACCTTAAGGCTGGACTCTATGATCTGTCAAGTGATACCTCTTCCAAGCAGGTGGCTGCAGATCTACATTACAAATTTTAATAAAATCCTGACTATATTGTGGGTAATTCATTTAGACTACCACAGAGCACAAAATATTTTAAGAGAATGGAATGCATTTCAAAGTGACAATGCAGTAGGTGTGTATACATGTATCTACAGCAATAAATACAATTCCCCACTAAAAGTCAAACTAATAGAATTTCATGATCCCTTTGCTGAAATCCCATATAGCTATAAGGAATTCCCTTGCATAATGTATAGTTATCACCAACTCTTGCTTGTTAGCTTTAGAAATTTCTCTATAACTCCCCTCTTTTTCATCACTTCTGAAAGTATAAGCACTAATGAAACACCTATTGCATATAGACACCATGTTATCTGGAGAGTTAACTAGCCCCAGCTTACTTGGATCTAATTGAGTGATCTGTCTTAAACTGTAGTTTCAGGAGAACATTTCTAAAGAAAATCAGTTGAGGCCAAAAAGTAGCTTTCTGGGCAAAAGCTATATGTACTGATGATGTAACTGTAAGAGTACTATTAATTACAGGAAAGAGTTTAGGTATACGAAGTAAGAATAGGGATGAATGTGGTTTGCAAATGTTGTCCACAGCTTCTCTCCTGTATCATTTTCAAAGCCTAGGAAGGGAACAGTCATTTGACATAAATCTGGGTGATACAGAGGGTCCAAGCATTGACTCATCCCCCAAACAAATGAAATCATCAAATTACTTTCAGCTTGACATTGACATGTTGACCTGTGGTGAAAATTATGGAGTGGAGAAGCACACGATAAGACTTGTTCCACAAAAATCCATTCAAAAAGGATGACAAGTGAGTGATATTAATGACTCAATCTGAGATAGTTTTTCACATACATATAAATTATATTTAAAATATGTGCACATAAATGTTTATGGTCACAAATAAATACCTGACTTCAAGTACTCCTAGGGACAAATGACTATATATTAAATATATATTTTTTCAAACAATGTAGGCAACTGGTATCAAAAGAAAACCTGTTTTTTAAGCTTTTCTTCCATGGTGCTTATTTAGACTCATAGAATAGAGAAAAAATATAATTTTAGTTTAGTCAAAAGACCACAATTTATTCTATTTCTCACTGTCATAGATGTTTGCTGAAATGTCAGCAAGGTGTCACCTGTTTTACTAATTGAAATGGCAGGACATTTCCTGTAAGGAATAGAAACCACCATTAATGCAATGCATGAAAAATCCTTAGTGGTGTGGAAAAGTCTGTCACTGTGTCAAGACCTTGAGTGTCAGTGTAGAGACATGCATATCCATGAATTTATAGTCGGAAGAATTATCAAATTATTTGCCTCATCACCCAGTACTTAAAGGGACCTGTAAAGGGATACAATAGGATAAATGTTGGGTAGTTTTATAAATTATCTGATTTTAAGCAATTATCATTTGAGATTACCATAGCTTAAACAAAGAGAAATATAAAGTTGATTATATCTCTGAAACACTCCTAGCCTTATAGTGAGACCTAGGAAGAGGCTAGAATGGTGGAAAACAATCTGAATATAGTTAAGTGTACTCTCAGTCATTACACATAAAATATTGAAACCAATATAGTCCAGTACGAATTGAGAATCTGGGATCAATTTGTTAATCACAAAAATAAATTAAGTAGGAGTAACAGGATGTCTGTAATGTATATTTCCTAGCAGGAATCTTAACTGAAAAATATAGACATCCATAGATGGTTAGTAATCATCTATATCTGATTAGTGGTAAGACAATTCAAAAGAAATACTAGCATCTATCAGTCACAGGTATAAAACATCTGCAGAATGTCACAGAAAGCTTGCAGGGAGATACTTAGATCATCTTCCCCACCCAGAAGAACCTTGGTGGCCAGACATCATTTAATGTCTTTCAAATTAAACTATACACTTACTGTATTTTCAGGGTTACTTAACCTATAATAAGTAATCATATTAAACTTATCATTTTAATCTATAAATTGTGTATATAACTTCCAAAATTGTCTATGAATATAAGACCCAACTACTAAGAAGGCTAATTTGCCTTCATATCAAAACCAGACAAAGACAGAACAAAAAAAGAAAATAACAGACCAATCTCCCTCATGAACATAGAAAAAATTCTGAACAAAATATTGGCAAACAGACTACAAGAATATATTAAAAAGATTATTCACCTCAACAAAGTTGGCTTTATCCCAGGGATGGAGGAATGGTCCAACATATGCAAATCCATAAATGTAATACATCAGGTAAATGGTCTGAAGGACAAAAATCACATGATCATCTCAATAGATGCAGAAAAGGCATTCAACAGCATACAACATCCTTTCACGGTAAAAGTATTACAGAAACTGGGAATAGAAGGAACATATCTTAATATAATAAAAGCTATTTATGCTGGGCATGGTGGGTCATGCCTTTAATCCCTGCACTCAGGAGGCAGAGGTAGGAGGATCACTGTGAGTTTGAAGTCAGTCTGAAACTACAGAGTGAATTCCAGGTCAGCCTGGGCTAGAGTGAGAGCCTACCTCGAAAAGCAAAAAAAGAAAAAAACAACAACAAAAAAAACCTATTTATGAGAAAACTACAGCCAACATAATACTAAATGGAGAGAAACTTGAAGATTTTTCCCTAAATTCAGGAACAAAACAAGGGTATCCACTATCCCCACTTTTATTTAATATAGTACTAGAAGTCTTAGCTATAGCAATAAGGCAAGAGGCACTCATAAAAGGGATACAAATTGCAAAGAGATCAAATTATCACTATTTTCAGATGATATGATTCTATACATAAAAGACCTTAAAAAGTCTACCAGCAAACTATCAGAGCTGATAAACACTTTTAGCAACATAACAGGATATGAATTAAACACACAGAAATCAGTAGCTTTCCTATATACTAACAACAAACCTGCAGAGGATGAAATCAGGAAATCTCTCCCATTCATAATTGCCTCAAAAAATAAATAAATAAAGTACCTTGGAATAAACTTAACCAAGGAAGTAAAGGATCTCTACAATGAGAACTTTAAAACACTCAAGTGATAAATTGCAAGATGACACAAGGAAATGGAAAGACATTCCATGTTCTTGGATTGAAAGAATCAATATTGTGAAAATGTCAATCTTACCAAAAGCAATCTATACATTTAATGCAATACTCATTAAAATTCCAATGGTATTCTTCACAGAAATAGAAAAAAATCCTAAAATTTATTGGGAAGCACAAAAAACCTTGAATAGCCGAAATGATTTTGAGCAACAAAAATAAGTCTGGTTTTATCACCATACCTGACTTTAAGCTATATTACAAAGCCATAGTAACAAAAACAGCATGGTATTGGCACAAAGACAGACATGTAGATCAATGGAACAGAATAGAGGACCCAGATGTTAATCCAGACAGCTACAGCTATCTGATTTTTGACAAAAATGCCAAAAATATTCATTGGAGAAAATACAGCCTCTTCAACAAGTGGTGCTGGGAAAACTGGATGTCTATATATAGAAAGATGAAAACAGATCCTTGTCTTTCACACAAGAATCAAATCCAAGTGGGTCGGGACCTTACTATCAGACCTGAAATTCTGAAATTGCTCTAGGAAAAGATAGGGGAAACTCTTCAAATATTGGCACAGGCAATGACTTTCTGAATATAACCCAAATGGCTCAGAAAATAAGACCACTAATCAACTACTGGGACCTCCTGAAATTACAAAGCTTTTGTACTACATAGGACACCACGAATAGAGCAAAGAGGCAACCTACAGAATGGGAGAAAATCTTTGCTACTTACACATCTGACAGAGGATTTATATCCAGACTATACAAAGAACTCAAAGAATATAACAACAAGAAATCAATCAACCCAATTAAAAAATAGGCCATGGAACTAAATAGAGAGTTCTCATCAGAAGAAATACAGATGGCATGTAAACATCTAAAAAAGTGTTCTACATCCTTAGCCATCAGGGAAATGCAAATTAAAACTACCTTGAGATTGATTCCATCTCTCTCCCATCAGAATGGCTACCATCAAGAAAACAAATGACAATAAAGGTTGGTGAAGAGGTGATAAAAGGGGAACCATTCTGCACTGTTGGTGGGAATGTAATCTGGTACAGCCATTGTGGAAATCAGTGTGGAGGTTCTTGAGTCAGCTAAAAATAGATTTGCCATATGATCCAGCTATAGCACTCCTAGGCATATATCATAATCACTCTTCTCACTACCTTAAAGATACTTGTACAACCATTTTTATTGCTTCTCTATTCACAATAGCTAGGAAATGGAACCAGCCTGGATGTCCATCCACAGATGAATGGATAATAAAGATGTGGTACATTTACCCAATGGAGTTCTATTCAGCAGTAAAGAAAAATGAAATTATCAAATTGGCAGGGAGATTGATGGATCTGGAAAGGATTATAGTAAGTGAGGTAACCCAAGCCCAGAAAGCCAAATGTTACATGTTCTCTTTCATATGTGGATCCTAGCTACAAATGTATAGACTTGTGTGTGAGCTAGAGCCAAAAATAAGTAGCAGAGGCCCATAAGCTAGAAAAAGGCTATAAGGGAGGAAGGAGAGGGAAGGACTTTAGGGGATGGTATTATATATATAAGTAGAAGAACAGATTACAAGCAGGGGAAAGGCCTAAACTAGGTCCAGGGAAGAGATTGTATAAAAGAAGGGTGGGGGGAGGGTCAACCCAAATTCAAGATAATCTGAATAAGACACATTAAAATCAATTTTATTGAATAATGGCACATCCAGAAGACGTAGATTGTTACTAGAAAACTTTCAGTGCCAGTAATGGGATACCTTCCAGTGAGCTGTTGGCTAGGGAGGTCACTGTTACCTCCAAAACATTATAGGCTAGTGCCAAGGCCCTTGGATTCCTGTGAGAAAGAGATAGTAAGACCCTATTGCTGAAGACTTCACATGCCTGAGAAGCAAATTCACTGAGAAATCAAGCTGGTGCTGAGCAGAAACCATTCTCACTATAGCCCAGCCAACTGAAAGCTGGAAAAAGCTCCACTATATGCAGACTTATGGGAGACAGAAGTCATCAGTGGTGAAAATAGTGGACAATGCAAGCCTCAAGTTTGTCCAGAAGGGCCAAATGACTGAATAAGTGCAATAGTGGCATGTCTGCTCTTGGGGAACCAACTGCTCTCTAAGTGAACTGAATGCCCGCTCTATGAGAGGGAATATATGCCTGGTACTGAAAACCTAGTCAAGAGCCTGTGGCAGGGCAGGTCATGAGCATTAGGGGTATAAAGCCTGCTGTTGTCTGGATAAATGCATATATTTCTCTCACCAAACTGCCCCAGAAGCACTAGACGTAATGTTCATACTCATACATTAATGCTACTCTCACTTCTGGTTGGAGAAGCTTCTCGTTTCAGATGGTGATGACCACTGGGATGATCCAAAGGCAACATAGTGCTGAGAAGAAGGGATGGAGAAGTGTCAGCACTGAAACAACATCTCACACCCTCCAAGGCTCAGGGTCCATTGCAGAAGAGGTGGTGGAAAGAATGTAAGAGCCAAAGGAAGGGTACCACTCCTTACATACAGCTGTCTGTACAGAAATTGGCCTTGATATCCAGGACCTTGCAGTGTGTATCAATACCTACAGAAGACCCCCATAATAGGAAAAAATGATGATGACATCAAATTAAAAGAAAGACTAATGGAGAGAGGGAAGGGATATGACAGAGAGCAGAGTTATGAAGGGGGAGGGGAGGGAAATACCATGGTTTGTTGTCTGTATGTATAGAAGTTGTCAATAAAAACTATATATATATACTTAAAAAGAGGTATAATTTGATAACAGCTTTATCCACACGAGCTGAATCTGCTTTTATGTATTTTCAGAATTGTACAATGGCATTGTGTCTTCTGGCAAGCAAGCTACATTAAAAAGTACAATAGTTTGCTAGCTTCTTAGACCCAAAACAGCAGTAACAATTTGTCCAATTTACACTTACTTCCCCTAATTTTTTTTTTTTAAACAGGTCTCAGATTTACCCTCTCTTCTTTTTTTTTTTTTTTTTTTTGTTTTGTTTTTCGAGGTAGGGTCTCACTCTAGCTCAGGGTGACCTGGAATTCACTATGAGTCTCAGGGTGGCCTTGAACTCACGGCGATCCTCCTACCTCTGCCTCCCGAGTGCTGGGACTAAAGGCGTGTGCCACCACGCCCGACTTACCCTCTCTTCTTATGAGTGAGGACCATTTTTGATTTCAGGCTATATTTTAAGCAACTTAATTTCATTCATTCAAATGTTTCAGCAGTAAATATGTTTGTTCTAAATTTATACCTTATGACCATGGAATCTGATCTTAACATTTGTGACGTCAGCAGCACAGCTTCTTCAAGATGCAGATCCTAGTCTGATCAGGCACAGCTTCTTCAAGATGCACTATAGCAATTGAAAATTTAGTCTTTATTTGTTCACCTTCTGAAAACTCCA
This sequence comes from Dipus sagitta, assembly GCA_036346955.1. Classification (NCBI taxonomy): domain Eukaryota; kingdom Metazoa; phylum Chordata; class Mammalia; order Rodentia; family Dipodidae; genus Dipus; species Dipus sagitta. Next base: position 195,111,089 of record CM070770.1, read on the forward strand.
CAATGTGATTATTTCCAAAGCTTACCATTTCCTCTTTTATTTACTGTGAGAAAAACAAGAGAATTCTCACTGGGATAAATAAGAAAATACTTAAGCTACAATCATGGGTGGCTAAGAATGCTACCTGCTTCAGGCCATGTAGTTACAATGTGCTGCTTCCACCATCTGCAGTTTCCGTGGTCTGGGATAAAAATTTTTGGTGTATATTGCATGGCTTGCTTGAATGGTATATCTCTACATTTCAGAATTGTTAATTGAACACTACTGAAGAATTGACAAATTAAGTATGAGAGAGAGGAATGTATAGTCCAGGAAGAAAGAAATAGATATTAAAGCAAATATTTTCAGAAAGATAGAACAGTGTGTTCAGAGACTGGAAAGTATTTCTACTTTCTTATTAGATCCTCTGTATCTCTATAATGTCACATTCCTTGTTATATTTATTTTATTTAACTTATTTTACTTGTAAGCAGACAAAGACAAAGAGAAAAGAGACAGAGAGAAAGTGAGAATGGGTGTGCCAGGCCTTCTAGCCACTGCAAACAAACACCAGATGCATGCACCACTTTGTGCATCTGGCTTTATGTGATTACAGGGGAATCAAACCCAGGTATTTAGGTTTTGCAGACAAGTCTCTCAACCACTGAGCCATCTCTCCAGCCTCCTAGTTATCTTTATTTGAAATAATTTTGTATGTGTCCATTTTTTCCAATTTGAGTCCTCTGTACAAAAATACATTTAAAAAATTATTTTGTTGACCATGTTATATAGTTTAGTATCTTGTGTAAAATATGTATCTAAAAATTTGGTAAAGTAGATACTTATAAACAGTTTGAGTTATATAGAATCAAAGAATATGTCAATTTTGTTGTCCTTGAATATTTCCTCCACAAAATTTAAAATAACCAGACTCAGATATATACTTCCAGAGAAACTATCAGCTCTTTCTTGGAAAAAAATCAAACAAAGACTGCCATGTGCCTTGCATAAACAAAGTAATTCCAAGTTTTATTTTTTCTAGCCATGTATACCCTTGTAATTATAAATATTAATTAAATATCTTTGTATACTATCTTTATAAATGCTTACAAAATTAACAGCTCTCTATGATATACATAAGTACACACAAATTTTACAAGTTTCAACAATTATAAATGTTTAAAGCAAATCAGTTCTCATAGCAATGTGCCTAAAAATACACACTCTAGGGCTGGAGAGATGGCTTAGTGGTTAAGTGCTTGCTTGTGAAGCCTAAGTACCCCAGTTTGAGACTCAATTCCCCAGGACCCACGTTAGCCAGATGCAGAAAGGGGCACACACGTCTGGAGTTTGTTAGCAGTGGCTGAGGCCCTGGCACGCGTATTCTCTTTCTCTATCTGTCTCTTTCTCTGTGTCTGTCACTCTCAAATAAATAAATAAAAGTAAGGGAAAAAAATACACACTCTAGAAATATATCCTAGTATATAATTGTTTAACTATGAAATGAAGATATTAAAAATATAACTATTCAACAAGAGCATTCACCCACAAGATACATATTTCACCAAAAAAAAAATGACTGCCATGTGGAGCAATGGATATTATTTAACAAGTTCAGTGGTCACATGGATATCTGTATTGTTCTTTTCAACTAAACTAAATAGCATATGACCTGTAACCAAAATTTGGAAATTATCTCTTCAAATTTCCATGACGCTGGAATCTCTTGTCTAATTGCCTCCATAGTTTGTATTTATTGAATCACTCAAAAGACTTTGAAGTACTTCAATTTATTTTCTATTAAGAACTATCTCCCTTCCCTGCTGAAGTTCTATTATAGAGATAGGAAGCCAAAATAAGAAAGTATTCCACTGGTTTACAGTGCTGAAAATCCCTACAATGAATCTATTTATCTGAGGCATGTGTGAGTAGATAGATCAGAAACTGATCAATTTCTAATGTGAATATATAGATTTTTAAAACTAAATATTAGAAAAGAATACTGGCAATGGCTAGTCTTTCAGTAGTCTCTTACTAGTTGTCAGATGCAAAGGACATCTTCAGTGTAAGCAGTATTGTTCCTGAGGTATAGTTGACTACTGGCATGCATAATGCTCTGAACAAATCTGTCATGTGTTTTAGCCAACAATCTTTTACACGATTTCCTATGCCATTTAATTTATTTTAAACAAGTTGGTTTTAGCAATTCTCATAACATTGCTATTAAAACTTAAGGGTAAGTTATGCTAATGGAAGTCCTTTGTAGGACAAGAACTATATCACTGATAGAAAATTTTGGATCAAAAGTGACAGGATTGGATATTGGAGAGCATTGAAAATATTTCAGGTTTATCATAGATCATGTAGAAACCACACAATTTATTATAACAAATAGGCAGTATGGTAAATACAGCAGAGATAATAGGAAACAGTCTGCAGTCATTTATAGAGTTCTTAGATAGCCAAATAGATAGCAAAAAATATTGTCCACACTACAGTAACCTGATAGTAAAGCAATGGTGCATCTAACAATGCAGAATGTGTTACCCTCTGACCAAGATAATACCACTATTTTCTACACTAGGAGGTTGATGGTATTACCTTCTCACTTCCCTAGAAGTCAAGTCTGAGAATTAGATGCTGCATATAGAGCCTATGATTCCTTATGAAATATAGAAAAGCTTTGGATTCAGCACTATAAATTAGGTTCTTCACAACTTTATGATAACCTGTCTTGTATGATTTACCTCAAGGCTTTGCCCTCCTTCAGACTCCAAACCTATATCTGGGCAGATATGATATTTTTAGACTTCCTTCTCTGCATGGACTTTCTCTTGCCAAAATGCCTTCTGCTTCATCATGTGGACTGCTGCTTGTAGAAAAAGATACAATTCATTTTCCTTTTTAGTCTTCTCAGATAACCAGTGACAGCTGCTCTTTGGATGCTGCAACTTTGCCTTTGGGTTCTTCTCTAAGATCCATTAGACTTTTTTTTTTTCACTTTCACAAAAGTGCCTGTCTCTTAAAGAGGCACAATGCATAACTGTTGAGTAAATTAATGAGGAAACTTACATGTGAGTGATCACATCACTCTAGAAGAATAAGCATATTACACATGGAAGAACACTCCCCACACTTTGTAATAGAAATGTCAAATTTGGGCTGGAGAGATGGCTTAGCAATTAAGTGCTTGCCTGTGAAGCCTAAGGACCCGGGTTTGAGGCTCTATTCCCCAGTACCCACGTTAGCCAAATGCACAAGGGGGCGCACGCATCTGGATTTCGTCTGCAGTGGCTGGAGGTCCTGGCACACCCTTTCTTTCTTTCTTTCTTTCTTTCTTTCTTTCTTTCTTTCTTTCTTTCTTTCTTTCTTTCTTCCTCTCTCTCTCTCTCTCTCTCTCTCTCTCTCTCTTTCTCTTTGTCGCTCTCAAATAAATAAATAAATAAAAATAAAAATGACAAATTTAATGAAAATATTCATTTATTCCTTTGTTTCTACTTTAGTGCATTTGGATTACAAGTCTGTATGTATGCCCACTTAAATGAGTACTGATAAATATGACAAAAGCCAGAAGAAACCTGAAAATGTGAAATTATAATATATGTACATCTTATTTGGATATTATAATATCAACTTTTCTTGGGAGTATTTTCAGTTTTTTTCTAATAATTTTATCTCTATGCAGTTTTCCACTGAGAGTTTTAAATAATGTCACAGGAAATTACACCAATGAATAGATTTTATTATAAATTTGGAGACCAAGACATTAAGAAAAATTAGTGACCTTAAAGGACTTTTATAAAGTATGTAATTTAGAGTTGTGTCAGACCCTCCTGTAATTACATAACTGCCAGTAATATAAAGAGGCATTATTATCATTAATATTTTCATTATTTGTAGTGTAACCATGTACTCTTTGAGGATATTTTTGGGACAGGCTGCTTTTATTCTGTAGAGAAGATGATTAGGCTCATTATTTGATTTCAACATATTTAAGGTTTATCAGAAAGCCTACAGTGGGTGACTAAACCACACATTTTTTTACAACCTCAAAGGCTCCAATTTTGTGATAAATAACTGTGAATAACATTGTCCTCAGAGCAATATCAGTCTCGTTAATATGTCTAATGTACCAAAATCATTTAAGTATGAACATAAATCACCTTATTTTTCCCTATGTAATAAAATGATAACATATAGTAACAGTAACACAATTCATTATTTTCCCAAGAGAACAGTGACAAGCAAGTGTAATTTTCTTAATCTACTATAGAAACTAAGAAGGGCAAGTTGGAACATTGAATCACAGAACTTGGTTTGAAGATGTTTTTAGTAAAGAAGCTTATTCCTTTATTGAACAAATGTATATTTGAGTTCAAGTTCTAAACCATGAATTCATGTTGTGAGATATAGTACAAAAACAATTTTTGCATAAATATGTTTACCACTAAGAACTTTTTCAATTTTATGGAGATCTAAATAACTATATATCATAGAGACAGATCCAATATTCTTAAACCTTATTGTGTATTAACTACATTGATGTTGATCTCATGAAGAAAAAAAGTCTTCATAGAAGACATTCATGGTTTTTTATTATATAGACATACATACATGCATAAATATGTAACAAATCATATGTATGTATATATTTGTATGTAAATATACCAAGTAGAGTTTTTCTTTCAGAAAACAGCTTATTGAGTACATTGATAGAGAGCAGTGTGATAGGGAGTCTGTAGAGATACACATAAAGCCATAAAACCTGAAATATTCATTGAAAGTTTGTCTTTATTCCATTTCTTAACCTACACAGTTAGGCTTTCTGTCTATCATCCATTCATGTTGTCAGGTCAACTGTGCAGCTTAACTCCAGATTATATACTCCTGAGACACTAATATCAGCCTTCTCTGCAGATAAACTAATTTCTAGATTTCAGTTCTCCAATTTCTAGATTACTTTTCCTTGTATGAATTCCTACAAGCACTCTTCTCACTCTAGTTTCATTTTCTTTTACTATTTAATTATCACAGACAAACAAATGAAACATTTAATTGGATTCCCAACTGCCTAAAGAAATAAATGTAAATACTACTAAAAAGGCCAAAAATAAAAGCAGAAATACCCACACTTTAACAGTCAACTTTAACTACTTAGAGCCTGATCCCAGAGACTTGGGATGTCTTATACAAACATCTCATATCCAACTCCTAATGATCAATGTGGCCTCACCTCAAATGCTTAATCTCAGGAAAAAGAACAGGTACAGAAAAATTTACTATTTATAGCAGTTACATTCTCATTGCTGGCACAGAACACCAAACCAAAAGCTGCAGAGAGAGGAAAAGGGTTATTTCAATTAATAATTTTTGAGGGAAAGTTTTATCATGGCAGGAAAAGCATGGCTTAGCAAAAACTACACGTCTTGTCACATCATCACTGAGATGTAGTTTAGTGACCTAGTTCTGAACACCTAGTAGGCTGGACTAATATATCTCAAGGTTCCCCTCCAGTGTTATACCTCCTCTAGCAAGATTGCCTGCCAAGGGCCCCACATCTTTCCCAAATTGCTACCAGCTTGCAAAAAAGTACTCAAAACCCATGAGCCTGTGGGAAATATTTCATTCAAACTACTTCAATATTTAACAAGGTAGTGAGATGCTCCTGGGATAAGATCAAGGACCATCCTTTTATTGTAGTAATAGAATTCACACTGCTTCAGTGGGAGGGGGAGGGGCAGTTCTTTCTGAGAGCTCCTCTGCTGCGTCTGTCTGTCCCTGTGGCATACTTTATAACTATTTTTACGTAAATCTTTTCTATATCTGTTCTAGTATGTGAACATTGTCAGCCTCACACCTTCTGCTTGTCACTGTTATTCCCAGCATGACATATATGACCTACAAAATTTTTGTCATCATTGTTCCAACCTACATTTCTAAATATTCTTGCTTTCCTAAGAAAACACTAAATAATTTATTCATTTAAAACATAACTTTCTATAGCTACTGCAGTCAAGCCTAGTTATTTATGGTATGAATAACCTATGAAATCAACATGAAGAAAGCACCCTTGAATACTGAACATTGGCTCCAAGGGGAAATACTGGGTTAGCTGGCTGTGAGTCTTTAGAGGGATACAATATTTTCTTAATTAATCAGTACATAACCTTATTTTATGAATGTTTCTACTTAAAGACACCTTATTTAATATATATTATTGACTCATTTAACATATTCATAACAACATAGTAGAAATTTAACAACATATTTTGTCTGTAAGGATCATTATAACCTTACTGTTCATAGAAATACTAGTCAATACTTCAGGCTATGTTTGAGGTGCATTTAAATAGTGAGATAACCAATAAATATAACTCAAATGGGATAAGCATGGCCCTAAAAGCATGCCACTGAGCAAAGGATACATGTTTACAGTCTGAGAGTTTAATAGAGTCAGATTGTCTCCTTTTTGGCACTGGCTGCAAGTGTACAAGTCAGGTGCCTCACATTTTTCTTTACTCTAAGCGTGTTCATGAACAGCTGTGAAAGTATAGCTGATTTGGGGGTCACAAATAAATTTTAACAAGTAGATGAATTTGCAAAAACAGAATTTATAAGTGCCAAGGATTCTTTACCTGTTTCTGTTCTCCCACCTTGTGCAAACTGGTGTATTCATGACCCTATAGTGATTACCAATACCCCTACTGTGGAGGGCCCTCAGTGGAATGGTTCAGGAAAGTGGGGATGAAAAAGTATAACCAGATGGAATATAATCAATTTCTGGTATGTGCATATATTAAAGTTTCCAATAAAAATGTTGTAATTTTTAAATGTGGGAAAAAATTGAAAATGGAGTTAAAAGGCAGTTATTGTGTTGGAGTGTTCACATGTATAATCAGACTTCTACAATAGTGATGACTAATTTTAATGTTGATTTTTCATTCTATGTCAAGTGCTATGCCTAGTACTTCATATTGTCATTTAATTCTAACTGAATAACATAAATTTAAGGAAATTCATACTGCATTGAAGGAGATTGTGTCTGTATAGGAAAGAACTCATAATCTGCTATACAGAAAGCACCATCAAGTGAATCAGAGGATAATATGTGACTACAACAGGTTGTATGGAAAATACATGTCTGGGCAGAACAGCATTGAGCCACAAAAATATGCTCTAGGATTTGCAGTTATAAATAACCTACTAGAACTATGCATATTTACACAATTTATATTCAAGAATTATGACAGAACATTCTATCAAATATGCCAAAAATATGACCTTCTTTGGAAAAGAAAAACATGCTGTGTGCTTTCAAAGAAAGGAATGATTCTAAAACATTTATATGCTAGCTCAGCTTCTGAGAAAATAAATAATAATCTTTTATAGGTTGAATCTTTTAAATCCCTTACTTGCAACATTCCCATCTACATTCTCAGGAACTCCATGTGGTATGACATTTTCATTTTTACCACTAGGTGGGACACATGAAAAATAAGCATTTAAATGGAAAAAAAAAATGAGCCAAATTGAAAAAGAATAAAAAGAACAACTCAAATATATCTTGGCTGGAATTTGTCTAAGAAACACAAAGTGCATACCTAACTTTATATTCTTTACCAAGCAATCAAGTGAAATTAAATGTTCAAAGTTATTATCAATATTTTTAAAAATTGACCTTTGGTAGATAACTCAAAAGAAGACACTTCATACATGTCAACTAAATTTAGTTAAGTAGTCAAAGACATTTCACCTAGATAATCACTTTTTTTAGTAGGCTTTCTCTGGCCTCTGATGCTCAATGTATGACCCTAAATCTCCCACTCATCCCTTTCTCTTATTATGCACTGCCTAGTTCATCTTCACACCATTGTAGCTTCTGTAAAGAGAGTCATTATAATGGACATTATTTTAGCAGTGGAACTATTGTAAACCACCTAAGTCCATTAACAAATATATGAAAAAAAGGTGAGAAGGGCAGTTAATTTAATTAAGTTGCTTTTCTGCCACATAACTACCTAATGATGTAACTATGTTGAAAGCCAATTTAAATTAACAGGTCTAAGTAGGTTAGCTCTAAAGTGCTTAAATACAAAGAGAAAATGAATGAAATGGTAGAAGAATAAAAGGTGACTATCTTCTGCAAAGGAGAGCCCTCTGTATGCCTATTATTTTGTAGTGAAGCTCTTTCATTATACTAAAATATATTTTTAATTTTTTGTTTATTTATTTATTTAAGAGTGACAGAGAGAGAAAGAGGCAGAGATACAGAGATCGAGAAAGAGTGAGAGAGAGAGAGAGAGAGAGAATGGGTGTGCCAGGACCCCCAACCACTGCAAATAAACTCCAGGCGTATGCACCCCCTTGTGTAGCTGGCTAACGTGGGTCCTGGGGAATTGAGCCTTGAACCGTGGTCTTTAGGCTTCACAGGCAAGCACTTAACCACTAAGCCATCTCTCCAGCCCTGTACTAAAATATTTAATCCAACACAGTTAATACAAGTGAGGTCTTATAGAAAGAGAAAAAACCAAAAACAAACAAACAAACAAAACAAAAAATGAAGTAAAAAAGAATGTAAGCATGGTGTTTTTCCTGGTCCCCTCCCCTGTATTGCTACACTCTATAATGTGGTCTTATGCTGCCTGTAAGTCTCCTAGCTTTTGTAATTCTTGCTCTCATCATGCATTTTGTGGGCTATTTCCTAGCCATTCTGTGCAGCAAGTTTCCAAGTAAAATCTTAAAAGTCATGGTTAAAAGAAATAGTGCTTCCCATTGCCTTATGTTCTCCTTATTTCTTTGTACTCAATTGGTTTGATGCTATGGTTTTAGAGTTCTTTTTAGTTTTACATATTTTACATTTTGAAAAACATATGCTTTATCAGTGCACAATACCAATAGATCTCAGAAAAATGTACATTTTAATTGCTGATTAATTTGTGCATTCACCAGTAGATATGGAAGGAATGCCTAAGATGCTTCTGTAATTGTGTGAAGTTCTGGTCAGTAACCAGAAAAGAAATAAATGAGGCAAGTGCTAGAGTTTCCTAGTGCGTACTGCCTGGTGGAGAAGTCAAGTGTAATAAGACAAACACATAAGTAACAGCGTCATTAAAACTTGAGTCAAGTCTCAGGAGGAAGAATTCCAATAGCATGAGTGCAAAGACTGCAGTGGAAAATCCCATGGGGAGCAATGGTTTCCATGAAGAGTTTCATGTGTAACTAAAACTGAAGCATAGTAGGGTTGGAGTAGGCAGCCTGTCACAAAAGAATCCTGCAGAAAGACCCAAAAAAGGAAAGAAGTAGGAAGCTTTAATATCCAAGAGATGAACAGAGTGGTTCGAAGAAGTATGATGGCAGATGAGACACAGGGTCAAAGCCACCAATACACCAAAGACCCATGTAGGTCCTATTTCAGGTCCCATATCCTGATGAAACCTAAACCCAAGGAACAGTTGTAAGGTAGATGTATGTGAAAGGAGGGAAAGGAAAAAACCACATTTGTCATTTGAGCAGTCCATTCTCACCAAAATTAGTTGATTTTCAAATCAGCAAAACAAAGTATTGTTGATTTCAGGCTATGAGGATAATTTTGCCTTCTTTTTTAATAAACCTTAAGCAAATTAATTCTCTCATTTAATATTCATTTTTGCATCTAAACATTATTTTCTATGTCAGTTTTAAATGTATTATTCCACATACTAGATTTCATGCATACAATTAATTTAAATAAATTAGCAGAATGTCTCCTCTCCATAGAGGCTAAAAAAATTTATTTATGTGTTTAAATATTGTATGATCTTCCAAGATCAGCACTTTATTGTAATTTGGTAAATCTGATCTAATAGAAAATATTGTCTTAATTCAAATTATTCCTGTGTTATGTTCCATACCACAATTTCCCAGGAGGTTCGTGAGCTGCAAACTTTAAGGCAACATTGTCTGGAGTCCTCTAGTGGCTCTGCTCCATTTCTTTGGTAGGAAAGAACAATGTAATATGCTTAGAGCTTTTTTTTTTTTTTCTTTTGTTGATCAGCTGGCCTGCTGTATTGGCTCAGTTATTCATCTTATAATGCATGTTTGAACAGTTTTCAAATTATGTTGTTGCTTAGAAATTGCCCTACTAAAAAATGTTTACTACATTTGGACATTTCCTCTACAGGAAGTATCTTATATTCAAATGATTGGTTTTCTTGGGAGGTATCCAGTGGCATATATAACATTATTTTGGAAAAAAATAGCATTATTAAGAATGTACATGAAGATGTGGTATATCTACATGATTGAATTCTATGCAGCAGTAAGGAAAAATGACATAATGAAATTTGAAGAAAAATGGTCAAATTTGGAACAGTCATTCTCAGTGGACTCACCCAATCACAAAAAGATAATTGTTGCATGGTCTCACTCATCTGTGGTTCCTAATGTAAATCTGCCCATGATGCTGACATACCTAATAAATATCTTGACTGGGCAATAAGGGTGGTGGGCCAGGAGGGGAGGGTAACGGCAAGGGCGGGGAGAAGAAACTGGACCAAAATGGAAATGGTACCATAAAATGCATCCTGAAAGACATACTAAAGAGTTGAATTTTCATCAGGTACTAAGAGAGAATACCTGATTCACAGGGACATGGAGAGGGTATGATAAAGACTATCCTCAATCTTCTCTTGTTTCTCTCTCTCTCTCTCTCTCTCTCTCTCTCTCTCTCTCTCTCTCTCTCTCTCCTCTTCTATGTAACCTATATTTTTCTTCCTTCTTCTCCCTTGGCAATGACCTGTAACTCCCAGTACCAGCATGTGGGTAACATCCACAATGAACTATTAATCAGAGAGACCTACAAGGTTTCCCAAGAAAAGACAGAATTCTGTCAGGGTACTTGATGACCCACCAAAGGTTAATGTTGGACCCCATTGCCAAAGACACCATATGCTGTTGGGACCAAACATGGAGTGACCTGGCTGGAAACTGGAAGAGAGTCAATCCCCAGACAGTTAATTTGTCTACTGCCAGAAGGTGTTACATGAGTGACTGGGGGACAATGACCAACATCTGTCTAAGTAACTTGTGATCTAAGCTACTCAACCTGATATGTCGCTCACACAAGAACAGTAGTGGCACACAACCATGGTGGGTTACCAACTGCTCTTGATTTGGCTAACAGATCTGCTCAGTGGAATGGAACCCATACTTGGAAAAGGGAAACAAGTCAGAACCATAGCCAAAAATGAGCCTGCTCTCCAAGATCAAGCTCCCACCAATAGTGGGCTACAAGAGGGCCTACACCTATTAAATTCTTTCTAAAACAATTATGGGTATCCATGTATATTGCAGTGACCTAACTCTCCATTGGAGAATTTGCTTCTCTTTTTCAGATGAATGCAGAACCTGAGGACAGAATCAGCCCATTGCACCCTACCTAGGCACCAGATGAAGCCATAGAGTTAGTGGGGTAATCAAGAGATGCTTTTTTGGTGAACCTGGTACCAGCACAAGGCTGAAGGAGACAGACACAGAGAACACTCATCTCCTACCAAATCAGATATCCAGAGTCACAGAGACTCCCAAGACCTCCCATGACTGAAAAAGACCTAAACTGAGCCTAACATGGCTCATGGACATTCGTGGAACAGGGGGCAGAAAGACTGTTAGAGCCATAACTTGCATCATTATGCACAGAGACATTGCCTTCCCCCCACAACTGAAGGCCACCCCCACAATGCAACATCCACAATGCGCAGGGTGGGTGGATGACTGGGAGAAGCTAATGATGGTACCATCATGGCTGTATATATGATAAAAAAAGAATGTATACTTGACAGCAAATTAAGAAGAAACTTTTGATTTAAATTTATATTTCTTCTTAGTATCAATTTCTTTTTGTGACTGCAAATGCAGATAATATTATAATACACTTAACTTTCCCTAAAATAGCAAGTGCATCTTGCCTGACCACAAATAAAAAGCCATGAATTGGTATTTTTGTATATGTTATTTTCCTACTGTAATCTTTATTTCTTTATTTGAATCAAAAACTTCATACCATGTTCCATTTATTATATACTCCATTAATTATTTATTATTGGCAAATGATAAACTCACAATTAGCAATGTTTCAGTTGCTAGTATTACAAAAGAGAAGAGACAGAGTTCCTGCCATTGTAGACCTCTTTATCCAGCAGGAAAGAATGACCTTTAAAATGTAATCACCTGAGCATGATTTGTTATTAGAATGATGTTCAAAATATCACTGAAATACAGAGATTAAAACTATCTGGCAGACTGTGAATTATAAAATATGTTTAATTTTGCCAAGTAGATCAAGCATTAAATAATTTGCATACTCTCAGGAAAAAGAAATCTAACAATCATCTCATCAAAGGTTTATAAGACAGATAATGCTTACATTTTCTCTAGGATCATAGCAGCAACTTTTAATTTCTACTATACCACTGTGCTTTATGCTTCCTTTCTCATTAGAATGAATCCCTGTTGTTGTTGTTGTTGTTGTTTTATAAATATGTCATGGCTTCTACCTACCTTCTGTGATGAATTATCTCTGGAGAACTAGTACTTCATACCTCATCTCTGGGCCATATTATGCTCAATAAAGACACAAGATGATAAATGAGTTCTTTTTATATCTGTGTCACATCGCTAAAAGCCTGATAAGCATCCTTATCAAAATATGTGCTGTTGAGACAGCAGCACTCTACCTTTGTTTTACCAGTCATAGCAAGTACTTTAGTTGCCATAAAACCCTGAAGGGTCATCATAGTTTTATAGATCCATCTGTTTCCAAAATGAGCTTCATACAGGGGATTTAATACCCAAGAATTCCCAATTACTTATGATCCTAGAAATGCCTTGTATTTTATTAAGTTGATAGACATCTAATTATACTCTACCATGCTACATTAAGTGTATTTGTATCATTTACTAAATGGCAAAGACAGTAATAACCAAGCACTTGTCCATGGTAATGCATCACAACAAAGGGACACATCTGTCTAAATGAGTAACAGCAACTTTGCTAAGAAGCACATATGATCTAGTTTTTGATAATACAACTTAAAATTTTCATGTCATTAAGATGAGGTGAGAATTCTATAAATAATGAGTCAAACTAGGTTATATCAACATCTCAATTGGGAAATAAACATGCTGTAGTCAGCTCCATGCTGTTGGGATGAACCTTTAAATCAGACACAGTTTATGGGGGGAATGGGATTTATTTTAATACTACAGATCCAGGGGATGGTAAAAATGAGAATGCCTACTACCAAAAGCAAGAGTAAAAAACAGCATCCAAATAGAAGAGAACCCAGGCAATTTCAAGCACTCTGCATACCTTTAGGCTGTAATTTAGATCTGCCCCCATAACACCTTGGGACTGGACAATAGGATCCACCCAGAGTGATACCTCTTCCAGCCAGGCAGCTAAGAATCTAAATTACAGCTTTAATAAAACATTTGTGTCTATTGGGGGACAAAAATTTAAATTTTGCCCCTGGCACCTAATAGACTCATAACTATCTCACATTGTAAATTACATATTTAGTCTAACTTTACAGGTCTTATGGTTTTTACCAACAAAAGATAGTTTCTGAGTCTCAAGTCTTATCTGAGATTAAGACTGTTTCTTAACAGTGAGTTCTGTAAAAATCAAAACAAGTGATATATGATGGCACAGAGCAAATATTTTTATTGTTGTAAAGCATAACAAGGAGATGGTGGGCCAATGTAAACTCAACAACCATTAAGCAAACACTTGTAGTTTAAATTTGATATCCATAATAAGTAACCAGTGATGAATATTTAGAGTTTTTGATTTTTTTCCACTCAGTTGGACTGAGTTGCCAGGGAAATTTTTATCCTGAGTAAATAGTACTCAATAGTAGCCCTTATACAGTCTTGATACATTGAAAACATCTTTGGGCCTTTATGTAAACCATGGTCCATCTTTAACTGTATCCATTGGCCTTTAAAACAAGAATAGTCTGTTTTTTATGTCTTATCTTAGCAGAAGCTCTTGGAACCATGTGTATTTTATGGTCACTGTATGCAATTTTATGTTTTTGAAATCAATGCCAGGTGTGTAGGACACAGTTATGTTGCCAATTTAGGTATGAAATAAATCATGACCTTTAATATCAGGTTTCTTTTTTTCAGCTATATATTTTTTAAGAGTTTGTATTTTTACCATTAAGTCTTCCCTTAGACATTTTTTGTTGTATTAATGTAAAGTAATTGGTCTTCATTTTTAAGACTGTTAATGTGTTTGACAATAACAGTTTTAGTAACTTAAAACCAGTTTCTGTGCTTGTATAATTTTAAATTTGTTTGGATTTTTAACTTTGAATCTTAATCTTTTACTTTTATAATTTTTGTCAAACACATTAGTCTATTATAAGTTTAACCTTGATCAAACTCTTTGGGTGTGGGCAGTAAAATGTAGCCAGACTTTATGTCAGCAGCCCACTTTTAATAAAGATTTCTTATAGATTTTCCTTTCCCTTTGAAAGTTTATAAGCAAAATATATAAATATAATTTCCTCTGTACTTAGAATTTTTAAACCTTCATCAAAGCAGTCCATAAAACTTGGCTTACCATTCTGAAAAGTGACTTTAGTTGTAAGTACTAAGTCCATGTTTATTTAGAACAAAAGTTTTTTTTTCTTTTTTTTTTTAAGCATTTAATTTATTTGTTTGAGAGAGAGAGAGAAAGCAGACACACAGAGAAAATCGGAGTGGCAGGGCCTCTAGCCACAGCAAATGAACTCCAAATGCATTCACTACTTTGTGCGTGTGGCTTATGTGGGGCCTAGAGAATTGAACCTGGGCCCTCAAGTTTTGTAGATAAGCACCTTAACAACTAAGCCATCTCTCCAGCCCAGAACAAAGTTTTAAAAGACCAAAATCCACATGGTCAGATTTGTTGGGCAGCAACACCCCAATCCTGGTAACAATTTCTGTTGTAGTCAGATCCATGCTATTGGGATGAACCTCCAAACCCAACACAGTTTATTGGAGGAATACAATTTATTCTAGACTTACAGATCCAAAGGAAGTTCTATGATTGTGAAAAAGAGAAAACCCACCACCAAAACAAGAGCAAAATCAAACAGTCAAATTGCAGGGAACCCAGGCAGAACTCAAATACTCTGTACAGTTTTAGGCAGGAATTCAGATCTGCCTACAGTTACACATTAAGGCTGGAACCCAGCATCCACCCACAGTGACAACTCTTCCACAAGGTGACTGGAAACCCAAGTTATAGCTTTAATAAGACATTTGTTCCTATTGAGGGACATAAATTCAAACTACCACACATGTATTGCATTTCCTTAGTTTTTTTCAGCCATTTCAAATGTTAGGAAACCAATCAGACCTATTTCATTTCTTTATGTAGTTCTAGAGGCAACTTTGACCCTGATTTTAAGCTCATGTTAGTAGTTCATTGTGGGCTCCTGGGTCTTCCCTCTGGGCCAGCTGAGGTTCCCCTGAAGGCATCCAGGAAACCATGGTGGTGAGCACGAGGAAGTAAAGACTTTTGGGAAACAGTTTCAGTGAACAGCTCTTGGTTTATTGTCAGGGAAATGGGTTTATAAGCAGTTGAGGGTAGGAAGAGGGTCCTAAGGGGATTGGGTATACAAGGTTAGTTGCTGATGCCTACTTAACATATGGGGACACACATTTCAGCATGTAGGCAATGGAAGGAGGATGGGCTGTGAAAAGATCCTGGATGATACCATATAACGAGTTTCCTAGGCAATTAAGCTTAGGCCACAGGGTTATGGGCAAAACCTAAGTCTTATCTGAAGGTCCAGGTATCCTGTGCTTAGAGAGGGAGTGGCCTTACTACCTGCCGATCTCAGGGTCCAAGATTTTGTCTGGGAATCCAGGCTCACTGTGACACCCAAGAATGTGTGGTGGATCCTGGCTCATTGAAACCCCAGAGAATATGGGGAGGAGCTCCCCTGCCAGTCTGGTGTCTGAGATATGAGGTGGTTCTGACTGATGCAACCTCACCCTAGCCTGGGGCCTTTGCATCAGTCAGCATAGGTTTGCTTTAACCCAGGGCCCTGCCTATGTCAGACAGCTCCTCCTTTGTTTTCATAATGGGGAGGTGTCATCAAATTGAGTGAAATACTTACAGTCTATCATAGGCTCAGATAGGGCTAGATGGTGCACAAGAACCTGATTAATAGCAATGCTGGCAATATTAGTTATTTGTTGTGTGAGGAAGTTGATGATGCAGGGGCCTACAAGTAATAGGGCTACTATAGCAAGGAGGGGGCTAAGGAGGGGGAGAAGCCAAGTGATTAAAAGGGATAGAAAACCTGGTGATGGGGTCCTCAGGCTGGTAGCAGTCAAGTAGCTCCTTGTGGAGTTTTTTGAGAGCTTTAACATCTTGTTCAACAACATTTGATGCATTAACAACAACAACAAAATCAACATTCTTCTCCCAAGACTACACATGTTCCCCCATATTCAGCAGTAATGAGGTCTAAAGCTCTACAGTTTTGAAGTACCACACCCGTGACAGAGTTCAATTGCCTCTGACAAGATTCGAGGCTATTGGTGGTGGATATCATGGCCTGTTCAAGCTTGTCTGAAAAGTCTTTGGAGAGGTGGTTGGTCTGGGAAACAGCGGCTCCTGCAGCACTAGAGGGACCTAGGGACAGTGGCAGGCTGAGGTCCACCAGCAGCAGGATGAAAATCTCTTTCCGTTGGCACAGGTGGAGCTGATAGGCAGCTTCTTCTTCATCATATACACCTTTGTAACAATCAAGACTGGGGAATAATAAGTGGAAGAGGAAATATTTGTGCATGGGGTGGTTAGCCCTTCACACCATAGGAGAGTGGGTGTCTTGACACAAGTGTTCCTGGTTATGGAAATATTGAGGATGCCTTCAGCTCTGGTCAGCTTAGAGCTGGACAGGCAGAGAGGCATACCTTGATCAGAATCAAAGAGGGGAATATCAGTAAGGCAGGGTTGGGAATAACTTGTTATAGATGTAGGGTATTCTAGCGTGGTATTAATAGGAACTGCGGTTAGTAGGGTATGGGTAGGAGATGCACAAAAGAAGCAGTTAGAAGCATTAGGATGGTTATTAAAGGGGAGAAGGTCAGCTACATATTGGATATGTTGTGTCCATATTATACTGGCTTATATTTTTTCTGTGAATTGTTTTTCCAGTGAGAGAATACAATGGTTAGTTTACATTGAGTGGGAAGCAGGGATATACTGTCTAGAAATATGAAGAGTATGAGAGGGAGATGATGAGTATTAGATACTAGCATAGAGTTTTCCCATTACCCCTATCCTCCAGCATTCATTCCAGAGATCTTGTATGGAGAGTGTACCTTCTCTGGTTTTCCAGGAGGCTTTGAAGACAGTGTCTGGATGCCTAAAGCTGTCAATGACACAGTAATTGTATTGGCATCCTCCATAATATTCCTGGTCTTCAAGGAAGTCTTTGTTGGATTGGTGCTAGGCAAAGCATGCCATGCTATTTACACAAACCAGAGACTTAGGATAGAAATGGAAGATGACAATGTCTTGGTAGCCCTTAGTAGGGCAATATGCTGTGCCAATGACTTTATTTATCCCTTGTTAGGTCTCTTGGGCTTCAAAGTGCCATCCTCCATGGGGGAAGGGGGTAGTAATAAGAGAGGTGGCATGAGAGACATTGCATTGGAATGTGAGATTGTTAAAGCCACCAACAAAATGGGTGAGAAGGAGGACTGTGGTGGGCATATGGCTTTGGCTGTATCTGACTCCTTGGGGTTGGTATAGCACTCCCATGACACTTGAGGAGGAGTTAAATATCATAAGCTGAAAAGGTTTGTCTGGTGAGTATTGGGCAATTGCCATATCAGAAAATATATTATTATTCTTAGTTAATTCCTGTTTGCCTCTGGGTTTAGGAGGTGGGGGAGGATGGGTCTTTGTCACCTTTTAACATATCAAATAAGGGTTGTAAATCACTGGTGAGGATAGGAACTCATGCCTGGAGCCAATTCAGGTTCCCCAGAAAGCTCAGAAGCTAGGCCAATGTCAGCTTCTTCAGAGGGAAAGGAGACTGGGTTTAAGAGGCCAGGCAGAGGTGAGGGAGAGCTCTGTCCCCAGGAAAGCTATGGGTGGGATAAGTTGGATTTTATTTGGGGCAATTTTGAAGCCTACCTCAGTGAAGGAAGGTATTAAAAACTTAGCTAGGCTGGTGAGGTGATGGAGTCTTTCTATACTAGTATGTCATCCATGTAATGATAGATATTAAGGCCCTGATCTAAATGTGGCCTTAATGACATAGCAACTGCTTCTTGGCATATAGTAGGACTATTATCCATATCTTGGGGCAGAACCATCCACTCAAAGCATTTGGCAGGTTCTACATTATTGATAGAGGGGACCAGGAACATAAAGCAGGGGTGCAGGTGGATAGAAAAGAAACAATCCTTAATATGAATAGGAAAGGGGGGGTGTTGACTGGGATGGCCGACACAAGGACAGTCCCCTCTGAGGGGCTCCCCAAATGAGCATGGCTTTATTGATGGCCCTAAGATCTTGTAGTAACCCCCACTCTCCTGAGCCCTTTTGGATTATAAACACAGGAGTGTTCCACGGGCTCCGCGAGGGGCGGATGTGATTAAGTTGTAGTTGTTCTGGTACTAACTGATTTAAGATTTCAAGTTTCTTCCTTGGCAGAGGCCACTGTTCAACCCAGGTTGGCTCATCAAAGAGCCATTCTCAGCATGGAGTTTCATACTTAACAGTGGCCTTTAGGATTGGGGGTGATGTCGGCAAAGGTATCTCTCATAGTCTTCTATCACAGTGCATTCTCCTTCTATATTACTGGCGATAACTACATCTAGGACCTCAAGGATGTCTCTCCCTAGCAGGTTGGTTGTTACATCTGCCACTAGGGAGTCAGATGAGACCTATAGCTTCCTCTGGGTCATTCCATTTAAAGGCTTCTTTGGTAACATATGCTTGTGAAGCACCACCCACCCCCATTAATTGGGACCTGGGAATTAATTCCCAGTGTTGGGGACCTTCAGATTTCTTTAGGATTGTTTTATCTGCCCCAGTATCAATTAGACATTTGAAAACTTTTTTCATCCAACATTTAAGGCCAGCCTTGGGTGGGACCCCTCTAGGATGCTTGTTACCCATTTTATATTATGGGTTTTCCCTCTTATTGGCAGGGCTGAGGGTTGCCCCTTTTGGTGTTTAAAGGCTCTAGGAATTTGCCATCTTTGTCATATGTAGAGTGGCAGACTTTTTTCCCAGTGATACCCCTTGTGATATCTAGGGCAAATTGAGATTTTTTTTTGGGGGGGGGGTGCCTTTAGCGGCCTAATGTTCAGGGCATTTCCCTCTCAGTGTCCTTCTTCTCCTCAATTGAAACATGTGTCTCTTGGTTTTAAGGCAGCTGCAAAGGCCTGTGCCAGAGAGGTGGCCTTATATGAGACAGACCAATATCCTGAGTGGTGACTACCCATTTATCATAATGATCATCCTTGAGGCTTTGGCAAATTAGCCTACATTCTGAAGTCATTCCTTCCCAAATAATGCTTTTGAGAAGGAGGTCTCTGGTCTCTGGCTGTTGGGTTGCGGGTTTTTCTCTCTAAATAGGTTCTTTTTTTTTTTTAAGTTTTAAATTAGGTCTATTTTTATTTTTTTTTTTTATTTTTATGTTTAAGGTAATGCTTTTATTGTATTTTCTTTTATTAATTAGTTTTGTATTCAGCAAATACAGCCAGTTTGGTACCATTATTAGGCTCATCCGTGACCTACCCCCTCCCCTTGGCCCCTCCTTGTTGAGGTATATGGGTCATACATTGTGGAGTTAGCCCACAGTTATGGGTAAGATAAATGTCTGTGCATATCATGACCCAACATGTGGTGCTGACATTCTTTCTGCTCCCTCTTCCGCAAAATTTCCCTGAGCCATGTTGGGTTCATTTTTGGTCTGCTTCAGTGGTGAGGTGTTGGGGGCCTCTGGGTGTCTGGTTCTCTGATTTGGAAGGAGTTGATTTTTCTCTGTGCTGATCTCCTTCACCCTTCTTCTGGCACCTGGTTCACCAAGAAAACAGCACCCTTGCTTGTTTCGCCAATTTTTCTTAGTTTCAGCGGGGGGCCTTTGGAGGTATGATGGGGTAGCTCTCTCCTTAGGATCTACATCTATCTGAAAAAGAGAAGCACATTCTCCAACGGAGAGTAAGTTAGCACCACGACAAATGAGATAACCCTTACTTTTTTTTATAGAGAATTTAATAGGTGTAGGTCCTCTTGTAGCCCATGATTGATGGTAGTTTGACAATGGAAAGTGGGCTTATGTTTGGATATGGTTCTGACTTGTTTCCCAGATCCAGCTATGAGTTCCATATCACTGAGGGGATCAGTTAGCCAAATCAAGAGCAGTTGGTTCCCCACTATGGCTATGTGTCGCTATTGCACTTGTGTGGGCATCACAACAGGTTATTTGCGGCTAAGTAGGTTAGGCCATGAGTTGCTTGGACATATATTGGTCATTTTCCCCCAGTCGCCCATGTAGCATCTTCTGGTACTAGATGTGATGACTGTTTGGGGACTGACTCTCTTTCAGCTTCCAGCCATGCCATTCCATTTTACATGTCAACCACATAAGGTGTCTTCAGCAGTAGGGCCTTACCATCAACCTTTGGTGGGTCATCAAGTACTCATACAGAAATCTGTCTTTCTTTTAGGAAACCGTGTAGGTCTCTCTGATCAAAAGCTCATGGTGGATGATAGCCACATGCTGGTACTGGTAGTTATGGGTCAGTGCCCACTAAGAAAATGAGGAAAAAGATAACTAATATACAAGAGTTAGAGAGAAGAGAGAGAGAGAGATAGATGGGGGGGTGGAGGGAAGCTGTAGAAGATTAAGGTTAGTCTTCATCGTACCCTCTCCAGTGTCTTGTCATTCAGGTGTTCCCTCTAAGGGCCTTGTGAAGGTTCAGCCATTTGGTCTGCCGTTTAGGAAGTAGAATTTTATGGTACTATTGATGTTTGGGTCTAGATTTGTATTTCCCACCCCTCTGTTGCCCTTCCCTCCCTCCCCACCTATCCTAGTGTCTAGTCCATGAGATGCTTGCTGTGTATGTAAGGTATCTTGGGTAGATTCAGGTTAGGTGCTGTAGATGAGTGAGACTATTTGGTTCTTGCTTTTAATATAAAATCAGAAAGGGTCTCCTCCAGCTTCTGACAAAGAGACAGTAAGGAAGAGGTATTATCCTGGGTGCTTGGGGAGGGGGGTGGTATTCTATCCCATGCCTGGAGGGCACAGAGGCAAACTTGGTCATAGAACCATGGAGGCTATTGAGTCTGTTGAAGGCCTGTTTAGAAATCACCCTGTCTGAATAATCCATCAAATCCCCAGGGGATGTTCTCTTGATTTTGGTTTACTTTTATTTATTAGATGCATTCATCTCTATAGAGGACTTCCCATTGAAGGAACAGGGGACTAGGCAATGAGGGCTGGCAGATATCACACCAGTCCTGGGTTGTATTAATGAAGCCCCTTAGGCTCAGGAGGAGGGACTTAGTCCATGGCACATGGATCCTATCCTCGCTAATGGGGCCTGTCTGAGTTCTTTAAGATCACCGGCTTGATAAGGGTACCAATCTAGGGGCTGAGCCTGAGTTGGTTGAACATTAACAGGAAAGGCTGCTACTTCCTGATTGAATATCTTTTTATTGTTATCTCAGGCCTCACATAGTTGTTGTGTGATTATAAGTGGGGAGTGGATGGAGGGGGATCCTAGCCAGGGGAATTTATCATGTTAGGATTATTTTGGCCTGTGTTACATGAGTCCAGAGGGAGGCAGCCCAGAGGGGGCTAGACTGGATTGGGAGGCAGGTATGGTGGCAAGGGTGGATAAAGGGAAGTAGTGTAAGGGAGTTTCGGCTTGTTTTTTTTTTTTGTTTTCTTTTTTCTCTAATTGCTTCTATTGGTTTTTCAAGGGAACTGAGGTCCACTGCTGGCCAGTACTCAGGACTCATCTCATCACAGCTTGGAGGTGGTTTTAGGGGGGCTAATGCATCACCTAACAGCTGCTACGATTGGAAGAAAAGAGAGGGGGATTTCCTTCTTAAACCTCCTGTCTCCTGACTAGACAAGCTATGTGAGTCTATGTGTCTGGGTCATATAGATCCCCAGAAATCATCCGGGGGTGACCTGGAGGGCTTCTTTCCAAAAGGAGGTAGCCTCTCTCTGGGAGAGCTTAATTCCCCTAACTTTCAGGAGAGCTCTTAGTCCATGAATCTATGAATTCTTTTGGCATGAGGCAATTTTACCATGATAGAGAAAGAGTGGAAATATCAAGACCAGAGAGCAATGTTTCCTTTCCGAGGGCTGATTAGCACACAGGGGATCCCCAATAATCTGGCTTTGAGACTGTCCACAAGTTTAAGAGACCAGCGATCTGCCCTACAGGCTTTTAAGAGGTCAATGTGTTACCAGTTTTTCATATTGAAGAGAAATAGACACAGGGATTTTGCCAACACCCAATGAGCTTTAGGGGTCCAGGCAGAGGATGGCTGGCCTTCAGTCAATACTGAAGAGTGGCCTTGGCCAAGGGACATCAGTTATCATTTCATTGTGTCTGTTCCCTTGCGATGGTGCAAACCAAAAATAAAGGAGGAAAAAGAGAAGCCTACCAGCTCTCAAAAACTTGGAGGCAAAGCAACACGGACCTATATCTCTCAGTCCCTCTGGGAAAGTACTCACCTTTCCTGTCCTGTCTCATAGGGTCCCTATTCAGGTGCCAGCTGTGGGTTCCTGGGTCCTTGGGCCAGCTGCAGTCCCCCAAGGTATCCCCAGGCAACCATGGTGGTGAGCGCACAAAAGTAAAGACTTTTGGCAGATAGTTTTGGGGAAGAGCTCTTGGTTTATTGTCAGGCAAATGGATTTATAAACAGTTGAGGGTGGGAAGAGGGTCCTAACAGGATTGTATGTACAGGGTTGCTTGCTGCTGCCTAACTAGCATATGGAGACACACATTCCAACGCCTAGGCAATGGCAGGGGGATGGGCTGTGCAAAGGTGCTAGCTGATACCATGTAAGGACTTTCCTAGGCAATTGGCCAAAGGCCACAGGGTTATGGGCAAGTCTAACTGTTATCTGAATGTCCTGTGCTTGGAGAGGGAGTGGTCTTACTTCCTGCTGATCTCAGGGTCCGAGATTTTGTCTGGGGGGTCCATGCTCACTGTGACCCCCAAGAATGGGGGGAGGATCCTGGCTCACTGCAACCCTTGAGAATGGGGGGAGGAGCTCCCCTGCTGGTCTGGTCCCTGAGATATGAGGCAGTTCAGGCTGCTGAGACCTCTCCCTAGTCTGGGGCCTTCGTGTCAGGCAGCTTAGGTTCGTTTTAACCCAGGGTCTTGCCTATGTCCGAAAGTTCATATGCAAAGTTGAATATATAGGAATTTTAAGATGTTTAAGCAAACAAATTTACATTAATTGATAAAATGCCTCCCAAATCACTATCTTTATTTACAAGGGAATTTCATGTACATTTGATCACTGGTCTGTTGGATGACAAGCAAGCTGCCACCTTGCATCTCGTCTGTCCCTAAGGCTGTAAATGGGGCTGCTTTCCTCACCAATTCTCAGGCTTGAACAGTTTAATGTCCTCTGACCCAAACTATGACCAAAGTGTTTGATTTACTAAACAGACATGTATTTTGGTAGATTAAGTGCAAATAGAAGATCATGAGCTCTGACTCTTCATTCCTTGGAACTTAATAAGAAAACATTGAAATTGTATATAAGTGCAATGAGATATCTTTTATTTTTTGGAATAGTAGCTTTATATAAGTGGAACAGTTTGTGTTATAGGGTAAAGAACAATATTTCAAATATTTGTAAGATTTCTGATTGTATGTACAGCTGTATTGAAAAAATTCTCTAACCATTTAATATTTATAAAGTAGATTTTTTTAACATAGAAACATTCACATGAATGTATTCTAGGACAGTAATACATTTCCACACATACTTATATGACCCAAAATTAAGTCAACATTTTATAAATCAGTATCCTCTGAAAACTAATGAACTATCCTTTTAAATATTGCAAAATGTGTATCAATCAACTATATTGTAAATATAGATTACAATGACTTTGAAAATAAACACTTCACAGTAAGTCCTATGGGCCATTCTTTAATTTTTAAAAAAAATATTTTGTTTTATTTTATTTTGATTGAGAGAGAAACACAAAGAGAGAGAGAGAGAGAGAGAGAGGCAGAGACAGAGACAGAGACAGAGAATGGGTACTCAAGGGCATCTAGCCACTGCAAATGAACTCCAGATGCATGTGCCACCTTGTGCATCTGGTTTTACATGGGTACTGGGGATTGATCCAGAGTCATTAAGCTTTGCTGGCAAGAGTCTTAACTGCTAAGACATCTCTCCTGCCCCATTCTTTAATTTTTGAATGACATTAATAAACATTGAATCATCCTTTCAGTTTATTCAGACAGTACATGTTAATAGACACACTTTGGCTGGAGATATGGCTCACCATTAAAGGGCCTGCAAAACCTAATAATTCAAGTACAATTCCCCAGTGTCCAGATAAAGCCAGATGCATCTGCTGTGCTTGCTGTTGCTATGCTTCTGCACCTATTCTCTTTCTATTTGTGTGTCTCTCTGCTTGCAAATAAATAAATGAATATTTAAAAAAATGAAAAAAAGAGATACATTTCAAGCAGTCGAAATATAATTATAACCAAATACCAAATATTCCCTGTGCTTCAGATAGATTTTTATAAACCTTTATATTAAAAGATGGACAAGAAAAAAGCAAACCACACATAAATATATTAGTTTGATATGCAAATATAACATGGAAATTAAGTTTAAAGCAATCACCCTCCAATATCTGGGTAAGAAATTCTTAACGTAATTTTTGGTTTGGATATGTACTCTTATGTTTGGCGACTTTTTAAATTCTGACAAAAGCAATGAACCATCCTTTCTCTATGAGATATGGTATCATTTAGAGATAGAAATAACTTATACAGAAAAAAATGTAATGTAGTTGATAAAATTAAATGAACTTTCTCATTAGTGACAAGGGAATAATTATTTCTTATGATCTATTCAATATTCATTTTAAAATATTTTCATCTCACCTAAAATGTTTCATGACGTAATTTTGTGTCACAAAATTAGTTCTATTCATGTTGATAATTTCTTTAAATAACTTTGGAAATAATATAAACCAATTTTCCATACATTTGGGAATTCCAGAGTTAGGAGTAACTGTTATAAAATAGCGTAGCTTAAATATTATGTAAACTATATACATTAATTTATAAATTTCATATCACTTACAAATTCCTGCCATTGTTTCCCTTACTTTCTCAGTTTAGAAAAAAAATGTACCACATACAAAAATAGATATAAGATCATATTACATTTACGTGTAATCAAAAGATAAGTGTATGTTGATAAGAAAATATATTGAATTAATGCTAAATAAATACTGTTGGTATAAGTGTTACAGGAATTTTAGGTTCATTTTACTCTGATGGGCCAATAATTTTGGGTGTTCTTGGTTCCTTTACCTTTGAATTTCAATCCACAGAGGAGAGGATAAGGTTCTATATGAATTATATTATAGCTTAAACTTGAGGGGGAAGAAGAGCAAGGGGTCTTATTCCTAGAACATTAGAGAAGGAACAAGGTAGAGTTCTTGCCCAGGGAGGCAACAGGGGTTTCAGAAGCCTACCTTGAGATTCAGATATGGATATATATATATATATATATATATATATATATATATATATATATATACATGAAGTGGCTACATGAGGAAGGCCAACATTACAGTATTATTATTTTTTTTATGAGCCCCATGGATAGGTGGTTTAATCAGTTTAGTCCTGATGTCAGGATTCTAGAGTCAAGTACTTTGGAATTATCTAGGAAGGGGTGGAAGGACTCCATAAGATGGCAGAGGTAAAAAAAAAAAATGGCCAGATCCTCTGAGTGTTCTAACCTGCAATAAAGTGTAATGACTTAGATATTTCCTACAGGGCAGACCCAAGAAGAATTTTTGCACTTAGGTAGGCAAAGGCTATTCATATTGAGGTCCATCTCCCCTAAACTGACTACCCAATTTCAGTCTTCTAACATAAGTAGTCTATTTTGATTTTATTTATTAATTTATTCATTGCTGTGTCAAATTTTTGACAGGGTATATTGAAAAGGTTCATTCTGGCTTACAGTATCAAGATGATACATTCTTACAACAAATGCATTCTTTGTTCCTAATTATTGCCATGACTCTAACAGTAATGTCTAAAAACGCATGGTAAATTGCACAGATATGCTTGATGAAAACAAAACTAACTAGAAGACAAAAAGGTATATATTTATATATGTTCCATATATATGGATTAAAAGATATAATTTTAATTTTAATTGGCTCAAACTAATCAAACAATCTGTAGATTCAGAATAATATATGTCAAAAATCCCAGTAGAATTTTTTATTACAAATGGAAAATAAATAAATAAATTACATGGAATCACAAAACACCATAAATATCATCATTCATAAAGAACAGAGTGAAGATATGACACTTCCTGATTCCAACATATATCACAAAGTCATGATAATTCAGTCAACACGAAATCAAAGACCTGAGTAAACTAATGTCAAACAGATTGAAGTAATATTTAAAAAAAAATACCTTATCAATGACCATATCTTTGCAATTTAATTTTTTTTTGTTTATTTCTACTTATTTACCTGAGAGCAACAGACAGAGAGGGAGAGGGAGAGAAAGAGAGTGGGAGCATGGGCACATCAAGGCTTCCAGCCACTGCAAATTGAACTCCAGATGCATGCGCCCCCTTGTGCATCTGGCTAACGTGGGTCCTGGGGAATCGAGCCTTGAACTGGGGTCCTTAGGCTTCACAGGCAAGCACTTAACTGCTAAGCCATCTCTCCAGCCCTCTCTTTGCAATTTAATACTGCAAAACTTTCACAGTATCCCAAAAATACCACTCCTTGGATTCAATGGCAAACTAATATGTATCAAAATCAAATAGCAATTATTTCTAGCATGCACTGCTAGTTTAACATTTCTAAATTAATCAACGTGATACATCACAACTCACTGGAGGACAAAACTACATGATCATATAAATTGATGCAGATCACGTATTTGGCAAATTTCAACATCCTTTCATGATAAAAAAAAAAAACTTGATAAAGCAGTTTAAGTGGGCAAAGAGTACTCTTCAACATAATAAAGGTCTTCTAGGGAACAGAAATGGAAACCTTTCATTCTAAGGTTTGGTTGAAGGTATAGATGTTCATTCTCACAACTTCTAATCAACGTATAATAAAAATGCTATGAGACCAAAAAAGAAAGATAATTATATCCAAAAGAAAAAGTAACAATGCTCTATTGGTGGTACACATGATTCTGTATGTACAAAATCCAAAGATTTCAACAAAAAACCTCCTGCAGTAAAGATATAAATCCTTAAAAATGTTCTATTGAAAAGTTCAATGAAGAAAATAAACATTTTTATAGCCATTTCACAGAAAAAAAATCACCACATAGTCTCACTCATCTACAGCACCTAACCTGAATCTACCCAAGATACCTTACATACCCAGCAAGCATCTAATGGACTAGACACGAGGATGGAAGGGGAGGGAGGGGAAGGCATCAAAGGGGTGGGAAACACAAATCTAGACCCAAATGGCAATGGGACCATAATTTTCTCCTTACTAAAAGAGACCAAATGACTGATCCTTCACCAGGCCCTTACAGGGAACACCTGAACCACAAGACACTGGAGAGGGTAAGATCAAGACTAACCTTAATCTTCTACATCTTCCCTCCCTCACTTCCCCTCTCCCTCTCTCTCTCTTATCTTTAACTCTTGTATATTAGTTATCTTTTTCCTCATTTTCTTAGTGGTCACTGACCTGTAACTCCCAGTACCAGCATGGGGCTACCATCCACAATGAGCTTTTGATCAGAGAGACCTACAAGGTTTCCTAAAAGACAGACAGATTTCTGTCAGAGTACTTGATGACCCACCAAAGGCTAGTGGTAAGACCCTACTGCTGACGACACCTTATGTGATTGATATGCAAATTAGAATGGCATGGCTGGAAGTTGGAAGAGAGTCAGTCCCCAGACAGTCAGCACATCTAGTGCCAGAAGGTGACACAGGCGACTGGGGGAAAATGACCAATATCTGTCGAAGCAACACATGGTCTAACCTACTTAGCAGCAAATAACTTGTTGTGATGCCAATAGAAGTGCAGTGGTGGCACACAGCCAAGGTGGGGAACCAACTGCTCTCAATTCGGCTAACTGATACCTTCACTGGTATGGGACCCATAGCTGGAGCTGGGAAACAAGTCAGAACCATATCCAAACATAAGCCCACTCTCCAATATCAAGCTACCATCAATTGTGGGCTACAAGAGGGCCTACACCTATTAAATTCTGTATTAAAAAAAAGGGTTATCTCACTTGTCCTGATGATAACTTACTCTCCGTTGGAGAATGTGCTTCTCTTTTTCAGATAGATGTAGATCCTAAGGAGAGAGCCACCCCATCATACCTCAAAAGGGCCCTGGCTGAAACTAAGAAAAATTGGAGAAACAAGCAAGGGTGTTGTTTTCCTGGTGAACTGGGTACCAGCACAAGGGGGAAGGAGATCAGCACAGAGAAAAATCAACTCCTATCAAATCAGAGAGCTAGAGCCTCAGAGGCCCCCAACACCTCATCACTGAAACAGACCAAAAATGAACCCAACATGGCTCAGGGAAATTTTGCGGAAGAGGGGGCGGAAAGAATGTCAGAGTCCCATGTTGGGTCATGATATGCAGAGACATTTAGCTTACCCATAACTGTGGGCTAACTCCACAATGCATGACCGGTATACCTCAACAAGGAGGGGCCAAGGGGAGGGGTTAGGTCACGGATGAGCCTAATAATGGTACCAAACTGACTGTATTTGCTGAATACAAAACTAACTAATAAAGAAAAAAAAAAAAAAGACTAACCTTAATCTTCTACGTCTTCCCTTCCTCCCTCTACCTCTCCCTCTCCCTCTCCCTCTCTCTCTTCTCTCAAACTCTTATATATTAGTTATCTTTTTCCTCATTTTCTTATTGGACACTGACCTGTAACTCCCAGTACCAGCATATGGCTATCATCCACAATGAGCTTTTGATCAGAGAGACTTACAAGGTTTCCTAAAGGACAGACAGATGTCTGTAGATCCTGATGACCCACCAAAGGTTAGTGGTAAGACCCTACTGCTGAAGACACCTTATGTGGTTGACATGCAAAATAGAATGGCATGGCTGGAAATTAGAAGAGTCAGTCCCCAGACAGTCAGTGTGTCTAGTGCCAGAAGGTGCTACATGGGCGACTGGGAGAAAATGACCAATATCTGTCCAAGCAACTCATGGTCTAACCTACTTAGCAGCAAATAACTTGCTGTGATGCCCACACAAGTGCAATAGTGGCACACAGCCATGGTGGGTAATCAACTGCTCTTAATTTGGCTAACTGATCTCATCAGTGGTACGGGACCCATAACTGGAGCTGGGAAACAAGTCAGAACCATATCCAAACATTAGCCCACTCTTCAATATCAAGCTACCATCAGTTGTGGGCTACAAGAGGGCCTACACCTATTAAATTCTTTAAAAAAAAAAATAAGGGTTATCTAATTTGTCCTGGTGCTATCTTACTCTCTGTTGGAGAATCTGCTTCTCTTTTTCAGATAGATGTAGATCCTAAGGAGAGAGCCACCCCTTCATACCTCCAAAGGGCCCCAGCTGAAACTAAGAAAAATTGGCGAAACAAGCAAGGGTGCTGTTTTCCTGATGAACTGGATACCAGCAGAAGGTGGAAGGAGATCAACACAGAGAAAAATCAACTCCTACCAAATCAGAGATCCAGGGCCTCAGAGGCCCCCAACACCTCATCACTGAAGCAGACCAAAAATGAACCCAACATGGCTCAGGGAAATTTTGCGGAAGAGGGGGTGGAAAGAATGTCAGAGCCATATGTTGGGTCATGATATGCACAGACATTTATCTTACCCATAACTGTGGGCTAACTCCACAATGTATGACCCATATACCTCAACAAGGAGGGGACAAAGGGAGGGGGTAGGTCAGGGATGAGCCTAATAATGGTACCAAATTGACCGTATTTGCTGAATACAAAACTAACTAATAAAGAAAAAAATAAAATAAAATAAAATAATAGCAACATAATATTCAATAGATTGATTGGCTACACACTTAAAATAATGCTCACATTGAGGAAAGAAATTGAAGCATATACAAAATAAGTGCAAATGCATACATATAGATTAAAATAATGAAGAGATGGCTTAGTGGTTAAGGTGATTGCCTGCCAACTAAAAGACACAGGTTCAGTTGTCTAGGATTCATTTAAAGCTATATACATGAGGTGGCACATACATCTGGAGTTCATTTGCAGCAGCTGAGGCCCTGGTTGGCCCATTATGTCTTTCTTTTTCTGTCACCTTCTTTCTCTGTCTCCCAAATAAATAAGTAAATAAAAATATTAAAAAAACATTTAATTTGTGAAATTATCCCTGCTATACAAAGAAAAGTTTAGATTTGATACAATTTTATATCAAATACCAAAAAGTATGTTTCCAAAAATGTAAATAAATGACAAACAGGCATCCTGAAATCTTATGTAATAACAAATCACATGAATATAAAAGCACTCTAAAAAAATAAAAATTTGAGGTGCTGTACATTCTGATTTTAAATTATATTACAAGAGTAGACTAATGCAAAAAAAAAATGGGCTGGAGAGATGGCTTAGCAGTTAAGGTTTTTGGCTGCAAAGCCAAAGGACCCAGGTTCGATTCCCCAAGACCCATGTCAGCCAGTTGTACAAGATGGTACATGCACCAGGAGTTCTCCTCTGCAGTGGCTGGAGGCCCTGGCATGCCCATTCTCTCTCTCTCTCTCCCTCCCTTCCTTCCTCAATCTCTGTCAAATAATAAAAAAAAAGAACAGACTAGTGAAAAGCTATGGTACTGACATTACAATATAGAAAGAAAAGAACTGTGGTAGTTTGAATAGGTGTCCCCTGATAAATTCAGGAGTTTATTAAAACTTGTAGCTAGACTGGAAAGATTGCTTAGTGGTTAAGGTACTTGCCTATTAAGTCTATGGACCCAGGTTCAATTCCACAGTACCCACATAAGCCAGATGCAGAAGGTGGCACATGTGTCTGGAGTGCATTTGCAGTGGCTGAAGGCCCTGGAGTTCCCATTCTCTCCTCTATCTGCTTCTCTCTCTCCCAAAATAAAATAAATAAATAAAAATTTAAAAAATACTTGTAAGTCACCTGGTTGGAGGAAATGTCACTGTGGGCATATCCTAGGGTCCAGTCCTAAGGTGTTATTGGGGGCAGATCTGAATTCCAGCCTAACAGTATGCAGAGTGCTTGAGCTTGGCCTGAGGTTCCTAGAGTGTGATTGTAGTGATGCTGGTAGTGGTTATTTCTCTCTGAGTGAACATGTGAAAGGCGGCCAGCTTCTTCTGACATTATAGAACTTCTCCTGGATCTGTAAGCTTCCATAAATCCTGTTCCTCCCTGTGCTTGGTTTGGAAGTTTATCCCAGCAATGTGAAGCTATGACAAGGAGAGAATAGAAAGCCCTGAAATAAATCCAAATATGTATAGCTGTTTTTCCTTTCAAGAAACAGTGAGTAAAGGGGATTATTTTCAATAAATGGTGCTTGAAATATAATATTTCCATATGCAAAAGAATGAAATTAAAAACTTATACTGTAATGTACAAAAATCAATAACCCAAAAGGACAAAAAAGCAATAAAAGCAGAAGCCTACATATACCCCATTCCAAGCACTTCTGGCTTAATGGAATTCTACTCAGTAGTAAGCAAAAATGATATAATGCAATTTGTAGGAAAATGAACAGACTTGGAATAGATCACACCAAGTGAACTCACACACGCACTGAAAGACAAACTCTGCATGTTCTCCCTCATCTAGGGTTCCTAACCTGGAACAGCTTGAGTTGCAGGTATACCTGACAGGCAACTCAAGGGACAGATAATAGGGACTGAGGGTTTGTGGGGAGAGGAATTGGAGGGTGGGAAAGATAAACATAAAACTAAATCCAAAATAATTAGTATGGTAGAAACCTTCCTCCTGGTTAGCAGACTAAATGATACAACCCACATTAGGAGTATGGGAGAATTGTCTGGTAAGGGCCCTGGAGAACTGGATGAGAGGCTTTGCTATGTTACCTTGCAGCAAAGAATTTGGCCATGAACTGACTGTATTCTGAAAATTTAGGTCAATATAAATTTAAAAAGTAATGGACTCATTTATTTGATGGAGGGAATTTTATGACATTTAGTCTGGGCAGAGTTGCTGATCCCTGGTTTGAACCAGGTTTACAGTGAGAGATACAGTGATCAAAAACTAGACAAGAAGCCTCTGAAAAGTACTTGGGTTGGTAAGTAAAGACATAAGAATGCTTTCAAAATTTGGGCAAAACAAGCACTGAGGACTAAGCAGTGATCATTGTTGTATCAATTTGTCTTATTAAGGAGAAGCCATTCATGTGATACTGAGATAGTAAGAAGAGAGAGTACCTTGAAAATGAGGTCCAAAGCACTGAAAGCTTCAGACGGGTTAGAGGGTAGCTTGTTTGCAACCTGTGCCTACAGGGCACTGATGTGTTTGGGGCCTGTGAGCTTCAGGTGGGCGAGTTGGTAGCATGTTTGGGGCCTTGTCTTTCAGTCCTGTGAGCTCTTCTATTTGTTTTATGTATTTTTTACATTAAACTCACATACATTCATGGGTTTTCTATCTTAGCTACAACAACAAGTAGGACTGTAAAAGAAAATATTTAGAATATTGATCCCATTTTAGAATAAATATGGAAGACTGGAAGTCTTAATTTACTCTGCTTATGAGCAGACTGCAATCCCAGACTCAAAACAGCCCAGCTCACTCTCCTTTTGTACATTATAGTCAGAAGGTGCTGATTTGTGCTAATGACTTCACCTCTCAGCTTTATAAGGAATTCGAAACTTCCAGAGAATTGTCCCTTCTGCCTCTGTCTCCAGCTGAGAAAAGAAAGTTGAAAGGAATGAATTATGTAATATGCAGCTATTTAAAAAGTCATCTTACTGAAACAAATTTTCTTGGTTGTTAGATGAGAAAGGAAGGTAAACCACTTCTAAGATCCACTCACCTTCAAATGTGATACTTGATAGATGGTTTGACTTGTAGAATAATTTATACTCATTAAGATTTTACTCAATTATACTCATTAAGATTTACTCAATTTAAATTAGAAATTATTGAGGTCAGAATTATACATTTTATATATTTTAAAGCAAATGAGATAAAGCTCTACTTAAATATTACTTAGTTGTTCATTCTGACTCTTCTTTGGTGAGATTATACATAAACAACATCAAAATATCATGAATAAGTTGTCCTGCCCAAGAACTGGTGGAAACGAACCTTATTTCTCTTGGACTGCCACATACTCTTGGAGCATTCTTTACTCTTCTTCATGCCTCTTTGTCAAAGAAGTGTAGCAATATGGAGAAAAGGGAAGATAGAATATAGCAGGATAGTTGCTTCTCTGACCCAAATTCATAGAAGGGACCATCTAAATACACTCCAGTCTGGGAACGATTTCCCTTTGGTGTTATTATGCCATTGGTGTCAACCGCTAAATTAGCTGCAGTCCAGAGTAGCAGTTAATTAATGTAATTGATTTCTTTTCTCAATAGAAAGCTGCATTTGTTTTATGTACAATTGTATCATAGGGAAAGTTAAGTTCAGACAATTTGAACAAGATATAATTATCAATTATGGGTACCTTTGAGTCCATGGATATTATTATCTTGTAATGACTATACCATGTTGTGTGATTATTTGGAAATCATGCAGTAATTGTTTATCTTAGTGAATTGCAAATTGTGTTCTAACACAATGATATTGTAATTAAGAAACAAACCCAGCCACTCATATTATCTTTTGGGTATTTGAGTAAAGAATAACTTGATAATACTCCTATGGGGTAAAATGAAAGAACATGAAAGAAGACATCACAAAATATGTCTTTTTTATATCCCTTATTAATAATTTTATGGACCTTTTAAGTTTAACTGTCTTTTAATGCAACAGACTGCTATAAGATCTGTCTCTCTGTGTGTATACATATTTCCCACCTACAATATCATACATTTCAGTCTTTATCACAGTGGGATCAATAAAGTAACAGACCACAATGCATTAGCATCATAAAGGAAATGTAATGAATGACTTTATAACAGTAGTAAAAGTTGCATGAGCACCAGCAGCTGTATGTGAGAAGCTGCTACAGAAACGCTTTATGACCTAATGGTCCTCAGTGGGCTGATAATATGATGTGTGCATGTGATGCCAGCATTTCCAAGGCCTGCATTTCAATTCAATAAATAATTGAAAGCACTTTTAAACTTTTCCATAAAATGTTTAATAAGAGATCAAACCCTTCTTCCCTGTGATAGAAAAAAATTAAATAGTTTTTAAGGGAGTATTTTATGATGAGATTCTAACTACTAGCTCTGGGAACAGTGGTATATTTAAACATAGCCAGTTGAAGTAAATAATACGTCCAAGAATTTGAATTGCCCCAAATTCAATTCCCAATTTCTTATACTTAAATTGCTTTCTTTCTGCTTGTGCTAAATTTTTGACTTGAATTTTGAAGATTATCTATAAGAGCTAGGTTTATTGAAATCAACAGGCAGTATGTGACACAGTCACACAGTTGTGTGGATGTCTATTTTGAATGAATAAAAACAATAAAATTATAATGAATAAATATCCTAAACATGACAGAAGGGATAGTCCTCTCCTGTAAATGTGCAACTCACCATTCATAGGTTAAAAGAAACAAATCATGTGAGAATAATATCTCCTCTAATTCATAGAACAGATAAGATATGAAATAAGTATTCTCTTCTGCATGCATAAAAAGTCCATAATATACAAACTGCAGAACTCGGATTTTAATTAAAATAGAGGAAAAAAATTCCATAAATGAAATTATTTTTTCTTCCTTAAAAGAAGATTGAGGGAGCTGGGGAGATAGCTCAGCGGGTAAAGTTCTTGCTTCACAAGCATGAGTTTGGTCTCCAGTACTTAAGAAATGCCAGCTGTAGCTGTTCTAGTTCTGGTGGTGTCAGGAAGATTCCTGGGTTTTGCTGCCTGGCTTGTCTGCCAAAATGGTGAACTTCTAGCCAGTGAAAGACTGTGTCTCAAAAAGAGGGCAGGGGTTGGGTTGTATTCATGAGGATAGCAACCAACGTAGCCCTCTGTGCCTCACTTGCATGGACACACATGCTTGACCCTCCCTGATAAAACTCATGTCCCCACACATACATATACTCTGTTTCTCTCTCTCTCTCTCTCTCTCTCTCTCTCTCTCTCACACACACACACACACACACACATTCAGAAAATAGGAATGAATTTATAACTGTTTGTTAAGTGCCTCCCTTCTCCCTTTTATTTCGCTGTTGGAAGTCTGGTGGGAATTAATGTATATACAACATCAATTGGATTAAAGTTCCTAATCAGTTATTACAAATACTGTCAATTTCTCCATATGGCACATGTTCTTAATGAAATATGCATCATTAGTAGGCTGTCATCTTAACATGACACAAAATGACAAAAATATATATAAAACAGTGGAATCCTTTAAGACAAACATGTCAACCTGTCTCTTGAGAATGATTTAAAAGATAAGTCTGTGGGCTTGTGTTGAAGCTGTATTGTGCCATAGAGAAGAAATGATGCTTTGTTGAATTGGCTACATGTAGCTCAGGAAAAGGGGAAAGCAGATACAAATCTGTCCTTTTTCTTACTGCTCAGTTTGTCTTCCTCTTCCTTTTTGTTTCTATCCCTTTGGCTAATATTTCACTAAGATTGTTTATTTTTAATGGAGTCAACTTTGAGTATATCTGTTTCACCCACATTTGCAAATATATCAAGTGTGTACATTTTAATGTTGTGACATATATTTTATATTTTAGTATATTTTATTTACATATTTATTTGCAAGTAGGGAGATAGATAATAGATAGATAGACTTTATAAAGTGATAATTTAAAAATATTTTTATTTATTTATTTATTTATTTGACAGAGAAAAGGAGACAGAGAGAGAAAATGGTCACGTCAGGGCCTCCAGCCACTGTGAATGAACTCCAGACACATGCTCCCCCTTGTGCATCTGGCTAATGTGGGTCCTGGGGAATCAAACCTGGGTCCTTTGGCTTTGCAGGCAAGTGCCTTAACCGCTAAGCCATCCCTCCAGCCCAAAAGTGATAATTTTAATAATCTTATAATGTACATTGTATAATCTGTATTTATGTTTATATTGACCACTATTCCTAGTTATAGAATATATTGTCCTTCTTTGCTATTTAAGTATTAATATCAAATGTATGCCAGATATTGTATGTAAGACAATAGCAAAAGTTAAGGGAAATAGCTTTATCTCATTTTTTGTTTTTCCCAGGTAATATAATTAACATAATTCACATATACATGGTCTGCCATTTACAATGAGTATTATAGAGTACCACCTAAAATTTTTAAGTTGTTTGGAGACAGATTCTCTTTTAGCCCAGTCTGGTATCAAATTAGCTCACTATTGAACTAAGGATGACCTTGAGCTCTTGATCCTTCTGCCTCCACTTCCCATATGGCTGGGTATCATCATGCCCAATGACTGCATTTTTAATTATCATCAGTGTACCTGTGATTTGCCTAACTTCTATTCTCCCAAGCATTCACAGTTTAAGATTTGTGAAATCTTAGACTGGCCTGAATAACCAAGTGTTTAAACTATTTTTGGTTCACTCTTTTATTTTCTGTAGAAAGGCTCCAGTCACTGTATTTCCCATATTGAACATTTTTTTTCTACTATTGTTTCATTAGGGCATAATCTCAGATATGCTTGTATGTACCTATGAATTTTGGAATCCATATTTTTAATATCTTTATTTATTTGGATTGAGAGAGAGGGGGAGAATGGGCATGCCAGGGCCTCTAGCCACTGCAAATGAACTCCAGATGCATGTGCCACTTTGTGCAACAGACTTTATGTGGGTACTGAGGAATTGGTCCAGGGTCATTAGGCTTTCTAGGCATGTGCCTTAAACACTGAACCATCACTCTAGCCACTGGGAATCCATTACTTTTGTGTCTTTATTTTTTCTACATCCCAACCAATTCTGTTACTTCACATTATCTTCTGGGTTTGGCTGGTTTCATATCACTGCTGCCATCAATGCACCTAACTTTGGACATTTACAAATACCCATGAGTATAAAATACTACTTAAAGTATATTTTTATGTTTCTCTATGATGGTTATTTTTTCTTTAGGAATTAAGTCCATGAAGGCCTGCTTTTGTCTACTCTCATATCAAAAGTGTATGTATTTTATTTTGTGTAAGATTAACTTCTTGATACCATGGGAGTGATATCCCTTCAAATACATCAAAAGCCTAGCCAGAACCAGGCAACTCCTTTGTCTATGCTATTAATTATATCATGTCTTTCCTTCCCCTGAGTACATGGTTTTGACCTCTGAAACTTTGCCTTATAGACATAACTGATAGAACTATCACATTGACAGCTAACTCAGGGCCATCTGTAAAGTGGGGCCTAAGTGACACCTATTTAATTTAAAGCTTATCCTCTAATGTTTCTGTCCACTGGCCCCAAAGACAAATTATGAACATTAAAAATATGCAGTAGCAGTTTTGTATAATTCTAGAACTGAATATATATATATATATATATATATATATATATATATATATATATATATATATTTGGTTTTTCGAGGTAGGGTCTCACTCTAGCCCAGGCTGACCTGGAATTCACTATGGAGTCTCAGGGTGGCCTCGAACTCATGGCAATCCTCCTACCTCTGCCTCCTGAGTGCTGGGATTAAAGGCATGCACCACCACACCCGACTCTGAATACATGTTTTTTAAAACAAGATTAATTTAAGCCACAACTTGATTATTTCCCTCTGGCAAAAAGTAATATCCAGCCCTATGGAGCTCCATTTTTCAGACATACTTTTCAAGTTCACATGTAGGTTAATTTACTTGCTTCAAAGCAGCCCTAAGAGTTGCTATTACCATCTTCCTTTGCAGACAGGAAACTAAAATATAAAGGTCCTAATAGTTTACCCAAAATTACAGTGCAAATTATAATACACAAGGTTTAAACTTAGGAAATCCTCTCCAGAGTGTCATTTAAACACTTTATTCTACTCTCCCTCCAAAATATATCTACCTGACAACTCTACATTGTAAAAAAGGGCAAGAACTTTCACTGTCTATTGGGTCCAAAATGCTTCTTTCATTTTAAATGTAACCTTTCTAAAGCTCCATATTTTCAGTAAATCTCTTCTCACAAATTTGAGATCAGGACTAGAGTGGAGAGGGTAATATCAGCATGTATTCAGACTGCCAATACAGTTGGCTTGATAGATGACAAGAACTTTATGCTTGCTTATATGGAACAGTTATTCCCCCATGAAAATATAGGCTGTCCTTCTGGAGAAGGATTTCTCCAGATTAATGGGCATAAAGTTGAGAAAGCTTATGCCTACAAGGATGTTTTTTGGTCTCACTGAAAATATTTCTGAAGGTTATCACAAATTTCAGTCATCTTATGATAAAGGGTTCCAAGCTGTGCACAAAAATTGCATAAGTTTCATACTCATATTTCACTAGAATATACTGGGATTTACTAAGTAATGGAACAACCCATCTCCCCCCAAAACATCATGAGATGAAATTTTGAAGTCTGGTAATGATGTAATTGGAGCTACTGTTTTTAATTACATACAGCCATATTAACATGAAGAATATTACATGGAGGCTTTGGAGTCTTCAGAATGCTAGCCATAGAGCTTCTAGACATAGCCATGAAAGTAGCATAGGCTAGGTACTTGCCAAAGCAAGACACAACATAAAACACAGGAAAAGAGGAATAATGAAAATCACTCCTCTCATGTGAAGATTTATGGTCAGATATAGCAAATGTTTGCTTTGATGAACACATTGGAAAGGCAGCTCATGTCTTCCTTATTGCATTTTGAGATTATCATAGTGGCTGGAGAATATCTCTTATCAAGGATTATATATGATCATCATAAATGACTTTTTGTTCCTAAATGAAAGTTCTGTCTGGTTTCAAAAACATGCACTAAACCTCCTTAAAAAGAAATGTTAGGGGCTAGAGAGATGGCTTAGTGGTTAAACTGTTTCCCTGCAAAGCCAAAGGATCCTAGTTCCATTCTCCAGGACCTATATAAGAACAGATGTACAAGAGGACAGACACATGCATCTGGAGTTCGTTTGCAGTGGCTAGAGACCCTGGTGTACCCATTCTCTCTCTCTCACTTTATCTCTCTCTCTCTCTCCTCCTCCCTCTTTCTCTCTCTCAAATAAATAAAAATTAATAAATAAAAGTGTTTTTTTTTGTTTTAAACAAATGAAATGATAGGGTGGAGAGATGGCTCAGCAATTAAAGGCACTTACTTATAAATTCTGCCAGGCCAGGTTCAATTCCCCAGAACCCATGTAAAGCCAGATGCTCAAAGTGGCACAGGAATCTGGAATTTGTTTGCAGCAACTCTCTTCTCTCACTCTATCTCCCTCTCACTCTGCTTGTAAATAAAATATTAGGGCTGGAGAGATGGCTTAAGCGCTTGCCTGTGAAGCCTAAGGACCCTGTTTCGAGGCTCGATTCTCCAGGACCCACGTTAGCCAGATGCACAAGGGGGCGCACACGTCTGGAGTTCGTTTGCAGAGGCTGGAAGCCCTGGTGCGCCCATTCTCTCTCTGTCTCTCTCTCTCTCTTTCTCTGCTTCTTTCTGTCTCTGTCACTCTCAAATAAATAAAAATGAACAAAAAATATTATTTTTAAATATATTTTTAAATAATTAATTAATTTTTTTATTTGAGACAGAGAGAAAGAGAGAGAACATACATGCCAGGGCCTCCTGCCACTGCAAACTAACTCCAGGTGCATGCAGCACCTTATACATCTGGCTTAGGTGGGTCTTGTGGTATTGAACCTGGGTCCTTTGGCTTCGCAGGCAAGTGCCTTAACCACTAAGCCATCCCTCCAGCCCAATAGCAATATTTTTTAAAAGACAAATTCTAGGCTGGAGAACTTACTCAGTGGTTAAGTGTGCTTCCTGCACAAGCATGAGGCTCCAAGGGGGATGAAACAGCCAGAGTTTCAACTTCTAGATTCTATGGAAACAGGGGAGTTCTATGCACACCTGTTATCATAGTCCTGCTGGAGAGCAGAGACTCAAGAATCATGAGAGCCACTCAGACTCAGAAGAGTGATGGACACCCAGTATTTTGCTCTGGCTGTCAAAGGCAATCCTATATAGTGCCATACTAGACACACCAGATTAAAAATTTAAATAAATAAATAATTTAAGAAAGAAAAGAAAATGTTACAGATTCCTTCAGATTTCAAATTTTCTTAGAATGAAGTCGTTCTCCTTCCATATCAAATTATACTACATTTATGAAATAATGCTTCAATATAATTTAGTAATTTTATTAAGTTTTTTTTTTCAACAGACTGCAACAGATAGGGATGATGTGTAATTCTCCATTCGTAGTTAAGTTTCAAAGCTTGTAGATTTCACTTGAGAGTTCCTAGATCACAACATAGGTTTCTGCACTGTGTCTCAATTGAACTTATGAGTAAGTAAGCTTTTCACGTTCTCAAGGCTACATTTTGTCCTTGACCTACAACACCAGGGCACCTAAAACATTTCTTCTATTACTTTACTTTGTTTCTCAGAAACTAGACTAAAATTAAAAGGTGAAATGTTTCCACATAATTTATAGTAGTTAAATGGCAAATAATGAGTTGGAAAGATGAACATATCACAGTCTATAATTCCTTGATCTGAATTGTCTTTAAGCTGGTCATAAAAAATGTGTAGCTGAAAGTGTGACATATTTGCATATATACAGATTAAATCATTGTTATATATTACTTCCTTAAGATATTGAGGAGTTTTGATAAAGTTTCAATCTTGGGAATAATTCCTGTAGGTTTGGAAATTAACTTAAGTTCTTGGAAGTGCTACTTTCTTTGTGTGTGCTTTTATTTATTTATTTTCTTTGCAGCACACACGTTTTTTATTGAAGAAATATACAAAACGCTATTACATTTAGTAATACATTATAACCAGAATAGAGGAAAATTTTAAATAACTTTTCTAAGTTTACAAATATTCTAATGTTCTCTTTTCTTTTCAGCCAAGACTTTTCCAAGAGATCCTATTAATCCATTTATTGATTATTGATTATATTAATGCAATCTCAATGAGGAATACCACAGGGAAGGTGATATGACTCAAATATATGTTATTGTACTTATTTATTTAATTAAATTTCATGAGATTCCAGGTTCAGTTTTCAAATATCAACACAATTCTATATCAAGTTTACTTCCTAAACAAAGCAATACCCTAACTCTTATGCAGTGAAGGAAGACATTGGCTGATCCTTTATGTTTTGTTTGAGAAGATGTTCACAAGACAAGTCCAGAAGCTGCCATTGCATAAAGACAATCAAGTCACCTTGGCATGATGGGAGACTTTAAATTTTTTTTATTAATTACTTTTGTACTCAGTGAAGATAGTCATGGTACCATTGTTAGGCTCATCCATGTCCTACCCCCTCCCCCTGGATGGCCCCTCCTTGTTGAAGTATATGGGTCATGCACTGTGGAGTTAGCCCGCAGTTATGGGTAGGAGAAATGTCTCTGCGTATCATGACCCAACGTGTGGCTCTGGCATTCTTTCCACCCCCTCTTCCACAAAACTTCCCTGAGCCATGTTAGGTTCATTTTTTGGTCTGCTTCAGTGATGAGGTGTTGGGGCCCTCTGTGTCTCTGGATATCTGATTTGGTAGGACTTGATTGTTCTCTGTGTTGATCTCCTTCACCCTTGTGCTGGTACCTGGTTCACCAAGAAAACAAACAGTACCTTTGCTAGTTTAGCCAGATATTCTTAGTTTCAGCTGGGGCCCTTTTGAGGTATGATGCAGTGGTTCTCTCCTTAGGATCTGCGTCTATCTGAAAAAGAGAAGCAGATTCTCCAATGGAGAGTAAAGTTACCACCAGACAGATGAGATACCCTTATTTTTTAATAGAGAATTTAATACATATAGGCCCTCTTGTAGCCCACGATTGGTGGTAGCTTGATAATGGAGAGCGGGCTCATGTTTGGATATGGTTCTGGCTTGTTTTCCAGCTCCAGCTATGGCTCCCGTTCCACTGAATGGATCAGTTAGCCAAATCAAGAGCAGTTGGTTTCCAACCATGGCTGTGCACCAATATTGCATTGTGTGAGCATCATGACAGGTTATTTGCTGCTAAGTAGGTTAGACCATGAGTTGCTTGGACAGATATTGGTCATTTCCCCCAGAGTCACCCATATTGCACCTTCTGACATGAGACACGCTGACTGTCTGGGGACTGACTCTATTCCAGCTTCTAGCCATGCCATTCCATTTTACATGTCAACCACATATGGTGTCTTCAGCAGTAGGGTCTTACCACTAACCTTTGCTGGGTCATCAAGTATTCTGACAGAAATTTGT
The DNA here is from genome assembly GCA_036346955.1 of Dipus sagitta. Classification (NCBI taxonomy): domain Eukaryota; kingdom Metazoa; phylum Chordata; class Mammalia; order Rodentia; family Dipodidae; genus Dipus; species Dipus sagitta. Next base: position 195,153,852 of record CM070770.1, read on the forward strand.
CTTTTTTTTAGGAAACTTTTTAGGTCTCTCTGGTCAAAAGCTCATTGTGGATGATAGACACATGCCGGTACTGGGAGTTACAGGTCAGTGCCCACTAAGGAAAGGAAGAAAAAGATAACTAATACAAAAGAGTTACAGAGAGAGAGAGAGAGAGAGAGAGAGAGAGAGAGAGAGAGAAGCTGTAGAAGGTTATGGTCATTCTTCATCATAACCTCTCCAGTGTCTTGTGGTTCAGGTTTTCCCTCTAAGGTTCAACCATTTGGTCTGCCTTTTAGGAAGTAGAATTTTATGGTGCCATTGCTGTTTGGGTCTAGATTTGTGTGTCTAACCCCATTCCTTGCCCTCCTCTCCCTCCTCACACACCCTATTGTCTAGTCCTCCAGATGCTTGCTGGGTATTTCGGGATCTTGGGTAGATTCAGGTTAGGTGCTGTAGATGAATGAGACTATGCGGTAATTATCTTTCTGTGATTGGGTAAGTTCACTTAGAATTATCTGTTCCAGGTTCAACAGATTTTCCTCAAATTTCATTGTGTCATTCTTTTTCTTACTACTATGTAGAATGCCACGGTATAGATATATCAAATTTTAGTTATCCATTCTTCTAGTGATGGACATCTGGGTTGATTCCAGCTCTTAGCTATTACGAATTGAGCTGCTATAAACACGGTTGAGGAAATATCTCTGCACTGTAGTTTAAAGGTTTTGGGGTACATGCCCAGTAAGGGAATAACTGGGTCTGTTGGTAACTCTATAGTCAGCTTTTTCAGGAGATTCCACATTGCTTTCCAAAGTGGTTGTAACATCTTACATTCTCACCAACAATGGACGAGTGTTCCTAATTCTCCACATCCTCACTAGCATTTACTTTCATTTGATTTTTTGATGTTTGCTATCCTTACTGGGGTAAGGTGGAATCTCATACTTGTTTTAATTTATATTTCCCTGACGATTAGGGATAATGAACATTTTCTTAAGTGTGTGTGTGCCATTTTTATTTCTTCCTCTGTGAACTGCCTGTCCAGCTCTTTGCCCCATTTTGTTAGTGGGTTGTTTGACTTTTTATTGTTTAGTTTTTTGAGTTCGTTGTAGATTGTAAAGATTAGGCCTCTGTCAGTTGGATAAGCAGAAATATTTTCTGCAATTCTTTGGGTAATCTATTGGCTTTGCTTATTGTATGCTTGTCTGGAAAGAAACTCTTCAGCTTCATGTGATCCCCTTGGTTGAATGACTGTTTAAGACCACATGCTACTGGGTTTTTTTTTCCAGGAAGTCTTTTTCCATTCCTATGTCACGGAAGGTTCTTCATATATTTTCTTCCAGTAGTAGACGAGTTTCTGGTGGTATGTTGAGGTCTTTGATTACTTTGGACTTGAGTTTAGTGCATGGAGAGGTGTGTGGATCAAGTTTCAATTTCCTGCATATGGTTATCCAGTTTGTGCAGCACCATTTGTTGAAGATGCTGTCTTTTTCCAGCCTGTATTGTTAGGGCCTTTGTGAAATATCAAGCAACTATAGTTGCTTGACCCAAAGTCCAGGTCCTCAATTCTATTCCATTGGTCTATACTCCTGTTTTTATGCCAGTACCATGCTGTTTTTATTACTGTGGCTTTGTAATATAGCTTTAGATCAGGTATGGTGATGCCAGAAGTATTTCTTTTACTGAGGATATGCCTGGATATCTGAGGCCTTCTGCCTTTCCATATGAAATTTGAGATCATTTTTTTCTGTCTCTGTGAAGAACACTGTAGGGATTTTAATTGGGATTGCATTGAATCTGTATATTGCCTTTGGTAGGATTGCCATCTTCACAATGTTAATTCTGCCATTCAGGAACATGGGTGGTCTCTCCATTTTCTCAAGTCCTCCTCAATTCTTTTTTCAGTGTTTTCATGTTTTCATTGTATAGATCTTTCACTTCCTTGGTTAACGTTATTCCAAAGTACTTTTCTTTTCTTGTTGCTATTGAAAATGGGATCATGTCCCTTAGTTCCTTCTCTGTATCTTTCTCATTTGCACATAGAAAGGCTACTTATTTTTGTGCATTAATTATGTATCCTACTACATTGGTATAGGAGTCAATGACCTTCAGGAGTTTTGGTATGGAGTCTCTTGGGTCTCTTACTTATACAATCATGACATCACAAATAGAGCTATCTCAACTTCTTCCTTTCAAATTGTATCCCTTTAATTTCTTTCTCCTGTCTCATTGCTTGAGCTAGGACTTGCAGTACTATATTGAAAAGCAGAGGTGAGAGTGGAAACCACTATCTTGTTCTTGATCTCAATGGGAATTCCTCCAGTCTCTCTCCATTAAGTATTATTTGGGCCTTAGAAGCTTTGTACATTGCCGTTATTATCTTAAGATATGAACCCAGCATGCCAATTCACTCCAATGTTTTGATCATGGAGTGATGTTATATTTTGTCAAAGGCCTTTTCTGCATCTATCAAAATGATCATGTGTTTTTTGTGTTTAACATTGTTTATGTGGTGTATTACATTGACATATTTCCATATGTTGAACCACCCCTGTGTTGCACCGATGAATCCCACTTGATCTAGGTGGATAATGCTTTTGATGTGTTGTTGGATTCAGTCTGTGAGGATTTTGTTCAGGATCTTTGCATCTAAGATCATCAGGGAAATAGGCCTACAGTTTCTTTTTCTTGTGGCATCTCTGCCTGGTTTTGGAATTAGGGTAATACTAGCTTTATAGTAGGAGTTGGGTAGCTTTCCCTGTTCTCCAATTGTGTGGCACAGTTTGAAGAAGATTGGTTGGAGTTCTTCCATGAAGGTTTGATAGAATTCAGCTGAGAAGCCATCTGGGCCTGGACTCTTCTTTTTGGGGAGGTTATTTATTACTTCTTCAATCTCAATGAGTATGATAGGTTGGTTTAGGAGATTAATGTGCTCTGAGTTTATATTTGATAGATGGTATGTGTCCAGGAATTTATCCATATCTTTCACATTATCCAGTTTTGTGGATTAGAGTTTTTTGAAATAAGTCCTTATGATTCTCCCAATTTCACTTACATCTGTTGTGATCTCTCCTTTTTCATTTTGAATTTTGTTTATTTGAAGCATCTTTTATGTTTTTGGCTTTTTTGGTTTTTTTTTTTTAATTTTAATTTTAATTTATTTATTTTTAATTTTTTGTGTTATTTTATTTTATTTTTTTCTTTATTACTTAGTTTTGTATTCAGCAAATACAGTCAGTTTGGTACCATTATTAGGCTCATCCCTGACCTACCCCCTCCCCTTGGCCCCTCCTTGTTGAGGTATATGGGTCATGCATTGTGGAGATAGCCCACAGTTATGGGTAAGCTAAATGTCTCTGCATATCATGACCCAACATGTGGCTCTGACATTCTTTCCACCCCTTCTTCAGCAAAATTTCCCTGAGCCATGTTGGGTTCATTTTTGGTCTGCTTCAGTGATAAAGTGTTGGGGGCCTCTGAGGCTCTGGCTCTCTGATTTGGTAGGAGTTCATTTTTCTTTGTGTTGATCTCCTTCCCCCTTGTGCTGGTATCTGGTTCATCAGGAAACAGCACCCTTGCTTATTTCGCCAATTTTTCTTAGTTTCAGCCGGGGCCCTTTTGAGGTATGATGGGGTGGCTCTCTCCTTAGGATCTACATCTATCTGAATAAGAGAAGCAGATTCTCCAACGGAGAGTAAGTTGGCACCAGGACAAATGAGATAACCCTTACTTTATTTTACAGATAATTTAATAGGTGTAGGCCCTCTTGTAGCCCATGATTGATGGTAGCTTGATATTGGAGAGTGGGCTTATGTTTGGATATGGTTCTGACTTGTTTCCCAGCTCCAGCTATGGGTCCCATACCACTGAGGGGATCAGTTAGCCAAATTGAGAGCAGTTGGTTCCCCACCATGGCTGTGTGCCACTATTGCACTTGTGTGGGCATCACAACAAATTATTTGCTGGTAAGTGGGTTAGACCATGGGTTGCTTCAACAGATATTGGTCATTTTCCCCCAGTCACCCATGTAGCACCTTCTGTCACTAGACATTCTGACTGTCTGGGGATTGACTCTCTTCCAACTTCCAGCCATGCCATTCTATTTTGCATGTCAACCACATAAGGTGTCTTCAGCAGTAGGGTCTTACCACTAACATTTGGTGGGTCATCAAGTACTCTGACAGAAATGTGTCTGTCTTTTAAGAAACCTTGTAGGTCTCTCTGATCAGAAGCTCATTGTAGATGATAGCCATATGCTGGTTCTGGGAGTTACAGGTCAGTGCCCACTAAGAAAACGAGGAAAATGATAGCTAATATACAAGAGTTAGAGAGAAGAGAGAGAGAGGGAAGATGTAGAAGATTAAGGTTAGTCTTGATCCTACCCTCTCCAGTGTCTTGTGTTTTAAGTGTTCCCTGTAAGGGCCTGGTGAAGGATCAGCAATTTGGTCTGTCTTTTAGTAAGTAGAAAATTATGGTACCATTGCCATTTGGGTCTAGATTTGTGTTTCCCACCCCTTTAATGCCCTCCGCTCCCTCCCCTTCCATCCTAGTGTCTAGTCCATGAGATGCTTCCTGTGTATGTAAGGTATCTTGGGTAGATTCAGGTTAGGTGCTGTAGATGAGTGAGACTATGTGGCGATTTTTATTCTGTGATTGGGTAAGTTCACTGAGAATGATCTGTTTCAGGTTCAACCATTTTTCCTCAAATTTCATTGTGTCATGTTTTCTTACTGCTGTATAGAATTCCATTGTGTATATATACCACAGCTTAGTTATCCATTCTTCTAGTGATGGACATCTGGGTTGATTCTAGGTCTTAGCTACCTCTGGAGACATCACCATACTTGATCTAAAGCTATATTACAAAGCCATAGCAATAAAAACAGCATGGTACTGGCATAAAAACGGGAGTATAGACCAATGGAATAGACTTGAGGCTCAAGCAACTATAGATACTTGATATTCCATAAAGGCCCAAACAATATAGGCTGGAAAAAAGACAGCATCTTCAACAAATGGTGCTGGAAAAACTGGATAGCCATATGCAGGAAACTGAAACTTGATCCACACATTTCACCATGCACAGCACTCAAGTCCAAATGGATCAAAGATCTCAATATAAGACAAGAAACTCAAACACTACTGGAAGAAAATTTAGGAAGTACTTCCCATGATATAGGAATGGAAAAAGTCTTTCTGAACAAAACCCCAGTAGCTCACGAACTTAAACGGTCACTCAACCAATGGGATCACATGAAGCTGAAGTGTTTCTTTACAGACGAGCATACAATAAGCAAAGCCAATAGATTACCCACTGAATGGGAGAAAATATTTGCGGGTTATCCTACTGATAGAGGCCTAATCTCTAGAATCTACAAAGAACTCAAAAATCTAAACAGTAAGAAGTCAAATACCCCACTCACAAAATGGGGCAAAGAGCTGGACAGGCAGTTCACAGAGGAAGAAATACAAATGGCAAACATACACTTAAGAAAATGTTCATCATCCCTAATCATCAGAGAAATGCAAATTAAAACAACTATGAGATTCCACCTTACCCCAATAAGGATAGCAAACATCAAAAAATCAAATAAAAATAAATGCTGGCGAGGATGTGGAGAAGTAGGGACACTCATCCACTGTTGGTGGGAATGTAGGATGGTGCAACCACTTTGGAAAGCAATACGGAGACTTCTGAAAAAGCTGAATATAGAGATACCAACAGACCCAGTTATTCCCTTACTCGTCATTTACCCTAAAACCTTCAAACCACAGGCTAGAGGGATTTGCTCAACCATGTTTATAGCAGCTCAATTTGTAATAGCTAAGAGCTGGAATCAACCCAGATGTCCATCACTGGAAGAATGGATAACTAAGATGTGGTATATCTACACAAAAAAATTGTTTTTGTTTTTTGCTTGATCAAATGGGCCAGGGGTTTATCAATCTTGTTTATTTTTTTCAAAGAACCAGCTGTTTTTTTTTTTTTTGTCAATTTTCTTTATTGTTTTCTTTGTCTCCAATTCATCAATTTCCACTCTGATTTAAATCATTTCTTTCCTTTTGGAGCTTTTCAGGTTGGATTTTTCTTGCTTTTTCAGTGCCTTTAGGTGGATGGTTAGTTTATTGATTTGGGATCTCTCAGTCTTTGTTATGAAGGCATTTAGTTCTATGAATTTTCCCCTGAGAACCGCCTTCATTGTGTGCAGTAAGTTTTGGTATGATGTGTTCTCATTGTCATTCATTTCTAGAAATTTTGCAACTTCATTTTTTATTTCACCCACTATCCATTTATTGTTTAAAAATGTGCTGTTCAGTTTCCAGGAGCTGTTGGGATTCTTGGTGGGTCTTTTTTTATTAATTTCTAGCAATATAGCATTGTGTTTGGATATCATGCAGGGAATTATCTTAATCGTCCTAAATAAAAGGATGCAGGCTTTGTGACCCTTTGTATGATTTATTTATGATTTATTATGTTTCATGGGCTGCTGAAAATAATGTGTAGTATGTGGATTTGGGGTGGAATGTTCTGTAGATGTCCATTAGGTCTAAGTGATCCATGGTTTTGTTGAGCTTTCTTACTTCCCTGTTGAGTTTCTGTTTGGATGATCTGTCTATTACTGATAATGGTGAATTGAAGTCCCCAACTATGATGGTGTTGGTGCTTATTTCTGTTTTATTGTCAAGTAGGTTTTGGTTTATGAACTGTGGTGCCCCTGTGTTTGGTGCATACAAATTTATGACTGTAATATCCTCTTGATGCATCGTTCCCTTGATAAGTAGGAAGTGGCTTTCTTTGTCTTTTTTTTATTATTATTTTTGGTTTGAAGTTTATTTTATCCAGTATTAATATAGCTATGTCTACTTGTTTCTTATTCCTATTTGCTTGGTATATTGTTTTCCACCCTTTCATCCTGAGGAGGTGTCTGTTTTTAGTGGTAAGATGGGTTTCTTGAAAACAGAAGATTGAGGGTGTCTAATTTTCTGATCCGTCCTGTTAGCATGTGTCCATTGATGGGTGCATTAAGACCATTAATGTTTAGGGTAATGACTGTGAGGTTTGATTTAATCCCTGCCCTATTGGATGATAGATGTGGGTTGGTGTTTTCATGGACTTTGAAGTTTTTTGTGCCTCTGATTTTTGTTGTTGTGATCTGCTTCTTGTATGTATTTGAGTTTGATTATTTGATTCTTCTCTGTGGAGAATTTCCCAAAATACTCTGTAGGGTTAGTTTTGTGTTCATATAATTGTAAATCTGAGTTTTGTCATAGAAAAATTTTCTTTCAGTATCTATTATTAGGGATACTTTTGCTGGGTAGAGTGGTTTGAGTTCAAAGCCATATGTTATTTTGTTAAGTAAGTACTCCCTGCCTTTGGTCTGAAGTTCTTCTCCTTCCAGTATTCCAATGATCCTGATATTAGTATGTTTAAGTGTATGCCACAGTTCCCACATGTTATATTCACAGAAAATTTTAAAATTATTGAAACTTTTGAACTCTCAAACTGTTTCTTCCATCTTGTAATCCAGATCAGAGTTTCTATCCTCCACATGGCTGACTCTATTCTTGAGAGGTTCTAGAGAGTCTGGACTTGATCAATTAGGTTTGCATTTTCTACTAGTTTTCTATAGTCTCCATACCTCTGTCAGGCTCCGTTTTCACATCATTTTGATTTTCTTGATGTTTCTTGGAATTTATCCTTGCATTTCTTTATGTCTTCATTTAGCATCACCAGCTGATTTTTGAGGTCCTCTTTTTTTTCACTCTCTTCCATATCTCTTAACTGTCTTTGAATTCCTTCCATTTTCTTATCTATTAGGTCTAGTCGAGTGATGGCAGCATCCACACAATTATTGGTCCTTTGTTGCTTTTCTGCAAGTTCTACCAGTAACTTGGTCAGGGTTGCATTGCTCAGAGCTTCATTTTGGTGTTCTGATCCTAATGACTCTTCTATGTTTTGATTAGAGATGTTCATTGTGGGACTGTGTGATCTATCTGGATTTTCTTGCATTTGATTTTTCATGTTATTTCTTTTGTGTTGTAGTCTGCCCATCACAGTGTATAGGCAGGGAGAGTAGGACTGTTGTCTAGGTGGGTGGGGGAAGTGGTGCCTTTTGGAGTAGCTGTCCTGGGCTAGCCGGCAGGCAAGCAAATGGGCTGAGTGGTCTTGGGCTTACACATAGGTGGGTGGATCAGCCTTAGCTCAAGCACAGTGGGAAGCTGACGCAGCCTGAAGCAGATGACAAGCAGTCTGAGCTCTCACTTGGCCTAATGCCAAAGCAAATGTTGCCTGAGCTCTCACACAGTGATCTCCAAAGCTGCCTGTACTAGTGCTCAGAGGGACGCTGAAGCATTAAACACTGAAGCAGCCTAAACTCGAGTGTGGTGGAACACTGGGACCCAAAAGCAGTCTGAATTTTCCCACAACAGGATACTGGCAGTCAGCCTGCATGGCAGATTGGCAGGGGCTTGCACCTTAGCTGGTGCAGTGAGCCTGAGCTCTTGTGAGCAGGTGGAATGGGCCTGGGATCTCCTGTGAAGGGGGCGAGGCTGGAGCAGTAACTGGGCAAAGGGGCAGAGCAGGCTAAGCTTGCACAAGTGGGGATCAGCAGCATTCACATGGCAGGCAAATGGATTGAAGGTGCCTGAGCACTAGTGGGCCAGCGTGCAGAGCCTGCCCAAGGAAACGCATGGGTGGGGGTATCAGGGCGAACGCCCTTGTGCAGTGAGGCAAGTGGAACTATGTTGGCCTGGGTCCCCTTTCCTACTGTAAGTGTAGGGGTATCCTGAACCTGGGACTGTGGTTAGGGGGGCTGCTTGGGGGAGTTGGAGGACTGGTGGGCTACCCGCAGGGAGGGAATCAGGGATTCCCTTTTTTCCCCCCTCTGTGCCCTCCCACTGGCAATATATTAGAGATTACTCTCCCCTAAAAGACCCAGTGAACCCTTAATGCCTTACCTTTCTTTCCCGGGTATGTACGGCGTAGTTTGGCTGTTGCTCTCTTGGGTGGAAGTTGGTGGGAGACTTCTTGTTCACTCTATTTATTTATTTTTAATTGAAAATTTCCATAATTATAGAAAATATCCTATGGTAATTCCCTCTCTCCCCCCACTTTCTGCATTGAAACTTCACACTCCATCATATCCCCTCCCCCTCTCTTTTATTTTGATGTCATGATCTTTTCCTCCTACTATGTTGGTCTTGTGTAGGTAGCATCAGTCACTGTGAGGTCATGGATATCCAGGGCATTTTGTGTCTGGAGGAGCATATTGTCAGGAGTCCTACCCTTCCTTTTGTTCTCACATTCTTTCTGCCACCTCTTTCACAATGGACCCTGAGCCTCAGAAGGTGTGATAAAGATATTTCAGTGCTGAGCACTCCTTTGTTACTTCTTCTCATCACCATTGTGCCTTCTGAATCATCCTAAGGTCACTTACATCTGAAAAGAGAAGGTTCTCTGACTAAAAGTGAGTAGCATTAATATATGGGTACGAGCATTAAGAGAAGTGCTTACTGGGCAGTTTGGTGAGCACAGTATACACATTTAGCTGGACACCAGCAGACATTACACCCCTGGGGCTCATGATTAGCCCTGTTGTAGGTTTTCAGTGTTAGGCATGTATTACCTCCCATGGAGTAAACCTCCAATCCATTTAGAGAGCAATTGGTTTGCACCAGAAGAGACATGTCAATATTGCACCCATTGGCTCATTTGGCCTTGCTGGCCAAATTTAAGGCTTGCAGTGTCCACTGTTGAGTGTCTTCATTGGTGGGTGATTTCTCTCTCTCCCATTGAACTTCATGCAGTGTAGCTTTTTCTAGATTTCTGTCAGCTGGTCTACATGGAGGAGGTTTGTAGCTCAGCTCCAGCAGGATTTCTTAGTGACTTTGCAGCCCACATATGTGGAGTCTTCAGCAATAGGGTCTTATCATCTGTTCCTGTTGGGAAACCAAGAGCCTTCACAATGGCCTATGATGCTTTGGGGGGTATCAGCAACCTCCCTGGCCAACAACTCACTGGAAGGTATCCCATCCCTGGCACTGAAAATTTTCTAGTAACAATCCATGGCTCCTGAGTGCTTCATTGTCCAAAATAGTAGGTTTCCACATGACTTATTTTATCCTCTTAGATTTTGGTTAGTTCTTCCTCCACCTCTCCTTAACTCTATCTCTGCCCCTGACCTTCCTTGGACCTTTTCACTCCCTTTAATCTATTCTTATACTTACATATATACAATACCATACTATTAAGTATCCCCTTCTTCCCTTTCTATTCCCCTTATATCCTCTTTCTAGCTTACTGGCCTCTGATACTGTGTTTTATTCCTGTTCTCATAGAAATCCAATCATTTGCAGCTAGGATCCACATATAAGACAGAACATGTCATGTTTGGCTTTCTGGGCCTGAGTTACCTCACTAAGTATAATCCTTTCCAGATCCATCCATTTTTCCTGCAAATTTCATAACTTCATTTTTCTTTATCACTGTGTAGAACTACATTGAGTAAATCTGCCACATGTTCATTATCCACTCATCAGTTCAGGGACATCTAGGCTGGTTCCACTTCCTAGTTACTATGAGTAGTCAATAAAAATGGTTGAAGCCGGGCGTGGTGGTGCATACCTTTAATCCCAGCACTCAGGAGGCAGAGGTAGTAGGATCAGCATGAGTTCAAGGCCACCCTGAAACTCCATAATGAATTCCAGGCCAGCCTGGGCTACAGTGAAACCCTACCTCGAAAAACAAAAAAAAAAAAAAAACATGGTTGAGCAAGTACCCCTAAGTTAGTGAGAGTAGTCCTTAGGATATATGTCTAGGAGTGGTATTGCTGGGTCATATGGTAAGTCATTTTTAGCTGTCTCAGGAACCTCCACACTGATTTCCACACTGGCTGGACCAGATTTCATTCCCACCAACAGTGTAGAAGGGTTCCTCTTTTTCCACATCCTCACCAGCATTTATGGTCATTTGTTTTCATGATGATAGCCAATCTGACAGGAGTGAGATCAAATCTCAACAAAGTTTTAATTTGCATTCCACTGATCAATGGGGATGTAGACCATTTTTTAGATGTTTATATGGCACCTGTGTTTCTCCTTTTGAGAGCTCTCTTTTTAGTTCCATAGCCCATTTTTTAATTGAGTTGTTTGGCTTCTTGATATTTATTTTTTTTTTTTGAATTCTTTGTATACCCTAGATATTAGTGCTCTGCCAGATGTATAGCTGGTGAAAATTTTCTCCCATCTGTAGGTTGCCTCTTTGCCCTATTCACAGTGTCCTTTGCTGTACAAAAGCTTCATCATTTCATGAGGTCCCAGCAGTTGATCTGGGGTTTTATTGCCTAAGCAATTAGGGTTATATTCAGAAAGTCTTTGCCAAGACCAATATGTTAAAGGGGCTTCCCTACTTTTTCCTCTAACAGTTTCAGGTCTGTTATTATGGCATTTGATCCATTTGGACTTAATCCTTGTGCATTGAGAGAAAGAAGGTTCTATTTTCATCTTTCTACAGATACATACCTAATTTTCCCAGCACAATTTGCTGAAGAGGCTGTCTTTTCTACAATGAGCATTTTTGGCATTTTTGTTGAAGATCAGGTGACTATAGATACCGGGACTTTCATCTTTGTCCTTTATTCTATTCCATTGATCTACATGTCTGTTTTTGTGCCAGTATCATGCTGTTTCTGTTACTATGGCTCTGTAATATATGTTAAAAGAAGGTATGGTGATACCAACCAGCCTTACTTTCATTGCTTAAAATTGTTTTAGATATTCATCGTTTTTTGTGCTTTCAAATGGATTTTTGGATTTTTCTTATTTTCATGAAGAATGCCATTGGAATTTTAATGGGGATTGCATTAAATGTGTAGATTGCTTTTGGTAAGATTGCCATATTCACGACATTGATTCTTTCAATCCAAGAATAAGGGATGTCTTTCCATTTTCTAGAGTCTTCTGCAATTTCTCACTTGAGTGTTTTAAAGTTTTCATTGTAGAGATCCTTCACTTCCTGATTAGGTTTACTCCAAGGTACTTTATTTTATTCTTTTAATGCAATTGTGAATGGGACTGATTCTCTGATTTCATCCTCTGTGTGTTTGTTGTTAGCATATAGGAAGGCTACTGATTTCTGTGTGTTTATTTTGTATCCTGCTATGTAGCTATAGAGGTTTATCAGCTCTATCAGTTTGCTGGTACAGTCTTTAGGGTCCTTCTTGTATAGAATTATATCATCTGCAGAATAATAATAACTTAAGCTCTTCCATTCCAATTTGTATCCCTTTTATGTAGGTCTCTTTCCTTATTGCTATAGCTAAGCCTTCCAGTACTATATTTAATAAAAGTAGGGTCAGTAGACACCTTTGTCTTGTTCCTGATTTTAGTGGGAAAGCTTCAAATTCATGCATGTGTGTGCTGCATGTATGAGTGCAGGTTTATTTTGACGCCTGAAAACAATCTCAGGTGTTTTTTCTCAGGTGACACCCACCTTTCTTGAGACCTAGTTTCTTACTGTCCTGGATGCATTCATTTTATTAGATTGGCTGGCCAGCTAGCTTCATGGATCTGTCTTTGCCTCCCCAGTATCAGCATTAAAAGCATGTGCCAGCATACTGAGGTAATCAAATTCAAGCTCTCATGCATGCAAATCAAGGATCCTACTGATTGAGTTAACTCCCCAGTCCTTCTTTCTTAAGCTCTCCTAAGACTTAATACAGTACTTTGTAAACTATGAGTTTAAAAAAAAATTATCAATAATAAAGTCATTTTATTAAGTTGGAAAATAATTTTTGAAATGAAATATAAGAAATAAACATGTAACAGAATATATCATACTTATAAAAATAAAAAAAAATTATAAACCTTCAGGTCAGTTATGTTTATTTATGAAAACTCAAGACACAAATAGTTGTGTCATAAAAGTAAAATATATTTATCAGAGTAAAAGACCAACAACAATATTCAAAAGTTAATTATTTACTACGCAAAGTGGTATCACTATTTTAAAAATTGAACTGGTATTTCTGTGTCTATAATACATATTTATCCATATAATATATGTATAACAATCTCAGATTAATTATTCAAAATGTCAGAAATGTAAAAAGCTTAACATACTAAATGAATCTATATTAACACTACTCCTAAACTCTAACCTAAAATGATTCATATTTAAAGCAAGCCTACATTTAAATATCTCCCTGAGGATGTCTTAAGTAAATCCCATTTTTGTGTCAGTATGTCTTTTACTAGTATTGAATGAAAAGATCCTCTATGCCAGGCAGTAATGGAGATATTGTGGGTATAACTGGTAACAAGTCCTTGCCTTTGGTAAATGTACATACCAGTGGAAAAGATAAGTAGTGGTAAAATAACAACAAAATCAAATTTGACATGCACAGTTATTGAAGAGAAAAAAATATATATACCTGTTATATGGTACTGAAAGGGAAGTACAGGTACAACCACAAACCAGCATTTTAGCCTGGCTTGTTTGGGAGTCTTTCCTTGAAGAGGTGATATTGAGGAGGAAATATGGTACTTGATGGAAAACTTCATGTAAACAAAGTACATAGTGGAAGTAAACAGAGTGTTTGAAATAGCCATTTGTCTGAAATGAGAATGTGAACTCTTCAGACAGAACTCAGAGCAAGTCTCTTACTTCATAAGATTTTGGGATGTTATTTTGCATGTGAGAAGAAGATTTTAGAGATTTGGGGAAGACAGGACAGTCTTTTAAGTATGGCTAAATTTAAAAGATTGTAGTGACTTCCTGGGAAGATAAGTGTTAGCACAGGAAGACTGGTCTAAAGAACTGAAATGTCTTAGATGTAGATGCAGAGACTGTAGACATTATATCCAGTGCTCAGATTTGGCATCTGTTTTGCAGATTTAATTCAAAGAACTACATGATATTGGATGGGAGAGATGTTTTGTTTTAATGCTAAATAAATAAGTGTTGCCGGGTGTGGTGGTGCACGCCTTTAATCCCAGCACTCGGGAGGCAGAGGTAGGAGGATTGCTGTGAGTTCGAGGCCACCCTGAGACTCCATAGTGACTTCCAAGTCAGCCTGGGCTAGAGTGCGACCCTACCTCAAAAAAAAAAAAAAAAAAAAAAGTATTGATGAAAATAAGTGGAATCATGAAGCTATCTTACGCTTGGAAAGTTGGAGATGTGTGTTGAACTTCTACCTGGAACTGTCAGGGAGAATTTCATACCTGAGGTGAGATGGTTTAAAACAGGGGAATCCAGCTGGAGAGATGGCTTAGCAGTTAAGCGCTTGCCTGTGAAGTCTAAGGATACCGGTTCCAGGGTCGATTCCTCAGGACCCACGTTAGCCAGATGCATAAGGGGGGCACACACGTCTGGACTTCGTTCGCAGTGGCTGAAGACCCTGGCACGGCCATTCTCTATCTGCCTCTTTCTCTCTGTGTCTGTTGTTCTCAGATAAACAAACAAACAAACAAACAGAAATAGGGGAGTCAAGATTGTATGTATTACTATCAATTGCTTCTTAAGTTTCTATGCTTGAGTCATTCATCCAGTACTTGTTAAACCAGTCTTTCTTCCAGAAATCCTAACCTACGACAGAGAAGGCACTTTGACTAATTTTCATATAGTTTCATATTAAGTTCTTCACTCGTGCTTTCATTAAATATGTATTGAAATGCTATTTTTAAATGTGAGATTTAAAGAGATCTATTGGCAGCGAGAATAGAGACAAAAGGCTAAATATAGAGGCCTAGAGTACTCGGAAATTTAGTGGTCCTAAACCAGGGAGTACAACACTCTTCAAAGGAGAAGGCAATGTTTGGGATGGAAAACCAGTGAAGCATTGAAACTATTTTCAGAAGTAGTGGTTAATTGTGTCAAGTGCTTACTGACCAGAGGCAGTATGTATTTTTTAAAAATTTTTATTTATTTATTTATTTGTTTATGAGAGAGAGAGGTAAGAGAATGTGGCTGTGAGCATGATAGGGTCTCTTGCTATTGCAATCAAACTCTAGACACATACAGAACTTTGTATATCTGGCCCTATATGGGTACTGGGGAATTGAACCCAGACGAAAAGGCTTTGAAAACAGCACCTTTAACTGCTGAGCAATCACAAAGCCAGAGTCAATTGGATATTTCTAATTAAAATCTGGTTATGATGAGCTAAGGAATTAACAGGAGACAAGACTGTAGGGCCCACTGTACAAATCTTTTTTTTTTTTTTTTGAAAAGAATTATAAGAAACAAAATTAAATCAGATTTGAACAGCAACTGTGGAAAGTTGTGAGGACAAATTTATTTTTCTTAAATGGACATGTTTGAGTATTGATCATAGTTTTTTGGTAGGGAAAAGTTAGTAATGCTGATGATAAATCTTGGAGGAGCAAATTATTTGTTTATCTGGGAAGGGATAAGAAAATAAAAGTTATATGTTACATTTAAGCAGATGAAAAGATGTTTTTGCAACATTATTCTAATTGAAATAAGGGATTTAAGTAAAGATAGAATAAAATGCACAGTAAAATGATAGTATAAGAAAAGAAATGTTTAGCTGGGTAAATGTGTGAATAAAGAGAAGGTATGAGATAATCTTGGGAAGAGGAAAGCAACTTGGGGAAAACAGTATAAATGTGTGAGGAATGTTGGAAGCTCACATGATAGTTATTTATTTATATTTTTATTGCCGGGCATGGTGGCACACACTTTCTTTTGTTGTTGATGTTTATTTTTATTTATTTACTTATTTATTTGTTTGAGAGGGACAGACAGAGAGAGAAAGAGGCAGATAGGTAGAGAGAGAATGGGCACACCAGGGCCTCCAGCCACTGCAAATAAACTCCAGATGCATGCACCACCTTGTGCATCTGGCTTACCTGGGTCCTGGGGAATCGAGCCTTGAACCAGTATCTTTAGGCTTTATAGGCAAGCTCTTAACAGCTAAGGCATCTCTCCAGCCCAGTTTTTTTTAAATAAATATTTTATTTGTTTATTTGAGAGAGAGACAGAGAAAGGGGAGAGAGAGAAAGAAAGAGAGAATGAGTATGCCAGGGACAGTAGCCACAGCAAATGAATGACAGACACATGTGCCACTTTATGCACCTGGCTTATTGTGGGTACTAAGAAGTCAAACCTGGGACCCTCTGCTTTGCAGGCAAGCACCTTTACTGCTAAGCAATCTCTCCAGCCGTCACCTGATAGTTTTGCAATCTCTGATTGCATTTGTTTGTATGCACAGAGAAAGTAGTCCTTAACTAAATTGCTAACCAGGGGTATTGTGGTGCAAAGGACAGGAGGAAAGAAGCATAAAACCATGAGGCCTGCATGAGAGGAAGCAATCCCAGTATTCAGCAGGTTATAAAATGTGAACGGTTTAAGAATTAAGGATAAGGAAGGGGTAACTGACTATGTAAAAGTGTGTCAAATCTTTATCAGGAAAACTGAAAGGAAAACGTTATGTTCTTTTTGTTCCTATTGTAACAACATAAAGCATAAAAAGCTGTCCACTATATAATTAATATAAAATGGGATTATTTCACTTAGAAGTCATTGATAATGTCTAAAATTTAGTTATTGTTTAAGATACAAATAGAGAATTTGCTGGCTGAGTTAAGACTGAAAGAAAAGATTTCATGGCAATATGGTCAAGTTATTTAGGTGCCAGAGATAAGTTATTTTATCAGACCTCAAATCACCAGGAATTATGAAAGGAATAATTCTGAATTGTATGCTTATCCTTTCAATAAACAAGGAGTGAGTCTGTGCACTACTGAAATAAAGAAAATGGGGTGGTGGTATATAGTGGAACTTTTAAGTTTTTTCCCCCTTTCTCTTTGGAGGAAAGGTTTTTACCACTAGGATTGGCAAATGGAATTTAGCAGAAAAAAACAACCAAATAACAACAAAACCAGCCATTACACACAGTAGTTTCAGGGGAAGTAACAGCACATACAAATCCAAATAGATTTAGAACCCCCAACAAGAAGATGAGAGCCTCCTTCTGAACATGCCTTCTCTGATAACACCATGAGTCCTCCATGGTAGGGTGACCAGGGATGTAGAAAGGGTAAAAGAGGGGCCACATATGGACCATACAGGAACAAGAATAGAGGCTTTGATACATTGTTTTGGAGGGATAAACGTCTAATAATATTTGAAAAGACTGCAACATAGATTTCTGTCCTTAGGCTTTTTAGGAGAGATTTGACTATTTTGAGGGTGGGGTTCAGGATTGTCTAAAGTTATGCAAAGTGTGCCTTGCTGGATTTCCTGAAGTGTGCTGGGCTATGTGGGTTTTGAGTTTTGGCTTGTGCTTTCCTCTCTGTGTTTGGTCCTGTGAATGCAGTCCAGCTTCTTCTGACATTATGGAACTTCCCTTGGATCTATAAGCTTCAATAAATCCCTTCCTCCATAACTGTGCATGGTCTGGAAGTTTATCTCAGAGAACCTGAAGCTGTCTGCTATAATGGTCAATAATAAAACATTATGGGAAAGATTATCTTCTCATCTAAATTTATGAAACTTATTGTTCGCTTTTTGCTGTTGTTCAGTACAGCATTAATCACTATTGCAAAGTGAACACAATTTTTGTGCTGAGTAAACTGATAAGATTCTATTTCATAAATTCAGACTTAGAAGTTTAACATGTAATATTGATGATTAATGGCTGATTTATTCACACTTGTAACTATTCAATATTTAAAAATAAACTTTAGGGGCTGGAGTGATGGCTCAGAGGTTAAGGCACTTGCCTGGAAAGCCAAACGACCCAGGTTTAATTCTGCAATACCCCTGTAAGCCAGATGCACAAAGTGGCACATGTGTCTGGACTTCATTTGCAGTGACTGGAGGCTCTGGTGTGCCTATTCTCTCTTTCTTTCTCTCAAATAAATAAAATATTAAAATGAATAAGTAAAGAAATAAACTTTAGTTTCTGATTTTTATTGTGTACTTCTTACATAATTTAAAACATGTACAGTTTAAGATCTAGCCAATCTGTTCAACTTCTGGGATTTTGTGTGTGGGGATGCATCTATGTGTGTGTGGGTGCATGCATGCATGCATGTGCATGTAGAGACCAAAGGCAACCTTGATTGTTGTTCTTCTGGCACCATGTACCTTTTATTTTCTGGGAGAGAGTCTCTTACTAGCCTGAAATTTGCATAATTTAGCTAGAGAAACTGGCCAATGCACTGAGGGAGTCTCATGTCTCCACTTTCCCAGTGCTTGGATGACTAGTGCTTTCCATAACACTTGGCTTTTGCTCATGAACTCATGATAGTTTCTAGTATCTCAATGACCTAAATATGTTTTTTAATTTGTCAATTAAATTTATACAAGTACAAATCTGGATGGATTGTCCTAGTATATGAGTGCTTTTGATTATAATAGAAAAAAACTCATTTTATATTTTTAAATATTGATTTGCATATGGTGGTTATTTATATTAACCTTAATTGTTTCCATAGGACTTAATCTACAAACACAGATACCAATGTGAGGTTAAATATTGATTATGCAATCTTATTTGTTATTTTCCTCATGTAAAGGAAATGAGTCAGATTAAATAGTCTCTAATTTTCTACTACACATATTTTACATTGCTATACATCTTATTCCCTGCAATAGATTTTATCCAAGATTTTTGTATTTAACTATTAAGAATGGCTATCTTAATTGGACATTTTATCAATACTAAGGCAATTATAGATAATTAAGAACTTTATTGAGCTATAAAGAAACATGAAATTATGAAATTTTCATGAAATGGATGAAGGTGGAGGAGATCATACTAAGTGAGGTAACCTAGGCTCTGAAAATAATTTTTAAAAATGTAAAGGTTCTTTCTTACATTTGGATCTTAACTTTAAATTCCTGGCTTTATGCTAGTAAGGGAATGTGAGAAAGGGTATAGGCTATGAAACCAGATAGGTGACCAGAAGAAACTAAGAGATGTGGAGCAAGTGGAAAACATAGAGGTCATTTGTAACATAAAAACGGAAGAGAGAATAAGGAGGGCAGTTACCAGGGTTGGGGAGAAAAGAGAAAGAATGGAAACAAAAACACTGAATGAAAAAATACAATGATGACACCTAAAACAAAGAAATGCACATGTTTTTGTTCAGCTATAGAGCTTTTTGAAAATACAATGAAATCTAATGTTTAACTAAATTTAAAATGACACAAAGAGTAAATCTAAGAGAGTTTATAAAATAGTTTATAAAACTTTAGAAGTATAAGTGACTTATATTATACATTCTTCTCAGGGTTTAGGGAAAATTTTAAGGATATTTTTGCCTAAATTATGTTACTAACATTTCAAAAAACATGGTTTTATTACTTCTATATGTAATTCTAAGTATTCATGAATGAAGCATTTAATTAGAAAGCAATAGATATTTTATGAAATATTTTATTTTACTTCCATTTTAATATTATACAACCTATAGTTTGTTACCAAGCCTGAATAACCTTAATTGTATAATTTCATTGTTTCCGTTACTGGTTTGCCATAGACGACTGAAAAAAAGATTCAAAATTTAGCAAACATTACTGTATCCAGTCAAGCTAGTCAAATATTGCCTTTATCCTCTCCAGCACTTTGTGAATCTTCATTTACTTTGCCATATTTTAACACCGTAATTGTTTATAACTGTGTGTTAGATGATCTCTTTGTAATAATAGTAATTAGAAAAGTATGGGATTTTGAGAATAAAATATAACTTACTTCCATCATACACATTCTAAAATGGAATAGGGTTGGGAGAAGAAAACTATAAACAAGAAAAATAGTGTTGTGGATAATAGATATTTCATTCATTAGCTACATGACTATTTGTATTGGGCTTTCAGTATCCCAGATATATTTCACAGATCTAGCTGTGAATAGGATAGAGCAATGTTTTTCCTTTGCATTTTATGTTCAAATAGCATACAGGAAGGGGCAGGATGAATCTCAATGGAAAGTAAAACTTTATTTAGGTGAAAATAAAACTGAATTCTGATGATAAGTAACAGTAGTTCTGGGAGATTGGACAAAGAGAGAAGGCTCCTAGTAGGGAAAGGTGCATTCTGAGTATAGTTACAAGTTTGGAGAGTCATAGAATTCTGTGTGGCCAAATTAAATTAGACAAAAGTTTATAGGGTGAGATAAATGGTAAGCAGAGGCAGCAAGATCTGGGCTGGGAGACCAGTCACCAGGACAGGCTTCTGGAGTTCATTTGCAGAAGCAAAAGGTCCTGTCATACCCAAGTTTAAGTTGGTTTACTCATTCTCTCTTTCTTTCTTTCCTCTCAAGTACATAAATAAAAACTATTTTTACAAAGATCATGTGGGACTTTGTGAGGTAAGGTGTATAGTGGATTTTATCTTAAGTCATGACACTCTTCTGAAATATCGAAACAGGCATTTGCTCTGCTTTGCAATTTGAAAAGATCACTCTGTTCCAAGTAGAAGGGAAACAATTGCTGTATGCATGAATGTACTTCAGTTTGTTCATCTTCTTATGAGGATATTCATGATCCTTTAAAAAACGAATCTACACACACACACACTCAACAGTGCACTACACAAATTTTACACTTCATAGATGACCTGTTAGCTGATTGTGGAGACTCAAGTGAGAGAAGATATCACCTTGGGTGCAATTACATTAATTGACACTGAAGGTAGTGATATAATATGGAAGTACTGGAACTTGAAATGAGACAATATAGATTTTGGTGGGGAAGAGGGGATGTGATTTTATTGTGGATTGGATTGAAGGAGTAAAGTAATATTCAAGAATCATTTTCCCTTGCAAGCTATCATGTAAATGTTTGTCCCATTTATAGGTTGTGTAACAGTTGAAAAGAATGTTTGAGTGATAGAGGTAGGGACAAATACAGACCCTTATTGAATGGCAAGGCAGAGAGGCTGAATATGAAGATAAGTATGGTAATGTTAGCTTATGACAAAGAAAAGGCAATCTGTTAGGGAAAGCCTTAGGGCACATTCACATTTCAGACCAAGCAGAAAATGACACAACCAATGAAGCAGAATTTGAAGCATATATCTGTTTGTCTAAAGACAAATGAATAATCATTTTATAAGAACTAAGTTTATACAATGGCAAAGTGGTCAACTGAACTGAATGCAACTGAGAAATTCTGATAAAAAATGCATAGATTTGGTAAAAGAAGTCATTCATGAAATTTGCAAAAGGGTCTCAGTACAATTTCAGAAAGAGTTTAGCTGATGCTGGGTTGAAACTACATATTGCAGGCCAGTTCTCATTGCTGGTAGAAATCACCCAACCAAGAGCAGCTTGTGGGAAAAAGGAGTTATTTTGGCTTACAGACTCAAGGGGAAGCTCCACGATGGCAGGGGAAAACAATGGCATGAACAGAGGGTGAACATCACCCGCTAGCCGATATCAGGTGGACAACAGCAACAGTAGAGTGTGCCAAACACTGCCATGGTGAAACTGGCTATAAAACCCATAAGGCCAGCCCCAACAATAACACTGCCTCCTGAAGGTGTTAATTCCCAAATCTTCATCAGCTGGGAAGCCAGCATTCAGAACACCTTAGTTTATGGGGGACACCTGATTTAAACCACCACACTACATTTCTGACAGCCTCTTTCCTCTGTCTTTATTTAAAGCCTTTGACATGCTAAGAATATTTGACAATGTTCAAGACCTAACTTCATATACTTTTATCTAATTTTTTATATCTACTAACAACTTCTCCCATTATGTTAATTTGTTAATTGTCTTAATTACTTGTCTTAGATTCTATGCCTTTTCTAAATTTCCAAGATAGTTTGCTTCTAAAACGAACTTCTCTGAGTGCCATGGTTCTAATGTCTTCTGTATATGACTCATATGTACACTAATAGCCTCCTTAAAGAAAATAGACTCCTTTCATTTTGAGAAAAGAAAGACATTGGATATTAAATTTAGGTTTTTGTTTCTAAGTACTCTATAGAACTTTCCTCCAAAATATTTATCTTTGGCTTAAACAAGATCTTAAGATCTCAGAACTTCAGTTTGGAAATACAACAAAATACATTTTTCTTTTGATACAATTTATGCCATATGCTCATAGCTGATCAGAATCTTTGGTCAGGTGTACTTGTTCCCAATTTATAATGTTTGGTGAATGAATCTGTATATAGGTTCATTACAGTTAAATAAGATTATATCCTATTTTATCTGGAGATAAGTATTTGATAAAAATCTCAAAAATAACAAGGTAATATGTTTCTTATGGTAGAAAAACATGTGAAACACTTTTATAGGATAAACAATATGACACTATCTGTTTTTAGCCACAGTCAAAATAAAATTTGGAGGTAATTTCAGCCAGAATTACTTTTCACAAAGATAATAATGTTGATAATTCTTTAAATTTATCTTTATTTTAGACAGATAAATAGAGAATGAGTGTGACAGCACCTCTAGCCACTGAAAATGAACTCCAGATGCATGGACCACCTTGTGCATCTCGCTTATGTGGGACCTGGAGAATCAAACCTGGGTCCTTAGGCTTTGCAGGTATTGTATGCCAAGTAGATACTCTATGATTGAGCTACATCCCAGCCCAAGTATGTGAATTTGTTACTAATCTAACTTCATATAATATAAAGCATGTTTGTGTGAATCTAAAATACCTTCATTAGTTTCAAAGCCTACTTCTCATTTCTAACATTAATGATCAAGACTCCAGTTATTTGTCCAGGTTTAAATGTATACCTTTGTCATACTTGTCAAGACCTATGTGCATGTTTTGGTTTATCAAGGTAGGGTCTCACTCTAGCTCAGGCTGACCTAGAATTCACTACGTAGTCTCAGAGAGGCCTTGAAATCATAGGGATCCTCCTTCCTCTTCCTCCTGAGTGCTGGGATTAAAGGTGTGTGCCACCATACCTTGACCTACTTCTCATTCTTCTCTCCTATCCCTGCTTTGCTATGGAAAATTTACTTCAAAAATATATCATCAAATTAGATCCCTAAAGATTCTCTCTTTTTTTTTCTCTCTCTCCCTCTCTCTTTCTGTCTCTCTCTTCTTTAATCCTTCCTGAATCCGCTTCCTGAATTCTTTATTTGAATCCAGGTTTTTGTTAAGGCTATTAATCCCCTCATTGCTTCATTTTTATCAAACTCTGTGTACTTCAAGTTGTAGAGATGATATCATCAATGAGTGTTAACTCTCCTTGCTACTTCTGTGCCCTCAGTTTCCTCATCTAAGTTTTAAACATTTTCAAATTCAGGCTTATGATTATTAGTGTCTCACCTTTTGGGCACTGCACTCTTACATATACCCCAGTCTAGATTTTTCTTCCTGTCATTTCTCTGGATTTATGGCTACTAATGTCACCAATGATCTCTCAGCCATTTGGAATTCACTTTACTTGACATCTTTTCAGAAGCAGGTAAAATCCTATCTTCTGGGCCTATCAGTCAGGACTATTTCTTAGGTACTATTTCCAATGACTCTCCCTAAGAACTGACAGCCAAATTAATAATTAAAAAAAAACCAGAAACCGCTCAGTTATGTAGTTTCATAAAGTGTGCAGTGCTAGTATGGGACCAAACAAATATGAAGCCAGCATTATCCATTTCTAAGCACAGGGTCTTAGCTACCACAAATAATAGTCCCCCTGATTGTAGGTGACCCCAACTCAGTATTACCTAGAGACAGACCTTGAGTAGCCTAGAAGTAGTGCAATTGTTTTAGAAACTGGTGAATGACAATTGTTAAATACTTAATCAAATACTGTTGAGCAGTATTTGAAAAAATAAACCTCCCTGGCATCTAACATAGGACCAACCTTGACCCTCACGTGAGACTCTTACTTTTTTGCTAACATTATGACCAAACTCGTAGAATGCTTGTTTTTGTAAAAGGAATAAGATAAACAAATGAGTATAGCAGTCCAAAATAATTCAATTGTTTTCTTAAGTTCCTGTGTAAGGTCTCTCCTCTGTAATCAATCAATGCTGCCACCCTCTTTATCCAGCTGGATCCCACAGACCTCAAAATACTGCCAATAGCATTTTCACATTATATAGGTACCTATATAAATTATGAAATTTACTTTCTGTAACTCTCCCATTGAAAATTACTATAAAAAGTTGGCCTCCACCCTGAGACTACATAGTTAATTTCAGGTCAGCCTGGACCAGAGTGAGACCCTACCTCGAAAAACCAAAAAAAAAAAAAAAAAAAAAGTTGGCCTCTATAAGGGATTGCTAGTTACACAGTCAGCTTTAAAATGTAAATGTAGAAATCATTGCCTTCACTGACCTAAAATAACACTACCAATATGGTCTGCCTTTTTAATTTCCAAATGTTATAACTATGTTTCTTTTTTGTCACAGAAAATATTAATTAAGCCAATTAGAACAAGATATTCGACCCTATGCTGAGTGGAAACTTGCTTATTGCCCTTGTGAATACAGCTTTCTAACATACCACCAGGGAGCAAATTCAACTTTGTGATAATTTGGATTATTAGGAATTTAAAAATAAAAGCTCAGCTAGAATTGCACTTTTAATACAAACAGTACTCTATTAGGTTGTCGGCTCCCTGAAGAGAGTTACTCTTTCTTTACTGGAAGTACTTTTCCATTTATACAACAGGTGTTCAGAAAAAGAATTTCAGATAATGACAACAATGGTGCCATGAAGGGAAAGGTTAATATACACATATATCTATAGAAAATGAGATGAGAGGAGTGTGCATCGAGACTGAGAAGCCTGGATTTCTGTGATGCTTTTGAATGAAGTATATTTCATTATTTACTTTCTTATTTAGCCTTAAAAGGAGTCCCAAAAGAAGCCAGGTACATAGACATTTTTATGAGGAAGATAAGACTTCATTCATATTGTACCTTGTCTTTTTCTTTTAAAATTTTTAATATTACTGTTATAGAATTTTAGTTATGTAGAAAGGTATAGTGATGAAGACACTAAGTAATGATAGAAAATTTAGCTTTATTTCACTGTCACTTTTTTATATAAATACACAGAAAAACACAACTTATTTTAAAATGGAAATTTACGTTTCCTACTTTTAATTCTGTATCAAAAGTGAGTTTATCACAAGTATACTATGGCTCATGTAACTTGACACCCATTTACAAATCCTTTTCTGCAACATAATTCTTTTAATATTTGAATCCTTGAGTCTATTAATAACAAAGATAAATTCATCTTAAACCTACTTATATGCATTCCTTGGTTGGGTGTTTTTCTTTTTCCTTAACCATTAGGTAATACTTAATGCATAACATATATCAAATACATTATTATTTTTTGATCACCTGATTTTTAAATTTTCTCTAATATTAAAAATGATGAGCCAGGCATGGTGGCACATGTCTTTATTCCCAGCACTAGGGAGGCAGAAGTAGGAGAATCACTGGGTGTTCAAGGCCACCCTGAGACTACATAGTGAATTCCAGGTCAGCCTGAGCTAGAATGAGACTCTACCTTGGAAAACAAAACAAACCAAAAAAAGAAATTATGAGAGCTGGAGATATGGTTTAGCAGTTAAGGCACTTTTTTGTGAAGCCTAATAACTCATGTTCAACTCTCCAGGTCCCACATAAGCCTGACACACAGTGATATAACTGCACAATGGGGCACATCTTTCCGAAGTTCAACTTCAGTGGCTGGAGGTCCTAGAGCACCAACTCTCTCTCTCTCTCTCTCTCTCTCTCTCTTGCATAAAAACGTCCAGTCTGTTGGATTTGCCTCAAAAGAGAATGGTGACAAAATACGATGTGGCAAAAAAAAAAAGGAAAATTACATACATCCTGGTAATATTTAAGGGAGAGTAAAAACCAGTTTGCAGGAGATTGAAATACCGTGCAATTACAAATGCATTTCCTTAAAAATTTTTGTGGCTCCTCACATATGCCCTGTGAGGTAGAGATAGCATTATTACTGCTGTTCACATGAAAGACAAATAAGGCCCAGAGCTTTTGGAATGAGATGTTCCAGGTCATGCTGATGGTATATTACAAACAACTTATGTCTGCTGATTCCAAAAGAGGGTGTTATTTTGTTATTTGTATAAACCACAGCTGTCACTTATCATTTACATTTGAGAGAATAATTGGAAATATTACTAATGTATATAGAGAAATGGAACTCTGATTTTACAAGCTCTTCCATCATTAAAACCAAATAGCAAAATACATGTACTCTTCCAGGGGATATTTTTGGAGTGAATAGCTAACTTTAAGAAAACAGGTAACCTGCAAAATATGATCACGGGCACTGCTGGGTTACTTTTCCTCTTGCCACCGGCAGCAGCATGGCAGGGGGCTATGAGTCTTGATGAAACTGTCTTATTAAATTATAAGGCTAATTAGTGCTAGTTTCTTACTATGGTAAGTATAGACTGTAATTGGCTAGTGATAGCTGTGACTACTATGTCTTTCACTGATAATTGTACATTGCTTTTTTTTTGGTTTTTCGATGTAGGGTCTCACTTTAGCTCAGGCTGACCTGGAATTCACTATGTCTTCTCATGATGGCCTCGAAGTCATGGTGATACTCCTACTTCTGCCTCCTGAGTGGTGGGATTAAAAGCATGTGCCACCATGCCTGGTTTATATTGCACTTTTATGTGAATGATAAAACTTATTATAATCCTCAAATCATTCAGCAAAATTCACTCAATGGGAGCATAGAGACCTTATTCAAGAGACTGCTGCAAGCCCTAAGTTCTTCATCCAATAAGATATTTGTTTGAGTAATTTGAGAAAACACTTATATGACATTTATTAGGCAAAAACAAATAGGCCATTCTTTCACCCATGAATATTTGGACTTACAAATTTTATGATTTCCTAAAAAAATGAGGCATTAAATGATAAGTCTAAATTTCTGGTAAAGAAATGCCATAAGCTTTAGCATTCTTGGTTTCTGGAGAGATGTTAGTAGTTCAAGTTTTCCATAAATAATGAATGTTAACAAAAAGGTGAGAAATTCTTTTATATTGGCACAGTATTTTAAAATACATGTTCTTGATGTACTTAATAGCAGGTAGAATGTTTTTCAGTGTGTTTGTCAGCATTACTCTGTTGGCTTTCTGGCCCTCTATAGTTCACATCTTCTAAGACTATCGACTACCATGAGAAAGTTTTATTTCCAGTCATTTTTATTTTCTTTTCATGTAAACAAATACTATTATTAACATAGGGGATTTATTTTTCAAACATGAAGGGTTTGACCTCTGTTCCAGTTATTTTTTCATTGTTTGGACAGAATAACTATCCAGAATTAGTCTAAGAAAGGAAAGAGTTCATGTTTGGCTTTCAATTTGGAGGGGAAGTACATCATGGTGGGGAAATCATATCTGGAAATGGACAGCAGTTGTCACATGGCCACATGAGCAAGGAAGAAATACAGAAAGAAGGTAAGTGTGGCTGGCTGTCACATCCCAAGGCTCCCATTCCCAGTGACATACTTTCTTCAGAAAATTCCCATTGCTAAGGGTTCCACAAACTTCCAAAATTGTACCAGCAACTGAAATTAAATATTCACACAGAGGAGTCTATTGATGACCTTTTATATTCAAACCCCCACAATCTCAAATTCTTTTCAAGTCTGGTATTCAAAGTTATGGCTCGGCTGCATATGAATCTTGAAGATGACTCTTGGATTAATTTTGGCTCTGTTGCAAACCATTCCATGCTTTTGTGCCAAGCTCATCAAGGACCTTAGCAGGTAATTTTAATTTTATGCCCAGAATCCCTTCAGATACATGGGGAATTATATCAACTTGTACAGAATCATAGCACTTCATCTTTTTTTTCGTGGGTCTCAAGCCAGATAGAGCTGAGATAGGTTATCTAAGTGTGCGCGCGCACACACACACACACACACACACACACGACCATCACATAAAATTCAAATTTCATGTAAAATATGTCTCTCTTCTTTTAGGCAGACACAGAAATTAAGGACCATCAAGACAAACAATGCCATTCTCCTCTGTGTTTTTTTTCACATGGGATGTTTTGAATGTAAAATGTCCTTCATAGCCTGAAGTGTTTGTGATTAAGCATCATACTTAGTCCCAGATGGTGGAGCCTTGCAGGAGGAGGTGTTTCACTTGGGGTGTGTTTTGGGATTGTATTGTACAGCCATGCTTTCCAGTGTCTGCTATCTGACTCAGCTTATTCTCTCTACTCTTTTCCTGTTTTTATGTGATGATGTGAGCCAAGACTCCACTGCTTGTGCTATGCTTGCCTCACAATAATAAAACTTTCCTTCAAAACTACAAGACAGAAGTAAACCCTTTATTTGCATAACCTTTTTCTGGTTGGGGATGTTGATCCAGCTATAGAGAATTAACTGCTACATTCCAGTTGATCAGTTCTAACTAGATAAGGTCCACCTGCATTCCCAGTTAACTCTACTCCTTCTTCAGCAGCTGATATATGAAGTCTTTTACTGAAATGAATACAGCTCCTTCATTACCTCCATAGCTGATATACTCCAATCTGATTTTCATGTGTAATATAAGAATTTGCAGGGATCAGTCATACCACAGATGAAAGAGCCTAGCAAAAACTGTGATAGACCCCAGAGTTTATTATCATGGTCTTAATTCCTGTATGTGAGAGTTATTATTTTCTAAATAAAAGTAACTTGTTGAAACAAAAACATTTAAAAATCAAAATGTGTTGAGGCTATCAACTATGAAATATAACATAAAGGTTGTATCAATGAAAACAGTGAAGCCAGAAAAAATAAAATAAATAAAGGAAACCAAAGGCTCTCTGCTGTCACCTTCTCTATGGCATCAGACCAATTCTATTTCTTCACCAGACTCCATTGGCTATTGTTGTAGACAGTTTTAGGTTCGCTGAGATGAGCTTCCAAACCAGGCACAGTTATGGAGGATGGAATATTTATTGAAGTTTACAGATCCAGGGGAAGTTCCATAGTGGCAGAAGAAGCTGGCCCTGCTTTTACATGTCCAAGGAGAGAGAGAGAGAGAGAGAGAGAGACCATGAGACATAAACCAAAAACCACACAGAATACTTCAGGAACTCCAGGAGAACTCAGACACTTTGAATATCTTTAGCCTAGAATCTCAAACCCACCACCACAACTTAACTAAGGCTGGACCCAAAGATTCACCTCCTCCAGCCAGGTGGCTGCAGATGCAAATTACAAACTAAGAAAACACTGAATGTATTGGGGGCCATCTATTCAAGCTACCACATTCTGCCCCTGACCCCCAATAGGTTGAAAGCCATCACATATTGTAAATTGTATTTAGTTAAATTTTAAAGGTCCCCATAGTCTTTACCAACTTAAAATAGTTTTAAAGACCCATGTCTCTTGAGATTTAAGTTAGTCTTTTAGCTGTGAGTCCTGTAAGATCAAACAAATTATGTACATTTAACATATAAAGGCACAGAGTAAACATTTTTAATTGGTTTAAGGCATAGCAAGGAGAGACTAGTACAATGTAAACTCAACAACCATCAAGCAAACTCCAACTTTTGAAGTTTAACTCCAGTATAACCAGAGACTGACAGTCTTTAGATTTTTCATGTCTGCCCCTCCAGCTGGGCAGAGTAGTCAAGGAGTAGTTCCATACTAGGGCAACAGTATACTCCATGGTAGCACTTTTACAGTTCTAGTATATCCAAAACATCTTTAGGTCTCCATGTAAACCATGGTCCATCTTTTAATAGCTTTGTCAGACTATCAGGGCATCACACCCTGTCTCATGTCACATCTCAGCAGCAGCTCCTAGAACCCTATGCATTTTATGACCACTCCATGTATTTTCTATGTTTCCAAAACTAATACCAGATGTGTAGGACACAGTCATATTTTTTAATTTAGGGATAGAATAAATTGTAACTTTGAAAAGCAGGTTTCTTTTCTAGTCAACTTTTTCCAAAAGAGTTTGTATTTTTATCAAAGCTTTTTTTTTTTTTTTTGGATGCATTCTCTTCATTGTTTTAATATAAAGCAGTTGGGCCATCTTCCTTAAGATTGTTAATGTGTTTTATAATAGCAGCTTTAGCAATCTAAAACCAGTTTTAATACCTATAATAACTTAAATGTCTTAAATCACTCAGTCCATTATCTTTAGCCAAGTACATCAGTCCATTACAAATTTAACCATGATCAAACTCTCTGGGCTTGGGCAGCAGAAAGCAGCCAGCCCTTATGTCAGTATCCCAGTTCCAACAAAGTCTTTTGTAGTGCATTTTTCCCCTTAGAAATTTTATAAGCCAAGTTTTTAAGTTTAACTACCTTTGTATTAAACATCTTCAAATTTTTATCAGAATATTTCATTATTCTTCACTTACAGCTCCAGAAGACATCTTCAGTTACAAGCACCAAGTCCATGTCCATTCCTCCAAAACAAAAGTTCCAAAAGACCAAAATCTACATGGTCATGGTCAGGTTTATCTCAGTACTCTATTCATACCTCTCTGGTACCAATTTCTTTCTTTTTCTTTTCTTTCTTTTTTTTTTTTTTTTTTTTTTTTTTTTTTTTTTTGAGGTAGGGTTGCACTCTGGCTCAGGCTGACCTGGAATTAATTATGTAGTCTCAGGGTGGCCTCAAACTCACGATGATTCTCCTACCTCTATCTCCCAAGTGCTAGGATTAAAGATGTGCACCACTATGCCCAATTTCTTTTAAAAACAGCTTTATTATGTTCACTGTGATAAATATCCAAACAAGACAGTTATGGAAAAAAAAATTATTAAAACTTACAGATTCAAGAAAAGTTCCATAATGACTAAAAGCTGGTCATGCTTTTACAAGAGAATAAAAAGAAAGACACAATCCAAAAGCCACACAACACACTTCAAAAAGTCCAAGAAAAGCTCAGATACTTTGAATATCTTTAGATTAAAATCTCAAATCCACCACCGCACCTTAGGGACTAGACCTAAAGATCCAGTTCCTTCAGCCAGATGGCTATAGGTACAAATTACAAACTAATAAAACACTAAATATATTGGGGACCATCTATTCAAACTACCACAGCTATAAACACTAACTATTCTCACACAGGCTGTCTCACCATTGCAGTCTTCTTTGCAATCTCTTGAACCTTGTTCTTTGAGCTGTTGATGAGGTTCATGGCTCTCATTAGAGGCCACCACCTGCATTTTGATCTGGACCAGCATACTCTCTATCTCCCACAACTTGCTTGGCTTACATTCCTGTATCCAGCAACCACCTTATGGATAATTATATGGATGATGGACAACATACATTGCTCAGTGTCCTCCTCTGCTTCTTTGGATAGTTCCACCACAACCAGGGTCACATTTCCAGCCACTTTGGGAGAACAAGATCCACTGCTGTGACATACAAAAAAGACACAGCACTTACCACCCAAGTTCTGTGAACTTCCTTTAACATTTTTTTCCTTCAGAGCAGCTACAAGAAAGTGACTTATAGGCTAAGACTGGAAAAATCTTTAGTCATCTTTATTGAACATCATATAGCTTTGTATTTTTAAGAACTTCTGTATATATAGTGTAGAGAAATGGTTTTAAGAATATAGCATATAAAAAGTGACCTGAAAGGCTAGTTGAAATATGGTTTGTCACACCCTGTTCTCCATTTGTGGTACAGTATATCTGGAATATGCCATAACAATTTATACTTCTACCTCATGGAAGATTCAGGTCCACAGGATGCCCTTTGATGACCACAAGAAAAAGTAAAAGTTAATAGCACGATGTCTAGAATCAAGCTGCTTACATTCAAATTCATTTTTACTATTGAATAATTGGTTTAACTTCATTTAGTTAAAAAATGTTCTTATAGTTCTCTTATTGGTTAGACAAAGCTGATACTAGAATCTACCACTTAGAACTACTCCATGATGGTACCTGAAACACAGTAAGCACTCAACCAAAGCCATTAGCTACTGTAATCAGTTTTAGAAATCCATTTGACTCTGAACTCAATAGCCTACAAAAATTATCTTGTATTTAAAAATAGATTCATATGTCTATCATGACCCCTCATATCCCAAATAAGATAGATGACAACAGAAGTACTGTACTTTATTTTGACAAAATATTTTAAGACAATTTTTGATAAGTTAGAACATATTCAGGAGAGTAATGGGTTTACAGTCATAAGTCTTCATGAAAGTTAGTTGGAAACATTCCTGAAGAAGGTAGTCTATATTGGTAACGCCATTATTATGTTAGAATATCCAGAAACTTATCATAAAGACAGCAGATACTATATATGATGTTTTCCTTACCGTGGGCTATATATTATTTCAATGTGTACCTTTAAATTCATTATTGTTGATTGTGCTAAAGAAATGAGTGACTCTTGGGCTGGAGAGATGGCTTAGCAGTAAAGCGCTTGTCTGTGAAGCCTGAGGACCCTGGTTTGAGGCTCGATTCCCCAGGACCCACGTTAGCCAGATGCACAAGGGGGCGCACATGTCTGGAGTTTATTTGCGGAGGCTGGAGGCCCTGGTGTGCCCATTCTCTCTCTCTCTATCTGCCTCTTTATCTCTCTGTCTGTTGTTCTCAAATAAAAATAAAAATTAAGGAAAAAAGAAATGAGTGACTTTATTTATTATAACTGTAGACAAGCATGTCCTGTGTCTCATAAAATGCTGGTTAGGCAATATTCAATATTATCTGGTATTTGAAATAATGAATCACAGGTCCTTGGAGCTTGTCTCCACACTTGACCCATAGACTATGTTTCCAAAAGACAGACTGCATTTGTAGCCTAGACAATTATGATGAGATTAGATATGACAAAAATTTTTAAAAATTTATTCAGTAAATTTTGCCTACTTGTGCCCAGTAGAAGTAGAATCTTAATTATGTCAGTTAAGCTACTTAAATGGCAGTCTGGGACCATTGTACTAAGCTGTGACAAATTGGACTGTACATAATTTTCAATCATGCCTGATTCTACTATTGTTCTGTGAACATGGATGACATTATCTTAGAGCAACCATCTGGATCACCAGTATTCAAAGCTGTGTTTCACAAAGGCAACAAGAAGGCTGGCTTGTGAATATGCTTTTAAAATGGACAGTAAAGACAGAATCAAGAAATAACAATTATGAAGGTGATGTTCCTCAGAGAACAGTATCTCTCACCAAGCCTTAGCAGAAGTAAATTCTCCTTCCATGAAGCATCTATCTATGAAGACTTGGTCACAAAGTTCCTTTAGATTATTTTATGCTTATTCTGAGTCATGCTCTCAAGTTTCTCCATGTCTTCCAGATGAAGATTATTTGTTCAATAACCAAAATTTGGATGATATATTTTGTGGAGAGATACTAAACAATGGATTACAGTGAACAGAAAGATTTAGAAGGATCTTCTGCAAATGCACTGTTGATGAGAAACCACATGGAATTAAGTTGGCAAAACCTTTCTATGGATTAGGGAATTAAATATACTTTGATGGATGGATTAAACAGACTTTCATATCACTCAAAATATACGTTAGTGGTTTTTTGGTTTTTTTTTTTTTTGGTGTATAGAATACATGTGGTACAGAGAATTGAAGAGAACTTTGGATGCCATTCTCTACTGCTCATTTGTGTACTTACTTGATATGGGCTCTGTACCTCAACTTGTAATTCCTATTTTCAGTAAGTGAGTTCTAACAATTCTTCAGTCTCTTCTTGCCCCCCATTGATAGGGCTATAGATCAGTAGTATCTGAGTTCTGTCATGTTCAGGTATAACATTTTAAAATTTGAACTTGTAAATTTGGTTAATGAAAGGTAGCCAAAGAGACTGATTTCCTTGCCATGTGCTATGCAAAGATTTCTGAACCTGCAAATGAGAGCCAAATCTTACACAAATTTGCCAGCATGATGCAATTTAACTTCTGAGGTATTTTGGGAGGGACATTGTCATGTCATATCTAAGAACATACCTCTGGACACTAACATTACTGCATGGTGAATTCTGAAACTTCATCTACCTCATGCTGTAATTCTGAGAATTATTGTAATTCTGAGAATCAACTGTGACTTAGCAATGTCTTTGTTAACTTAAATACAAAAATAGGTGTCTGAATTTAAAATAGATATTCTCTGTACATTATAAGACCAGACACAGTAGGTAATAAATGAGAGTTACAAAAAATTTTTATAAATAAAGAATTGTTAAGTATTGACTATCTTATAGTAACTGTAGGAGTATATCATAGTTATAGAATGCTAAATATTCTACATATGTGACCATTGACCATTGCATATATTACCATCATCTTTCATAGACATCACTTTCTTTTGTTATTATTATTAACAACATATTTCAAATGGATACATCATGTGTTGGTAGCCTCTTTTCCCACATCCATGACCTCATACCATTGGGGCTACTTCTCAGTGGGGTTGCAGATATTCCCCATGGGGATGTGGTTTATGCATTGTGGGAGCAGTACACAGTTATTTTTTTTTTTGGTGGGGGGAAGGAATTCCTCTGGACATGATGTCTCAACATATGGCTCTTACAATCTTTCTGCCCCCTCTTCCACAAAATTTCCAGAGCTATGGTGGGTGAGATTTAAGTCTACTTCAGTGATGAGCTCTTAGGAGTTTCTGGATCTCTGTTTTGGTAGTTGTTGAGTATCCTCAGGGTCTGTCTCCTACACTATGGTGCTTATAATTAGGTTCAGCATGGAAGCAGCACTCTTGCTCTTCTCCTCAATACATCTGTGGATTCAGCTGTGGCTTGGCTGAACTGCAAGGGATAGTTTATCTCCTTGGGTCTTGGTACTCTCTGAAAAATAAGAACAAATAATTCTCCAATAGAGAATGATGTCACCATAGTTTAAATGGGATGAGCATTATTAATTTAGGGAGAATTTGATGTATGTAACCCTTCTTTCAGCCAAAGACTAGTGAAAACTTGACACTGGAGAACATAATCTTTGTCTCCATAGGATTCTGATCTGGTTCCCAATTCCAGATAAGGGTTCCTTTACAATGAGCAGATATCTTAGCCAGTCAGAAAGCCATTGATTACCCCCTGAGGTTGTGAGCCAGTATTGCACTGGCATGTACATCCTGTCAGTCTGTTTGTTTCTGAGTAGCTTAGATGTCTGGTTGCTCAGACTACTGTTGGCCACTTTCTGCCAGTAGCTCATTTAGCACTTTGCAGCACTAGACAGGGTAAATGTCTGGGGATTGGCTCTTTCTGAATTCCATCCAGGTCTCTCCATGCTCTGTGTCAGCAGCATATGGTATCTTCAGCAATAGGGTCTTAGCTTTTGTCTCAAGTAGGTGAAAGCTGTCTTGATTTAGTAATCTAGTAGGTCTTCCCAATCAACAGCTCAAGGTGGTTAGCAACCAGTCTCTGAGACAAGGAGTTACACATCACAGAAAAAAAAATATTTTAAGTGTAGGCTTCATTCCACACTCACCAGGGCCCTAATTTTTAGTTGTTTCCCCCATACTCCTTTTGAGAGTTATATCTTTTAGACTAAATCAAAGAATAAAGGTTTCTATGGTATCAGATTATTTTGGATTTAATTTTTGTGTCTCCCTCCTTTTCCCTTCACCAAAACCCTGCTATTCCTCTTGTCTGGGCCTCAAGTTGCCTATCAGGTATGTCAGCACCTCAATCTTGTCCAAGTGAGGAACCTCAGATAAGTGACACCATGTAGCTTTTTTTCTTTCTGTGTTTGTGTGAGTTCACCGAGTATAATCTCTTCCAAGTCTGTCCATTTTCTTACAAATTTCATTGTGTCATTTTTTTTTCTTACTGCTAAGTAGAATTCCATTGTGTAAATGTACCACAACTTCATTATCTATTCATCCAATGATAGGCATCTGGGTTGATTCCAATTCTTAGCTACAATGAATTGAGCAACTAGAAACATAGTTGAGCAAATATAACTGTATTGATGTATGGAGCATTTAAGATAAATGCCCAGTGAGTGAATAATTAGGTCTGTTAGTTAATCTATATTCATCCTTTTTGGAATCTCCAAATTGATTCCCATAGTGGTTGTACAAGTTTACATTCCCACCAACAGTGAATGAGGGCTGAATTTTCCCCACATCCTTGCCAACATTTGTCATTGTTATATTTTTTAATGATTTCCATCCTTATTCAGGTAAGGTGGAAACCCATGGTTGTTTTAATTTGCAATAAATGAACATTTTCTTAAGTGTGTGTTATCCATTCATAATTCTTACTTTGAGAAATCCCTATTCAGTTCTATGCTCCATTTCTGGAGTGGGTTCTTTGAATTTTTAAATGTTCAGTTTTTTGAATTCTTTGTAGATTCTAGATATTAGGTTTCTGTCAGTGGTACAGCTGGCAAAGATTTCTGCCATTTAGTAGATAATCTATTCCTCTGCTTATGGGATGTTTGTCTGTGCAATAGATTTAGCTTTCTGAGATCCCATTGGTTGAGTGATTGTTTAATTTTATGAACTACTGGGGATTTGTTAAGGAAGTCATTCCCACTCCTATATCATAAAGAATGCCTCCTATTTTTTCTTCCAGTAGGAGAAGAATTTCAGGTCTTATATTGAGGTTTCTAATATGTTTGGACTGGATTTTTTTGTATGGACAGTGGGTCTAATTTCATTTTTCTACATATGGTCATCAGTTTGTCCAACACCATTTGTTGAAGATGATGTCTTTTCTCCAGTCTACATTATTCGCACCTATGTCAAAAATCAAGTAGCTGTAGTTACTTGATATAAGTCCTTTTTTTATTTTCTCAATTTTTATTAATATTTTCCATGATTATATAAAATATCCCATGGTATTACCCTCCCCCTTTCTCCTTTGAAATTCCATTCTCCATCATATTCCCTCCCCATCTCAATCTTTCTACTTACATATATACAAAACCAACCTAATAAAAGCCCTCCTCCCTTTCTTTCTCTTCCCTTTCTATCTCCGTTTTAACTTAATGGCCTCTGCTACTGAGTTTTTTCCTTCTCTCACAGAAGCCCAATCCTCTGTAGCTAAGATCCACATATGAGGGAGAACATGTGGCGCTTGGCTTTCTGGGCCTGGGTTACCTTACTTAGTATAATTCTTTCCAGATCCATCCACTTTTCTGCAAATTTCATAACATCATTTTTCTTTACTGCTGAGTAAAACTCCATTGTATAAATGTGCCATATATTCATTATCCACTCATCAGTTGAGGGACATCTAGGCTGGTTCCATTTCCCAGCTATTATAAATTGAGAAGCAATAAACATGGTTGAGCACGTACTTCTAAGGAAATGAGATGTGTCCTTAGGATATATGCCTAGAAGTGCTATAGCTGGGTCATATGGTAGATCAATCTTTAGCTGTTTTAGGAACCTCCACACTGATTTCCACAATGGCTGGACCAGATTGCATTCCCACCAACAGTGTAGAAGGGTTCCGCTTTTTCCACATCCCTGCCAACATTTCTGATCATTTGTTTTCATGATGGTAGCCAATCTGACAGGAGTGAGATGGAATCTCAATGTAGTCTTAATCTGCATTTCCCTGATGTCTAGGGATGTAGAACATTTTTTTAGATGTGTATATGCCATTCATATTTCTTCCTTTGAGAATTCTCTATTTAGCTCCATTGCCCATTTTTTGATTGGTTTGTTTGATTCCTTACTATTTAACTTCTTGAGTTCTTTGTATATCCTAGATATTAATCCTCTATCAGATATATAGCTGGTGAAGATTTTTTCCCATTCTGTAGGTTGCCTCTTTGCTTTCTTCACCGTGTCCTTTGCAGTGCAAAATCTTTGTATTTTCATGAGGTCCCAGTGGTTAATCTGTGGTTTTATTGCCTGAGCAATTGGGGTTGTATTCAGAAAGTCTTTGCCAAGACCAATATGTTGAAGGGTTTCCCCTACTATTTCCTCTAGCAGTTTCAGAGTTTCAGGTCTGATGTTAAGGTCTTTAATCCATTTGGACTTAATTCTAGTGAATGGAGAAAGAGAAGAATCTATTTTCATCCCTCTACAGATATATATCCAGTTTTCCCAACACCATTTGCTGAAGAGGCTGTCTTTTCTCCAATGAGTGTTTTTGGCATTTTTATCAAATATCAGGTGGCTATAGCTACATGGGGTTACATTTGGGTCCTCTATTCTGTTCCATTGATCTACAAGTCTGCTTTTGTGCCAGTACCATGCTGTTTTTGTTACTATGGCTCTGTAGTATAGGTTAAAATCAGGTATAGTGATACCTCCAGCCTTATTTTTGTTGCTCAGTATTATTTTAGATATTCGAGGTTTTTTGTGATTCCAAATGAATTTTTGGATTGTTTTTTCTATTTCCATAAAGAATGCCTTTGGAATTTTGATGGGGATTGCATTAAATGTGTAGATTGCTTTTGGTAAGATTGCCATTTTCACAATATTGATTCTTCCAATCCAGGAACAAGGGATGTTTTTCCACTTCCTAGTGTCTTCTGCAATATCTTGCTTGAGTGTTTTAAAGTTCTCATTGTAGAGATTCCTTACTTCCTTGGTTAGGTTTGTTCCAAGGTACTTTATTTTTTTTTGATGCAATAGTGAATGGGAGTGATTCTCTGATCTCATCCTCTGTGCGTTTGTTGTTAGCATATATGAAGGCTACTGATTTCTGTGTATTTATTTTGTATCCTGCTACATGACTGTAGGTTTTTATCAGCTCTAACAATTTGCTAGTAGAGTCTTTAGGGTCCTTTATATATAGAATCATGTCATCTGCAAATAATGATAACTTGACCTCTTCCTTACCGATTTGTATCACTTTTATGCATGTCTCTTGCTTTATTGCTATGGCTAAGACTTCCAGAACTATATTAAATAAAAGTGGGGACAGTGGACACCCTTGTCTTGTTCCTGATTTTAGTGGAAAAGCTTCCAGTTTTTCCCCATTTAGTAATATGTTGGCTGTAGGCTTATCATAAATAGCCTTTATTATACTGAGATATGTTCCTTCTATTCCCAGTCTCTGTAGGACTTTTATCATGAAGGGATGTTGGATTTTGTCGAATGCTTTCTCTGCATCTAATGAGATGATCATGTGATTTTTTTTCCTTCAACCCACTTATATAATGTATAACATTTATAGATTTGTGTATGTTGAACCATCCCTGCATCTCTGGGATAAAGCCTACTTGGTCAGGGTGAATGATCTTTCTGATATATTCTTGTATTCTGTTTGCCAATATTTTGTTGAGAATTTTTGCATCTATGTTCTTGAGGGAGATTGGTCTGTAATTTTCTTTTTTTGTTCTATCTTTGCCTGGTTTTGGTATCAGAGTGATGCTAGCTTCGTAGGAGTTTGGTAGAATTCCATCTTTTTCTATTTCATAGGAAAGCTTAAGAAGCAATGGTGTTAGCTCTTCCCTGAAGGTCTGGTAAAATTCAGCAGTGAATCCATCTGGGCCTGGGCTTTTTTTAGTTGGGAGATTTTTGATAACTGTTAGGATCTCCATGCTTGTTATAGGTCTACTTAAGTGATTAATCTCATCTTGATTTAATTTAGGTAGGTCATATAAATCAAGGAAATCATCCATTTCTTTCAGATTTTCATACTTTGTGGAGTATATGTTTTTATAATATGTCCCTATGATTTTTTGAAATTCTCTGGCATCTGTCGTGATGTTACCTTTTTCATCTCTAATTTTATTAATTTGTGTCTCTTCTCTCTTTGTTTTGGTCAGATTTGCTAAGGGTTTATCAATCTTGTTTATCCTTTCAAAGAACCAGCTCTTTGTTTCATTAATTCTCTGGATTGCTTTTTTGGTTTCTATTTCATTAATTTCTGCCCTAATCTTTATTATTTCTAACCGTCTACTGATTTTTGGTTTGCCCTGTTCTTCTTTTTCCAAGGCTTTAAGGTGAAGCATTAGGTCATTTACTTGCGACCTTTCTAATTTCTTAATATAGGCACTTAAAGCTATAAATTTACCTCTTAGAACTGCCTTCATTGTGTCCCAGAGATTTTGGTATGTTGTGTTCTCATTATTGTTTGAGTCTATAAATTTTTTGATTTCCTTCTTGATTTCTTCATTGACCCATTCATCATTTAGTAATGTATTGTTTAGTTTCCATGATTTTGTGTATGCTCTATAGCCTTTCTTGCTATTGATTTGTAGTTTGATTCCATTGTGGTCAGATAGAATGCAAGGAATTATTTCAATTTTCCTGAATTTGTTAAGATTTGCTATGTGTCCTAATACATGGTCTATTTTAGAGAATGATCCATGTGCTGCTGAAAAGAATGTATATTATGCAGCATTTGGATGAAATGTCCTGTATATATCTGTTAGGTCCATTCCTTCTATGACCTCATTTAGTCCAGATGCCTCTCTGTTTATTTTTTCCTGGGATGACCTGTCAGTTGATGAGAGTGGGGCGTTAAAGTCACCCACTACTACTGTGTTTGGTGTTTTCTGTGACCTTTTTTCTTTTTCTTTTTTTTTTTTTTTTTTTTTTTTGGGTTTTCAAGGTAGGGTCTCACTCTAGCCTAGGCTGATCTGGAATTCACTATGGAGTCTCAGGGTGTCCTCAAACTCACGGTGATCCTCCTACCTCTGCCTCCTGAGTGCTGGGATTAAAGTCGTGCACCACCACGACCGGTGTGACCTTATTTCTAACAGTGTTTGTTTGATGAATTTGGGATCCCCCATGTTAGGTCCATATATGTTTAGGATTGTAATGTCCTCCTGTTGGAGTGTGCCCTTAATCAATATAAAGTGACCTTCCTTATCTTTCTTGACTAATCTTGGAGCGAAGTCTGCCTTGTCAGCTATTAGGATAGCAACCCCTGCTTGATTTCTGTGTCCATTTGCTTGAAACACCATTTTCCAACCTTTCACCCTAAGATAATGTCCATCCTTTGTAGAAAGGTGAGTTTCTTGGAAACAACAAATTGTAGGGTCCTGCTTTTTAACCCAGTCTGTAAACCTACGTCTTTTGGTTGGGGCATTGAGGCCATTGATATTAAGAGATATTATTGAAAGGTGTGTATTTATGCTTGCCATTTTTTTTTTTTTTTTTTTTTTTTTGTGGTTCCAGTTCCACCTTTGCTCTCTTATATTAACTAGTATTTGAGTATTGGCTTGTTGTTTTCCAGGTTCCTTATATGTGTGTTTTTCCTTCTCTTTGGCATGGAGGATTCTTTCAAGTATTTTCTGTAGAGCTGGTTTTGTCTTCAAATACTCCTTTAGCCTGCTTTTGTCATGGAATGTCCTTATTTCTCCGTCTATTTGAATGGATAGTTTTGCAGGAGAAAGTGCCTTGGTTGACAGTTGTTATCTTTCAGAATTTGGAATACATCACTCCAAGCCCTTCTGGCTTTGAAAGTTTGTGTTGAGTAATCTGCTGTGATCCTGATGGGCTTGCCTTTTTAGGTAACTTGATTTTTCTCTCCAACTGCTTTCAATATTTTTTCTTTGGATTGTGTGTTTGGTAGTTTGATTATAATATGGTGAGGAGAGGTTCTTTCCAGGTTTTTTCTGGCTGGTGTTCTAAAGGCTTCCTGTATCTGCATTGGCACCTCTTTCCCAATTTGGGGGAAGTTTTCTTCTATTATTTTGTTGAAGACGCCTACTATGCCTTTGGATTGAAATTCTTCTCCTTCTACTATACCCTGAATTCTTATATTTGATCTTTTCATAGTGTCCCGAATATCTTGCAATCCCATTCATACTTTTCTATTAGTTTTTTTTTTTTTTTTCTCTTTGTTGGATTGTATTAGATCTGCCAGCTGGTCTTCTAGCTTAGATATTCTGTCCTCTCCTTCATCCATTCTACTGGTGAGATTTTCTACAGAGTTTTTTATTTCATTAACTGTGTTCTTCATTGCTAGTAATTCTGACTGGTTTTTCTTCATTATTTCTGTTTCCTTATTTATGTCTTGTATTGATTTCTTTATTTCATTAAATTGGTGTCCTGTATCTTCTCTGATTCCTTTGATTTCGTCTTTGAGTTCATTGAACATATTTACAATCATTCTTTGGAAATCTTTCTCAGGCATTTCCTCTAACTCGTTTTCACGAGAGGTCATTTCTGATGCATTGATGCTTTTTGGTGGACTTATATTGCCTTGGATTTTGGTGTTTCTTGTGTTATAGTGTATACATTTTTGCATCTTGGATTAAGTTACTGCTTAGATTTTCCAGTTAGCTGGGTATTCTTTGCTGTATCAATTGTTCTGATGTTGTATATCTTCAATGTAGGAGATTAAGATGTTAGGTGTGGCTCTTACCACTCTCAGAGT
Organism: Dipus sagitta; assembly: GCA_036346955.1. Lineage (NCBI taxonomy): Eukaryota > Metazoa > Chordata > Mammalia > Rodentia > Dipodidae > Dipus > Dipus sagitta. Next base: position 195,196,049 of record CM070770.1, read on the forward strand.
ATCTAGACACGTGTTCCTAGGGGTTGAGTTTGCCTGCTATGGGAGTATTCAAATAGGTTGAGTGGAATAAAATACAGGTATATTCTAAAATTTAACTAAACCCTATACACATTCAGTCAAGAACAGCACCGAGCATTTATGCAAGATTAGGTATTATAAGAACCAGATCCTCTATCAACAAAGAGGTTAAGATTTCTGGTCTGTTGAGGGATCCAAGTCAGCTTGTGACCAAGTGAGACCCTTCCCTGGTTCAATCCCAGTTACCTTTTTGGATGCTTTTGGTCTCAGTCAAGTTGCTGGCTGGGACGTCGGGCTGCTGTTCTGCTTTCTGGAACTGGGTACTGGCTTTTCCTGTGGGGCAAACCAAGCCTGGCAACTGTGGCCCTGCAGATTGGCACCCCTGCTGCTGGATCCCTGCTGTTGCCGCTGGAGCTGCCACTGCTGGGACCACTACTGCTGGATCCGCCACTGGAGCTGCCGCTGCTGGATCTGCCCCCGCTGATCTGCTGGAGCTGCCGCTGGTGGATCTGCCCCCACTGATCACTGGAGCTGCTGCTGCTGGGTCCACCACCTCTGATCCACCGGCGCTGCCGCTGCGGGATCCGCCTCTGCCGCTGAAGCCGCTGGAGCCTCCGCTGCTGGATTCGCCGCCACTGAAGCCGCTGTGGCCGGTACCGGAGCAGCTGATGTTGCTTTTGGAGCTGGAGTCACGGCTTCCACCGCCGCTTCCGCTGCCAGAGCCCAAGCCGCCGCTGCCGGAGCCCGAGTTGCCACTGCCGGAGCCCAAGTCGCAGCTCCTGGAACCCGAGCTGCCGCTGCCTCTGCCAGAGCCTGAGTCGCTGCTGCCAGAGCCCAAGTCGCCGCTACGGGATCCTGCCGGAGCTACTTCGGCCTGCCCGTGTGGGCTCTGGATCTCTCCTACTTCTCCGCGGCTGTTTTAATGTCTTATACACCTCCCTTATTAGTAAAGGTGTGTATTTTGCTGGGTTTTCTTTGGCTTTTTCTCCCCTAGGCTGCTTAGGCGTGGTTCCTATGCCGCCATCTTGACCGGAAGTCTGATATAAGTTCTAAGTCTTCAACTCTGTTCCATTTCTCCATGTTTCTGTTCCTATGCCAGTACCACGCTGTTTTTGTTACCACGACTTTGTAATATAGCTTTAGATCAGATATGGTGATACCTCCAAAGGTTGTTTTTTTTTTTTTTTTTTTTTTTTTTTTTTAACTGAGGCTATGTTTAGATATTGAGGCCTGCTGCAATCCCATATGAATTTGGAGATCTTTTTTTTTTTTTTCTATCTGTGATAATGAAGCTGTTATTTTTATTGGTATGGCATTAAATCTGTATATTGCTTTTGGTAGAATTGCCATTTTCACAATATTAATTGTATGTATGCTGGAACATGGGAGGTCTTTCCATCTTCTCAAGCCCTCCTCTGTTTCTTCCTTGAGTGTTTATATGTGTTTATTATATATGTCTTTCACTTCCTTGGCTAGTTTTTTCCAAGATATTCAATTTTTTTGTTGATATTAAAAATGGGACAGTGTTGCTGAATTCTTTCTCTGTATATTTGAATTTGACATATGCAGGACCATAGGGTAAAGCAGACCTAAGCTGACACAAAGGCACCAGGATATGGAGGGGTCGCAGCAACTTGAACCACCATCTTGGGGACTGGACTGACAGGGGAGCTCCTCCCCCATATTCAGGGGTTGCAGTAAGCCTGGATCCCCAGACAAAATGTTGGACCCTGAGATCAGCAGGAAGTAAGGCCACTTCCTCTCCAAACATGGGATACTTGGACATTCAGATAAGACTTAGGCTTTGCCCATAACCCTGTGGCCTTTGGCCAGTCGCCTAGGAAACTCCTGATATGGTATCAGCCAGAACCTATGTACAGCCCCTACTCTTGCCATTGCCTACTTGCTGGAATGAATGTCCCCATATGCTAATTAGTCTTCAGCAAGCAACCTTGTACATCCAATCCCCTTAGGACCCTCTTCCCACCCTCAACTTCTTATAAATGCATTTCCTTGACAATAAACCGAGACCTGTTCACCAAAACTGGCTCCCAGGAGTGATTCTTTCTCCCGTTATGCATGCACAAAGATTTTCCCCAAGGTTGCCTGGGAGACCTTCTGGGACCTGCAGCTAGCCCCGGAGGACCCAAGAACCCACAGCTGGTGCCTGAACAGTGACACTCTGAGATGAGCCAAGGCAAATGTGCACTCTCCCAGATGGACGATTGTCATCTGGGGGACATCAGGCATTTGCCTCCAAGTTTATGACGGCTCGCAGATTTCTTTTCCCTCATTTATTTTTGGTCTGTGCCATAGTGAGGGATCAGACATGAAGAACTGGCAACTGACATCTCTTGGCCAAGGCCACACTACAGTGTTGACTGAAGGCCAGCCATCCTGTGCCTGGACCCTGACAGTCCATTGGGTGCTGGCAAAACCCTCTATCTATTTCTCTTCAGCACACACACACACACACACACACACACACACACACACAGAAAAAGAAAAACAACAACAACAACAACAACATAACGCATTGACCTCCTAAAAGCCTGTTGGGCAGGCAGGCCGCCTGTCTTTTAAACTTGTGGACAGGCTTACATCCAGATTATTGGGGAACCCCCTGTGTGCTAATCAGCCCTTGGGAACATTGCCCTCTGGTCTTGATGTTTCCACTCTTTCTATATCATGGGTAATATTCCTTCATGCCAAAAGAATTCACAGATTCATGGACTAAGAGTTCTCCTGAAAGTGAGGGGAATTAAGCTCTCCCAGAGAGTGGCTACATCCTTTTGGAAAGAAGTCCTCCATGTCACCCCCTGGATGATTTCTGGGATCTATTTGACCCTGATACATGGACCACATAGCTTATCTAGCCAGGATATGGAAGGTTCAGGAAGGAAATCCCCCTCTATTTTCTCCCAATTGTAGCAGCTGTTAGCCAATGTCTTAGCCCCCCTAAAACCACCTCCACTCAAAAACCATATGATGACTCCAATGAGAGGAGTCCTAAGGACTAACCAGTGGTGGACCTCAGTTCTCTTGAAAAACCAGTAGAAGAAATTAGAGAAAAAAGACTCCAAACTCCCCTATACCCACTCCTCTTTATCCACCCTTGCAACCATACCTGCCTCACAATCTAGGCTGCCCCTCTTCAGGCTGCCCCCATCTGGATTCCTGTAACACAGGCCAAAATAATCCTAACATGATAAATTCCCCTGACCAGGAGCCTCTCCATCCACTCCCCTATTTACAATCACACAACAACTATGTGAGGCCTGAGAAAACAATAAAAAGATATTCAATCAGGAAGTAGTAGCCTTTCCTGTTAATGTTCAACCAACTCAGGCTCAGCCCCTAGATTAGTATCCTTATCAAGCTGGTTATCTTAAAGAACTCAGACAGGCCTTGAGGGAGGATAGGACCCATGCACCATGGACTAAGTCTGTCCTCCTGAGCCTACGGGGCTTCATTAATGCTCCCTAAGACTGGCATGTTATCTGCCGATCTTCACTGTCTAGTCTCCTGTTCCTTCAATGGGAAGCCCTCTATAGAGACAAATGCCTCCAACAAATAAAAAGAAACCCAAATCAAGAGAACATCCCCTGGGGATTTGCTGAAAACCCTCTTTCACCCCTGCTGATAAAAGTCTGGGCCCCCCATTTGTGCAACACATAAGGTCTCAAAGCCCCTTACCTGGCCCCCTCACTGAAGGAAATGCATTAGCAGACAAGATACCCTCCTATGGAGAACCAATTGACATGTTCATGGCCACTCTTAAGGAAGCAAAAATTTTCAGCCACATAAATCTTAAGGGATTACAATCACGATTACCTCTGATTCCAAAAATCAACTCCAACGTCATATACTAAAAACATGCCAGTCCTGTGCCTCACTAATAACAACACCTGTCCTTCAGATGATGGGAAATAGGCCCCAAGGCCTCAAGGCCAGTGCCCTTTGGCAGATTGATGTCACTTATATTCCCCAATTCGCTCATCAGAAATATGTCTTTGTGAGAGTGGATAATTATTTCCATTATATATGGGCCACAGCACAAACAAGAGAGAACTCAAAAAAAAAAAAAAAAACAACTTATACATCATATGCTCTCTACCTTTGCCATCATGGGTGTCCCCCATCAAATAAAAACTGATAATGGCCCAGCTTTTGTCAGCTCCTCATTCAAAACTTTTTGTGTACAATTGACGATTACCCATCGTACAGGAATCCCACATAAGTCACAAGGTCAAGATATAGTAGAAAGAACACATCAAACCTTATAAGCCCAACTTAAAAAACAAGAGCCCAATACCTATCTGCAAGAGACCAGACATGATGAAATGGCAACTAATGTCTTTTGGCCAAGGACACACTTCAGTATTTTTTTTTTTTTTTTTTTTTTTTTTTTTTTTTTTTTTTTTTTTTTTTTTTGGTTTTTTGAGGTAGGGTCTCACTCTAGCCCAGGCTGACCTGGAATTCACTACGGAGTCTCAGGGTGGCCTCGAACTCACGGCAATCCTCCTACCTCTGCCTCCCAAGTGCTGGGATTAAAGGCGTGCGCCACCACGCCCGGCACACTTCAGTATTGACTGAAGGCCAACCATCCTGTGCGTAGACCCCCCAGCCTGTTTGGTGTTCTCTTCAACACAAAAATATGGTAACACCACCTCCAGCTCAGAATAATGTTTTTGATGTGTTGTTGAGTTCAGTTTGTGAGGATTTTCTTCAGGATCTGTGAACCTAAATTCATCACGGATATAGTCCTATAGTTTTCTTGTTGCAACTCAGTCTGGTTCTGGTATTAGGGTAATGCTAGCTTCATAAAAGGAGTTGGGGAGGATTCTCTGTCTCCAATTATGCAAAAGAGTTTGAGAAAAACTTGGTTTCAATTCTTCCATGAAGGTTTGGTAGAATTTGGATGAGAAGCCATTCAGTCCTGGGCTTTTCTTTTTGGGGAAGTTTTTGATTACCTTTTCAACCTCCATGGATGTGATCAGTTTGTTTAGGAGATAAATCTGCTCTGAATTTAGTTTTTGTAGGTGGAATTTGACTAGGAATTCATCCATTTCTTCCAGATTATCCAGTTTTGTGTAGTAGAGGTTGTGGAAATATGACCTGAGGATTCTTCCAATTTCATTGATGTCTATTGTAACCTTTCTTTTTTCATTTCTGATTTTGGTAATTTGAGACTTCTCTCTTTTTTGGTTGATCATATTGGCCAAGGGTTTATCAATTTTGTTTATTTTTTTTAAGAACCAAATCTTCATTTCATTGATTTTTTTAAAAAAATTGTTATCTTAGTTTCCAATTCATTCTGCTCTGATCTTGATTATTTTTTTCTGTCTAGAACCCTTAGGGTTGGATTCTTCTTGTTTTTCATATGCTTGTAGGTAGAAAGTTAGGTTATTAATTTGAAATCTCTCTGTCTTTGTAATGAAGGCATTTGGCATTATCACTTTTTCCCTTAGTATTGCCTTCATTGTGTCCCATAAGTTTTGGTAGGTTATGTTTTCATTATCATTCATTTCTAAGAATTTTACAATTTCTTGTTTGATTCCTTCCACAACCCATTCATTGTTGAAAGGTGTGTTGTTAGTTTCCAGGAGCTGGTGGATTTATTGATGTGTCTCTTGTTAATTTCTAGATTGGAAGCATTATGATCTGACATCATGCAGGAAGTTACTTTAATTTTTCTGAATTTATAGAGACACACTTTATGGCCAAATACATGGTATATTTTGAAGAAGGTCCCATGGGCTGCTGAGGAGGATGTATATTCTGGAGAGTTGGTGTGGAAAGGTCTGTTGTTGTCTGTTAGGTCTAGTTGATCTATGGTGTTGTTGAACTCTACTCCCTGTTAATTTTCTGCTTGAATGATATGTCTATTGATGATAGTGCAATATTGAAGTATCTGACTATGATGGTGTTGGTGTTTATTTCTATTTTGTTGACAAGTATGTTTTGTTTTATAACCTGAAGTGCACCTGTGTTACACATGTATAGATTTATAATTGTGATGTTCTCATGTTGGATCATTCCTTTAATGAAAAAGAATTGGCCTTCTTTCTCCTTTTTGATTACTTTTGGTTTGATGTCTATTTTATGAGATACTAATATAGAAACCCCTGATTATTTCTTATCTCTATTTGCTTGGAATATCATTTTCTACCCTTTCACCTTGAGGAGGTGTCTGTCTTTAGTGTTGAGGTGGGTTACTTGAAGAAAGAATATAAGAGGGTTCATTTTTTTAATCTGCCCTGATAATTGTGGCTTTTGAGGGTGAGTTATGACCAGTAATATTTAAGGTTGTAACTGTGAGGTTCGATTTATTCCCTACTATAATGACAGGTTTTATGGGGTTTGATGCTTTCTTGTGTTTTGGGCTTTTTTGAGCCTGTGTCTAGTTTTGGTTATTGTGATCTTGGTTGTTTGGCTCTTCTGTGTGGAGTATTATTCCCTGAAGTATTCCCTTTAGTTTGGCTTTGTGTTCATATTGTCACAGAATTGATGTTTTTCCATGGAAAGTTTTCCTTTCACCATCTATTACAAGAGATATTTTACAGTAGATTGATTTAGAACCCATTGTTTTTTAGATGTTGAAGTGTTCATTGATAAATCTGAGGTAATTCTGATGGGTTTGCCTTTGTCTGTAGTGAGTTGTTTCTCTCTTGCTGCTTTTCACACTCTTTCTTTGTTCTTTGCTTCATTGTTAAGTTTTAACTAAGATGTACCTTGGAGAGTTTCTTCTTTGTTCCTTTCTGTTTGGTATTCTTTGGGCTTCTTATATCTTGATGATCCTCTCTTTTGAGAGATTGGGATAATTTTCTTCAATAATTTTCTCAAATATGTTCTCTATGCCTCTGGCCTGGATTTCTACTCCTTATGGTATACCCATCATCTAGATGTTTGGTCATTTTAGGGTATCCCACAGTTCTATTGTATTCTGTTCACATGGTTTTTTTTTTATTTTTTATTTTATTTTATTTTATTTTTAAACTCAGCAAAGTTTTTGGCCTCCTGATCAATTTTTTGTGTTTTATCTTCCAGGTCAGAGGCTCTGTCTTCCACATTAATAACTCAGTTACTGAAAACTCTGTTCTACAGAGGTTTTTATGCGCTCTTTTTGATTTTTGTTTTCTGGTGTCTTATTTTGTATTGTGTCCATCTCTCCATCTCTTTTTTTGAGGTATGTTTTCTGTTTGAATTGTGATTTTTCTTGATACTTCTTGGAATTCATTCTTACTTTTGATCATGTCTTCATTAAGTTTAATCAATTGGTTATTGATCTTCCATTAGTAGACTTACCTTCACTTAATTTATATCTCTTTTGAGGGCTCAATCAACTTAAGCCTACTTTCAAAAGCTGACCACTCTAAGAGATAATTCTGCTCAATTTCATTGATATAATTATTGGTTTTTTGATGGTTTGCTTCCAGTTCAGCAATTATTTTGATCAGGATCTCATTGGTTGTTGTGTTTTCATTGTTGGATTGAATTTCTGTTGCTTTCTGTATGATTTCATTGGAGGCTTCCATTGTGCATCTAGACATTCTTGGTGGAGATCTCTTTTTTTTTTTTTTTTTTTTTTTTTTTACTTTCTTTGGCTTTGTTGCATTGTGATCTACCCATCTTGGAGAAATGTTTTACTCTATTGAGAAAGAAACATTATTTGTCCCTGTAGTATCTTCAGAGGTTGTTCTAGTTTAAATGTGAATCAGATTGGTGTACTGGTGTATGATAGGGTTATAACCACAGATGTGAAAACTGTGGAGATTACAGGAACATCAAAGGTACCTGGGAGTGGTAGCTTGAATAGATGGTTCCCATATACATTGAATATTTTATTATTTTGCAGTTTGCATCTGCAGCCACGTGGCTGGTGCCAGTGTCACTGGGCAAATCATAAGTTGTAGTGGTAAGTTTGAGATTCCAATCTAAAGATATGAAAAAAGTGCCTAGCTGGAGTTCCTGAAGTGTGTTGTGTGATGTGGCTTTTGGATTGGGGCTTCTCTTTCTTGCCTGGTCCTGTAGGAACAGGCCAGCTTCTTCTGCCATTATGGAACTTCCCATAGATCTGTAAGCTCCCTTAAATCCCTTCCTCCATAACTGTGCCTGGTCAGGAAGTTCATCTCAGTAAACCTGAAGCTGTCCGTTGGAGAAGGTGGTACTAGAATGTGTGGTGAAATGAACCTGAGCATGTGAATTTTGGTCCTTTGGAACCTTTGTTTGGAGGAACGAGCAAGGACTTGGTGCTTACAACTGAAGATTCCTTATGGAGTGGGAAGCCAAGTTTTATGGACTATTCTGATGAGAGTATGAGGATGCTAATTTTTATGCTTGGCTTCTGAGCTTTCTAAGGGGAAGAAAAGACTGCACAGTACGTTTTAGGAACCGGGCTACTTGCCTTAAGAGCTGGCTGTGTTTTTCTGTCAAGGCCATGACAATTTAATCAAGGTTAAATTGGTAATGGACTGCTGTGCTTAGGTAAAGATGCTGCACTGGGAGATTTAAGAATTTGAGTTGGAAAACCTTAGGCAAGTTAAAATTACAGCCACTGAGACAGGTCTTAGGTTACTGAAGCTGCTATTGTCAGCAAAGTAGCAATATTTATTTCTTCATTTATTTATTTTTATTAATTAGTTCTGTAATGAGTGAATACAGTCAATTTGGTACCATTATTAGGCTCATCCATGACCTACCCCCTCCCTTGGCCCCTCCTTGTTGAGGTATATGGGTCATCCGTTCTGGAGTTAGCCCACAGTTGTGGGTACGATAAATTTCTCAGCATATCATGACCCAACATGTGGCACTGACATTCTTTCCACCCCCTCTTCCACAAAATTTCCCTGAGCCACGTTGGGTTCATTTTTGGTCTGCTTCAGTGATGAGGTGTTTGGGGCCTCCGGGTCTCTGGCTCTCTGATTTGGTAGGAGTTGATTTTTCTCTGTGTTGATCTTCACCCTTGTGCTAGTACCCGGTTCACCAAGAAAACAGCATTCTTGCATGTTTCCCAAATTATTCTCAGTTTCAGCTGGGGCCCTTTTGAGGTGTGATGAGGTGGCTCTCTCCTTAGGATTTACATCTATCTGAAAAAGAGAAACAGATTCTCCAACGGAGAATAAGTTAGTACCAGACAAATGAGATAACCCTTATATTTTATAGAGAATTTGATAGGTGTAGGCCCTCTTGTAGCCCATGATTGGTGGTAGCTTGATAATAGAGAGCAGGCTTACATTTGGATGTGTTTCTGACTTGTTTCCCAGCTCCAGATATGGGTCCTGTACCACTGAGGGGATCAGTTAGCCCAATCAAGAGCAGCTGGTTTCCCAACATGGCTGTGCACCACTATTGCACTTGTGTGAGCATCAAGACAGGTTATTTGCTGCTAAGTAGGTTAGACTATGAGTTCCTTGGTCAGATACTGGCCATTTTCCCCCAGTCACCCATGTAGTACCTTCTGGTACTAGACGCGCTGACTGTCTGGGGACTGACTCTCTTCCAGCTTCCAGCCATACCATTCCATTTTACGTGTCAACCACATAATGTGTCTTCAGCAGTAGGGTATTACCACTAACATTTGGTGGGTCATCAAGTACTCTAGCAGAAATCTGTCTTTCTTTTAGGAAAGCTTGTAGGTCTCTCTTATCAAAATCTCATTGTGGATGATAGCCACATGCTGATACTGGGAGTTACAGGTCAGTGCCCACTAAGGAAAGGAAGAAAAAGATAACTAAGAGAGAGAGAGAGAGAGAAGCTGTAGAAGATTAAGGTCAGTCTTCATCATACCCTCAACAGTGTCTTGTGGCTCAGGTGTTCCCTCTAAGGGCCTGGTGAAGGTTCAGCCATTTGGTCTGCCTTTTAGGATGTAGAATTTTATGGTACCATTGCCGTTTGGGTCTAGACTTTTGTTTCCCACCCCTTCCCCACACTCCCCTCCCTCCCCACCCATTCTATTGTCCAGTCCATGAGATGCTTGCTGTGTATGTAGGGCATCTTGGGTAGATTCTGGTTAGGTGCTGTAGATGAATGAGGATATGTGGCGATTTTTTTTCTGTGATTAGGTAAGTTCACTAAGAATGATCTGTTCCAGGTTCAACCATTTTTCCTCAAATTTCATTGTGTCATGTTTTCTTACTGCTGTGTAGAATTCCATTGTGGAGATATACCACATCTTAATTATCCATTCTTCTAGTGTTGGACATCTGGGCTGATTCCACCTCTTAGCTATTATGAATTGAGCTGCTACAAACATGATTGAGCAAATCTCTCTGGCCTGTGGTTTGAAGTTTTAGGGTAGATGCCCAGTAAGGGAATAACTAGGTCTGTTGGTATGTCTACAGTCAGCTTTTTCAGAGGTCTCCATATTGCTTTCCAAAGTGGCTGTACCATCTTACATTCCCACTAACAGTGGATGAGTGTTCCTACTTCTCTACATCCTTGCCAGCATCTATTTTCATTTGACTTTTTGATGTTTGCTATCCTCATCCATCCTTTGATGTTTGTATCTCATAGTTACTTCAATTTGCATTTCCCTGATGATTAGGGGTAATGAACATTTTCTTAAGTGTGTGTTCGCCATTTGTATTTCTTCCTCTGTGAACTGCCTGTTCACCTCTTTGCCCCATTTTATGAGTGGGTTGTTTGACTTTTTACTGTTTATATTTTTTAGTTCTTTGTAGATTCCAGAGATTTTGCCTCTGTCAGTTGGATAAGCAGCAAATATTTTCTCCCATTCTGTGGGTAATCTATTGGCTTTGCTTATTGTACACTTCTCTGTAAAGAAACTCTTCAGCTTCATGTGATCCCATTGGTTGAGTGACTGTTGAAGATTGTGAGGCACTGGGGTTTTCTTCAGGAAGTCTTTTTCCATTCCTATATCATGAAAATTACTTCCTATATTTTCTTCCAGTAGTAGTCAAGTTTCTGATCTTATATTGAGGTCTTTGAGCCATTTGGACTTGAGTGTAGTGCATTGTAAAATGTGTGGATCAAGTTTCAATTTCCTGTATATGGTTATCCAGTTTGTCCAGCACCATTTGTTGAAGATGCTGTCTTTCTTCCAGCCTATATTGTTAGGGCCTTTGTAGAATATCAAGTAGGTATAGTTGCTTGACACAAAATCCAGGTCCTCAAGTATATTCCATTGGTCTATACACCTGTTTTTATGCCAGTACCATGCTGTTTTTATTACTATGACTTTCTAATATAGCTTTAGACCAGGTATGGTCATGCCTCCAGAGGTATTTCTATTGCTGAGGATAGGTTAGGATATGCGAGGCCTTCTGCCTTTCCATATGAAACTTGAGACCATTTTTTCTATCTCTGCGAAGAACACTGTTGGGAATTTAATTGGAATTGCATTAAATCTGTATATATCCTTTGGTAGGATTGTCATCTTCACAATGTTAATTCTGCCTGTCCAGGAGCATGGGAGGTCTTTGCATTTTCTCAAGTCCTCCTCAATTTCTTTTTTGAGTATATTTATGTTTTCATTGTATAGATCTTTCACTTCCTTGGTTAATGTTATACCAAAGTATTTTGTTATTGTTGTTGTTGCTAATGAAAATGGGACCATGTCCCTTATTTCTTCCTCTGTATCTTTGTCATTTGCATATAGAAAGGCTACTGATTTTTGTGCATTGATTTTGTATCCTGCTACTTTGCTATAGGAGTTAATGGGGTGGAGTCTTTCAGGTCTTTTACATATACAATCATGTCATCAGCAAATAGAGCTAGCTTAACTTATTCCTTTCCAAATTGTATCCCTTTTATTTCCTTCTCCTGTCTTATTGCTTGAGCTAGGACTTCCAATACTATCTTGAAGAGCAGAGGTGAGAGTGGACAACCCTGTCTTGTTGTTGATCTCAATGGGAATTCCTCCAGTCTCTCTCCATTAAGTAGTATTTGGGCCTTAGGAGCTTTGCATATTGCCTTTATTATGTTAAGATATGAACCAACCATGCCAATTCTCTACATGTTTTGATCATGAAGTGATGTTGTATTTTGTCAAAGGCCTTTTGTGCATATACCAAAATGATCATTTGTGTGTGTGTGTGTGTGTGTGTGTGTGTGTGTGTGTGTTTAACCTTGTTTATGTGGTGTATTACATTGACAGGTTTCCATGTGTTGAAACACCCCTGTGTTCCTGGGTTTAATCCCACTTGGTCCAGGTTCATAATGCTTTTGATGTGTTGCTGGATTTGGTTTGTGAGGATTTTGTTCAGGATTATTGCATCTAAGGTCATCAGGGAATAGGCCGGTAGTTTTCTTTTCTTGTGTCATCACTGCCTGGTTTTGGGATTAGGGTGATACTAGCTTCATAAAAGGACTTGGGTAGCTTTCCCTGTTCTCCAGTTGTGTGGCACAGTTTGAGGAAGATTGGTTGGAGTTCTTCCATGAAGGTTTGATAGAATTCAGCTGAGAAGCCATCTGGATCTGGACTCTTCTTTTTGGGGAGGTTTTTTATTACTTTTTCAATCTCAATGAGACTGATAGGTTCATTTAGGAGATTAACCTGCTATGGGTTTAGCTTTGATAGATGATATGTGTCCAGGAATTTGTCCATCTCCTCCACATTATCCAGTTTTATTGAGTACAGTTTTTTGAAATAAGTCCTTATGATTCTCCCAATTTCACTTATGTCGGTTATGATCTCTCCTTTTTCATTTTGAATTTTGTTAAGTTGAAGCATCTCTTTTTTTTTTTTTTTTTTTTTTTTTTTTTTTTTTTTTTTGCGTGATCAAATTGGCCAGGCATTTGTCAATCTTGTTTATTTTTTCAAAGAACCAGATCTTTGTTTTGTCAATTGTCTTAATTGTTTCCTTAGTTTTCAATTCATTAATTTATGCTCTGATTTTAATTATTTCTTTCCTTCTGGAGCTGTTTGGGTTGGATTTTTCTTCCTTTTCCAGTGCCTTTAGATGGATGGTTATGTTATTGATCTGGGATCTCTCTGTCTTTTTTATGAAGGCATTAAGTGCTAAGAGTTTTCCCCTGAGAATTGCCTTCACTGGGTCCCATAAGTTTTGGTACGATGGGTTCTCATTGTCATTCAATTCTAGAAATTTTGCAATTTCATTTTTTATTTCACCCACTATCCATTTATTGTTCAAAAGTGTGCTGTTCAGTTTCCAGGTGCCATTTGGATTCTTGGTGGGTCTTTTGTTATTAATTTCTACCAATATAGCATTCTGTTCGGATATCATGCATTGAAGTATCTCAATCGTCCTAAATAAAAGGAGGCAGTCTTTGTGACCCAGTATATGATTTATTTTAGAGAATGTTCCATGGGCTGCTGAAAATAATTTCTAGTCTGTGGATTTGGGGTGGAATATTGTGCACATGTCCATCAGGTCTAAGTAATCTATGGTTTCGTTGAGCTCTCTTACTTCCCTGTTGTGTTTCTGTTTGGATAATCTGTCTAGTACTGATAAAGGTGTATTGAAGTCCCCAACTATGATAGTATTGGAGTTTATTTCTGTTTTATTGTCAAGTAGGTTTTGGTTTATGAACTGTGGTGTCCCTGTGTTTGGTGCATACAGATTTATGATTGTAATATCCTCTTGATGGATCGTTCCCTTGATAAGTAGGAAGTGGCCTTCTTTGTCTTTTTTGATTATTTTTGGTTTGAAGTCTATTTTACCTGATATTAATATAGCTACACCTGCTTGTTTCTTATTCGCATTTGCTTGGGATATTGTTTTCCACCCTTCAACCCTGAGGAGGTGTCTGTCTTTATTGGTAAGGTGGGTTTCTTGAAGACAACAGATTGAAGGTTCTAATTTTTTGATCCATCCTGTTAGTTTGTGTCTCTTGATGGGTGAATTAAGACCATTAATATTTAGGGTAATGACTGTGAGGTTTGATTTGATCCTTGCCATATTGTAATGGTAGATGTGGGTTGGTGTTTTCATGGACTTTGAAGTTTTTTGTGCCTCTGATTTTGGTTATTGTCATCTGCTTCTTGTAGGTATTTGAGTTTGATTATTTGTTTCTTCTCTGTGGAGAATTTCCTGAAATACTCTCTGTAGGTTTGGTTTTGTGTTCATATAATTGTAAAGCTGAGTTTTGTCATGGAAAGTTTTTCTTTCACCATCTATTATGAGGGATACTTTTGCTGGCTAGAGTAGTTTGGGTTGGAAGCCATAGGTTCTTAGACTGTGCAGTGTTTCATTCTAGGCCTTTCTAGCTTTCAGAGTTTCCATTGAGAAGTCTGGAGTAATTCTGATGGGGTTACCTTTAAAAGTGCTGTGCTGTTTTTCCCTAGCTTCTTTTAGGATTTTCTCTTTGGTGTCAATGTTTAGAATGTTAATGACAATACATGTTGCAGAGTTCTTCTTTTGGTCCAGTCTGTTTGGAGTTCTGTTGATTTCCTGTACCCTTTTCTTTTAAGAGACTGGGAAGTTTTCTTCAATTATTTTGTTTAATAAGTTCTCCTTGGCTTTGGTCTGAAATTCTTCTCCTTCTGGTATTCCAATGATCCTGATATTAGGACGTTTAAGTGTATTCCACAATTCCTTCATGTTCTGTTCACAGAAACTTTTGAACTTACTGAAATTTTTGAACTCTCAAACTGTTTCTTCCATCTTGTGTTCCAGATCAGAGTTTCTATCCTCTACAGGGCTGACTCTATTCTTGATAGCTTCTAGAGAGTTTTGGACTTGTTCACTTAGGTTTGCATTTTCCACTACTTTTCTGTGTATAATTTCCATCCCTCTGTCAAGCTCCCTTTTCACATAATTTTCTGATTTTCTTGATGCTTCTTGGAATTCATCCTTGCATTTGTTTATGTCTTCATTTAGCATCACTAGCTGATTTTTGAGGTCCTCTTTTTTTTTCACTCTCCCTCATATCTCTTAACTGTCTTTGAACTCCTTCCATTTTCTTATCTATTAGGTCTAATCTATTGATGGCAGCATCCACACGATTATCCGTACTTTGTTGCTTTTCTGCAAGTTCTACCAGTAGCTTGGTCAGGGTTGCATTGCTCATAGCTTCATTGTGGTGTTCTGATCCTAATGATTCTTCTATGTTTTGATTAGAGATGTTCATTGTATGACTGGGTGATCTAACTGGATTCTCTTGCATTTGATTTTTCATGTTATTTCTTTTGCTCTGTTGTCTGCCCATGACAGTGTATGGGCATGTAAGTGGGTGGATCAGCTTGGGCTGAAGCACAATGGGAATCTGAAGCAGCCTGAGGCAGTTGCCAAGCAGCCTGGTCTTTGGCTCTCACTTGCCAAAGCCACCTGAGCTCCTGCCTGGCCAGTGCACCAAAGTTGCCTGAGCTCTCATGCGGTAATGTGCCAATACTTCCTGCACTTGCTCTAAGAGGGACACTGAGGCACCAAGCACTGAAGCAGCCCAAACCCTGGTGTGACAGAACACTGGGACCTGGAAGCAGTCTGTGCTCCCCCACAACAAGACAATGGAGGTTGGCCGATATGGCATACAGGGAGGGGATGACACCTGGGCTAGCAAAAGTGACAGACACAGTCTGAGCTCACGTGGGAATTTGCAATGGGCCTGGGGTCTTGCGTGAATGTGTGGGAGCCAGAGCAGTAAGTGAGCGAGTGGGTGGAGCAGGCTAAGCTTCCAAAAGGAGGGATCAATGTGGTGGTGCTGTTTGGTGGGCAAATTGATCAAAGGGCCTGAGCTTCAATGGGCCAGCAGGCATAGCTTGGCCAAGGTCACCTGTGGGCAGGGGTAGCAGGGCAATCGCCCCTGTGCAGTGAGGCAAGTGGAACTATGTTGGCCTGGGACCCTTTTCTTACAGTAAGTGCAGGAATTTCCTGAAGCTGGGACTTGGGTATGGTGGCTGCTTGGGGGGAGAGGTGAGCTACCTGCACACAAGGGAATCAGAGAGTCCCTGGTTTTTCCCCTCTGTGCCCTCCCACTGGCAATCTATTGGAGATTTCTCTCCCCTAAGAGACCCAGTAAACCCTTAATGTCTTGCCTTTCTTTCCCGGGGATGTGCGGTGCAGTTAGGCAGTCTCCATCTTGGCTGGAAGTCATTGAAAGTAGTAATCTTAAGGATAATGGCCCAACTGCTTTACATTAAAACAATAGAAAAGATCCCTGAGGAAAAACTGTTAGAAATGCAATATATTTTGAAAAGAGTTGACTGGAGAAGAAACCTGTTTTTCAAGGTTATGATTTATTTTGTCCTTGAATTAAGAATAAGGCTGTGTCCTGCACACTGGCATTAGTTTTGGAAGCATGAAAAATACATGGAGTAATCATGAAATCCATATGGTTCTTGGAGCTGCTGCTGAGATGTCGCATGATTCCGGCCATGGTGCTCTGCTAGGCTGGCAAAGGTATTGGAAGATAGAGTGTGGTTTGCATGGAGACCTAAAGATGTTTTGGATATACCAGGACTGTGCAAGGCTGCCATGGAGTGCGCAGTTGACCTGGGATGGAAGTGTTAACTGGCTACTCTGCTCAGCTGGAGGGATGGAATTTGAAACCCTAGAAACTGTCAGACTTTGGTTATATTGAACTTGAACTGCAGACATTTGATGTTTGTTTAATGGTGGTTGAGTTTGCATTGTTCTTGTCTCTCTTTGATATGCATTATAGCAGTTGAAAATGTTTACTCTATGCCTTTATATATTGAACGTATTAACTTGTTTGATTTTACAGGACTCACAGCTAAGAGAAAATCTTAACTCTCAGAGGAGACTTGGGACTTTGGAACTATATTAAGGTGGTCAAGACTGTGAAGATACTTGAAATTGAACTGGATTGAATTTACAATGTCTGATGGTTGTGAATCTATTAGGGGCCAGGGATGGAAGGTGGTAGTTTTAATAGATGGCCCCCAGTATAATTAGTGTTTTATTAGTTTGTAATTTGCATCTAAAGCCACCTGGCTTGTGGCAGTGTCACTGGGCAGATCTTAAGGTGTGGTGGTGGGCTCGAGATTCCAATCTAAAGATATGCAAAAAGTGCCTACCTGGAGTTCCTGAAATGTGCTGTATGGTGTGGATTTTGACTTGGGGCTTCTCTTTCTTGCCTGGTTCTGTAGGAGCAGGCCAACTTCTTCTGCCATTATGGAACTTCCCCTGGATCTGCAAGCTTCAACAAATATCCCTTACTCCATAACTCTGTCTGGTCTGGAAGTTTATCTCAGCAAACCTGAAGCTGTCTGCTACACTGGAGAACTGTGAGGTGGGGAACTGAGAGCTCCGGCTTACTTCCTCTACTTGCATGTACTCTTCAGGTGATCAGGGGTTATGAAATCAGGAGCCAGAATGCTAGAGAACCAGGAACAAGAGGTCATCTCCTACAGTGGCCCAATAACCCTATACCTTGGGGGAATAAGGATTTGGGTACCTAGGGACCAAGAAGGATAACAGAGCAAAAGGCCTGCTTCCATAGCCCACACATAGGTACCAGGCCTCCCCAAAGTAGCAGCAGGCATACCATGATGAGGGAACTGGGAGGAGCTGGGGAACAGGGTGAACTGGTCTACTCATTCCATGTGCATACCCTCTCGGGGAGGGTATCTGGCAATTGGGGGCCAGGGGCACTTCAGTCAGGAAGGTGGAGCAAGGGGCAGCCTTCCACAGTGAGCTCTTGGGATCTAGTCATCCCTAAGCCAGCTACAGGGGAACCTTGATATTCCTTTCTTAATGGCATTTATGAGTTTGGCTGCTTTCCATCAGTTTTATGAAGGAAAAAATTAACCTGATGCTAGAGTTAAATAAACCACAAAATGTTCTACAAATTTGGAGGTTTAGGAAAATTATAAGATACCCTATTAATCAACACTCTGTTACAAAAAAAAAAAAAAATGTGAACAAACCTGGGCTGCTTCACATGAATCTGGATTAAGGTTTTCCTTGCTGTAGTGATAGGAAGACTGAAGACAATGAAGAGAAGAAAGATGCTAAAAATGGGATTTATACTTTCAGGTCTTTGGGTAATATGAATGCACTATGTAACAGCCTCATGTGTTTGTAATTAAACCTCCTATTTATTCTCCATCTTACTGAGACTTTGGGACATGGAACTTTAATGGAGGGTGTATGTTCCTGGTGGTGTACCTTGTGGTTCAGTAGTCTAGCCCTATTGGATGTGCAGGAGCATCTTGCTCTTGCTGCTTCTCTCTGCTGCAGATACATGAAGCTGTTAGCCCTCTGCCAAACATTTCTCTACCATGAATAAGCTCTACTTAGAAACTGTACATCAGAAATTAATCATTTTTTCCCATTAGCTATTTCTGGTTGAGTATTCTATCCCAGCAGAGAGAAGAAAGGTGCTAATGAAAATTGACTACCATGAAGTGGGGTTAGACTTCTGGTCAAGACGGTATCTGCCTAACCTCGCCTCACCTTACAGGGAATGAAAGGCAAGACCCGTAAGGTTAGGGGTTTGCTGACACTAGTAGGCTTCCAGTGGGAGAGCATGGAGGACCAAAACAGGGTTCCTATGCTCTTGGGTATCCCACCAGTCCCCCAATCCCCTCAAGCAGCCATCCTAGCCACAGTCTCAGCACAAAGTCCCTCTTGCACTAACTGCAGGCCAAGTAGACCCAAGCTAGCAGGCTAGGTCCTCCATTCTAGATTTACCCACCATCATGAAGAGCTCCACATATGTGATCACCATGCCAGTGGCCATTCCCACCTAGCATTGCTGAACCCTGGAAAGTGATTGCCAGCCCACTCATGTCCATGCCCTCCCACCCCCGAATAGGGATCCAGGCCAGCAGGTCAGCATCCCTGACATAGCCTTTTGGAGCCCTCCATGCCTGATTGCTGACCCATTGCCATTGCTCCTGTCCTACAATGAAACAGGGACCCAGGCCAGCAGGCCATTGTCCCTGCCATAGCCTTTCTGAGCTCCATGCACACAATCACCATCCTAGTCACTGCTGCCCCTCCCTCCCAAACAGGGACCCAGGCAAGTGTCTCCACCCTGGCCTTTGGGAACTCCATAAAAGATACCCATCCCATCACTGCCATCCCACACCCCAGGCTAGCAGTCTGGCCACCCACATGCTAGGCTTTAAGAGCTATTGTGATGGGCAGACCATAGTGAAAAGGGAATAGCATGAAAAGTCAGATGCAAGCAAATCCATCAAGAATGAACAGTCCCACAATGGATGTTTCTAATCAAAACATAGAAGAGACAACAGGACCCCAAAATTAAGAGACAAGCTATGCAACCCTGGCCAAGCAAATAGCAGAACTTGCAGAAACTCAACAAAAGATTAACAATTGTATGAACAGTGTGCTAACTAGATTAGGCCTAATAGAACAAGGAAGGTTCCAAAGACAGTTAAATTATTTAAAGGATAGTGAAAAAAGGAGGACCTCAATAACCAGCTGGCTATGCTCAATGAAGACTTTAAAAATTGCAAGGTTGAACTCAAAGAAGCATTAAGAAAATCAGAAAATGACAGGAAAAGGGAACTTGACAGAGAGTTAGAAACCAAATTAAACAAGCCCAAAACTCTATAGAAGCTATCGAGAAGGCACAAAAAATAAAAAGGCCAAGAAAACACAAAACCACATAAACCATCACAGTAGGGCAGGTATTAAATCAAACCTCACAGTCATTACCTTATATATTAATGACCTTAATTAGCCATAGAGAGACATAAGCTAACAGGGTGGATCAGAAAATTTGTCCCCTCAATCTGCTATCTTCAAGAAACCCACCTCACCACTATAGACAGACACTTCCTCAGGATGAAAGGGTGGAAAATGATATTCCAAACAAACAGAAAGAAGAAGCAAGCAGGTGTAGCTATACTTATATCAGATAAAATAGACTTCAAATAGGCATGGTGGTACACCCCTTTAATCCCAGCACTCAGGAGACAGAGGTAGGGGTATTGCCATGAGTTTGAGACCCTGAGACAACATAGTGAATTCTAGGTCAGCCTGAGCTAGAATGAGACCCTACCTAAAAAGAAAAAAATAGGCTTCAAACAAAAAGTAATCAAAAAAGACAAAAAAGGCCACTTCTTACTTATGAAGGGAATAATCCAACACGATTAACCTTTACGATTGATAGTACAAAACCTACTTGACAATAAAACAGAAATAACCACCAACACCATCATAGTTGGGGACTTCACTACTCCACTATCAGCAATAGAGAGATCCTCCAAACAGAAAATTATCGGAAGTAAGAGAGCTGAACAACACCACAGATCAATTAGACCTAACACACATCTACAGAACATTCACAGAGATATAAAAAATGATCTCAAAATACATATGGAATGGAAGAAGGCCTCAGATATCAAAGCATAGCAAAAGAAATACCTCCAGAGGCATCACCATACCTGATCTAAAGCTAGAATACAAAGTCATAGTAATAAAAATAACATGATATTGGCATAAAAACAGGATTATACACCAATGGAACAGAATTGAGGACATGGGCTTTGGGTGAAGTTACTAGAGCTACTTGATATTTGACAAAGACCCTAACAATATAGATTGGTAAAAAGACAGAATTTTCAACCAATGGTGCTTGACAAACTGGATAACCATGTGCAGGAAAAGAAACTTGATACACAAATTTCACCAGTCACAAAAATCTAGTCCAAATGAATCAAAGACCTCAATATAAGACCAGAAACTCTGCTACCTACTGGAAGAAAAAATAGGAGGAACTTTCCATGATATAGGGGTGGGAAAAGACTTCCTGATCAAAGCCCCAGTAGCACAGGAAATTAAATAACCACTCAACCATTGGCATCTCAGGAAGCTGAAAAGCTTTTTCACAGACAAACATACAATAAGTAGAGCCAATAGTTTACCCACAGAATGGGAGAAAAATTTTGCCAGAAACACATTGTACAGAGGCCTAATTTCTAGAATCTACAAAAAACTCAAAAACCTAAACAATAAAAAGTCAAACAACCCAATCACAAAATAGGGCAGAGAAGTGAGAAGGGAATTCTCAGAGGAAGAAAGGCAAATGGCAAACACAGACTTAAGAATATGTCACCATCTCTAATCAGCAGGAAAATTCAAATTAAAACAACTATGAGATTCCTCCTTACCCCAGTAAGGATAGCAAACATCAAAAAATCTAATGACAACAAATGCTAGTGAGGTTATGGAGAATTAGGAACCCTCATTCACTATTGGTGGGAATGCAAGCTGGTACAACCACTGTGGAAAGAAATATGGAGACTCCTAAAAGGGTAACTATAGAGTTACCAACAGACCCATTTATTCCCTTACTGGGAATTTACACTAAAAGTTCCAAACCTCAGCTCAGAGATATTTGCTCAACCATGTTTATAGCTGCTCTATTCATGATAGGTAAGAGCTGGAATCAACCCCGATGTCCATTACTACATGAATGGATAACTAAGATGTGGTGTATATACATGATGGAATTCTACACAGCAGTAAGGAAAAAGGACACAATGAAATTTGAAGAAAAATGGTCAGACTTGGAATAGATCATTCTTAATGAACTCACCCAATCACAGAAAGATAATTGTCACATGGTCTCATTCATCTATGGCTCCTAACCTAAATCTGCCCAAGATGCTGACATATGTAATAAATATCTCAAGGACTGGACAATAGGGATGGTGGGGCAGGAGGGGAGTGTAAGGGTGGTAAGGGGGCACAAAAAACTGGACCCAAATGGAAATGGTACCATAAAATCCTACATACTGAAAGACATACTAAAAAGTCAAAACTTTTTTAGGTGCTTAGAGAGAACACCTGAATCACAGGGGCCTGGAGAGAGTATGATAAAGACTATCCTCAATCTTATCCTGTTTCTCTCCCGTCCCCACTTTTTCTCTTCTCTCTTTCTCTTTTATAATACCTATATTTTTTCTTCCTTCTTTTCCCTTGGATCTCCCAGTAGCTCCCAGTACCAGCATGTGGGTAACATCCACAATGAACTGTTGATCAGAGAGACCCACAAGTTTTCCTGAAAGAAGACAGAATTCTGTCAGAGTACTTGATGACCCACCAAAGGTTAATGGTAAGACTCTACTGCTAAAGACACCATACGCTGTTGGGATGGAACATGGAGTGACCTGGCTGGAAACTGGAAAAGAGTCAATTCCCAGACAGTTGGCTTGTCTAGTGCCAGAAAGTGCTACCTGAGCAGCTGGGGGTAAATGACCAACATCTGCCTCAGCAACTTGTGGTCTAAGCTACTCAGCAGCAATCAACCTGATGTGATGCTCACACAAATGCAGTAGTGGTATACAGCCATGGTGGGTTACCAACAGCTCTTGATTTGGCTAATGGATCTGCTCAGTGGAACAGAACTCATACCTGGAATAGGGAAACAAATCAGAAGTATGTCCAAAAATGAGCCTGCTCTTCAATATCAAGCTTCCCCCAATAGTGGACTACAAGAGGGCCTACACTTATTAAGTTCTCTCTAAAATAATAAAGGGTATCCATGTATCTTGCACTGTCCTCACTCTCCACTGGAGAATTTGCTTCTCTTTCTCAGATGGATGCAGAACCTGAGGAGAGAATCAGCCCATGACACCTCACCAGGGCACCAGTTGAAGCCATAGAGTTAGTGGGGAAATGAGCAAGAACTGTTGTCTTAGTGCACCTAGTATCAGCACAAAGGTGAAGGAGATAGACTCAGAGAACACTCAATTCTTACCAAGTCAGATATCCAGAGATACAGAGACTCCCAAGATCTTATCATGGAAGTAGACCTAAAATGAACTCAACATGGCTCATGGAAATTCTTGGAAGAGGGGGGGCGAAAGATTGTTAGAGCCATAAGGTGGGTCTTTATGCAAGGAGACATTGCCCCTCCCCCATAACTGATGGCCACCCTCACAATGCAAGACCCATAATCCTCATGGGGGGATGACAGAGAGAAGGCTAATGATGGTACACTCATGGCTGTATACACATTATATAAATAACTAATAAAAAATAAAGATAAAAATATTAAAAACCAAAAAAAGTAAGTTGTGTTATTGCTGCAATCAATCTGGCTATGTGGTTTTTGGTCTTTTAGAACTTGTTTACAAGAGGAATCAGAAAAGATTTGGCACTTTTAATTAGAGAAGATTTGCAGAGCCATAAGCAAGGCTTGATTATGTGGACTTGAAAGGTTTTGCTTATAAAGACATTCAAGAGAGAGAAAAATGACTTTGTTAGATTTGGGCTACTGGTAGAAAGGCTATCTTCATTCTGGCTATATCCTGAGATTTTGAACAAAGTTGAATTTAAACATAATGTACTGATATGGAATAAAGTATAGCAAAGAAAGGTGTGAAAAATATCAAGTTGGCACAAAAAAATGTAAGCAAGGGCTGGAATGATGGCTTAGAGTTTAAGGTATTTGCCTATGAAGCCTAATGTCCCAAGTTTGATTGCCTAGAATCCATGTAAACCAGATGCACATGGTAGCACATGCATCTGGAGTTTGTTTGCATTGTCTAGAGGCCCTGACTTGCCCATTTTCTCTCTCTCTCTCACACACACACATACACATAAATAAATAAATAAATAAATAAATAAATAAATAAATAAATAAATAAAATGTAAGATAATTTAAAGTTGCAGAAACAGGGACTGATTATTTCAGGCCAGTAAGCTGAATTTGTTAAAAAGAATTCATAATTAAAGATGAACCAGCTCATCTGTGTTTTAACAATGGGAAAGATATCCTGAGAGTGAAACTTATTGCATTAAAGTTGAAGCTAGAAATTTCCTTTTAAAGGAGAAGGCCTGAAGGAAGGATAAAGAAATATCCTGCTCCTCAAGTTCAACTATACCTCCCCAGTACCTGTATTTACAAATTTGGAGGCAAAGTTGACCTGGTACTGGTTTTGGAAGTATGAGATATGCTTAAAGTTATCAAATGCAATATTAATAATTATTGAGAAATGGGAGAATATTTTAAACTATGTTTCCTTTAAACAATGAGAATAAGGGAAGCAATGGAAGCATATGTTCAGAGAGATAACACTTAAGAGACTATTTTGAATCTCATATGAAACTTTACACTTTTGATGTGTGTTAGGATTGATAAAGACTATGGGGTCTTTTAAAGTTTAACTGAGTGCCTTTTGCATTGTAAGATGATCATGGGTCTAAGAGGGCCATGATCAGAGTGTGGTGGTTTGAATGTACAATGTCACCCACAGTCTGAGGTGTTTGTAATTAAGCTTCCTGCTTAGGCTCCATCTGGTAGAGTTCTTGGGGGATGGGGCCTTGCTACAGGAGGTATATTTCTGGGTATGGGCCTTGTGGATGATTTGTCTCACCCTACTTAATGTTCAGGGCCAGCTAGATCTTGTTGCTTCTCTCTGATGTATATATGTGAAGTTGTAAGCTGGCTACTAAGCTTTTCTTTGTCATGAGGAAGTTTCCCCTTGAAGCTGTAAGCTTCAGACAAATCCTTTACTCCCATAAGCTGCTTCTGGTAGGGTATTCTACCCCAGCAATAAGAAATGAACTGTTACAGGCATTCTAGGTATAATGAAGATTAGATGTGGATGACACAGCTTACTCTGGTTGTTATTGCTATTATAATGATGATCCCAATTATGATCTTTGGACACACCATGTTTGATCCTGAGGTTTCCAAGGGGGCTGATGTGTAAGCATACCCTAAAAGGAGTTTCAGAATTCTGCCGATCCTTGGCTCACACAATACATCAGGGGTAAGTAGGAATAAGTACGTCTGCAAGTTATCATTTCTTTTCCCAGAAAACCATATGGGGTCCAGGTAAGCTTTAAATAGACATGTAATTGTAGTTGATGTTCAGATATTCTATTACTGTGAGAATTTGGCATTTCAGGTTTTTATGGGGAAATGTATTTTCATTCTCAGTAGTTAAACAATATTATGCATTCAAGCAGCAGAATGAGCAAAAATACCTACTTTTCTCTGAAGTCTCCTAAATTAATGCTGTATGTAGACCACTAAAACAGAAAATTGGGGCAAATGGTAAAAAGACGAATTGCTAAGATACTGGAGGAATGTGGTGACACAACATTTCTTTAAACACAGTCAGGAGCTCAGTGGGAGTGACAGGAAAGAATGAACTCTTGATAATAAAGTGAACTCAAAATCAAACAAAAACACAAAGGCAGTCACTAAATCTAAGCAAAAGAGAAACAGACTGAAAGCTGAAGAGGAAAAACAGTTTGAATAAAATGTTTCCTCTCATGTGTAAAACTCAAGATGAACATAGTCAATAGTATTGTTTGAATATACTTTAATTGATGATTCAGAGCAAGAAATACCTTCTTTTAGCATTCTAAATGAATCTCTCTACTGTGATCTCAAAACAAAAGGAGTACGTTGTGCGTGCTTAACAACCACAGGCTAACAGGTTCTTGGCATTGAGGAAAAGCAGTGCTCCAGAGAACAATAGTGTTTTCAGGATGAATATCTGCCTAGAAACTCAATTTCCAATGTGAATAAAGTCTCATAAAATTGTGCACAGGATGTCTCAGTACACAGCCTTTAGATGGTCTGCCATTCTGGGGAGATTAACCATGGAACAAGTGAATACTCTCTTAAACTTTTGATTTTGCTCTCTGTCATGATACTTTCCATCATACTCTATTTGTCTATAAGTAGAACAGAAGTATTCTACTTTTAAATAACAGGTCAATGCCAGGTGATTGAACTCCAACCTGAGAATATATTACCCACAGATATGAACAAAGGATTTGTGTTTTTGTTTTTGTTTTTTCTAGAACTAGGCAGAAATCAAGTGTATTGTCTTCTATCTTGCTTTTTCCCAGTTTGTATTTAATGGCTTTTAAATTACAAAGATATGTTTAACATAAAAATTAGAAAAGATACTGTTTAATGCCCAAATATATTTATTTAAAATCTTTCCTTTCTTCTTATTTTTTTTTTCTCCTTAAGTTAGGGTCTCATTCTAGCCCTGGCTGAGCTGGAGCCCATTCTGCAGTCCTAGGTTTGTGTCGAACTCACAGTGACCCTCCTTCAGCTGCCTATCAAGGGCTGGGATTAAAGACGTGCACCCCTACAGCCAGCTAAAATGTTTCTTTTAAAACATGTTAGAGTTGGGGATCAATAGTGAATTTATTCTTCCTTTGTTAATGAACTATAGGCTTAAAAATTGTTTTATTAATAGCAAACCCTTTGCTAAAGAAAATCAGTCTACATGCTCCTTTTTTCTTTTTTTTTTTTCTTTAATTACAGATTATGGACAACTTTTTTTTTGACACAAACCCTAACCCATGTGTATTTGAGTAACAGAATAAACTGCTTGCTATTCTTAGATGTTTGACTAAGTATTTAATTTACAATGTGCAAGTACAGGTATTTCAGATGTCATGGTAATCAAACTTGTTTGATTGAAAATCTTTAGCAGTTAAAATATAGTTGTAAATTGTTTCTTTAATTGTTTACGAATTTTCTTATATGAAACTACATGGTGTTGGCCATATTCCCGTTGGGGATACTCTTATATCTTCTTTCCTCCTTCCTCAATCTACTGAGTGTCCTCCTCAGTGGGGTTATTGGTATTCACTGTGGGGTCACAAATACATCAGTTAGTCTCTGTGACAAGGAGGACAATCACTCAGGATATTCCTTCATATATTGGGGCCTTTTATAATCTTTTTACACCCTCTTCAGCAATGTTCCCTGAGACTTAGTGGATATGTTATAAGAGAATTTTAACCATAAGACACTGGAGAGGGTAGGATCACGACTAACCTTAACCTTCCACATCTTCCCTCCCTCCTTCTCTCTCTCCTCTCCTTCTCTCTCTCTCTCTTCTCTCTAATACTTGTATATTAGTTATCTTTTTCCTCATTTTCTTAGTGAGCACTGACCTGTAACTCCCAGTACCAGCATGGGGCTTTCATACACAATGAGCTTCTGATCAGAGAGACCTACAAGGTTTCCTGAAAGACAGACAGATTTCTGTCAGAGTACTTGATGACCCACCAAAGATTAGTGGTAAGACCCTACTGCTAAAGACACCTTATGTGGTTGACATGCAAAATAGAATGGCATGGCTGGAAGCTGGAAGACAGTCAATACCCAGACAGTCTGCGCATCTAGTGCCAGAAGGTGATACATGGGTGACTGGGGGAAAATGACTAATATCTGTCCAAGCAACTCATGGTCTAACCTACCTAGCAGCAAATAACTTGTTGTGATGCCCACACAAGTGCAATAGTGGCACACAGCCATGGTGGGGAACCAACTGCTCTTAATTTGGCTAACTGATCTCCTCAGTGGTATAGGACCCATAGCTGGAGCTGGGAAACAAGTCAGAACCATATCCAAACATAAGCCCACTCGCCAATATCAAGCTACCATCAGTCATGGGCTATAAGAGGGCCTACACCTATTAAATTCTCTATAAAAAAAGTAAGGGTTATCTCTTTTGTCATGGTTCTAACTTACTCTCTGTTGGAGAATCTGCTTCTCTTTTTCAGATAGATGTAGAGCCTAAGGAGAGAGCCACCCCATCATACCTCAAAAGGGCTCCGGCTGAAACTAAGAAAAATTGGCGAAACAAGCAAGGGTGCTGTTTTCCTGATGAACTGGATACCAGCACAAGGGGGAAGGAGATCAGCACAGAGAAAAATCAACTCCTACCAAATCAGAGAGCCAGAGCCTCAGAGGCCCCCAACACCTCATCACTGAAGCAGACCAATAATGAACCCAACATGGCTCAGGGAAGTTTTGCAGAAGAGGGGGCGGAAAGAATGTCAGAGCCACATGTTGGGTCATGATATGCAGAGACATTTATCTTACCCATAACTGTGGGCTAACTCCACAATTCATGACCCATATACCTCAACAAGGAGGGGCCAAGGGGAGGGGGTAGGTCACGGATGAGCCTAATAATGGTACCAAATTGACTGTATTTGCTGAATACAAAACCAACTAATAAAGAAAAAAAGAAAATAAAAAAAGAGAATTTTAATGGTAAACTATCTGTGATCTCTGAATTCTTCTATTCTTATTATCTCTCTTACTTGTAAATTTTAGGTTTTTTTTAAAGCAATAAATAAATTTATAAGCCACTGTTTCCAACATTTATTTTGAATTTCTTATTTTTAAAATTATTTTCTTCACTTTACCATGTACACAAATGAGAATGAGTAAGATGAATGAGTAAGGCATATATAATGGAGCACACTTTAAAAATGAACATGACAAAACCATATTCAAAGAGCTAGAATTATTGCAGTTCCCTGAGAGTTCTTCATTCCCTTACTCTCTGAAAACATAATTACTGTTCTGAATTTTGTGCTGTAATCTTGTACTATTTCTGAAGAACACAATTTTATTGCATATGTATATATTCCTCCACAAAACACTATGAGTTTTACTTGCCTTTTTTCTATATAGAAATTGAATCACACTTTATTTGGTCTACTAGATTAGATTCCATATCAGTGAGTCATCCATATTGTTTTATGGTGCTTAGCATATTCATTTCACTGCTATGAGATTCTATCACATGCATATTGTAGAGCATTAATTTTTCTGTTGAATAGCAATTTTGGTCTTGATTCTTTGCTTATTTTCCTTTTTATTATGAACAATGCTGATGTGCACATTCTTGTACAGACCTTCATTTCACATGGAAAAAATAGATTTTTTTACTTCTCAGGGAATGAACCTAGCACTGAAAAATTATTGTGTTAGGAATGTGAATATGAAACGTAAGGGAGAATTACATATTGCTTTCCAACACGATCATATCGATTTACATCTTCATTAAAATATTTAGAATTTCAATGGAATTTTATGCCTTCAAATACTTAATGTTTTCAGACTTTTTAAGTTCTAATAACTTAGCAGGTATGAAATTGCATGTAAATTTTATTTCAATTTGTATATTTTGATTGCTAATTACTTGAAAATATGTTCTCCAGCTCTTTTGTCTCTTTGATGGGTCTTTCATTTTCTCTACAAATTTTTCACAAGTTTGTTTATCAGCATTTGCTTTCTTCATAGAATTGCATATTTCATATTGGACATGGTGGATCTCAAGAAATAATAAATGGAACAGGCTTGGGAATTTTAAGTTTGTTCAATTGTGTATGAGGTGAGTGAGGAGGCCTTTGTGTAAGGCAGACTCTGTGTGTGAATTCTTGTCTCATCCCATAGTATTATTGGAGAGAGTGCTGGGACTCTGTAAGAAGTTTGACCCCTTGTGAGGTAGGAGGAAAAGACATAGCAATGGGGTTAAACAGTACTGGGGTCCCACATAAAACATTGAAATAGAGTTAGACATTTTATTACACATTCTGAAGTAGGAATCATCTTCAATTTGTTCATTTGGTTAGCAAGTTGCCTCAGTTCATTGAGTAATATTTCATGAAGTCTCTTATTTTGCAGCATTTTATCCATTGGTAAGTTTGTCTATGCTTACTTATGTTCTACTATTTGTAATAAATATTGACATGATAAGGCATACTTACTATTGAGAAGTCACTAGCTCTTGAGTTATATGCACTTCCTTCTCCTTGGGATGCCTATAAGACAGAAGCTATACTTACTGCTCAGATTGGATAGGTCTAAAGCTGTTGGGCAGATCTAACCCAGATTGTAAGTAATGTCTTAATGAGATAGCTCAGGTTTCTGTGGCTGTTGGATAGCCATTTCCTCTGGATTGAAAAGTCTCTTTTACAAGGAGGAGGGGGACAATGAGAAACTCAGAAGGTAATCATGAAACTTATAGAGGGCACAGGCTCCTCCAAAAATTTTATAAATAAATAGGCACTGGGAGAGAGGAGACTTTGGTGTTGTAGCTGCTTGCCATAAAGTTATACGAGTTAAGCTGGGTGTGGTGGCACATAATCCCAGCATTGTGGAGACAGAAGTAGGAGGACATCTGTGAGTTTGAGGCTACCCTGAAATGACATCATGAGTTCCAGGCCATCCTGGGCTAGTGTGAAACCCTACCTTGAAAAACTAAAATTAAAAAAAGAGAGAGAGAAAAATATAAAGTTATGTGAGTCATCAGCCATGCTAGGTGAGGCCTTTCAGTGTGGCAGCTGCTTGAGTGTTGCTCATGTTCCCATTGGGCACCCTGATAAGCACATTGATTTACTGCATTCAACTGGGACAGAATCTTTCCTTAGGTCTAATCACCTTGGGTGACTAGGTCTGAGTATTTCTAGGGACCATAACATAATGTAATCATGGTTTAGCCCCTCCAGTGTGTCACTTGTTTGAGGAAAACTACTGATTTTGGAATTCCCTTTAATCCCAGCTCTGAGAATAGCTTTTTATTAATTTGGATAGATTTGCTTAGTTTTATGCTGTTATTGAATTGTTTTCTGTTTTTTTTTAAAGAGAATTTTATCTTTACTTTCCTCATGACTATACTAGAAGTCTCATCATTATTATTTTTTTTAGTCTAGGATCTAATGGTTTGTAAGTAAAGGGTGTCTCTTGCTGCAATTTTAGATAATTTGGTATAATCATCTTGCTTTGGGAAGGGCCATAAGGAAAAGCCTTAAGTATATATTGTTGTTTTTAGACTCTTCTTTTTCATTTAGATAAAAATCTCTACATTGCTCATCACTTAACTTATTATCACTGTAGTTTAAGTCATCCTTTAGTTAAGAAGTCAGCCAATTATATCCTACAGGCCGAATCTTGCCAGTAACTGGCTTTTTTTTTTTTTTGGATGAAATTTCTTTATAGCACAAAAATACCATTTACTTGGTATCATTTATGCATTATAATTTGGATCTATATAGTTGCAATAGAAACTATATTGTCTACAAAGAAGATAATATTACTGTTTCAGAACTTACAGAAATCTTTATCAAGTCCTGGTAGTTCCATAGAACTGAAAAAAACATCTTTCCTAAGTTCTGTAAGTCTAACACTCAGTTTGTCTTTGTACCAGCTCACATGCTTTTGGTTGCAAGTAACAGACTCACAACATTTCCAGGCTTAAGGATCAATTCAAGACAGTAACATTATCCTTAAAGATACTGGTTCTTTATATTCCCCAATCTTCTTCAGTGTGCTAGCTTTTGTACTCAGGGTTAATGCTCATGGTAGTAAAGAGGTTGCTAGATGTCTGTGAAGGTACACTTAAAAAAAAAACCAAAATCATTTCCTACTATTAAACTCTTTATCCTCAAGAAAGAAGTTTCTGTGAACTGCACTTCTACTCATGTCCAGAATAGTAATATATGTTTATTCCTAAACCAGCCACTGGCTAGGAGAATAAAAGTGCCATGATTAATGTAGAAGTCAGATGGCTACTTCAATAATGGTGTGAAACAAACATTTCCCATACATCAGTGACTTGCTCTGTGAAATACTTCTCCCTCACAGGTCTGCAGGTCAGATGATGTAGCTTTTACCTCAGAAAACAGGTCAGACCAAGGTCTTTTCTACAGTGCCTCACTTTGGAACTAATGGCTAACTGGCCTATGCTTTCCTAATGAGGGCAGATGAAATCTCCAAGAGGCTAGACAAAACAACATAGGCACATTTAAGGCCCCTGGCATAAATAATATCCACTCTCAATCATTGGCCAAGGCAAGTCACATAGAAAAGTTCAGTGTCATGATGGGATAGCTCAAGGGGTATAAACATTTTAAAGTCATGTAATAAAAGGGTATGGCAATATAATTCTATAATAGAGGACAAGAATCGAAAACAGTAAGCCAAACTTCACAATTAGCTCATGTGATTTAATGGCTTGAACTGGGTAGAAGATTAGAATCTGTAGAGTATTATCACTACTTGATATAAACATAACATAAGGGCTTTTATCAAGAAATAAACAGAGTGAATGTCACGTTATTCTTCTAGCTGTAACATTCTATTTGCTATTTCAATATTTCGAGGAAACAGAAAACTCAAGGGGATGACTTCATGGTTATCACAAAGATAAATGAACATAGCATAGGGAAATAGACATCAAATATTTAAAATAGTTTGCTATCATACTGATGTTTGCTATCATATTG
This sequence comes from Dipus sagitta, assembly GCA_036346955.1. Classification (NCBI taxonomy): domain Eukaryota; kingdom Metazoa; phylum Chordata; class Mammalia; order Rodentia; family Dipodidae; genus Dipus; species Dipus sagitta. The sequence continues at coordinate 195,227,995 of CM070770.1, forward strand.
ATATTTGTTATCATATTGATAGCATTGATATTGATAAACAATGACATTGATAGATATTGATAACAAAACTCTCTTAAGCATGCTATGCTACTATTTTATCCAGAAACCAAAGAAGGCTACCACACTGGCCTCATCTCTTAGCTTTTCTCACTTAGAATTAATAACTTAAATATTTATCATTCAACAAAATATAGACATTCCTGCTTTCCTCTTATTTGTGTCACTTTCATGTAAATGCTATGCTGATATTCTTCCTCATACATAACACTGCATAGAAAGCCAATTTCTTTCTACTTTTTGTAAATTTGTACTTTCTATCAGAGATACAAAATTTGAGTTCCTACTAATCAGTTACTCTTATTCCTAATTGATTCACAATCTTTCATGACTCAGAACGCTGAGCACACATTTATTAATGTCTTTTCTAGGGAGTCATTTGATTTTAGTCTTAAAATTGTTTTATAAGTTTAAAGTGGTAGTCAATGAAATAAATATTTTTAAATTGTTCTCTCTAATCCCACCATTTATTCATTTGTATGTTATTAATGAAAACAATATTTATGCATTTCTCTGTCCTAATTATAAGTGGGCAACTGGCCACGAGCACAGGCTGGGAGACCAATGATGCATACACTGAGCTCCAGGCCAGTGAAGCATAGAGTGACACAGAAGGTACCAGGGCGGGACATAAGGAAGACGGTTTTTACGGAACAGATTATAAGGCCCCTGGGAGCAATCAAAAGCTGTAAACTGGCACTAAATGATGACCCACAGAAAATTACCAGAGAAAGACAGATGGATGGAATCTACAACAACCAAGAAGAAATCTATACAATTACCAGGGTGAGGGAAAAGGTACATAGAGTCCTTGAGGAAAAATTAAATAAATAATAAATAAACTGTGGCTACAGCAGCTGAAGAAACAACCCACAGCTAGAAGTCCTGGTGCTGTAGAGTGGGTTCACAATGGAAAACTTGACTAGAGGAAGGACTGCAGCTGCCTCAGAAGGGCAAATGAAATGAATCCTCAAAGGTACATAACGCTACTCCAGCCATTCTGTCTTAAAGTTGCAAGAGACATTTTCACCACTCAGAAAAAAAGAGCTTGATTTTTTTATATTCATGTAGTGAAGTCTTTGTTTTAAAAACAATAAAGAACATGCAGACAACAGTATACACTTGTAGCTGAAAAAGAAATTTAAGATATTTATCTTTTTAAAGATTGTCATGCCTAGACTTTACAGCTAATACAACTTCTCTTTGATGTGTTAAGTTAACCCATAAATTCTGAGAATATCTTCCCCAAGAAGTTAAAAGTATGCATACATAGGTACACTGGTGGCCATAATATAATTGCTCAGAAAGTGTGATAAAACCCCAAGCACTATATAAAGGAAAGCTTCAGATATAAGGAAGGCTAGAAAAGAAATATATTAGGTTAGTGTTCCCAGAAATTAAAATATGGATTATGTTAGAGATATTTGTGTGGTTCAGGATGGGTATTAATTTGTGAAGCCTGTCATAAAGAAATCTTACAAGCTGGGTAGCAGCAGAAATTTGTTGTCTCACAGATCTGGGGCAATAAACTCAAAATCAGTATGTCAACAGAGTTGGATCCTTTGAGGCTCTGAGAGAATCTTCTCTATTCTCTGACAGATTCAGATTCATTGCTAGAAATCTTTGTTATTTCTTGGTTTTTAAATATGCCAGCATTACATCTTCACATATTGTTGGAAATTTAATGTGTCTTCATAGGGAACATAATTTATAATAGGTATGCTGTGTGACGTTTCCTGGGGAGAAGTTGTTGGGGGTTTTGAGAGCAAGGGAGATTTTCTAGGCCCTGGGTAGGCTTAGCTCTGGTGTTAGTGAATGAGGCATTCAATGGTCACTAAAACTCCCCATGTCAGTGACTCTCAAGGGAGACCAGTGAAGGAGAACAGAAGGAGGGCATGGAAAGAAGTGTATACAAGCAAGGGTTATTGAAAAGACAGAACAAAGCTCCTTGTAGACATGACGAGAGGAATAAAAAATAGTTGCAGGCAGAAACTCAGGATTGCAGTGTCTTTTACAGTTTGTAACGGGTCTGTGGTGACTCATATAGAAATTAGATTTGAACAATTAGAGACCATGATAGGCCTATGTAATCATATTCACAGTCTCTGGTGAAGAGGTAAGGTGAGATTGCACAGGCTCGAAAGGAGTCCTGCAAAGTTCTAAGGAGGTCAGGAAATGGGGAGAACAAAGACAAAGTCTGGTGACCAGCTGGCATCCAGATGAGCAGTAACTTTCTTAGAGTTTTAGTCCCTGAGCTAGAATTGCCTTGTTGTAGAATGCCAGGGCAGATTGATGTTTATCTTTCCTCGAGGGCCAGTGATCCTGACTAAACCACCTACAGTGTGAGCTCCCTGGCTCCTAGTCTCTATCAGTGTGAACAGATATTGATTCATCACAGATAAGATAATTTCGTAGAAGTCTAGCTCAGTGAAGCAATGATTTTATTGGGTTCCTTACAGGTCCATGTGTGAGGGGTTACAGAGAGGAACACGGGTTCCTCCCAGGCCCCTGGATCACTGAAAAGCCCAACCTCAACTAGGGTGGCAACTCATGAACATTGTACCATTGGAGCTCCCGACCTAACTTGCAGGCAGATCCAAAGAAGAATGTCTTCTCTCCCTAGCAGTTATTTACTGCTCTGTCACCTTGGGAGGGGCCTTGTGAATCACACACTTTTCTTAGTCCTCTAGGTCATGTAGCTTTCTTGAGGTTTCTGAACCTGGTAAGTTTTGTGAGTTTCATGAGTCTTACAAGCCTTCCTCCACTCTCTAGGAGGGAAAGTTTCAATTTGCAGGCAGTAGAGATACAACAGGATATAAGAGGTCAAAGGGTAAATCAGTTTATTGTAAGATTTTTAGTGATCCTTTTCATTGCCATGTCTTACTTGTGAGATGTTAGAGTCAAGAGACACTTTTTGCCTAAGAAGGATGATTAAAATGTCATTGATGGATCTTGGCCAGAGTAGGCCTATTGATCATGAGCATGACGCATTTGACAGTTTCCACTAAACTAAACTACTCTTTATACCAGAGCTGCCAAAATATGGGATGCACATATGCTATGAGTTCTCTGTTCAGAAACTGGCTGTGAAGAGAAACCCAGAGCTGTGCTAATTTCAAACATATTATTGACTCATAGATCCTTTAGGTAGGATTGCAGCATTCAATTTTCAAATATTAAGTGCATTTTTCTCACTGTGTTATTGGTGTTCATTCTTGCTATTTCAGAAAAATTTTGACAATTTTGATACACATACATACATACATAATATATTTTGAACATAGTCCCCTCTAATTACTTTTAATTTTTTGGTTTTTCAAGGTAGGATCTCACTCTGGCTCGGGCTGATCTGGAATCCACTATACAGTCTCAGGGTGGACTCAAACTCAGGGTCTTCCTCCTTCCTCTGCATTTTTAGTGCTTGGATTAAGGACATGTGCCACCATGCCTAGCTCCAATTACTTTTGTTTCCATTCCTCCATATCTCTTCCATTATTTTATTTTTGGAGTATGCATGCGTATATGTGCATGTACACATGCGTGTGTGTGTGTGTGTGTGTGTGTGTGTGTATGCATGTGTTTGCACCCTTTTGGTGCCCCATTTACTCACCTGCAGAAGCATGTGCTTTCCTGTGATGGCTGGAGTGTAACATCCATGTATGTCCTATTCCTCAGTTTTTCTACTCATTCTTATTTGAGCTAGAGTCTTACTGATGCTAGAGCTTGCACCGTTTTTTTTTTTTTTTTTTTTCATGCTTGGATAATTCTTTGATCTCTGTTCAGACTGGGATTACAGATATGTGTGGCTATGACCAGCTGTATATGAGGGTTTGCGGGATCAAATTCCTCCACATGCCTCATGTTTGCACAAGAAGTGCCTTTAGCTGCTGAACCATCTCTCCACCCCCACTGGACCCCTTCTTCTTTCCAACTAGACCTTGTTCTAATTCAATGCCTTTATTTTCCATCATACCTTATGGTATGCTGTTGCACTTAATATTTTGTAGGTAACTCCACCCACTACGACCTCATGAAGGATATGCCTACTTTGTGTCCAAAAGATGGGGTTCAAAAGCACTCTTTCCCATCCTTGGACTCATACATTCTTCCTGCCACTTCTTCCACAAAATGTTCCCTGAGCATTGACAGGTGTGATAGGAATGTCTCATTTAGTTCTGGACACTCAACTGTCACTTCTCAACACTTTGAAGAGATTTAAACCTCCTCAATAGCCACTGCCATCAGCAAAATAAACATTCTCTGACCAAAAGTGAGACCAGTATAACCTACAGAAATAAGTACTAGTATTTAGAGGGAAATCAGATGGACAGAGCATACCAAGTTAGCCACATAATAGTAGTAGCTCTCCAAATAGAACCTATGATATTCTCAATTATTAGATTTTGGTTTGTTTTAAAAAAAATTATTTATTTATTTATTTATTTGAGAGAGAGTGGAAGAGAAAGAGAGACAGAGGAAGAGGCAGATGGAGAAAATAGGCATGCTAGGGCCTCAAGCCACTGCAAACAAACACCAGAAGCATGTGCCACCTCGCGTATATAGCTTATATGGGTACTGGGGCATCAAACCTGGGCCCTTTGGCTTCACAGGCAAGATCCTTAACCACTAAGCAATCTCTCCAGTTCTTGAGGAGGTTTTCAGACCAGGTATAAATTCTCTTCTGGGGAGTAGGTCACAAATCCAATCCAAGTGTATTGGTTACATTGACACAGGTCATGCCATTATTGCACTCTTGGACACTGTTGCAGTCAGGTTTGCATTGCTGGTAGAAATCACCTGACCACGAGCAGCTGTGGTAAAAGAGGTTTATTTTGGCTTACAGGCTTGAGGGGAAGCTCCATGATGGCAGGGAAAAGTGACAGTATGAGCAGAGGGTGGACATCACCCTGTGGCCCACATAAGGTGACTGTAGCAATAGGAGTGTGTGCCAAACACTGGCAAGGGGAAACTGGCTATAACATCCACAAGCCGGCCTCAACAATACACTCCCTCCAGGAGCCATTAATTCCCAAATCTCTATCAGCTGGGAACCTTGCATTCAGAACACCTGTCTGCTTGTGTGAATCTCAGAACCCAATCCTGGTAAAGAATGGCATGACTTTTCTCCTGCAGCAGTCTGGATCACTCTTTTCAGCACTGATAGCCAGTATGGAGGAGACTTCCAGGTCAAGTCCACCTTGATTTCTTCTTGTTCTTCATCTGAAGCATGTGATATCTTCAGTAATGAGTTCTTACCATCTACTTGTAGTGGGCAACCATGAGTACTGGCAATGGCTTGTATTATTTTGGGAACCTCGTGGGCCTCTGTGACCAAGAATTCACAGGGCTGTGTCCTACCATGGCACTGGGATTCTTCTCTTTCTCTATTTGTTTTCTTAAACTAAATAATCTTAACTATAACTTGGCCCTTATAAAATTGTCTTAAATTCTATCAAATTGTCTAAAATGTGGATACAAAGTTCCTTTGAGAAAAAAAAATCCCCTCAAGTAGCTTGGTTATTTATACACCTAAAATATACTATTGAAGCTATCCTCGGTGCCAACTATAGAGCGAAATGTCTATCTTTAGTTGTATACTTGCTCCTTACCAGGTCTTAATTTTTTAAGAATAAACAAATCAGCCTTGTATATTTTTATTTGTTTATAGTGTTTAGACACACTAATATTTAGTTACTGTCTTATAAACTTGTCTAAAATAAACTAAATTAGAAATGAATCTCTTTCTAGTTTGCATAGATCATGGATTATTGTGTCACAAGCCCATTGCTCTTTAAATAAGATTTGCAATTTCTAAATGTTTTCCTATTATAGTTTAACAATAGAAAAGCTATTATTTCACCAAAAAGTAGAAAACATGCCATTATAGTCACTCAGATACATGGGTTATACATCTGGAATTTTATTAAAATTCAACACTTTTGGCTGCTAGTCTCTGGCTTTGAGCACTGGCCTCATCCTGAGGTGATAGCTCTCATCTGACTTGTTCCTCAGCAGGAACTTTGCTGCTTTGGAAGCCTGGAGTGAAAAAATAAACATACAGTGCCTCCTGAAAGCTTCTTTCTGTGCTAGGATCCCTTCCAAGTCTTAGCATGTCAATTTGCTCTTGCAACGATAGTTATATCACAGCTTACATTTTTATCATTGCAACCACAGTGATAGGAAAAACTGTGTTCTGAGCAAGATTTGCTCTTTTCAGCATTTTCTTCTTTCCAAATTGCCTCTTCCAATTAACCCAAAGGAGGTGAAAACTCCATTCTCTAAAGCCACCTGTGGCCTTCCTTTCTTTGCAATAAATTTCTTTCATACAATTGTAGTGCCTAAAAGTTCCTGGGCTGTTTTTGAATATAAATTAGGTAAAATGAGGATAGATAGATAGATAGATAGATAGATAGATAGATAGATAGATAGATAGATTCCTTCTTAGATCTGGGGGTAGTGGTAGGTAATGATATAAAATTCTGATTTTATGTTAATCTACATCTCATATATATCATATAATTTTATAATGCAACTTTTGACACTTAAGTTCAAAATACTGATGTAATTTTACTAGCTGAGTATATGCTTTAAGTTCTGAATTTGGAAGTACATGCTTTTTAGCTTATAAATAAATGCTTCATAGTCTTTAAGATGTTCTTCAAAGCCTTTATAATTTGATCTGCTCTGTTTTTTTTTTTAATTCATCTTCCTTGACAACCCACTAAGCTTTCAAGAATAGCCACAAACTGCACAATATTTGAGCATAACTACGCCCTTTGAGAGAGGCGTATACACAGAGATCCAGACAATTGATGAAAATAGAAGGCTGACCTGAGCCCCTCTATCAAATATCTGGGGAAGCCAATGTGTAACTTCTGTAGCAATAGTACTAAGCCCTGAATATTTGGTCAATAATTGAGCTATTCTATTTTCTGCTCATGAATTTAATTGAAAACCCATGAGAGAAAGCTATGTATTCTGCCTCAGCAAATCAGAGGACTCTTTAGACATAAACTCTGTCCTTTGCTTTATTCTTTGACTTTTGTTCATTTTTCAGGCAGTATTCCATTCCCATATTCTACCATGTAAAGTGACTGTAGCAAAATGTAATGATTTTTTTTTATTTCTTTAACATTGTAGCTTCTACCATATTACATTATAATCAATCTTTTTTGAGTGTATATATTGATAACCTCATTTTTTGATGTTGGGAAAGAGTTCCTTGCTTTTCTAATCTGCGTAGATCTTATCTTCTAATACTATAATGGAAAAAAAGCAACTTAATAGCCAGTTGCCTATCTTTGAATGTTCAAAATTCTGTGACCTTTGGTGTCAACTGCTTTGTCATAAATGTCTATTTACCCCTTGCCATTTCATCTAAAATTATTGACTTTTCCTTAAGCCTCATATCTGCTATTGTTCTACTGTATCAGTCACCATTTACTGAATATCTATCCAACATGATATTTTAGAATCTTTGAGCAGCTTCTCAATCTGATTGTTACTCTCACATCCACCCTTCATCTTAAGATATATTTAAGTTTAAATTTCAGCATGTTATGGAACTTAATTTTGTCAAACAGTTGAAGATCATTAACATGGAGGAGACTGACGCTGCAGACACTCAACACCTCCCAACCAGAAATCCAGAGACTCCTAAGAGCCCATCACTGAAGTAGCCTTAAAACTTACCCAGCATCCCTCAGGGAATTGTGAAAAAGAGGAGGCAAAAAGATTGTTGGAGCCACAAACTGGGACATTATGCACAGAGACATTGGCTCTCCCCCATAACTGACTGCTGCCCCCACAATGCATGACCCACAGTCTCCACAGGGATGATCAGCAACCCCAATGAGGAGTGTCCCCTTGGAGGGGGGGCAGAGATGAGTGAAAGGATGATACCAATATATGCTGTTTACACACTCAGTATGCCCATAACTAATAAAAATATTGTCATATTATAAAGTCAATGTTTAAATTTGAAGAAAAGAAATATATTATTTTAAAAATAGTTTTGCCAAGTTTATCTTTTATTGAGGTGCATTAATCCATATGAATAACAGAAATTTAAAAAGTAAATAAAAGAAAAAGAAATTTACTGAATATTTACTAAGAGAAATATACAGTGCTAGACATAACTGATTGTACTGTTAAGCCCCTAACTCTGAGAAATTACAGAAACTGTGAAATTTGATTTTGATATAGCACATAGTTATACTAAAGTCACACTTATTCCTTGGCTTCACATTGACAATGGGATGAATTAATATAATTTTCCGTTGGAAGTAGTAATAATGTTTAAAAGTTAGCATATGCTGGGGCTGGAGAGATGGTTTAGTGGTTAAGCACTTGCCTGGAAAGCCTAAGGACCCCATTCGAGGCTCGATTCTTCAGGACCCACGTTAGCCAGATGCACAAGGGGACGCATGTGTCTGGAGTTCGTTTGCAGTGGCTGGAGGCCCTGGCGTGCCTATTCTCTCTCCTTCTCTCTATCTGCCTGTTTTTCTCACTGCCTGTCACTCTCAAATAAATAAATAATTTTTTTTTAAAGTTAGCATATGCTTCTGAAATAGTTAAAATGCTGGCTTTAACAAAGTTGTAATAAATATCATTAATTTGTATTTGGATGAATAAAATTTTCATATACACCTAAGAACATATCAAAATCAGCATTTCCTTTATAGATCAGGAAATTATGATGTAAACAGGAGGAATTTTGAGTAGGATAATTTTGAAACATATAAAATAAGATTCTAATGAGAATCTTTGGAGGCTGATATCAGAGTTGTAACCATGGTGTTCTGAGACTTTTAGAAAATTTCTACATAAATTTAAATGATAACTGTTAACAGATCAACAACATGAAATAATATGATAATAGACATAGTTGTTTTTTATTTTAAGAGATGGAAAAGCAAATGATAGAATTCATAGTTCTAAATGGAGAGTAGAAACTAATTTTTTTGTGTTTCAAAACTTTTCAACATATTTTTTTCTCCATTAATTCCCATTTATTACAATCATATTTCATGCTCTTGCAATGTTCATTTATTCTTTCATTCCCTTGCCAATTCATTCTGAAATGGGTATCATGCAAAGAAGTAATATTTCCACCCTTCTATGAGATTCAGGCAAAAGTTCAAGAATGAAGCCAGGTGTGGTGGTGCATGCCTTTAATCCCAGCACTTGGGAGGCAGAGTTAGGAGGATCACCATGAGTTCAAGGCCACCCTGAGACTACATAGTGAGTTACAGGTCAGCCTGGGCCAGAGTGAGACCCAACCTTGAAACACCAAAAAAAAAAAAAAAAAAAAACTTCAAGAATGAAGATGTTGAAGAGAAATATACAAATACTTCAAATAGACGGTGATGGACCAGCCACAGTGGTACATGTCTTGAATCCCAGCACTTAGCAGACAAACACAGGATATTTCAAGTTCAAGGTTACCCAGGTCTACGTAGTATCTTTAAGAACAACTGAATATACAGTGAGAGCCTGTCTCTCAAAAAAAAAAAAAAATCACAAAACTGTGGTTGGTTATCTAAATCAGAAGATTGTCAGAATATTTTAAAATCTCATACTGACCTTTGAAGGACAAGCAAAAATGTTATAACTACAAGGGAATGGATTTCTAGGTTGGTGAACTTTCAAAGGTGTCAAAGGGTAAAATAAGCAAGTAATTTGAACAATTCTTTAGATTAGAGATAAACATGTTAGATTTAGAAGTGCTTAGGTAGTATGTTGTTTGGATTTCATCATGTAAAGATATTTCAAGTAGGGTAATAAATGATCAGCTTTGAATTTTAGTAAAGCCACATAGGCAAAAGTGAGGAAGAGATATTGGCTGAGGCATAGACCTGGAGCAAAGATGAGGAGTCTACTGCAATTGCTTGGGTTGAGGGCAGATAGTTAGGCTAGTCTTTGTGTATTCAAAGTGGTTCTTAGTCAGCAGCATGCACACGACTGTACCACTATGCAGAAATAATCTTGTGCTATCTCTTACCTTCACAAATTGTTTATTTCTCTATAAGAGATATTTAAAGAAACTCATCACTAGATTTAAAATAAAAACAGAAGTCTCAATGACTTTGATAGATTTTCTTCACTTGTTCACAGATTTTCCTTTTGTAGATATTTTATTTTAAGGTTTATCACAAGTGGGACAGGGATACATAAAAAAGTACTTAAATAATAGAGAAATGGGAGCTATCTGCTACTTTGTGGCTCACCTCTCTCCAGGCAAATCACCTGACTTACTGCTTTAGTCTGCTTGTCTGCAATGAAAGAATACCTGAGATTGAATAATTTGTAAAGAATGCAAATTCATGTCTTGTGGCTCCTGAGCATGAATAATTTACATCAGCGTCCCAGCAGGTGTGATGATGAAAAGTGTCTAGTCATGGCTTCCAAGATGGTGTTTGTATCCTCCAGAGAAAAACAATGTTCTTCCTATGCTTGAACAGAAGAAGAGCAAAAAGAGAATCACTCTAAATTTTTTTTAAAGGCACTAAACCCACCAGAGTGCAGCCTTCTCATAACCTAACCATCTCTTAGATATCTTTTTAACACTGCACAGTGACAATTTGATATCAGCTAAGTTTTGGACAGGCTGAACAGTCAAACCATTACTATGTATTTTAAGAAACATATCAGGTTCTTCACAATCACATAGTTTAGAGATATAAATTATTCTGTGAAATTAAAGAATAAGCAGAGTTTGAAGATTAGCATCCTGGTCAGACTTGTTCTAAAGACATGGTGTTTTAATATATTTTTTCTTTTATATTATACTATTCTTTTTGTTGTTTTTACATGTATGTGAATAGAATATGGCTTGTCTAGTTTCCTACCACTTTATTTTACCTAAAGGCCTTTTATTTGTCTAACTAAAAAGGCAAAATAAAACAAAGCAGACGAAAATAATTCTGAATTTGGTAACTTTGAAGGTACTTTTGAGACTGAAATTTAGCAAGTCCCAGGTATGGTTTAGGAACAAAGCTGCAGAGATGCCCTATTTAGTTTTTTCATCAGTGTCCAGCCACAAACACCACCATTGCACAGAATATCATACAACTGGAAAAGGCAGATGGGACCAATGCAATGTGTCTCATTTCTAAACTTGAAGACTGAAGTATGCTAGTTATGGCTCCTTTTGTTAGCCTTTCTCTGTGCTAGAAGTTCAGTGTTCAGTGGAGTAAATTATAACCTAGATTCTTCCTTTTCTGTATTGTACAACATATTTGTTGACTCGGTCTTCCATTCCCAAGATCATGGGAAACATACCTTTTCAGTTTAAACATAAATAAGAATAGTACTCCAGTGCTGGAGAGATGGCTTAGTGGTGAAGCACTTGCCTGTGAAGCCTAAGGACCCCAGTTCGAGGCTCGACTCCCCAGGACCCACGTTAGCCAGATGCACAAAGGGGCATACACATCTGGAGTTCATTTGCAGTGGCTGGAGACCCTGGTGTGCCCATTCTCTATATATCTCTATCTGTCACTCTGAAATAAATAAATAATTTTTAAAAAATTTAAAAAAATTAAAAAAAGATAGTACTCCACTTCTCTAGTTCTGTAGGAGTAAAGCATGACTCCGCTGGACCATGCCTACAAATTATCAAACTGCATCGCATCCTCTAGGCACATTCAAGTTTCCTTTGCAAAATGTCAAGCAACTAACACAGATAACAACTCTAATTTAACGGTGAATTAATAATGTACTAAGCATGAAAAATATTACTTGAGGCTTTTCTTGAGGACTCATCAATATTTACCTTGAGACCATAAATTACATGGGCACTATCAATTTGGATATATAAAAAGACAAGATTCCTTTTTTCTCTGTTTCTTCTTCAGGTATTTATTGTGAAGCACATTACAAGTTAGTTTAATGTTTATTAAAATTAGAATTTTTTTTCTTATTCTTACATATTGTGGAGAGGTTTTCCTGGCTTGAGAGATTATATATTAATGATATTATCCCTTCATCTCATTCATATTCTTTTTTGAAGGTCACTCAAAATTTTTTTTATTAGTTTTGTACTCAGTGAATACGGTCAAGTTGGTACTATTGGTAGAATCCTCCCTGTCCTCTCCCCTTCACAGGGATACTCCTTGTTTGGGTATATGCATCCATATTAAGTCTGCTTCTGTGTTGAGATCTTGGGCACTTCTGTGTCTCTGGATATCTAGTTTGGTAGGGGTTGATTTTTCTCTGTGTTTATCTCCTTCACCATTGTTCTGGTTCCCGGTTCATCAAGAAAACAGAATTTTTGCATGTTTCCCTAATTATTTTGTTTTGTTTATTTTTATTTATTTGAGAGCGACAGAGAAAGAGGCAGATAGAGAGAGAGAGACAAAGAGAGAGAGAAAGAGAGTGGGTGCGCCAGGGCCTCCAGCCACTGTAAATGAACTTCAGAGGCGTGCACCCCCTTGTGCATCTGGCTAACGTGGATCCTGAGGAATTGAACCTCGAACTGGGTTCCTTAGGCTTCACAGGCAAGCACTTAACCACTAAGCCATCTCTCCAGCCATTTCCCCAATTAGTTTTTGTTTCAGTTGGAGCCCTTTTGAGGCATGATGGGGTGGTTCTCTCCTCAGGGTCTTTGTCTATCTGAAAAAGAGAAGCAGATTCTCCAATGGAGAGTAAAGTTAGCACCAAGTAAATGTAATAACTGTTGTTTTTCAGAGAGAGTTTAATGGAGAGTGGGCTCATCCCAGCTCCAGCTATGGGTTTCTTTCCACTGAGCAGATCAGTTAGCCAAATTGAGAGCAATTGGTTTCCCACCATGGCTATGCTCCACTATTGCACTTGTGTGTGCATCACATCAAGTTGTTTGTTGCTAAGTATGTTAGACCATGAGTTGCTTGGGAAGATATTGGTCATTATCACGTAGTCACTCATGTAGTACCTTCTGGCACTAGATGTACTGTCTGGGGATTGACTCTCTTCCAGCTTCCAGCCATGCCACTCCATGTTATGTGCCAACAGCATATGGTGTCTTCAGCAGTATGGTCTTACCACTAACCTTTGGTGGGTCATCAAGTACTCTGACATAAATCTTTCCTCTTTTGGGAAACCTTGAAAGTGTCTCTGATCAAAAGCTCATTGTGGATGATAGCCACCTGCTGGTACTGGGAATCAGAGTTCAGCACCCAAGAAGACAGGGAAGAAAAAGATAATTAATTTAAAAGAGATAGAGAGATGAGAGAGACGAGGGAGAGAGAGAAAGAGGGAGAAAGAGAGAGAGAGAGCGAGAGAGAGAGAGAGAGAGAAACAGGAGAAGATTAAGGTCAGTCTTGTTCCCTCTAAAAGCCTGGTGAAGGTTCAACATTTGGTCTGTCTTTTAGGATGTAGAATTTTACCATTGCTTTTTGGGTCCAGTTTTATGTCCCTCACCCTTTCTCTTATCCTCCCCTCCCTCCCTACCCACCTTATTGTCCAGTACTCGAGATGCTTGCTAGGTATGTTGCCATCTTGGGTAGATTCAGGTTAGGAGCTGTAGATGAGTGAGACTATGTGGTGATTATCTTTCTGTGATTGGGTGGGTTCACTTAGAATGATCTGTTCCAGGTTCAACCTTTTTATTTTTTTTCATATTTCCTTGTGTCAATTTTTTTTTTCTGCTGTGTAGAATTCTGTCATGTAGATACACCACATCTTAGTTATCCATCCATCTAATGATGGTCATCTGGGTTGATTCCAGCTCTTAGCTATGCAAATTAAAACAACTATGAAATTCCATCTTACCCCAGTAAGGACAGCAAACGTTAAAAATTCAAATGAAAATAAATGCTGGTGAGGATGTGGAGAAATAGGAACCCTTATCCACTGTAGGTGGGAATGTAAGATGGTACAACCACTTTGGAAAGCAATATGGAGACTCCTGAAATAGCTGACTATAGAGTTACCAAGAGACCCTGTTATTCCCTTACTGGGCAGGTACCCTAAAAGCTCCACACCTCAGTCTAGAGAGATTTGATCAACCATGTTCATAGCTGATCACTCCCAAATTTTTCTATAGCCAAGTCTTCCCATCTGAATCACAAGTTCTTTATATTTCTATTGGACATCTTATATTCCTTTCCACTTTTAAGAAACCCAAAATACAACTCTCCATGTTTTCCACTATGTAATTTCTCATTATTTTTGTGTTATTTTAATGTATTACACATCTTTCTAATGGGTCCTTGTAAAAACCATGGTCCTATTTTGTGTTATAAGATACCCAAAATTTGTCAGTATGCCAACAAACATCTCTTGATCTCCAATCAGTACCAATATAATTCATGTGTACATCTTCACTTTGTCATCATTTCTGGTTTTACTAATTTTACATGAATAATATCTTTGTAGAACTCTTATGATATTGCTGAGATGATATTTCTCTCTTTGTTTTTGCCTTCCCCTTCTATAATTCCTTAAAGGTATTATAGTTAACTTCATGTTGCTTAGACAAAACGCTCATGCAAAAATAGCTGACAGAAGAAAATGTTTAATTTTGGCTTACAGTCTTGAGGGAAAACTTCACAATGCCAAGGAAAAGATGACAGAGCAGCCAGGCATGATGGCACATGCCCTTAATCCCAGCACTTGGGAGGCAGAGGTAGGAGCATCATCATGGGTTCAAGGCTACCCCGAGACTACATAGAGAATTCCAGCTCAGCCTGAGCTAAAGTGAGACCCCACATCAAAAACCCAAAAATAAGTAAATAACTAAATAGATAAATTTTAAAAAGATGATAGAGCAGAGGCTAGACATCATCCCTTGCTATCAAGCTCATTACAAGTTGATTTAATTTTTACTAAATTATAAACTTATTTTCAGTTGCAAATTATTATAATATTATTAGTTAGAAAAGAGCAGCAAGAGAGTAAGCCAAGCTCTAGAAAGAGGGAGCTGGCTATATCACCCCAAAGCCTGTCCCCCTGCATCACACCTCCTCCAGCACAGCCCCAACTCCAAAATTACCATGACCTAGGGACTATGTGTTCAAAACATATGAGTTTGTGTGGGACATCTCATCCAAATCACCACAACTTCAAATATTTTTATCATAACTAGACTCATTCTTAAAAAGTAATTTGCTTCATTTTATTTATCTTATAAATTCTGAAGTTTAGCTGCCAAATGTGTTTGAACTTAGAACAGTTTTAATTTTTTTATTATTTTTCATGAGCTTCTATAAGCAGTTAAATACATTCAGCCATTCATAACAAAATTATTTATTAAGAAATCACTCTGTGTCAGAAAGGATAGTACTTTCATTTGGAATGCAAATTAATAAACACAATGGTAAGACATAAAATTAATTTATTTTGCCTGTGAAGTTATTTGATAAAATTAGAATTGATTTACTTCCTACGTTTTCAAATGTAATACTATAATAAAGGGCAATGCATTCCATACAATACCCACTTATTTATTAACCATTAATCACAGTGATGACAGATATACCCAGGAGGGTGCTATGTACTAAGCTGTTTACTATGTAATTAAATGTACTCTCACAATGCTCTTTAAATATCACAAAGTTTCCTTTTCCTGTAATAGAAATAATTATTTCTTTATAATAAGTGCTCTGTTAACAAGCATTATATATTTCCAGAGAATGAACAGTAAAATTCAGTCAGAAGCAAAAACTTGCCTCCTTGCAAAACTACTGAGAATTCAGACTTGGTGAGTCCTGAAGTGAAATAGGCTAAAACATCATTGCTACATCACCATATTTTTTTAAATACATTAAACAGAAAACTGAAAAAATGGAAGTAGTAAAATGTAGATTAGTAACATTATTTTTCAAAATATTTTATGATTCAGTTCTAGAAAATTCAAAAATTCTTTTGTGACTTCTTCCACAGCACATTCATTATTTAAAAGTATGTTTTTCAATTTCCAGGAGCTGATGACTTGTTATTTCTAGGTTTAAGGCACTGTGGTCAGATATGATATAAGACATTACAGCAGTTTTCCTGAATTTATGGAAGCATGCTTGTTGTTCTAATATATGATCCTTTTTGGAGAAGGTTCCATGGGGTGCTGAGAAGAATGTGCATTCTGTGGAAATGGGGTGGAGTGTTCTGTACATCTATGTTAGATCTAGTTGATCTATGGTGTTGTTGAGCTTTATCATTTCCCTGTTGATTTTCTGCTTGGATTATCTGTCTATCAATGGTAGTAGAGTATTAAAGTCCCCTATTATGACAGTATTGGGTTTATTTATGATTGTTTGTTGAGTAGGTTTTGTTTTATAAACTTTGGTGTACCTGTGTTTGGTGAACATAGATTTATGATTGCCATGCCTTCTTGTTGGATTGTTCCCTTGATGAGTAAAAAGTAGCCTTCTTTGTCTTTTTTGTTTTGTTGTGTTTTTGTTTTTTGAGGTAGGGCCTCACTCTAGCCCAGGCTGACCTGGAATTAACTATGTAGTCTCAGGGTGGCCTTGAACTCATAGCAATCCTCCTACCTCTGCCTCTTGAGTGCTGGTATTAAAGGCATGCTCCACCATGCCCAGCTCTTCTTTGTCTTTTTTTGATTACTTTTGGTTTGAAGTCTATTTTATCAGACATTAATTTACCAGCACCCACTTATTTCTTATTTCAATTTGCTTGGAAAATCATTTTCCATCCTATCACCTCAAGGAGGTGTCTGTTCTTAGTGGAAAGGTAGGTTTCTTGAAGACAAGAGATAGAAGGATCCATTTTTTTGATCAACCCTGTTAACTTGTGTCTTCTAATGGATGAGTTAAGACCAATAATACTTAAATTTATAACTGTTCGGTTTGTTTTAATCCCTGCCATACTGGGGACTTTATGTGGTTTATGCTTTCTAGGGCTTCATACATTTTTGAGCCCGGTCTAATTTTGGTTATTGTGATGTTTCTCTTGTGGGCTCTTGAGATTAGTTGTTCAACTCTTCTGTGTGGAGTATTCCCTGAAGTATTCTATGTACATTTGGTTTTGTGTTCATATTATCATAGAACTGGCTTTTATCATCAGCGCTTTTCTTTCACTATCCATTATGAGGGATACTTTCACTGGGTACAGTAGTTTAAGTTGGAAGCCACAACTTTTTAGCCTTTGAAGTGTTCCATTCCAGGCCATTCTGGCTTTCAGAGTTTACATTATGAAATCTGAGGTAATTCTGATGGGATTTTCTTTCTATGCAATGTGTTGTTTCTTTCTTGCTGCTTTGAGCACTCTCTCTCTCTCTCTCTCTCTCTCTCTCTCTCTCTGTCTCTCTCTTTTTGTTCTCTAGAGTTTTAACTATTATGTGCCTTGGACTAAATGATATGAAAACACAACATACCAAAACATAGGGGACACAATGAAGGCAGTCCTAGCGGAAAACTCATAACCCTGAGTGCCTTAATAGAAAAGACAGATATCTCAAGTAAATACCCTAACCATCCATGTGAATGCATTGGAAAAACAAGAATAATCCAACCCTAAGAGCTCCAGATGGAAAGAAATAATTAATATCAGAGCAGAAATTAATAAACTGGAAAGCAAAAAAAAAAAATTAAGAAAATTTCTGAAACAAAGAGCTGGTCCTTTTTTTGAAAAAATAAATATGATTGATTAAACCCTTGGCCAACTTGATCAAACAAACAACAAAAAAAGACAAAGTGAAGTCCTAAATTAACAAAATCATAAATGAAAAGGGAGAGGTCACAATAGACATCAATAAAATTGGAAGAATCATAAGGACATACTTTCCAAACCTCTACTCCACAAAATTGGATAATCTGGAAGAAATTGTTGAACTTCTACACACACACAACCTACCACTTAATGATCAAAACACTGAAGAGAATAGGCATGGAGGTTTTATATATCAACATAATGAGAAGTATATATAAGGAAACTAAAAGCCCAAATAACACTTGATGGGGAAAGACTCATGGAGTTCCCATTGAGATTGGGCACAAAACATGGGTTCCCACTCTCACTGCTACTATTCAACATAGTACTAGAGTCCTAGTGCAATCAATAAGACAAGAGAAAGAAATAAAAGGGATACAAATTGGAGAAGTCAAATTAGCCTTACTTGATGATGTTATGATCTTATACATAAGTGACCTGAAAGACTCCATTGTAAAACTTCTAAAGGTGATGAATTCCATCAGCAAAGTGGCAGGATACAATATCAATGGACAAAAATCAGTATCCTTTCTATATGTAAAGGACAAATATACTGAGAAATAAATCAGTGAGACTGTCCCATTTTTAATAGCTATATAGAAAATAAAAACTTAGAATAATAATAACCAATAATCAATGTTGTGAAAGACCTGTATGATGAAAACAGAAAACCACTCAAGAAAAAATTGGGGAGGACATCAAAAGATGAAAAGACTTCCCATGTTCCTGGATAGGTAGAATTAATATTGTGAAAATGGCAATTTTACCAAAAGCAACATACATATTTAATGCAATGCCAATAGAAATCACAGTATCATTCTTCTCAGAGATAGAAAAAATGTTCTCAAAATTTTTATGGAATGGAAGCAGGCTTTGGATATACAAAATTATGGTTTCCAATGATAAGCTCCCACCAGCCTTTGTCCAAAAGAGGGGATACATCCAACAAACTCTCTCTAAATTAACAGTGTTTTCCCATTAATCTATGCTGACTTCATTCTCCATTGGAGAATCTGTTCTTCTTTTTCAGAAGGTAGCTAAACCCAAGAGATAAACCACCCCTTGCTTCTCAGGTAAGACACAAGTAATACTACAGAGGACTTATGAGATGAACAAGAGTGTTGCTTCCATAGACAGCCTGACAATCTGTGATAGGATGATAGAGACAGATGCTGAGGATACTCAACACATACCAAAATAGAATTCCAGAAGCTCATGAGTGCTTAACCTAGAAGTAGACTTAAAACACAGACATCATGGCTCAAGGAGTTTTACAGAAGAGAAAGCAGAAAGACTGTAAGAGCCATGGGTTGGAAGGGCAAACCCAGAGGCACCACCCCACACCCAATGACTGACTACTGCTCTCAAAACACATAGCCCACAACCCCATGGGGAATACCAGCAAGCCCACTGAGGTGAGACCTCAGCAGATTAGGTGCAGGGAGGATGGAAGTGATGATACCAGTACATGATATGTCCGTACAAAATGTATTCTTAATAAAAAAAGGAAAGGAAAACAATCCAAAAGAGATTAGCCATGAATTATAGTATAATATTTTCACTAATTTTCTTGTGTGTATGTATAGGGCATGTTGAAGGAAGTAGAGAAATATTTATGTTATCTCATGTAGGCATTTTCATGAAAAAATTCTAAAACAATTGGAATATGAGTTTATGCCATATATATATATATATATATATATATAATGAGTAACTACAGACTATATTCTGATTTTTCATGGAGGGAACATGGAGGAAACATATCTACTGCATACACATGATAACTACTTTTTATTTCCTTAAAAAAGAAAATATTCTGTAAATTTATTTTATCAAATTATTTCTATGTAGTACCAATTAGTTTCAAAATTACTTTTTTAGGCATTTCCAACATTTTACGTAATTAAAGAAAATATGCCTTTGCATGTATCTCAACATGGGGAATGTTATAATTTATATTTTCCTTGTTCTATGTGAACACCTTAGACTAGGTGATTTAAAATCCATATACATTTATGTAAGTTATGGCTTCATCAGCTCAAAGAAACCAGATATGAAGATCAGGAGGTTGTACCATAACTATGAGGAAAAATGAAATGATAAGTGGGAATTTACCAAATACAGAAAAGTGAATGGTCTCACTTTACATTGACCTCCTCTTTCATTAAATAACACATTACTGTTAAATTGACATTAATTGAATAATGAAAATAGCTGATTTATTCATTAAAAATCCATAATGGTCTCATTCTGCTTAAATAATCTCCTTCTTGAATGTCATGTCCTATAACTAGGGTCATGTTATACTTTTTTTTTTTTTAAAAGGAATGTTTCTTTAATAAGATCTTAACTTCTATGTTCATTTTGTTCATTACTTTCTCAGTGATAGATTCATTTTATTTGATAATTATATATTTTAAAACTTGATTTTTTAAAAATTAAGATTGAGTCTTTAAAATTATTTGTAACTGATTTTTGACTTCTGGCCAAGATGGCATCCACCTAACCATGCTTCAGCTTCAGGGGAAATACCAGGAAAAATCTGTGGGGTTCCAGGGTCAGCAAGTCCTAGCAGACCCCCAGTGGGAGGCTGTGGAGGGGCACAGTAGGGAATCCACTGATTCTCATATTCTTAGGTAGACCACTAGTCCCCCTAGACCTCTTTTAAGCACCCATTCCTGCCTCAGAGCCACAGACCAGGTTCTCTGCTGTGCTACCTGTGCACTCCGCAGATTAGAGCCAAGTGCCTATCACCTTTCCTCCTGCTGACGTGGTCTCCTTATTCCCTCCCATGCATTTTCCCATTCCTCCTGTCTCTCCCTACCACCTTGTCCCTTCCCTGTCACTCCACCAGATCCATGCTATCCCCTCTCCCTGACCCACCACCCATAATGCGTCCACACCTTCCCCTCTCCCCACAGTGCCACCAGCCATCGGAACTCTTCCATCCCCCCTCTCCTCCCTACTGCCCACCACAAACCACTGGGTTCTTGCTGTCCCTTCTCTCTACATAGCCACCTACCACCAGGTCCATGTGGTCCCATATCCCCACCCCACTACCCACCATCAGGTCTGTGCCATCGCCTCTCCCTGCCTCACCACCCACCTCCAGGAGTATGCCATCTCCCATCTCCTCTCCCTGCCACTGGCTCTCCAGGTCTCCACTGGGGCTGTGCCCACTCCTCCTGCCTGAGCAGACAGACCCCTGTGCCATCAAAAGCCTAATCTACTCAAACATAAAAGGGTACAATCACTGTAGACACTTCAAGGGTAGACTATAACTTCCTGAATTGAATAAGATTCCCACACTGTGATGCGCAGACCCCAACAAAGGTGCCTAGTCCTACAATGGAAGTCTCTAATCAAAACATAGACAACAGGATGTGAACCCCAAAATGAAGACACAAGATATGTGACCCTGACCAAGCAATTGGAGAAAATCAACAAAAGACCAACAATTGTATGAGTGCTGTCCTCACTTGGCTGAACCTAATAGAAAAGAAGAGAAAGAGAGAGAGAGAGAGACTTCAAAAGAGAGTTAAGTGATCTGAAGGAGAACCAAACAACAACAACAACAACCACAACAACAACAACAACAAAGAAGAGCTCAATAACTAGCTGGCTAAGCTTAATGAAGACATAAACAAATGCAAGGATGAATTCCAAGAAGCCTTAAGAAAATAAAAAAATAAATGACCTGAAAAGGGAACTTAACAGAGGGATGGATACTATACTGAAAAAGGCAATAGAAAATACAAACCAAATTGAACAAGTCCAAACCTCTCTAGAAGCTCTTAAGAACAGAGTCAGTCATGTGGAACTGGAAGACAAGACAGAAGAAACACTTCATGGGTCCAAAAACTTTTGTGAACAGAACATGAGGGAATTCTGGGATACCCAAAAAATGTCCCAGCATTCAGATCATGGGTATAAGAGAAGGGGAAGAAATTCAGACCAAAGGCATGAAGAACTTACTCAAGAAGTTATTGAAGAAAAGTTTCCCACCCTCTCAAAAGAGAGTCTGATCAAGATATCAGAAGCTAACAGGACTCCAAATAGACTGGATCAAAGGAGAAACTTTCCAATAGATCTTAAAGACTCTAAATAATGAAAACAAAAAGAAAGTCCTAAAAGCAGCAAGACAGAAACAATATATTACATATAAAGGTAACTCCATCAGAATTACCTTAGATTTCTCCATGAAAACCCTGAAAGCCAGAAGGGCCTGGAATGGAACACTGCAAAGTCTAAGAACCTGTGGCTTTCAACTCAAACTAATGTACTCTGGGAAATAATCCCTCATAATAGATAGTGAAAGACAAACTTTCCATGGTAAAAGTCAGCTCTACAATTACATGAACACAAAGCTAAACCTTCAGAGAGTACTTCAGGGAATTCTCCACACAGAAGAGTCAAACAACCAATCTCAAGAGCCTACAAGAAGCAGATTACAATAACCAAACCCAGAGAAGGCTCAAAATACTACAAAGTCCAAGAAAACACCAAACCCCATAAAGTACCACAATATGGCAGGGATTAGATCTAACCTCGCAGTTATTACCCTAAACATTAATGGCCTTAATTTACCCATCAAGATACACAAATTAACAGGGTAGATCAGAAAACTGGACACCTCAATCTGTTGTGTTCAAGAAACCCACCTCACCACTAAAGACAGATACCTTCTTAGGGTGAAAGGGTAGAAAATGATATTCCAAGTGAATGGAAATAGAAACAAGAAGGTGTTGCTAGACTTATATCTGATAAAATAGACTTCAAAAGTAATCAAACAGGAAAAAAAAAAGGCCACTTCTTACTCATCAAGGGAATGACCTAACAAAAGGATATCACAATCATCAGTCTATATTCACCAAACACAGGTGCACCATAATTCATAAAACAATACCTACTTGAAAGCAAAACAGAAATAAATACCAACACCATCATAGTTGGGGATTTCAATACTCCACTATCACCATTAGACAGATCATTCAAACAGAAAATCAACAGGGAAGTAAGAATGCTCAACAACTCCATAGATCAACTAGACCTAATAGACATCTACAGAACATTATACCCAAAATCTACAGGATACACATTCTTCTCAGTAGTCCCTGGAACCTTCTCCATCAAAAGGCATTGGAAAAATAAGAAGAATCCAATCCAAAAAGCTCTGGACAGAGATAAATGATCAAGAGCAGAGCAGAAATTAATGAATTGGAAACTAAGAAAACAATTAAAAAAAACTATGAAACAAAGAGCTGGTTCCTTGAAATAATAAATAAGGTTAATAATCCCCTGGCCAATTTGATCAAGTGAAAAAAGTAAAGAGACTCTTCAAGTAAACAAAATTAGAAATGATAGAGAGGTCACAACAGACATAAGCGAAATTGGCAGATTCATCAGGACTTACTTCCAAAACCTATACTCCACAAAGCTGGAGAATCTGGAAGAAATGGATCAATTCCTGGACATAAAACACCTATGAAAACTAAACTGACTCATAGCAGTATGAAGCTAGTATCACCCTAATACCCAAACCAGATAGAGGTATAGCAAGAAAAGAAAATTACATGCTTATATCTGTGATGAACTTACATGTAAAGATCTGTACAAAATCCTTGCAAACCAAATTCAGCGAAACATCAATATTATCCACCTTGATCAAGTAGGCTTTATCCCAGGAACACAGGTTAGTTCAACATATGGAAATCTGTCAATGTAATATACCACATAAATAAGCCTAATCACAAAACCACGTGTCATTTCAATAAATACAAAAATGGCCTTCAATAAAATACAACATCACTTGGTGAATAAAATGTTGGAGAGAATAGGCATGGGCATTTTTTATCTCAACATAATAAAGGTTATATATAAAGCCCAAATAATAGTTAATGGGGAAGCACTCAAGGAATTCCCATTGAGACCAGGAACAAGACAAGGGTGCCCACTCTCACATTTGCTCTTCAACATATTGCTAGATGTCCTAGTGCAGGCAATAAGACAGGAGAAAGAAGTGAAAGGGGCACAAGTTGGAAAGCAAGAAGTTAAGTTAGCCCTATTTGCAGACAATGTAATCCTGTACATTAGTGACCTGAGAGCCTCCATCTCAAAACTCCTAAAGTTGATTAATTCCTTCAGCAAAGTATCAAGATACAAAATCAACATGCAAAATCAGTAGTCCTTTATATGCAAAGGACAAAGATACAGAGAAAGAAATTAGTGATATTGTCCCATTTTCGTTAGCAACAACAATACCTTGGAACAACACTAAACTAATATGTGAAAGGCATATATAATGAAAACATAAAAATGTTTAAGAAAGAAATTGAGGAGAACTTGATAAGATGGAAAGACCTCCTATGCTCCTGAATAGGCAGAATTAACATTGTGAAAATGGCAATCCTACCAAAAGTAACGTACAGATTTAATACAATACCAATAAAATTCCAGCATCATTCTTTACAGAGATAGAAAAAAATGATTTCAAAATTCATATGGAATGGGGCAGGCCTCGAATATCCAAACATATCCTCAGCAAACGAATCACCTCTGGAGGTTTTACCATACCTGATTTAAAGCTATATTATAAAGCCAAAGTAACAAAAACAGCATGGTACTGGCATAAAAACAGGAATATAAACCAATAGATCAGAAATGAGGATCCAGACTTTAGGTCAAGTAATAACAGCTGCTTGATCTTTTGCAAAGTTGCCAATAAGGTAGATTGGAGAAAAGACAGAATCTTCAACAAATCATGCTGGACAAACTGGATAACCATATGCAGAAAAATGAAACTAGACTCACATGTCTAGCCATACACAAAAATCAAGTAAAAATGTATCAAAGACCTTAACATAAGACCTGAAAATCTTCTACAATATATATATATATATATATAATTTTCCACAATATAGGAGTGGGGACAGACTTCCTGAACAAAACCCCAAGTAACTCAGGAACGATCACTCAACCAATTGGATTTCATGAAGCTTAAGAGTTTTTGCACAGACAAACATACCATAAGCAGAGCCAATGGATTACCCACAGAATGGGAGAAAAAATTGCCAGCTATACAACCAACAGAGGCCTCATTTCTAGAATCTACAAACAACTCAAAAACCTAATAAATAAAAAGTGAAACAACTGGGTTGGAGGGATGGCTTAGCAATTAAAGTCTTCCTGCAAAGCCAAAGGACCCAGGTTTGATTTCCTCAGGACCCACGTTAGCCAGATGCACAAGGGGGCACACACATCTGGAGTTCATCCACAGTGGCTGGAGGCATGGTATGCCCATTTTCTCTCTCTCTCTCTCCCTCTTTCTCTGTCAGACAAGTAAATATATATATATATATATGTATATATATATATATATATATATATTTTTTTTTTTAAATCTAACAACTTCTGGGAGTGGTGACACACACCTTTAATCCCAGAACCTGGGACACAGAGGTAGGAGGATCACCATGAGATTAAGGTCACCCTGAGACTACATAGTGAATTCCAGGTCAACCTGTCAGCCTAGACTAGAGTGAAAACTTACCTCGAAAAACTGCAGCCCCCATCCCCCCAAAAATCAAACAACCCACTCACAAAATGGGGCAGATAACTGAATAGGGTGTTCTCAGAGGAAGAAATACAAATGACAAACACACATTTAAGACAATGCTAAACATTACAAGCCATCAGGGAAATGCAAAATAAAACAACTATGAGCCTCCACCTTATCCCAGAAAGGAGAGAAAATGTTAAAAAAAAAATCAAATAAAAACAAATATTGGTGAGGATGTAGAGAAACAGGAACCCTCATTCACTGTTGGTGGGATGTAAGTTGGTACAACCACTATGGAAATCAATATAAAGACTCCTAGGAAAGTTGACTATAGAGTTACCAACAGACCCAGTTATTCCCTTACTGGGCATTTATTGTAAATAGCTCCTTGCCTCAGTTCAGATATTTGCTCAACCATGTTTACAGCTGATCAATTCATAATAGCTAAAAACTTGAACCAACCCAGGTGCCTATCATTGGATGAATGGATAACCAAGATGTGATGTATTTTCATGATGGAATTCTACTCAGCAGTAAGAAAAAAATGACCCAATGAAACTTGTAAAAAAATTGTCCAACATGAAACAGATCATATTCAGTGAATGCACACAATCACAGAAACAGATCTGCTCAGTAGAAAGGAACCCATATCAAACTGTGAAACAGGTCAGAATAATATCTAGATAATGATTTTGCTTTCCAGTATCAAGCTCCCACTAATTTTGGACTACAAGAGGGTCTACACCCGTTAAATTTTCTCTGAAGTAATAATGGTTATCCCATTTAACCGATGTTGCCTTTACTCTCCATTGAAGAAACTGCCTCACTTTTTCAGGTGGGAGCATGATCTGAGGAGAGAATCGACCCATTGCACTTCACCACTGCTCCAGCTGAAATCACAGAGGA
The DNA here is from genome assembly GCA_036346955.1 of Dipus sagitta. NCBI lineage: Eukaryota > Metazoa > Chordata > Mammalia > Rodentia > Dipodidae > Dipus > Dipus sagitta. The sequence continues at coordinate 195,254,159 of CM070770.1, forward strand.
ATTGGGGAAATGAGAAAGAGTGCTGCTTTCTCAGTGAACCTGATATCAGCACAACGGTGAAGGAGATAGACACTGAGGACACCCAACACCTACCAAACCAGAGATCTATAGGCTCTTAAGAGCCCATCATACAAGTAAACTTAAAGCACACCCAACATGGGTCAGGGAATTTTGTGGATGCAGGGGCGAAAGATTGTTAGAGTCACAAGTTGGGTCATTATGTACAAAGATATTGCCTCTTCCCCATAACTGACAGCTGCCCCCCACAATGCATGACCAACAATCCCCATGGGGATGATCTGCATCAACAAGAAGGGTCCCTTTAGAAAAGGGTCAGGGATATGGGAAAGCATGGTACTGACATGTGCTATTTATATGCAAAGTATGACCATTACTAATAAAAATAAAATATAAAAAAAAATTGCAACTGAAAAAGTACAAAATTTCTTCTGAGTTTTATTGGCTTCATCCAATGTACAATTTATAGTATTTAACTTCAAATATATAAGTTGGGGCTAGATAAATGGTTTAGCCAAAAAGGTACTTGCCTGCAAAGCCAAAGGACTCAGGTTCAATTCCCCAGTACCCAAATAAAACACAAGGTGGCTCATGTGTCCAGAGTTTGTTTACAGTGGCTAGAAGCCTGGCATGCTGATTCTCTTTCCCTCTATTTACCTTTTCTCTCTCTCTCTCTCAAATATATATATATATATATATATATATATATATATATATATATATATATATACATTGAAATTACTGCTTCACATAAAGCACTAATGATATAATACGTAATATATAATTTCTTAGAAAAAATAAATGTTTCATTTATTCATTTTCTCTTTCTTAAAACTAAAATCTATGTGTGTGATTTCTAAAATTTGGGACATAAATCAAGAATTTTATAATTTTTATAGCAAAATAGCATGTTTGTAATCCTACAACTGGTGAGTCAGAGAGAGAGGAATCTCTGAAGATCACTAGTTAATCTAGCTTTGTTCTGTTTTTCACAGGGTCTTGCTCTAGCCCAGGGTAACCTGGAATTAGTCTCAGGCTGGCATTTTTTTCCAAGTAGTTGACCCCAATCAGTTTTATACTAAGTGGCATTCATCAACTTATTTAAAGAGGATAATGATTTAAAATATATGTTAAATATCCAGACTAATAATACAGAACATTAGCCACTTAGATAATCAGGTATAACTTGTACAGTACTCAGATAAAATAAGAAATGGCTATAAAATTGACCTAATGACCTAATGGAGCTACGTATAGTATAGTTCTGAATAAACAGTCAGTTCAATGGTATTATTTTTTTCCTTCAGCTACAGAGTTAGAAAATGTCAACAATTTAACCATATGAAATGGATACTCCGTAATTATACAGAGGGGAGAGATCACTAACTCATATTTAAAGACCGTCTTTAGAATATTACCTTTCAAGGTCCTGATTAAATTCATACCATATTCTGAAAAATGCAGTCTCAGTATTATTCCTTTCATGTCTATAATATTCGGGACTGATTCACATCCTTTGATGTTCTTAGTTGATAATACTTATGTGTTCTACACATTATCTTCTTTGTACTCAGAAGAACTATCTGTCTTTTATATTTTGAAATAAACTTGCTATGTTCGTTTTTACTCCAAGCTCATTGTTCTTTCATATTCCTATCAATAAATACATAAAAATGCCAAAGAGAAAGTAAAATAAGAAGAAAGACTTATTGGGCACAGGAGAGTATTCCCTAGTATTAACATGAAATTAATCAAATACTAAATAAGTGGCTCAAAGTGTAGTTTTAATATAGAAGTACATGAAGAATTAAAAATGTTAATTGAATATGGACATGAAGTCTTATTAATGAAGAACTATATTTTATACTTTTTTCCTGTTTTAACTAATTTGTGGAAGATAAAATGTACTGCACACAAGAAGATATAATTTTTAGAAAATATGTGAGTCATAGATAATTCTAAAATTGAAATTAATAAAAATTATTACGTTTAAAATTATACAGCAAATTAAATATGATATGCATATATATATGACTTATAAATAAAAATTCAAATAGTAAGAGTACATCTGATACAAAATGATAATTTATAATCATAATGCTTGATTAAGCAACAAATTCAGTTTAAATGATTTAAAAATCAATTAGGATGGGATTTAAATTTTTCTATTCGTTACTACTTTTGCATGCAATTCACATAGTTTTCTGACCAAAAGTATCTGAAATAATGAGGAAATAAACAATGAATATATCACTTGATACTATGAACTACAACATCCTACAATATGATACAATAGAGTAGTAAAAGAACTATTGAATTGTGTTTTTCATCATTAAATAAGTGACTTAACACTAGTGAAATTGATACAAATAGTTTACTTTGTTAGGAATATTTTGAATAGGGAATTATACTATACAGAAATGCTCATTCCTTGTCTCCATATCAGAGTTCAGTTACTTTAAAACTGATAGCCGTGATTCTGTATGAAGTTCAGGACAGCATGTGTCTATGGGGAGTGCTAGGCAGTAATCTATAATCCAGACTCTCTTGATTGTCAATGGCTTTAAGAAACAGTTACTAAGATTTATTCTTTTTGATCTTTTATGTCACATGCTGCAACTGCACAGGTAATATCAAAGGTTATTTTATGAAAGTTTGTCAAAGCAGAAGAGCTCAAGACTCAATAAGAGCAGCCTTTTTGGAAGGAGACCCAAGAATGGACTTTCTCAAATGAAGGGCAGGAAACAAACATATCCTGGAAGAGAGGAAGAAGTGAAGGAAAGAGGTATATCACAGAAATTGGTAATATGGCTCAGTTCAGGATTCACACTGCAAGAATTTGCAGGACCTGTGTGCCAGCACCAAAACAGGTTATTTTGTTTTTCTCCTTGGGATAGAAAATTGTGTATCATTTATATTATTAATTCTGGGATTTTAGGCGGTTCTCTCTCTCCCTCGCCTTCTCTCTCTGCTTGGCAAGCAGTTTTAAAGGTAAATAACTCATATTTCTTTTAAAATAACAAAGAAGCAATATAGGCAAATCAAATGATCTGTTGCTTTCAACCCAGAGAAGGCAAATAATATTAGCTTATTTCACTTAACATGATGGACTGTGCTTCAATTGAATTTCCTGTGATGGAATTTAATTTTATGTATGGTTGTATTCATTTTGTATAATACCACATTTTTGTGTGTACTCATTTGTTGATAGGTACCTCAGCTGATCCCATACTTGACCTGTGCAAATAGTTCTACAATAAACATAAATATTATATGCTGACTTCATGTCCTTTAATCTATAACCAGAAGCGGTATAGCTGGTCATATGGTGGTTTAAGTTGTTTGATTAATCACCGCACCCTTTTCTATCAGGTGTCTTCCCCATCACTCCTTGCCTTATTTATTGAGATGGGGTCTCTCACTGAACTGGGGTCTCTTACTGATTCAGCTAGATTAGCTAGCCAGTCTCATGCATCCTCCCATATCCACACTTGGATTGAAGCCATGCTCTCCCAGAGCCAGATTTTTATGCAGGTGCCAGGAATTAGAAGTCAAGTCCTCATTCTGTCATGGCAAGTACTTTACCTGAGACATTTACTAAGTCCTTCAAAACAGTTTTGATTTGTGTTTCTTAGATGACAAAATCTGTTTAACTTTGTGCATGTGTTTTTTGAACACACCACTGCTTTTGGGTACCACAACTTGAGCAGCCAGCACTTTATCCACTGAGTAGAGTGTTTTCTTTAGAATGGCAATTTAAAAACTTTAATGTTCCCTGTGTATGAAAGTAGAGTTCCTTCCATCATATACTGTCTTTATCAATTTCTTCCTTCCATGTTTTATGATTATAAATTTATAAACCTTTCATTTCCTTCATTATGTAGAAACCTAGGGTTTTTCTCTCTATTTTTAATGGGATAGATTTCCTACTTTAATTGTTAGTGAGTTTATTATTAGTTAATTATTAGTGTACAGGAAAACTACTGATTTTTAATTGATAATTTTAATATATGAACATATTACAAATTGGTTATGTTACTATCAGATTATATTCTTATGACCCCTCTCCCTCACCCCTATTTCCTCCTTGGGGGTATTGGTAATCACTGCAGTGTAATGAATGCACCAGTTATTGTCTATTGGGTAAGCAATGCTTCTGAGTATACCGCTCCCCACTCCCTGTGGTTCTTTCATTTTTTTTTTTTAATTTCTATCACAATGTTCCCTAGGCCTTGGCAGGCATATAAAAGCTCTTCTTTAGTGTTGAGCTCTGGGTAGCTTCTAATTTTCTATTTTGATGAGTTTTGAGTCTCCTCAGTATCTACTGCCTTCCTCCTGAAGGAGGATCACAGGCTAGCAGTGAGAGGAGAACTCCTATTTATTCTACCACTTCCTCTGTGCTATTTCCTAGGTCCTGGAAGATGCGATAGGGATGATGGTTCTCATGCTGAGAACTCAGCTTCACAGCTTCATTTTCTTGTTATCATTCTGATGGGTCTCCACTAGATTCACAGCCATCTATGAAAAAAGTAGGTTCTCTACCCAAGAGTGAGAGCAGCAATGATCAAGGGGATGAACATGAACATTTAAAAGACTTTTGACAGTTAAAACCCCTGCTTTTAGCTAAAGTGTAGTGGAAGCTACCTTCTATAATCTATGACCTTCCAGTTCATACACTCCTGACTGGGTTCTCAGTGCAATGCAAGAAGGATTCATATCCATTCAGAAATCAAGCAATCAACCCCATAATTTATATGCCACTATTGTACCTACATGTGCTTCTTGCCTGAATTGTTAATTTTGTAGCTTGCAGGATCCACTGCTTGGGCACACTTTTATTTTTTTTTTAACTTTTATCCCCCAGCAGCTTGCAAAAACTTTCCAGAACTATGAGAGCCAACAGAGAATGGTCTTCAATCTCAGTTCCTGCATGATCTCTCAGTGTCCTGGGATTTCACCCTATGCCTTCAGTAATAGGGTCTTTCTATTTAGTTCCAGTTGGTAAAAAGATGCTTTGGCAATGGCCTACATTGTTTTGGGCATCTCATGGGCCTCTTTGACAACAGTTATCTGTGAGGAGAAACCCAATTCTGAAACTGGGATTTACCAGAAAAAGCTGGAATAAAGCTTACTCCACTCTTTTATCCTGTTGCTTTATGAATTTTTTAAAAAAATGTTCTAAATGTCATTTAGAATAGTATTTATTGAGTTATTAGTATATAATGATATAATCAACATGAAGGGATAATTTGTTTTCTTCCTTTCCTATTTGTAACCCTTTTATTTCTTTCTATTTTCCTATTGACTTGCTAAAATTTCAAATACTATATTGAATAAGAGTGGTGATGGTAGTTACTCTTGTCTTATTCCTGATATCAGGGAATGCTTTCAACATCTATGGTGTCACATGCCTTTATTATGATATATGATATTATGGTATATATTATGATATATGATATATGCCTATATTATGATATATGTAAAAATATATATAAATAAATATTTATTATGATATATGATATATTATTGCAATAAATCAATAAATTTATAATAAATACTTCAAATACATAGTATTTGAAGTATTTATTATAAATTTATTGATTTATTGAATTTTATTGATGTCCAGGAGTAGGAAAACTTCAGTTCTCCCTATCTTGCATACTTAAGGGTTATGTAGAGGTTTCTGTCTACTCCAGTTTTTATGTTAAACTATCTGGCCTTGCATAAATAAGATCATGTCATAGGTGGGGTAAGGTACCTTTTTCTCTCCTGAAAAGAGCATATAGCATATCCATAAAATACCTACACATCATACTTGAGATGCTGAGTTCAATCACAAGCACCATTCTGACAATAGAAATCCAAAACATTAAGAGTAAGATCGAAAGACACATGCTGAAATCCATTAAAAATCAAATGTAAATGAATATCTACTCCATATATAATAAGCAAATAAAAGTCTCAAAATAATTGAATAAACTAAAAAGCTAAAAATAAATAGCGATTCAATTAGAAAGGAAAATAAAAAATAAAACAAAGGTAAATAACAGCAGAGAACAAAGATAAAAATATCATCAATAAAAAAAAGAGTAAAGAAAGTGAGTGAAAACTTCTTCCTAACTGAAGTGCTAGAACTGCTTGGTGCTTTTTGGGAGATCTTCTAACAATGGAAATCGTCAGGTATGCTGGGATGAGGGGATTACATCTGAGGCAAAGTTTTATTCCTTTTAGCTCCTGCCAAATAAGTTGGTTCTATATGGAGCTAGCCCTGCTCCATGTTTTGCACGAGACTGTCTTCAGCCCAGTGGCTTTCTGTATGCAGGTTGTAAAGTGTGGTGAAAATGAGAGCTGTCCCTGTGCCTTCCTGGTAGTTGTGGACTGGCTGGGTGGGTGACCACTTCCTTGCTGCAGAGCCTCTCATGCTAGAGACCCTGGGCATGACAAATATCTAAGGTATGGCTAATGCCTCAAAGAATGGGAAAAGGAAAGAAATCACAGAGTTCTGTGCTAGGAGGGTCAGACAGGTAAATCATCAGCTCCTCTCACTTTCCTCCTTGCTGGCTGGGAAAGTGGATACAGCTGGTCTCATTTATCCCCACAGAGGCCAGAAGCTCAGTCTACTGTATCCTGCACAACCCTTCGGCCCACACCTCATGGCAGGTCTGTGACACTTCCTTCTTCAAAAACAGTCTCTCATGGACTTGTCCCACCCAATCTATTTGGTGTAATGTCCCATGAGACCCCAAATTATAATAGTTTCCCATTTTCTAATTCTGTTACTAGTTTTAGCCCCTAAAAACAGTGATTCACTTAGAAGAATATGATTTTGCTACATGATGATATGGCTGAAAATTTTATGGCTATCAACATAGCCAAAATTCAAATTTTAGCTTCCTCACATTATTAGTTATTTTATATAGAGTAAATTTCTTATCTTCTTGAACTTACATTTATTCCATAGTTTAAAATATTTTTAAAAATAAGTGTCATATTTAGGGGAAATTATTTATTCTTTTTTGACATGTTTATAAAAAGTACTAGTGTTGGTAGAATTGGGCTTTATTTGTAGAAATTTTTCAGACCATTCTGAGAGGTTGTTTTACAATTAAAGAGAGAACTTTAGAAAAGTGGTTAATGGATAAGATGATTCATAAATAAAAATTACAAGATAATGTTAGATTATAGTTTGACTTAAATATCCTGTTTATGGAGTGTTAACTTCAATCTTTACAAGGAAAGTGGCCATATTCATCACAATTTAGGGTAAGAGGGAGTTGGAGAGCATGACCATGTCCCTAGATTATTTTAAAATCTAATATCCAGTATATGGAAGCTATCCCACAGTGGATCCTATGGGGTTGAAGAGTCTACATAATGCAATTGTATTTCATTTTAAAATAAAGACAACATTGTAATATGCAATAAGTTTAAGAAATTTATACTAAGTCACCTCCACAATATAATGTATGCTCATAACTTTAAAAATTTTATTATAACTTATTTAAGCAATTTTCTTGAAAAGTTAATTGTAATGACTCTACGAGTATCTTTTGGACACTATTTAGAATAAGTTAATATTTTAGTTGTCATTTATAATATACCCATAAGTGTTATAAAACATATTGGGCTATTATCTTACCAGCATTTGAGTTTTTTCTTTGTAGACAACCTTTTACTTCTGCCGAGTACTGTTTGTTGTAGTATGAACACAATTTTGGAAAGCTGGAAAACATATTAATGAATTTTGTTTATTTTTTAAATAATAGAAAAATTGAGTTTGATCATCAAAAGATATACATTCAAATTAAATCACAGAAATATTTTACATATTACAATTTTGGAAATCAATTATTTTGTGCATATTTATTCCATGCTAACATGCAAGTTTCATTAATAGAACATAGTTTTTCTTTATTACCGACAAAGTAAATATCCCATATATCACCCTAGAGAAAGACCATTTAGAAATAAACAAGCAATGCCTAAGGAGATGTGTAATTTAGCAAAAATAGCCACTGAAGCTAAATTATCTTTTGGGAAAAGGAAGTAAGAGATAAACAACTATCCTGAAGGGAGTTGATCTGGAAACAAATTAAATGTTTTCTGATGAAAAACCCAACTTGAAAGAGAGATCAAGTATTTGTAAATGCCTCCCAGCAGCTATTCACAACAGATGAGAACACCCAAATGACATTTATACAAATGTGTTTTCTTTTGTAGTAGTCCAATTGTAAGTTTTCCAAATTATTTTTTCTCTTTTTTGTTTTTGTTTTTTTTCTAAATTACTTTTAATCTATTAAAGATATCATTGGTCTTTGTTACTAATTTACAAACATTCATGTATTTTCATTTTAGTGATTTAGTTATTCTGACCCTTTTCCCTATCTTGCATAATAATTTTGTAGGTCTCCTCCTGAATCAATATTTGATACTTCATTCTTACTAGCGTCAGTTTTCCGCTAACGGTTAGAATGAATTTCTTATCATTGAAGAATTGTCATTTCAATTTTTATTAGTACCTTATTGCCTTTGTAAATCCTGATTTAGTCTTACCATAAGCTTTTTATAAACCTTATTTCAGAACTTTCCATCTGAAATTTAAATAGACCAAAGTACATTTTACAATTCATTCAAAACCTGTGGTTAAGGTAAATATATGGAGGCATTGTTGTAATCTCTGTGATCTTCTTAACTGCAGATTCCATGAAACAGAGAGCATAGCACATCAGTGCAACTACACAACTGTCTTCAAAGATCTATCTTTCTTTTTGTAGTCACCAGCTCCTCAGGTCTTGACTAAAATTTGTCATATCTTCTGGTCAGGTTCATTACAGAGTTCATATTTGAAGTACTATCCAAATAGCTGCCTTCATCCAACAAAATTTTTATATTTCTCCTCTTCTATCCTGTATTTAGCCTACTAGTAATTTATAACTTTAGTTTATATACATTTCCATAATGGCCTCTGCAGAGTTCAGTACTTCAATTATTCAAACAACAACTTTTGTAGCTATAGTTCTAATCTCTAACCCATTAAAATGAATATAAGAATAGTCTCTAAGACCAATCACATATTACTTTATTTTATTTATTTTTTGTGGGTGTTGCTTGAATCTAATCCTTGGTGTCATGAATAAGCAATTTCTACCTGATGGAACTGTACTATTAGCCAATATTCAAGCATTTGACAATGGAAGACTGAACCAATAATATTCATTTTTGTTAATTTCCTAAACAATAGCATTACATTCACAAATATCCACATTCTTATACTCCCACTTAAATTCATTCTCATATTCACATTCAGCTCAGCATTTGACACTTTTCTGAAAGCAGAACTGAGAAAATGCAATAAGGGTGCATATTTTCCTTGGAAGGTGATACTAGTAAACATTATTTATGGAGTGACAACAAGAAAGAGAAAGAAATCACAAGAGCCATGCCACAGAATAAGGAAATTTGTACTGTAGGCAACTGGGGTTAATATTATGAAATTCTATGGCAAACTTCAGATTTCATATCAGAATTATTCACTCCAAGGAACAAGGAATTTGATATAAGAGTTTAAGACAAAAATCCCTGTATCCTTGGTTTATGAGTTGTGGAAATACTGATACCCAAAACTATTTATTGGCAATGTAGAGGCCTAAATTTAATCTCACATCTAGGAAAAACATGAAGGTTCCAGATAGAAAGTGGCAGTGCTAACGCCAAACCTAGTTTGTAGAGTCAGTACACAGAGATGAGTATTTAGGCATAAACAGCATCTGCTATGTATGTACTCTTTTCATAACCCAGTAAAAATCTTTAAGGAACATGTTATGGTTAAAATTTTGTGTCAATTTGAATGGGTTTAGTAATGATGAAACAAGAGAAAACATTATTTCTGAACGTGTCTCTGAAGGTATTCTAGGAGAGATTGATATTTGAATTGGTATTCTAAATAAAATGGATCTACCATCTCCAGTCTTTAAAGGCCCCACCCAATATGTAAGGGCTGAAATATAGTGAACTGATGTAGGATAGACATATTCTTTTATTATCTTCTTTTCTAGGACCTCAGAGCTCCTGATTTTTGATCCTTTGGATTTCAAGTCTTATATCAACAACTTCCAACCTTCATATGTCAGCATTTGGTTTAAGTCGGAACTGTCCCCATGTTAGTCTAGGTTCTTCAACCCTTTGATGGTATAATATAGCACTTAACCTGTGTATTTTTGTAAGTCAATCTAATAATAAATCTCCCATCTGTGTATACCTATTACCCTAATGGCATTGTTTCTCTGGATAACCTCAAGAAGAAAAGTTTTTTAAATGTTTGTTTTAAGTCGTCTTAAGAGTTTCTCTTTTCAGATGTCCATGTTATATATCATAAATGTTGGCTAGATACTTTTCTTTTCTTATGTATAACATAATATAATTAATGTTTACTGGTGATTAATCTGGCCTTAATTATATTCTACATACCATTGAGCAAATAATCTGAAATGTATCACTACATCAACTGAAATGGACCCTACTAATCAGTATTTTAAAAAGCCTACAAGTTCTATTAATGACCCCTACTTTTCCAATTAAAATTATTTTTATTTATTTGCAAGAAGAGAGAGAGCAGAAGAGAGAGAGAGAGAGAGAGAGAATGATAATATGCATGCAAGTGCCTCTTGCCACTGCAAAGAAACTCCAGACACATAGAGTACTTTGTGCATCTGTCTTTATGTGGGTACTTGGGAATCAAACCCAGACCCTCAAGCTTTGTAAGCAAACTCCTTAACTGCTAGGCCATCTCTCCAGCTCTACTTGTCTATTTATAAAGAATGCTTGCTAATCATCATAAAAGTTTATAGAGTAGCTCTTGTTATAACTCCCATTTTATGCCTGAAGAAAATGAAAGTATAAAGTGCCCAAATGAGCTATATTAAATCACAAGAAGTGGCAGAGAAATTAATTTGATCCCAGGAGTCATAGGGCTGCTTAGCATCTTCCCTATTACAGTGAATTGCACTGGTGACCTCACCCATGCTATGTGAGACATTCTCGTTATAGCATATAGAATTTTCATCACAAACCTGGATTAGGGCATATAGATAAGCTGTTTTGAATTTTAGCAAGGTTTATTTTGATGTGATCTAATTTAGGTCACTTGAGTAAAGAGAAACTATATATAAATAAATTGCATGAATATATATATATATATATATATATATATATATATATATACATATGTATATGATATAATTTTAAGTTTGCCATTGTTCTCTTTAGTATAGCAATTATTTGTTTCATATTTGCATCTTTTTTATGAATATTGTATTTATTGAATTTTATCTACTGGCAGCTTGTTAATGATGCGTCTTTTTACTCTTATTTTATAGGTCACCTCCTGTGATAGTTAAGGTGTTGTCAACTTGATCTGTTTAGTAATCCATAGGTTGCTTCTAGGACGGATCAACTAAAGGAGGAAGTCTTTCCCCAAGGTTGAGCCCTTCCCCCAGAATGGGCAGCCCCGCCCAGAGGGGGACTTGATACAAGGGAGCTCTGGGAATAAAGAGTCCCTTCCTTCCTTCCTGCCTTCCTTCCATTTTGGCTGCTGGAGCTGCTTGCTACCTTCCAGCGTGGATTGAAGACCAGTGCGGATGAAAGACCAGCATCAACTGAAGACCCCCGTGGATTGAAACCCAGCGGCTCCTCAGGAAGCCTCCAGGCTTTCCAGCACCATCTTCAGTGCCGGGTCGGGACTGCTGAGGCATCTGGCCACGAGGACTGAGCAACTACCAGGTTCGGTGATTCTCGGGCCTGCAACTGCTATTGGACTACTGTAAGCTGATCCAATAAATCCCCTTTTAAAATAATTCATTCTAGCAGTTCTGTTCCTCTAGAGAACCCTGACTAATACAGAATTTGGTACCAGAAGTGGTTCTAGAGAAACAGAATTGTAAGGATGGGTTTCTCTAGTGGGCTTAGTGCTATCTGGGGTTGGCTCTCCAATTTCAATGCTGCTAAAGGCCCTACTGGTGATAAGGAGAGCGCTTTTCCTGGAAATAAGGGGGCACTAATAGTCCATGGTGTGCATTATTTCAAGAACTCCATGAGATAGATGCATTTGGTGACCCTGAGTCATGTCTTGTGAGGAGTGAGGAATTTAGTGACTCTGTATTTAAAACATTTGAGTATTTGTGGAAAAGTAAGACCAATGATGAGGCTGGTTGGTTGCTTTTAGCATCTCTGGACAAACTAGTGAGGGAACAGCAGAAGCTCAAAAAGGAAAATTCTAAGCTTAAGACCCACATACATGATCTCAAGGTTTCTAAGGGTGCCCTGGAGGAGAGTCTCCTCTCTAGCCAGAACAGGGCTCGGATTGCAGAAAACCAAACCCAAGCTCTCATTGTGAGACTGGCTAATTTGCAACATAAATTCAAATCCCAGCCTCACCAACTATCAGAAGTTAAAGTGAGGGCACTGATTGGAAAAGAGTGGGATCCTGTGACTTGGGATGGTGATGTGTGGGAAGACCCTGAAGAACCTGGGGACATCAAAGTGTTAGATTCTGAAGAAGATGTTTTGGATGAAAATATGACCTGCCCTCCCTTAGCAGCAGTTGTATCCCCACCCCCACATCCTGAGGTATTATCCTCCCCACCCTTGCCTGAGGGAATTCATCCCTCTTTGTCTGGGGAATCAGCAGGAAGTGCTGGTGCTTCTCAGTTCCCACCCTTCTTTGCTTCTGGGCCTATAACCAGAGGGAAGGCTAGGCAGGCCCCTAAAGGTGAGATAGAAAGTGTGACACAGGAGGAAGTGAGGTACACCCCTAAAGAACTTCAGGAGTTTTCTAACTTGTACAGGCAGAAGCATGGGGAATATGTGTGGGAATGGATCTTAAGGGTGTAGGATGATGGAGGAAGGAACATAAGATTATATCAGGCTGAATTTACTAAAATAGGCCCATTGAGCAGAGATTTTAGATTTAACAATGCAGCTCTTGCAGTTGGAAAGGGTGCCAAGAGTTTATTTCATTGGTTGGCTGAAGTATGGATCCAAAGATGGCCTACTGTGAGTGAGCTCGAGCTGCCTGATATCCCTTGGCTTAATGTCGATGAAGGGATTAAAAAGCTCAGAGAACTTGGAATGCTGGAGTGGATTTGCCATGTAAACTCATCTTTGCCCCCACAATGGGAGCGTCCAGAAGATGTGCCCTTCACTAAGACTATAAGAAACAGATTTGTGAGGGGAGTGCCAGCACACTTAAAGTCTTCCATCATTGCTCTTTTATGTAAAGAAGACCTCACAGTGGGAGCTGCAGTTGCTGCATTAGGTGATTTAGATGCAATGGGCATAACTGGATCTCAGGGTAACAAGGGCCAAGTGGCAGCACTGAATCACCAAAGACGGGGTGAACGTGTTTTCCATAATAGACAGCATAGGCAAAATTATGCACATAAAGGTATGACTCGTATGGACCTTTGGAATTGGCTGATTAATCATGGTGTTCCCAGAAGTCAAATAGATAAGAAGCCTACTGAATTTCTTCTTGATCTGTATAAGCAAAAAAGTTCCAGAGCAAGGGAACATAAAGCCACTTTGAATTATAGTGACAGAGAATTAAGACCTCTTAATCAGTTTCCAGACTTGAGTCAGTTTACAGATCCTGAGCCCCTTGATTGAAGGGGTGGCTGGGTCCCCTTGAGGAAGGACCCTCCTGCAACTGCCAAAAGTTTCAATATTAAACTTACACCTATCCTTCCTCAGAGGGACCTGCGGCCTTTTGCTAGGGTAACTGTACACTGGGGGAAAGGAAATAATCAGACCTTTTCGGGGCCTACTGGACACTGGCTCTGAATTGACATTGATTCCAGGAGACCCCCCAAAGCACCATGGCCCTCCAGTTAAAGTAGGTGCTTATGGAGGTCAGGTGATCAATGGAGTTTTGGCAAATGTTAGACTGACAGTGGGTCCAGTGGGTCCCTGAACTCACCCTGTGGTTATTTCCCCAGTCCCAGAATGCATAATTGGGATAGATATACTTAGGAGTTGACAGAACCCTCACATTGGTTCCCTGACTTGTGGAGTGAGGGCTATTATGGTTGGAAAAGCAAAATGGAAGCCACTGAGGCTCCCACCACCAGGGAAAATAGTGAATCGAAAACAGTATCACATTCCTGGAGGGATTTCAGAAATTAGTGCCACTATAAAGGACTTGAAGGATGCAGGGGTGGTGGTTCCCACCACATCTCCCTTTAACTCTCCTATTTGGCCTTTTCAGAAGACAGATGGATCCTGGAGAATGACAGTGGATTATCAGAAACTTAATCAGGTGGTGACTCCAATTGCAGCTGCTGTACCAGATGTGGTTTCTTTACTTGAGCAGATTAACACACCTGCTGGTACCTGGTATGCGGGTATTGATCTTGCAAATGCTTTCTTCTCCATACCTGTCCATAAGGACCACCAGAAGCAATTTGCCTTCAGCTGGCAAGGTCAGCACTACACATTTACTGTTTTACCTCAAGGTTATATTAACTCTCCAGCCCTGTGTCATAGCTTAGTTCGCAGGGACCTTGATCGCTTGTACCTTCCACAGGGTGTCACATTGCTGCCATTATATCGATGACATAATGCTAACTGGATCAAATGAGCAGGAGGTGGCATCCACTCTGGAGTTGCTGGTACAGCATATGCACATCAGGGGATGGGAAATAAATCCATCCAAAATTCAAGGACCTTCCACCTCAGTGAAATTTCTAGGAGTTCAGTGGTATGGGGCATGTAGGGATATTCCTTCTAAGGTGAAGGACAAGTTGTTGCATTTGGCCCCTCCTACGACTAAGAAAGAAGCACAACGTCTAGTGGGCCTATTTGGATTTTGGAGACAGCACATTCCTCACTTGGGTGTCTTACTCCATCCCATATACCAAGTGACTCTGAAAGCTACTCGTTTTCAGTGGGGCCCAGAAAAAGAGAAGGCTCCTCAACAGGTCCAGACTGCTGTTCAGGCTTCTCTGCCCCTTGGGCTGTATGATCCAGCAGATCTGATGGTACTTGAGTTTTCAGTGGCAGACAGGGATGCGTTTGGAGCCTTTGGCAGGCCCTCATAGGTGAATCACAGAGGAGGCCATTGGGATTTTGGAGCAAGGCCCTGCCATCGTCTGCAGACAATTATTCTCCATTTGAGAGACAGCTCTTGGCCTGCTATTGGGCCTTAGTGGAAACTGAACGTTTGACAATGGGCCATCAAGTTACTATGCGACCTGAGCTGCCCATCATGAGCTGGGTGTTATCTGACCCACCAGGCCATAAAGTTGGACGTGCACAGCAACAGTCCATCATTAAGTGGAAGTGGTATATAGTTGATCAGGCTCGAGCAGGCCCGGAAGGTATGAGTAAGTTACATGAGGAAGTTCCCCAAATGCCTATGGTTGCTACTCCTGTTGCAATGCCTTCTGTCTCCAAGCATGCACCTATGGCATCATGGGGTGTGCCCTATGATCAATTGACTGAGGAGGAGAGGTCCAGGGCATGGTTTACAGATGGTTCAGCATGTTATGCAGGCACTGCCCAAAAGTGGACAGCTGCAGCATTACAGCCCCTTTCTGGGACAACTCTGAAGGACTGTGGTGAAGGGAAGTCTTCACAATGGGCAGAACTTCGGGCAGTGCATATGGTTGTGCAATTTGCTTGGAAAGAAAAATGGCCAGATGTTCGGTTATACACTGATTCATGGGCTGTGGCCAATGGTTTGGCTGGATGGTCTGGGACTTGGAAGGAGCACAATTGGAAAATTGGTGAAAAGGACATTTGGGGAAGGTGTATGTGGATAGAACTCTCTGAATGGGCAAAGGATATGAAGATACTTGTGCCCCATGTTAATGCTCATCAGAAGGTGACCTCATTGGAGGATGACTTTAATAATCAAGTAGATAAGCTGACCAGTACTGTGGATAGTGGTCAACCTTTTTCCTCAGCCACCCCTGTCATTTCCCAATGGGCCCATGAACAAAGTGGCCATGGTGGCAGAGATGCAGGCTATGCATGGGCCCAACAACATGGACTTCCACTAACTAAGGCTGACCTGGCTACGGCTACTGCTGAGTGCCAAATTTGCCAACAGCAGAGACCAACTCTGAGCCCCCAATATGGTAGTATTCCTCACGGTGACCAGCCAGCAACCTGGTGGCAGGTTGACTATATTGGACCACTTCCATCATGGAAAGGGCAGCGTTTTGTCCTTACTGGAATAGACACTTATTCCGGGTATGCATTTGCCTTTCCTGCATGTAGTGCTTCTGCCAAGACTACCATCCATGGGCTTACAGAATGCCTTATTCACTGTCATGGCATTCCACACAGCATTGCTTCTGACCAAGGAACTCACTTCACCACCAAGGAAGTACGGCAGTGGGCTCATGATCATGGAATTCACTGGTCTTACCATGTGCCCCACCATCCTGAAGCAGCTGGCTTGATAGAATGGTGGAATGGCCTTTTGAAGAAACAGCTACAGTGCCAACTAGGTGGCAATAGTTTGGAGGGCTGGGGGAGTGTCCTCCAGCAGGCTGTATATGCTCTGAATCAGCATCCTATATATGGTACTGTTTCTCCTGTAGCCTGGATTCATGGGTCCAGGAATCAAGGGGTGGAAATGGGAATGGTCCTACTTACCATCACTCCAAGTGACCCATTAGCTAGATATTTGCTTCCTGTTCCCGCAACCTTATGCTCTGCTGGACTACAAGTCTTGGTCCCAGAGGGGGGAGTGCTTTTGCCAGGAGACACAAAGAACATTCCATTGAACTGGAAGCTAAGACTTCCCCCTGGTCACTTTGGGCTCCTAATGCCCTTGAGTGAACAGGCTGAGAAAGGAGTTACATTGATAGCAGGGGTGATTGATCCAGATTACCAGGGGGAAATTGGACTGCTTCTCCACAATGGAGGTAAGGAAGAGTATGCCTGGAGTGCAGGAGATCCTTTAGGGCATCTGCTAGTGTTACCATGTCCTGTTGTCAAAGTCAATGGACGACTGCAACAACCCAATAGAAGTAGTGTGATAAATGGCCCAGATCCTTCAGGAATTAAGGTATGGGTTACCCCTCCAGGTAAAGAACCAAGACCTGCTGAGGTGCTTGCTGAAGGTGGAGGAAATACAGAATGGGTAGTAGAAGAAGGAAGTTACAAATACCAGCTAAGGCCACGTGACCAGTTACAGAAACGAGGACTGTGATTGCAATGTTTCTGTCCTGCCTTGATACCAGAGTGTTTGTATGTATCTACACCAATATTATGATTATATCATTAGCTAACTGTTGAATTTATATTAGACCCATTATACTAAAGACTAAGCTTTGTGTTGGGGGGAAGATTTTGCGGTTCCGGTTGTACGTGGGATAGTTATGCCATGTTAGGCGGAATTATGAGCTTGTTACTTAATTTGAAAATTAAGTATGATGTAAGGAGACATGATTTGATGCCAAGTTGACAAGGGGAGGGCTTGTGATAGTTAAGGTGTTGTCAACTTGATCTGTTTAGTAATCCATAGGTTGCTTCTAGGACGGATCAACTAAAGGAGGAAGTCTTTCCCCAAGGTTGAGCCCTTCCCCCAGAATGGGCAGCCCCGCCCAGAGGGGGACTTGATACAAGGGAGCTCTGGGAATAAAGAGTCCCTTCCTTCCTTCCTGCCTTCCTTCCATTTTGGCTGCTGGAGCTGCTTGCTACCTTCCAGCGTGGATTGAAGACCAGTGCGGATGAAAGACCAGCATCAACTGAAGACCCCCGTGGATTGAAACCCAGCGGCTCCTCAGGAAGCCTCCAGGCTTTCCAGCACCATCTTCAGTGCCGGGTCGGGACTGCTGAGGCATCTGGCCACGAGGACTGAGCAACTACCAGGTTCGGTGATTCTCGGGCCTGCAACTGCTATTGGACTACTGTAAGCTGATCCAATAAATCCCCTTTTAAAATAATTTATTCTAGCAGTTCTGTTCCTCTAGAGAACCCTGACTAATACACCTCCAGACTAAAATATTAACACTGAGTATTATTATATTTATATAATATAAATTGGTATTTTAATTGCTTCTAGACAAGCATTGGACCATACATCACTCTAATTATGTCCATCACCTTTTATTTTCAAGACAGTATTATGACAGACAGAAGTATAATTTGATAGAGAAAAGATACAAATTATTACTGTACAAGTTAATAAAACATTCATACAGCTCAGATAAAAAAGCAGAGCATTGCTAGTATAGCAGTAATTCACATCCTAACCTTGTCAGTCCTTACCACCTTCAACTTAATACATTATTAGGAATTAAATTGAAGAACAAAAGGCTTTGAACTTCATAACGTTATAAAATAAATTACATTTAATGTACACTTTTTCCCTGTTTTCATTCAAGATTCACACATATATTTTAACTTGTGTTTATGGCATTTGTCATTTTCATTTCCATATAATACTTAGTGTATTAATATTACAGAGTGTTCTATTTCCTTTTGTACCATAAAATACTATTGTACAAGACACACTAGCCTAAAGGATCAGTTATATATTCATGTAAGAAAGTGATGTGTATAATGCATAATAAGTATTACATATTTATAATGCAGGCCATCATGAGAATCCACATATACAACTCGTTGTCTTACATTACCTAGAATGCTACTGTGGAAAATGTTCTTGAGCTTCTTAAAAGCCCAGTTATATCAAGAAAGACATTTCTTTTTTTTTTTGGTTTTTCGAGGTAGGGTTTCACTCTAGCCTAGGCTGACCTGGAATTCACTATGGAGTCTCAGGGTGGCCTCAAACTCACGGCGATCCTCCTACCTCTGCCTCCCGAGTGCTGGGGTTAAAGGCGTGCGCCACCACGCCCGGCCATGAAAGACATTTCTTTATGATATACCTATCTGATATATTTTATGCATTCATGTACATTTATCGATCTGAAATATTTTATGCATGACTCCCTTAAAAATTTCTCAGGTATAGTCTAAGGATGCCATCTGTGATGCAAGGATTTGTTCTTTGTTAGTTGGAGCATATGTTTCCATAAGTGTTGGCTGGAAATGAGGAACACTTTAATTTTGCAACTGAATATTGTGGGGATTTGTGTAGTTTAAACACTTTCTTATGCCTTATCTCTCCATTTATATCTTATTTTGACAATCAGACCATGCCAGATGGCTCTTTGTATATTCTCCCTGAAGATTGTCCCATTTAGGTCAAGTTAACTGACTGCTGTTTTCTCCTGTATACATTTCTGCAGATGGCAATGATTCCATGATTCTTGTTCTACACAACTGAGGTGTCTTCCCCTCCCTTTGCAAGAATATCAACACTCCTTTAAATCTTTTCTAACAGTATTGTTGGATCCTCAGCTGCTCACTTAACAATTTTCTCAGGGCAGTCTTTCAGATTTCACCTTACTTCTGATTTTAACATCAAGGTCAGATATTAGGCACTTATCATTTTAAATTATTAATCTAATAATGTTGTAATCAGTGCTGCTGCATAAGATATACAGTAAAGGTTAGCAGTATGTTGTAAATACTCATGAGCTTGTGTTTTGGCAGGACTAACATGGATCAATTCATACCCAGTCGACCCATGTGGTTTCACTTTAAAGTCATGTGCTTTGACTTTAAAGATAGCTTCCTGATATGGATGTGATATTGACACAGGCTGGAAGCTATGGAGGTCACTGGCATTCAGTTTCTCTCCATAATAGCTACTGCACAAGCTACTCTGCCTTCCTCATGTCATAGTGCCACATTTATTGTTTATTGTATAGCAAATTACTTCAAAATTTAAATATTCCCTACTGTAGAGTAATGGGATCAGGATGTGAACACCTCCAGGGGAGACCTACAAGGTAAATGGTCATAGGACCATTTTCCAGGGTTATAGAAGCAGCAAACAGTTGAGGACCAGATTCTGACGAGTTTTGTGTAGTGATTTTCTTTAAATTGAAACATTCCCTCTTTGGGGTTTGGGGGGGGGAAGTGAGGTCAACTGTTGAGGGTTAAAGCTTAAAACGCTGTGAAACCCCTTCCTAAGGTTATGTAAAGTGTAAAAAACTGCTTTCATGGAGACTCTCTCAGACCCTGAGCTGCCTTCAAGTCCTACAGTGTGCTCCAGACATGCAACTTCTGTGACTCACCCCTATACTTGGGTGAGCTTTTCAGTGAAAGCTGCCTTTTAATAACTCAAGCTCCTGTAAGCAACCCCTGTATGTTAACCCAATGAACTCATTGGTTCACCAAGACTTTTCTGAGTACAATTTTGCTTTGGTTTGCCATGTCCACTACTGGAGTGAATAGACGTGTGTTTATATGTCCCCAGGGAACAAAGTCTCATGCAACAGTTATAGAAGTGAATATCCTCAGGCAGTAACTGTAACTTTTACCATTCTGCCGGGCTCCACTGGCGGGGGCAGGTAGTGCTGAGGGAAGGACCAGGCCTTTTGGTTCCTCCCAAGGGGTTGAGGAGGAGATGAGCGTCCGACAACTCAGACATCTCCTGGCCACCAGAGAAAAACCACACTGAGTCAGGAGTCTTGTCGAAGCAGGAACTCGATTTATTGCTATGAGCAATTGCCTATATAATGTTGGGGATGAAGGTGGGGATTCTAGGATGGTGGGGAAAGGTAATGGCCAATAGTAAACTGTGACTATTGAAATGATAATTCTAACTCCCATGTGGAAGTAGCAGGCAAGAAGCCATTAGGCGTCTTGCTGAGTCACGTCTGGCCAGAGGCAGATCACCAAACTTTGGCTAGGCTCAGGAAGTTCCACTAGGCCTCACAACTGGGCCTTTCAGAGCCCAACATCTCCCCCTTTTGTTTTTGTAAGAGCATTAGTCATCATGGCCCCTGTCTTAGGTTGTCCCCCTCTAGGGGTCTTAACCATCATTGGGTACCAGGTGTTTAGCTTAGAGCATTCATCATGGCCCCTGTCTTAGGTTGTCCCCCTCTGGGGATCTTACCCATCACTGGGTACCACGTGTTTAGCTCGGTGAGAACCCACTCCATGGCCTGTCTTAGGTTGTCCCCCTGTGGGGATCTTACCCATCATTGGTCACATGGAGGGCAGAGGGGGTGGCAGTGGGTCATCTGAGGAACTTAATTCCTGAGTTGTCAGCCTGTGATAATGTATTTCGACCTGATGAAGTTTTATTGCCTCTAGCTGTTGGTCAATAAATTGTGTAATCTTATTAATTACACAAGGCCCAACAGTGAGGATAAGGAGGAGGGGGAGGGGCCCAAGTAGAGGGAGAAGGTAGGGTAAGAAGTCATATAAGCCTGTCCGCAGCGGGTTGTCCTGGAGGTCCCGTTGCCTCCTCTGCAAGTCTTCCTGGATCCTCTTAATCTTGTCCTGGACGATTCCTGATTTATTGGTGTAAAAGCAGCATTTTTCCTGTAAAAATAAACATATGCCTCCTGTTTTGGCCATTAGTAGGTTTAGTCCTCTCCTGTTTTGTGGGACTACCTCAGCCAGGGAATCTAGCTGTTGTTGAAGATAGGTCTCCCTCTGATATAGGGAGGGCCTCATTTCCAGGGATGATATCTACATCTGGGATTAAGGTGGCTGGGGCACAAAGGCCCATCCAATTGGTGGGCAGAAATTCATAGGCCATCCCATCTCCACAAACATAAACCATTCCAGAAGGTGGGCAGCATTGAGCACTGGGCTTAGTTGTGTTAAAAGTACAGAAGGAAGGATGAATGTATCCCACATCTATACTGGAATTATTAGGGGAAGGCAGGGCCCAAATGCCCAGAGGAAACATTGGGAAAAGTTGGACTGGGATGAGGAAGGTGGCTGAGTAATTTTTTTAAGGTCGTATGGGCAACTGTACTGTAAGCAGCCAGAGAAGCCCAGATTGGAGGCAAAGTCAGCAATCCTCCACAAGGGAGGGAATTGTTTAGTTTAGTAGGGTGACGGACCATTTTAGTAACAGTCTTCAGGGGTGGGACACTCCCTGGAGAAGTGATTGTCAGTGTCCCCTTGTTGGGACAAATATTTTAGGTTTCTAGCTGGTACCCAAATGGATCTTTTTCTTTTTATAAAGTTTTTTTCATGGACAAAAATTCCATGAACTTTACATAAGCTTTTATCAAAAAACTCCTTTCTGTTACAGAGTTTTTGTACTTTAATCACTTCTCAGTACAAAAGACTATCAAGGCCAGCCAAATGGCTTCGAAACACTGTATATACATAATCTTGTTTACATGTAGGTGTTAAAGTCTTGTTGCCAAAGGGCCAGAGCTATGGATACAAAGCCAGCCAAATGGCTTCCGCCAATTCCTCCTTTTTTATTTTTTATTAATCGGGCCCTTCTGGGCCTCGATGTAGAAAGACTGTGTCTGTCTTAGATAGTCTTCTATGATATTTAGGCCTTACCCGTCATCAGTACATGAATTTTATCATTCATGCCCTGTCTTAGGTTGACCTAACTCAAGAGAATCTTACCCGTCTTTGACTACCAGCCTCTGCAGGGGCTTTAAGATAACGTCTCAGGAAGCTGGGGTCAGGTCCGTAGCTGTATCTCATGTACCTCTGTACGGATATCCATAAAGGATCTCAAAAGGCATTTAACAAGTATGGGCAGCAGACACAGAATGAACAAAAGACAAACACCTATAGCAGCAAAGCTTGCTGTCCAAGAAGCGAGAGAATTTCATCCAGGCAAGGCAGACTTAAAAACAGATATTAAGTCATCAGCAGCTTTAGCTTCATCAAAAGTAAGATGATTATTTTGCAAAGACAAAATCTCTGAATGTAACTGAATAAGACACAAGGAAATATTATCATTATGCTAAATACCTCTTAAATGTATTTTCCCAATGCTGTTGACTGTTATCATATTTTTTAGAAGTAACACAAATCCATTGAAAATCTACATGACACTCCAAACGAGTTTTAACTTTTAACCTTATCTCTTCGCCCAAATACGTAACCACATCATACAGAGCATATAACAGGTGAAACTGTATCTAGGGTAAGGATTGAGCCCAAGATCTCAAAGGGAGGCACAGTTTGAACTTTTTCAGGAGCTACTTTAAAGCTGTGAGTATGAAGGATAGTTAGACATTAAAAGTACAAGCCTAAAGCCAAATGGGTCTTTTTTTTTTTATCTTGAGGGAAGACACATCTAAAACCTTTTCCTGCTGTGAGGAGTGGGTCTGGTCCTCTCCAGGTCCCAGTCAATGGGCCATTTCTAGAAAAATTTAAAATATTTAAGGTAAATAATGCTTTCTTTAGCTGACCATGGGGAAGAGGGTAGTGATTCCCCCTTTTGTTTTTGTAATTGTGATTTAAGTGTTTGGTCAACAATAGCTTGGCCTTGAGGGTTATATGGGATTGCTGTGGAATGTGAGATTTTCCAGGTCTGGAGAAAATCTACAAAGGCCTTCCTTACGAAGTAGGGGCCATTATCTGTTTTAATTTGATCAGGTAGCCCGAGAGTGGCAAAACATTGAAGCATATGATTAATGGTAAGTTTAGATCCCCCCTCCCACCCCGCATGTGCTGATGCCCATCAGGTGCAGGAAAAGGTATCGACTGAAAGAAAAATATCAATGAGCCCAGTCACCATGAGAGGGCAGACTTTTCCCCGTCCCCACATGGGTCAGTCCAAGGGAGCCACGTGGCAGTCTCCCAGGAGGGGGAGTGCCTGCCAACTCCCAGTAGGGGAGGGCCGGGCACAAGCTGCCAGGAGGGGGGCCATCTATTTAAATTACCATATTCCACCCCTGGCTCCCAATAGATTTATAACCATCACATATTGTAAATTGTACTAAGTTCAATTTTAAAGGTCCTTACAGTCTTGACCAATTTAAGATATTAAGACCTGTAAAATCAAACAAGTTAAACACTTCTAACATATAAAGGCATAGAGTAAACATTTTTAACTGGTATAAGGCATAGCAAGAAGAAACTAAAACAATGTAAACTCAACCACCATCTAAAAGTGTTTGCATTACTATGAGAGTCCTTCCTCAGGCATCCTTCTCATTGTTTTAATGTAAAGCAGTTGGACCATTTTCCTTAAGATTGCTAATTTGTTTGACAAAGCAGATTCAGTAACCTAAAACCAGTCTCAGTGCCTGTAATTTTAACTTGCTTGAGGTTTTCCAGCTTAAAATCTTAAATCTCAGTCCAATATCTTTAGTCAAGCACACCAGTCCATTACAAATTTAACCTTGATCAAACTCTCTGGGCCTGGGCAGCAGGACACAGCCAGCCCTTATGCCAGTAGCCCAGTTCCAACAAAGTCCCCTGTAGTCTTTTCTTTTCCTTAGAAAGCTCATAAGCCAAGCCTCGAAGTTCAATGCTATCTGGACTTAGCATTTTAAGATTCTTATTAGGATAGTCCATAAAATTTGGCTTACCACTCCAGAAGACACCTTCAGTTGCAAGCACCAAGTCTATGCCTATTCCTCCAAAACAAAGGTTCCAAAAGATCAACATCCACATGGTCAGTTTCATCTCAGTCCACTCCTCGGTCTGTATCAGACAGCTTTAGGTTTGCTGAGATAAACTTCCAGACCAGGTACAGTTATGGAGGAAGGGATATTTATTGAAGCTTACAGATCCAGGGGAATTTCTATAATGGCAGAAAAAGTTGGCCTGCCTTCACAGGCCCAAGCAGAGAGAGAGAGAGAGAGAGAGAGAGAGAGAAGCATAAGCCTTCAGAAATACAAAAGTCGCAGATGTAGATTGCCGGCAAATCGAGAGTGAAAGGAAAGAGAAAAGGAACAAAGAGATGTTGATCAACAAGTACAGGTTATAGAAGCAAAGTTTAGCACATTAAATATAAAGACTACCTCATAACTTATGGGGGTACGCTCACCTGCATATGTACACCGATTGACCTCCTCAACGAATGTCTCTCAGGGGGCACTAGTCTGCTGGACTCTGAGAGCCGCACGTTAGGCGCCAGATGCTGGGCTCCGTTGGTGGGGACAGGTAGTGCTGAGGGAAGGACCAGGCCTTTTGGTTCCTCCCAAGGGGTTGAGGAGGAGATGAGCGTCTGATGACTCAGACCACTCCTGGCCACCAGAGAAAAACCACACTGAGTCGGGAGTCTTGTCGAAGCAGGAACTCGATTTATTGCTATGAGCAGTTGCCTATATAATGTTGGGGATGAAGGCGGGGATTCTAGGATGGTGGGGAAAGGTAATGGCCTATTGAAATGATAATTCTAACTCCCATGTGGAAGTAGCAGGCAAGAAGCCATTAGGCGTCTTGCTGAGTCACGTCTGGCCAGAGGCAGATCACCAAACTTTAGCTAGGCTCAGGAAGTTTCACTAGGCCTCACACCTGGACCTTTCAGAGCCCAACACCATTCAATTTCAAAAGGCACATGGGGGCTTCAGAGATTGCTCAATGGTTAAGGCACTTACCTGTGAACCTAAGGATCAAGGGTTTTATTCTTCAGTACCCATGCAAAGCCAGAAGTACAAGGTGGAACATGGAGTTTGTTTTCATTAGTTGGAATACCTGGCATTTATTCTCTCTCTCTCTTTCTCTCTTCCTGCCTCTCTTTCTCATAAATAAATAAATAAATAAATAAATAAATGACTCACGATTCACTGGTTTACTTCACCCTAATTCATATCAGGAAGTGGCATCATTCCTATGAAGATTAAAACTGCTAAAGACGATATTGAGTAATTCTGGAGAAATTTTACACTTTTCCTATATTTCTAACCTTAGTAAGACAGTTTTTTTTTTTTTTAATTCCACTTAGCATATTGGTGGTTATATGTTTTTCATATGCAGTCTTTATTATAATGAGCTATGTTCCCTATATTCCTAGTTTCCTTAGGGCTTTGTATCATGAAAATATGCTGCAGTTTTTAAAGGTATTTTCTTCATCTGTTTAGATGACAATGTGACTTATGTCCATGAGGTTATTTATGTGGTATATGACATTCATTAGATTGCATTATTGAACCATCCTTGCATTCATTGTGAATGATCACTTTCATGTGTAGTTTAATTCTTTTATCCATATACTTCTGGGATGTGGCCTATAGTTTTCTTTTTGTTGTTGTTGTATACTTGGTTTTGATATCTGGCTAATACTACCTTTATTACATTTATTATTATATTTATAAAAATGAACTGGTAGCATTCCTACCCTTTCTGGTTTTTAGAATAGTTCTAGAAGATTGGCATTAGTTCCTGAAAGGTCTAGTAGAATTCAGTATTTGGCCTTGTATTCTTCCTTTAGCCAAAATACTTTGTACTATTGCTTTGATCTTATTGCTTGTTTCAGATATTATTTTCTTATAATTCTAATATCTTGAGTGGCATCACGGGATTATTTATGTGAGAGGGTTCTCACTTTTTAATGTAGGCATTTATGCATACATTTGTGCTGGCCTCTAAAGGCCCAGGTGTGAGGCCTAGTGGAACTTCCTGAGCCTAGCTAAAGTTTGGTGATCTGCCTCTGGCCAGACGTGACTCAGCAAGACGCCTAATGGCTTCTTACCTGCTACCTCCACATGGGAGTTAGAATTATCATTTCAATAGTCACAGTTTACTATTGGCCCTTACCTTTCCCCACCATCCTACAATCCCCGCCTTCACCCCCAACATTATATAGGCAACTGTTCATAGCAATAAATCGAGTTCCTGCTTCTACAAGACTCCCGACTCAGTGTGGTTTTTCTCCGGTGGCCAGGAGAGGTCTGAGTCGTCGGACGCTCATCTCCTCCTCAGCCCCTCGGGAGGAACCAGCGGGCCTGGTCCTTCCCTCGGCACTACCTGCCCCCGCCGGCGGAGCCCGGCATCTGGCGCCTAACGTGCGGCTCTTGGAATCCGGCAGACTAGTGCCCCCTGAGAGACATTCGTTGAGGAGGTCAATCGGTGTACATATGCGGGTGAGCGTACCCCTATAAGTAGTCTTTATATTTAATGTGCTAAACTTTGCTTCTATAACCTGTACTTGTTGATCAACATCTCTTTGTTCTCTTTCTCTTTCCTTTCACTTTTAGTTTGCAGACAAGCTACATCTGCGGCTTTTGTACAGCATGTTTACATATCTTTTGGATCCTTGTGGTTGTATTGTACTCATGTGTATGTGGGTTGCTATTGCCCTAATTTTATGGACATTTTTCTCTCAACTTTATAATGTGGGACAGTCTAACTGTAAATCCAATCCTGCCTTAGAATCTCTCAGGGCACTCCTAAAGAGTAGAGGGCTTAATTTGACTGATAATCAGGCTCAACAGACCTGGGATTGCCTTCTCAAACTGGCGCCATGGCTGCCGGAAGGAAATCTCTTTGATTGGGACACGTGGGATAGGGTAGAGGCCCTTGTTTGTCGGGCACATGTGGAGAAGGGTCAAATACCCCCCTCAGGGGTCCTCCCTATGATCTCAGCCCTCAAGGCCTGCTTCCCTCCAAGGCCAACCAAACATAAACAAAAGACAGAAGAAAAAGATAATATACAGCCTAATCCAGCTACTCCTCCTGGAGATACAGCTTTAAAAAAACCCCAAAAGGATGCATCTTTATGCTCCTCACTCGATCCCTTTGAGAGTGCTCCCTGGCCTTCCGGGGGACCTCCTCCACCTCCTCCATCAACTAACCCTTTCTGGACCCCCTCGGCCCCTCCTTCATATTCGGCCGCCGAGACCCCCTCAGCCCCTCCATATTCGGCAGCCAAGCCGTCAGAAAATAAAGCTACTTTTTTATTTCCCGTCAATCTAAATCCTGGGGGCAATCGCCCTGCTGCCTGGTATCCGTGGGAAGCTCAGGACCTTAAGGAGCTTAAAAAAGCGGTCTCGGAGGATGGACCCAACTCTCCTTGGGCTGAGACCCTATTACAGGGCCTTGCCCATCAACCTTGTACAACCCAAGATTGGAAAAATCTAGTCAGGGCTGTCTTGTCAGGTCCCCTATACATTAAGTGGTGTGCCTTTTTTAGAGATGAATGCCATGCACAGGCAGAACGAAACCAAAATCAACAGCCCCCTGTGCCGATAACTTTTGGGATGCTCTCTGGTACCTCTGATCAATATGCTACAGGCACTCAACAGGCGGCTATACCTGACCCGTATAGGGACCAGGTCAGGGCACTGGGCTTGGCGGCATGGAAAAAGCTTGATGAGGGACCCTCTGAAACTCCCCTTATGAGTATTACTCAAAAACCATCTGAGGATTTGGCTACATTTATAGATAGGGTGGAAAAAAGTCTCCAAAGAAAATTTCCCCCAGGGGCATTACGGGATCAGTTTACTAAAATGTTGGTCTGGGATGGGATGACGGCCGATCACCGCCTCGCCTGTGCGGGTCTCAAGGACAACTCCATGAGTAGATGGATTGTAGCCACCAAGGACGTTGGCACTATCTCCCATCAGGCTAGGGCCATGGCTGCCGCCCTTCAGGAAAATAAACAGAGAGATTTGGCCAATACGATCTGTGCATTACAGTTAAATTCTAAAAACTTGACATGTTTTGGATGCGGGGACGAGGGCCACTTTAAAAAGGAGTGCCCCAACAGGACAAAGCCTCCTCCGCGCTCTGGGGGGACGACCAACGCCCCTCACACCCTTTGCCCTAAATGCAATAAAGGGTTTCATTGGGCTAAGGAATGTAAATGGAAGTTTAACATACAGGGAAAGCCTTTAAACTCCTCCAGGGGCTTCCCCCAGCCCCGTTAAATAAGGGGAAAGAGACCATCAAAGCCTATTGGACCGTCCCCCTGGTCCCCGGCCTTAGACCCAAAATTATTTTGAATATTGGCAATAAAAAATTCAAACTTCTCATCGACACTGGAGCGGACCGAACGGTCCTGAGAAAGGAGGAAGTGCCCCCCTCCTGGCAGCTTGTGCCCGGCCCTCCCCTACTGGGAATTGGCGGGCAATCCACCTCCTGGGAGACTGCCACGTGGCTCCCTTGGACTGACCCAGGTGGGGACAGGGGAAAAGTCCGCCCTCTCGTGGTGACTGGGCTCACTGCTAACTTACTGGGGCAAGACATCCTTGGAGATGCTGAGGCTTTCATCACTACTGACCATAAGGCCTTTTATAATGATTTGTTAGATAAAAAAGAATATCAACAACAGTCTGAGGAAGGGAGGGAATATCATCCCAATTATAGAGATGACCCTTACTTTGAGCAACTCAGACAAAAGTACTCCAATAAACACCCCCAATTCTAAGGGCCACTGCCCAGCCCCCCCCCCATTTAAAATCCAGTGGAGACCGGGGGATCCTGTATGGGTTGAGCAGTGGCCTCTCCCTTCTTCTAAGTTACACCAACTCCACATACTTATTGATCAACAGTTGGAGGCCGGACATATTCGTCCCTCCACTAGTCCCTGGAACTCTCCTGTCTTTGTCATAAAAAAGCCTAATGGGTCCTGGAGATTTTTACATGATTTAAGAAAGATCAATGAACGCATGATCCCCTTCGGAACTCCCCAGAGGGGACTCCCATGGATCCCAGCTATTCCCAATATATACCATATTACTATCATTGACGTTAAAGATTGCTTCTTCTCTATCCCTCTCCATCCAGGAGACATGGAAAAATTTGCATTCTCTGTACCTGCTGTTAATTTTTGTGGCCCAGATAGGAGATTTGAATGGACTGTCTTACCTCAGGGCATGGCAAATAGCCCACCCATTTGTCAATATTACCTGTCATCCATTTTCTCTTCTCTTATCAATCTCCCTGATACTCTGTTTTATATTTACATGGATGATATTATTCTTGGGTGCCTAGATTCCTCCACACTCCAGGACCTTACCCACCAATGTCTAACTATCCTGCATACTCACGGCTTTAAAGTAGCTCCAGAAAAAGTTCAAACTGTGCCTCCCTTTAAGATCTTGGGCTCAATCCTTACCCTAGATACAGTTTCACCTGTTAAACCACAACTTTATATTCAGGATTCTTACACCTTGCCTCAACTCCAGAAGCTTTTGGGAGAAATTAATTGGATGAGGCCTTGGATACCCATAACTACTGAAGAGCTGTCCCCTTTATTTGACCTCCTAAAGGACCTTAACTTCTCCTCTCAGGTAATTTTGTCCCCTTGTCATCAACAAATTTTTCATAAGGTACAACAGGCTATAAATACTGTGACCCTAAAGAGGTTCAATCCTGATTTGCCCATCTCCCTTTACATTTTCTCTGGGGAAACATTATGCACTGCACTGTTGGCCCAGGAAGGTGAACCCATCCAATGGGTCCACCTCTCAATCGGTGGGGTCCCCAGAGTTTATTCTATAACCAACCAGGTTGCTGATTGCATTATCAAGGGCAGAGACACCTCTGTCCGGTTGTTTGGCACAGAACCTCACCTTATTGTCACCCCCTTTAAGATAACAGATTTCACCTGGCTTCAGAGAAATAATAATAGAGTTGCTATGGCTCTCGAGGGGTTTCTAGGTAAAATTGATTGCCATTATGGCCCCCACAAATGGATGAGTTCTTTCTCCAGATTAGAATGGAAGCCCCCCAGGCTTTTTCTGTCTCAACCTAACCCTGACTTTCTTACCGTGTTTACTGATGGAGGGCACCTGGGGGCTTCCCTAGTCGTTTACCCTCCCTTAAAACAGGAAAAAGAGCCTATGCCCATAAAGTCAGTCTCTCATGAGGTTGAGGGGTCAGCACAATTCAAAGAACTATTTGCTGTCATTCTAGCTTTGGACACTATTCAAGAGCCATTTAACTTATTTTCTGACAGCCTTTATGTTGTTAATTTATTACCCAACCTGGTTGAGGCCCATATTAGACTGGACTCCAACCCTATATCTCCTCTGATGATTCAAGCTCGTTCCCTACTCAAACAAAGAATTAACCCCATTTTTCTTCAACATCTCAGGGGTCATCAAAACTTACCGGGATTTCTTTCTCGAGGAAACAATTTGGCTGATAAAATGGCTTCTATGCCTCAGTGTAATACTATTACAGAAGCTACACGCTTCCACTTATTGACCCATGTCAACTGGAGAGGTCTCAAGCACAGGTTTCCACAGGTACCAGTCAAGGACCTTAAAAAAATTGTCCGGACTTGTAAGTCCTGTCAGCCCTTCCTCCAAGTACCCCCCCTTCAAACTACAGGAAGCAATCCTAGAGGGCTACGCCCTAATCATCTGTGGCAAATTGATGTCACACACTATTCTCCATTTGGGAAACTTAAATATATTTTTCTTTCAGTTGATACCTTTTCCCGTGCCTGCTGGGCATCAGCACATGCTGGGGAAAAATCTAAACATGCCATTAGTCATATGCTTCAATGTTTTGCCACTCTTGGGCTGCCTGATCAAATTAAAACAGATAATGGCCCCTGCTTCGTAAGCAAGGCCTTTGTAGATTTTCTCCAGAACTGGAAAATCTCACATTCTACAGGCATCCCATACAACCCCCGGGGCCAAGCTATCGTTGAAAGATATAATCAGACTCTCAAGTCTCAATTACAAAAACAAAAGGGGGAATCCTTACCCCCACACGACCAACTAAAAAAGGCATTATTTACCCTAAATATTTTAAACTTTTCTAAAGAAGATAAACAACTCTCCCCTTTTCAAAAACATTGGTCTTCATCCATTACCTACAGTTCTATCTGGGTAAGATGGAGGGACCCATTGACTGGGGCCTGGAGAGGGCCTGATCCGCTCCTCACAGCAGGGAGAGGGTTTGGATGTGTCTTCCCTCAAGATGAAAAAAGACCCATTTGGGTACCAGCGAGAGACCTAAAATATTTGTCCCAACAAGAGGACACTGACAGTCACTTCTCTAGGGAGTGTCCCACCCCTGAGGACTGTTCCTAAAATGGTCCTTCACCCTACTAAACTAAACAATTCCCTCCCTTGTGGAGGATTGCTGGCTTTGCCTCCAATCTGGGCCTCTCTGGCTGCTTGCAGTACAGTTGCCTGTACGACCTTAAAACATTACTCAGCCACCTTCCCCATCCCCGTCCAGCTTTTCCCAATGTTTCCCCTGGAACTTGCATTTGGGCCCCGCCTTCCCCTAATAATTCCAGTATAGATGTGGGATACATTCATCCTTCCTTCTGTACTTTTAACACAGCTGATCCCAATGCTCAATGCTGCCCACCTTCTGGAATGGTTTATGTTTGTGGAGGCGGGATGGCCTATGACTTTCTGCCCACCAATTGGACGGGCCTTTGTGCCCCAGCCACCTTAATCCCAGATGTAAATATCATCCCTGGAAATGAGGCCCTCCCTGTATCAGAGGGAGACCTATCTTCAACAACAGCTAGATTCCCTGGCTGAGGTAGTCCCACAAAACAGGAGAGGACTAAACCTACTAACGGCCGAAAAAGGAGGCGTATGTTTGTTTTTACAGGAAAAATGCTGCTTTTACGCCAATAAATCAGGAATCATCCAGGACAAGATTAAGAGGCTCCAGGAAGACTTGGAGAGGTGGCAGCGGGATCTCCAGGACAACCTGCTGTGGACGGGCTTACATGACTTCTTACCCTACCTTCTGCCTCTACTTGGGCCCCTCCCCCTCCTTCTCCTTCTCCTTATCCTCACTGTCGGGCCTTGTGTAATTAATAAGATTACACAATTTATTCACCAATGGCTAGAGGCAATAAAACCTCATCAGGTCAAAATACAGGCTGGAAACTCAGGAATTAAGTTCCTCAGATGACCCACTGCCACCTCCTCTGCCCTCCATGTGACCAATGACGGGTAAGATCCCCAGAGGGGGACAACCTAAGACAGGCCATGGGGTGGGTTCTCACCGAGCTAAACACATGGTACCCAGTGACGGGTAAGATCCCCAGAGGGGGACAACCTAAGACAGGGGCCATGATGAATGCTCTGAGCTAAACACCTGGTACCCAATGATGGTTAAGACCCCCAGAGGGGGACAACCTAAAACAGGGGCCATGGTGACTAATGCTCTTACAAAAACAAAAGGGGGAGATGCTGGCCTCTAAAGGCCCAGGTGTGAGGCCTAGTGGAACTTCCTGAGCCTAGCTAAAGTTTGGTGATCTGCCTCTGGCCAGACGTGACTCAGCAAGACGCCTAATGGCTTCTTACCTGCTACCTCCACATGGGAGTTAGAATTATCATTTCAATAGTCACAGTTTACTATTGGCCCTTACCTTTCCCCACCATCCTACAATCCCCGCCTTCACCCCCAACATTATATAGGCAACTGTTCATAGCAATAAATCGAGTTCCTGCTTCTACAAGACTCCCGACTCAGTGTGGTTTTTCTCCGGTGGCCAGGAGAGGTCTGAGTCGTCGGACGCTCATCTCCTCCTCAGCCCCTCGGGAGGAACCAGCGGGCCTGGTCCTTCCCTCGGCACTACCTGCCCCCGCCGGCGGAGCCCGGCACATTTGTATTAGTTATTTATTGCAGTGAAAAAAATTTTTTTTAAAAAAAGCAAAACTTAAGAGTAAACGGTTGACTTTGGTTTATTGTGGAAATGAAAATAGAATTTGGCTAGGCAGCTTAGGATGACAGGATCCCATAGTGAATAAACTTCTCTTGACTAAATATGGAGATTGTCCTTGGGCCTATAGGGGGAAATCTAGATCATGATAGCTTAAAATAGGTTAGAAATCTCACAAGGATTTTGTCTTTCCTTTTCATTTCCTCTTAGGGAGTCTTTCCACTCTCTTTTGAGAAGGCCCTACATAGAGAATTAACATCTTTTGGAACATTGCCCTTTTCCAAATTCCTAAGCCCAGAAACCTGGCATCAGGATTGGACTGGGTAAACCAGCTGCCCATCCATGGGGCTCATTAAAAATTCAAAAACTTGAGCCTCAAGGTAGGCTTTTCGAACATCCACTTGCCTCAATGGACAAGAGCTTTTCCTTCTCTTATATTCTGTAGTTTTCTGGGGAAGACTTCTGTCATATTTCCTCTGATTAAATCCTTGGCTTTTCAGACTCCATTGTGCTTCCTCCAGCAAGAGCTATATCTCCCTTCTTTCCTCCCTCCCTCCCTTCCTTCCTTCCTTCCTTCCTTCCTTCCTTCCTTCCTTCCTACCTTTAAGGTCTCCTTCTTTTAAAGTTCTCCTTCTTTAAAACTCTAAGCAATAATAAAATCTTTCTGAACCTTATCTGGTCTGGAAATTTCATTTTTCAGTTCATAAGAAACCTGAACCCTCAAATTATATTGTTGTATTAGCTAGCAGACCCAAAATTCTTGTATCAGAAAGGCTTGTAACAGAAGAAAAATGTAGTTGTTACATTGAATCCAACCAGGAAGCAGAGAGATGCCT
This sequence comes from Dipus sagitta, assembly GCA_036346955.1. Lineage (NCBI taxonomy): Eukaryota > Metazoa > Chordata > Mammalia > Rodentia > Dipodidae > Dipus > Dipus sagitta. Next base: position 195,288,404 of record CM070770.1, read on the forward strand.
GCTTCTGCTCAGATGGATTTTTTTTTTTTTTTTTTTTTTTTTTTAGGAGTTCTTCTTTTTCTTTGTCATTCATTCCAGGGCCCTAGACCATGAGATATTGTCACCCACAGTTTGGCTGGCTCTTTCTTCCTCAGTTACTCTTTTTTCTTTATCATTATCATTATTATCAACATATTTTATATGAATACGGAGGCTCTGGATCTCTGCTTTGGTAAGTGTTGAGTACCCTCGGGTTCTGTTTCCTTCACCCTGCACTGATTATCAGGTTCATCATGGAAGAAACACTTATGCTTTTCTCCCTCATTCCTCTGTGGTTTCAGCTGTGGCTTTGCTGAAGTGTGAGGGGTAGTTTATCTCCTTCAGTCTTGCTACATTCTGATAAAGAAGAACAGATTCTGCAAGAGACAGTGAAGTCTGCATAGGAATAAGCATTATTATAGGGCAAGCATTATTAATTTTGGGAGAACTTGATGTATGTAAGCCCTCTTTTAGCCAGGTTAGTGAGAGCTTGACATTGGAGAACATAATCTTTATCTCCACCAGATCCTGAACTGGTTCCCAATTCCAGATATGGGTTCTGTTACACTAAGCGGATCTCTTAGCCAATCAGAAAGCTATTAGTTACCTACTGAGCCTATGAGACATTATTTCACTGGTGTGTACATCCTGTCATGGTGTTTGCTTCTGAGGAGCTTAGAACTCTGGTTGTTCAGCCTGTTGTTAGTCTCTTTCCTGCTCATGTAGTGCTTTCCAGCATTAGACAGGCTAACTGTCTTAGAGCTGGTTTTCTTCCAAATTCCAGCTAGGTATCAGTGCTCTGTGTCAGCAGCATATGGAGCCTTCAGCAATAGGGTCTTACCTTTTTCCTGAGGCAGGTAATTATGTATTCTGACAGAACCTGTCTTGATTTGGGAACCTAGTGGTTCTCTATAAGCAACAGCTCTTTGTCTGTACCAACTGATTTTTGGTACTGGGAATCATAGGCCACAAACCAAAATAACATTTTTTTTTTTTTTTAAGCTCAGGCTTATTACCACCCTCTACAGGGCCCTACTTTTTAGGTGCCCTCCCTTACTCCTTCTGAGAGATATATCATTTAGGCTATCTCCAAGGATAAATGTTTCTATGGTACCAGCTCATTTTGGATATAGTTTTGCATTTGTTTTTCCTAAACCTTCCCTTCTTATCTCCCAAAACCCTTCCATCCCTATTACCTGGGCCTTAAGTTGCCTATCATGTATGTCAGCAACTCAAGCTGTCCTGGCTGGGAAAGGCAGGTAAGTGACACCATGTGGCATTTGTCTTTCTGTGATTATGTGAGTTTGCTGAATATGATCTATTTTAAATCTGGCCATTTTTCTACAAATTTCATTGTATATATATATATTTTTTCTTACTACTGAGTAGAATTCCATTGTGCAAAGGTACCACAACTTTGTCATCCATTCATCTAATGATGGGTTGCTTCCAGTTCTTAGCCATAATGAACTGAGCAGCTATTAAACAAGGTTGAATAAATATCTCTGTAGTGAAGCATGGATCATTTAGGATAAATGCCCAGTAAAGGAATAACTGGGTCTGTCCATAAAACTGTTCATGCTTTTTAGGTATTAGGTTTCTGTCAGTGGTATAGCTGACCAAGATTTTCTCCCATTCAGTGGGTAATCTATTGGCTCTGCTTATGGTATGTTTGTCTGTGAAGAAGCTTTTTGGCTTTATGAGATCCCATTGGTTGAGTGATTGTTTAATTTCCTGAGATACTGGGCTTTTGTTCAGAAAATCTTTTCCTACTCCTAGATCATGGAGATTTACTCCTAGTTTTTCTTCCAGTAAGAGAAGAGTTTCAGGTCTTATATTAAGGGCTTTAATCTGTTTGGACTTGATTTTTGTATATGGTGAGATGAGTGGGTCTAGTTTCATTTTTCTACATATTCTTATTCAATTTGTCCCACAACATTTGCTGAAGATGCTGTTTTCTCTAATCTATTTTATTGACAAATTTGTAAAAGATCAAGTAGCTGTAGTTACTTTGACCTAAGGTTCATGTCTTTAATTCTCTTCCACTGGTCTATATTTCTGTTTGAGTGCCATTACTATACTGTTTTTGTTACTATAGCTTTGTAATATAGCTTTAGATCAGATATGGTGATACCTCCAGAGGTGTTTCTTTTGCTAAGGATATGTTTGGATATCCAAGGCTTGATGCCATTCCATATGAATTTTGAGATCATTTTTTCTATCTCTGTGAAAAATAATGCTGGAATTTTTATTGGTATTGCATTATATCTGTATGGTGGTTTTGTAGAATTGCCATTTTCACAATATTAATTGTACCTATCCAGGAACATGGGAGGTCTTTCCATCTTCTCAAGTCTTCCTCAATTTCTTGAGTGTTTTTATGTTTTCATTATGTAGGATTTTCACATTCTTAGTTAGTGTTATTCCAAGGTATTTATTTTTTTGTGGCTATTAAAAATGGGACAGCCTTGTGCTGATACCAGGTTCACCAAGAAAGGAGCTCTTGCTTATTACCCCACTAACTGGTTTCAGCTGGTGCCCTGGTGGGGTACAAAGGGCTGATTCTCTCCTCAGGTTCTGTGTCCATCTGAAAAAGAGAAGCAAATTCTCCAATGGAGAGTGAGGTCAGTACAAGATACATGGAAACCCATTATTATTTTAGAGAGAATTTAATAGCTGTAGGCCTTCTTATACCCCATTATTGGTATTAGCACAAGGGTGAAGGAGATGGACACAGAGAACACTCAACTCCTACCAAATGAGATATCCAGAAACACAGAGACTCCCAAGACCTCATCACTAAAATACACCTAAAATGAAGTCAACATGGCTCAGGGAAATTCACAGAAGGGGGGTCAGAAAGATTGTTAGAGAAAGATTTTTGGATCATTATGCACAGAGACATTGCCTCTCCCCCATAACTGATGGCCACCACCACAATGCAACACCCACAATCCTCATGGGGGGATGACATGGAAAAGGCTAATGATGGTACCATAATGGCTGTATACACACTATATACATAACTAATAAAAATGTTGGACAGCCTCACTGATTTCTTTCTTCGTGCATTTGCCCTTTTCATATAGAAAGGCTGCGGCGAGCCCCCCCGACCAGCGGGAAAGAACAATCACCACACGAGGATCCTTCTTGATCACACTTTAATGGAGAGCTCTTGGTTAACAGGAGAGCGGAAGGAGAAGGACGCGGGGGCGGGATGTGCAGCTACCTTTATAGGGGGATGGGCAATAAGGCACCTACGGATTGGCTGCTTACCCGCTTGTCACCGCCAGGCGCCACGGGATAGGCTCAGGACAGGTTGCGTCAAGCGCATGCGCGTACCTTGAATACGTTTGGCGCGAAAGCACTGTCGTAAAGAAGTTGAACGCCACGAGGTCAGCGCCATCTTTATAAAAGCGGATTACATGTGGTTTCGTGCAGTGCCAGCGACATCTAGTGGTGGGGACTAGATGTGGCTCCCTGCAGTTCCCCCTTTCTATTATAAAGCGCAGCAGGTGAAGGTAGAGGTTTGATCTCTGATAAACAAAAGGACATTGTGAAGACCCCAGGCCAGGTGGCCAGCCAGGCTGGTGCCTCACCCGTCCGGTACCTTTTCTCAGAGATGGGATGTCGGTACCAACCCATATGCAATCAAACATGCCCTCCATGAGGCTGCTAAGAGCATACCTCATGTGCAGTACTTTGTCTCGCAGCCTGAGCGCCAATGAATGTCGTGTTCCCAACACCAACCCTCTGCCTATCCTTGTGCAATGGGCACTTCAGGCCCTAAGGGTGCAAGGGCCAGGGGAAACTAGGTGCTCTTTAGGGCCGACAGCCAAATCTGGGGGGAGGACCCACACTCCAAAGCGGCAAGTGCTTGAGAAATAACTACCTTGTCCCGCCTGGTCTGGGCTTGCAGGCGACAAATCAACCAGAGGCACAGCGCACAGCCCCCAAGGCAGCAAACTGCAAACATCCCTACCCCTACCCACTCCTTGAAGAAGGAAAAGGCAGAAGAAAGCCAAGAGGTAAAACCCTCAGCCAGGCTAAGGTCCACTCGCGTGGAATTGATCATAGCAATAGCTTGTCTTAGTTCTTCCAATTCCGCATCAAAATCTAGGGACCAATTCCCTGCCAAGTACAAGGACAGTTGCTTTGACAGATTTGCTGCCCTTGTAAAGTTTTCATATTGAACACTAGTGATACATAAGGCATTAAGTTTCCATTCACATCCCAACTGAGCGATTTGCCAAAGAACATCAATTTGCTCCTGAACTAGGTCCACCCTTTGATTTAGGATCATAATGCCACCTTTGAGTTGGGAATTTAAATTTGATTGTGTGTCTAAGGCGGCAGCTGTGGAAGAAGCCAAGGTATTTAAGGTAGAGGCGGTTTGAACGGAAGAAGCCATGGCTACACCAGCGGCTGTAGCTGCGGCAGCAGCAGCCGCCACCGCAGCAATAACAGCGGCCGTAATTCCAAAATCTCTCTTATGCCTGAACAAAGACAATGTACTAGGAGCCTCTACAGGCATGGGGACCCAACGGGGGACCCTAAGTACCATGGCTCTGTGATAGAGTGTTGCGTCCCAACATTGGGACAAATAACAAGAAGCATTAGAACAATTGCTGAAAGAAAAGTTACTAAGGACAAACATGAATGGTGGATGGACACACACCGGGGTGGGGGCATAAGAGGCATTTTTTCCTAGGTATTCTCCTATCCGTGTGACACCCCCGAGCACTCCCCCAAATCTCCATTCAAGGAATTCGCTCAGGAATAGTAGCTCATGGACTACTCCAGACACATTATTACGGGCAACTGTCCCCCCCCGTAATAAAACAAAGGGTGTCATATCTGTGCAGCTACCATTAACCCCACACAGAACCCACTTTGAAAATGGGTTCATATTACTATCCTGTAGAAATGGTCCCTCCTTCCACGACAACTGTAAAGGAAAAAGCCCTTTCATATTCGGGGAATAAGTAAAGGTCCGTCCCACATCTGCCCAGCCCACAGTACTGGACTGGCATTCCGTCCATGGCCAAAGGTCCCCTTCATAAGTTCCCATACAGTGAGGTGCCAGGCGTGGTTGAGGCAGAGTCACAGTACCTCTCTGGCCACGAAAAAAGGTACCATTGAGCCATATCACCTCTTCTGAGAAGGGGTAACTATAAGCTTTGTGGGACGAATTCTGAAAGGTAGATTCTGGGCCCCATCTCCTGTTCCCCCTAAACCAAGCAAATGCCTGCATCTCCAGTTGTATACAAGAGTCACGTTCACGGGCGAGAGTAAAGCAGAGACTTCCACTTTCCTCGAAGTGTCGAGCCTCCCCCAGGGGGGCAAGGGTCAGGTCTTTAACAACCGTAGGGAGATTGAGACCTTGCTGAGTAGTGAAGAACCGAGGAAGGACTCTCGCCGTGTGGCGAACGGGCAGGGGCTTGGGGAAAACAGACAGGATGCCCCAGCGCAATTCTCCTCTACTAGTCTCCAGGCACATAAGGATCAGCATCCACAGGATCTTTGGCACTCGTACTTGGATGGCCATCCTCGTCCCCTGGACTCTCCTCTGGGGTTGATGTCAGCGTCTTGACTAGCCGGGCCGGGACCCAATGTGGCGATTCCTGGTCCTGTGGAAAAACACAAACAGCTCCCCTGGATCTTACCAAAGCAGGATCCGGTCCCTTCCATTTATTATCCAACACATCCTTCCACATGACCAGTTCCGGATGTGCTTGTGTCCCCTGGTGGCAATGTCTGTCTGCTGCAGACCTATCATGAACATCCAGAACTAAAAAATTAAGGGTATAGAGTGCTAGAGAGACTCTCTCCTTGGGGGTTGCATTCTCCGCTATCCCCCTTCGTTGCTTAAAAAGGATAGCTTTTAAACTTTTATTTGCTCTCTCCACAATACCTTGGCCTTGTGGGTTGTAAGGTAGGCCAGTAGTGTGGGCAACCTGCATCTGGGCACAGAAGGCACGAAAGCCAGAGGAAGCATAAGCAGGGCCATTGTCAGTCTTTAGGCGTCGCGGTTTTCCCCAAGACGCCCAGGCTTCCAAACAATGAGTTTTTACATGAGTAACCTTTTCCCCTGCAAGAGGAGAAGCATGTATGATTCCTGAGCAAGTATCCACCGAGACGTGCAGGTATTTAAGCTTGCCAAATTCCAAGACATGAGTAACATCCATCTGCCAAAGATCACCAGGTCTTAGGCCCCGTGGGTTCACACCCACATGTGGAGAAGGCAGGAAAGTGACACAGGATTGACAAGCCTTAACAATATCACGTGCCTCGGACCTAGAAATGGCAAAGGTCTTTCTTAAGGTGTTAGCAGGAACATGATACAGTCTATGGAACTCGGTGGCCATATCTTTAGGACTACTCATGGCTAACATAGTCATCCGCGTGGCTTTGTCTACCAAGTCATTTGCTTGAGATATAGGTCCTGGTAACAAGGAGTGAGCACGAACATGAGTAACATAGAAGGGGGAAGAGCGTTGCCAAATGAGAGATTGAATTTGAGAAAGAATGTTTGAGACAGGACTAGCAGAACGAATAGAAGCAGCAATTTCCAGTCCAACAACTGCATTAGCCACATACTGTGAGTCTGTGAACAAATTAAAGGGACTACCAAAAGTCTGAAACACCTCCAAGACAATCATGCATTCCACAATTTGGGGAGAGTCAGGCCTATAGAACTTCACCACAGGTTCTGAGCCCTGAACCATATAAGCTCCGCGACCTGTTTTTGAGCCATCAGTGAAAATGGCAGGGGCTGAGGGCAAAGGGCCCTTTGATGTGACCCGGGGAAAATAGACTAAATTTTTTTCCACGAAGGACAGAATGGGGCTTTTTGGGTAATGGTTATCTATAGGATTTGGAAAAGCACACATAAGAATGCTCCATTCATCAACCGTACCGGATAGAGTCTCTACTTGTTCCTTAGTATAGGGGATGATAAGCTTATCAGGCAACTTTGCAAAATGAGTTAGGCACAATTTTAAACCCAAACAAGCCTGTTGGGCAACCAACTGTGGGAAGTACTGCAGGGTACGAGCTCCCAAGGAATGTCCATGAATCCACAAAAGAGGGCCGTCCTGCCATAGCACTCCCGTGGGGACATCCCTTGTTTTTAGAATACAAAGAAGAAGTGGACTAGAAGGGTCAAAGCGTTTAAGCTGTGCCTTCATAAGGGCCTTTTCTATTTTGCTTAAGGCTTGACGAGCTGGCTCAGTGATCACACGAGGAGAGGTAATCTCAGGATCACCCTCCAAAATGGAAAACAATGGTAACAAATCTGCACGTGGGACATGGAGAAAACCTCGCAACCAATTAATGTCCCCCAAAAGTTTTTGAAAATCATTTAATGTATGCAAATGGGAGGTACGGATGCAAATTTTTTGAGGTTTCACAGACTGAAGGCCAATGACGGACCCAAGGAAATTTACTGAATCCGTCTGCTGGACCTTCTCTGGGGCAATAAAAAGACCCTTATGTTCCAATGCCTTGACGACCTCCTGAAAGGAGACATGCAAAACATCTAAGGTAGGGGCTGTGAGTAGGATATCATCCATATAGTGGATCATACGTAAAGAGGGGAACTGTTGTCTTACTACAAATAACACTGAGTCTACATAAAGCTGGCACATAGTGGGACTGTTGGACATCCCTTGTGGCAACACACGCCACTGAAAGCGGGCATCAGGCTTCTCATGATTTACAGCTGGTAATGTGAAAGCAAAACGCTCTCTGTCCTGAGGGCAAAGGGGTATGGAGAAAAAACAGTCTTTAATATCTAAAACCATCACTGGCCATTCCCTGGGGAGAGCAGAAAGCGCTGGCAGGCCCCTCTGAACTGGGCCCAGGACCTGCATTTGAGCATTGACAGCCCTCAAATCATGTAATAATCGCCACTTTCCAGAGGACTTTTTAATCACAAATATAGGTGTGTTCCAAGGGGAAATAGAGGGCTCCAGGTGGCCTAACTGCAATTGTTCCTCAATTAACCTCTGGGCTGCTTCCAGTTTTTCCTGTGAGAGGGGCCACTGAGGAACCCACACTGGCTTATGAGTCATCCAGGGTATGGGCACCTGTTCAAAATTGGAAGCAGAATTTTCAGTGGTCCCTAAGAAAAACCCAACCCAAAGCGATCCACCTTCTCCTCCGGGATGATGGGCTGAGGTCGCCCTTGAAGGTGCTTCCCTAGACCTGAACCTGGAACAAAGCCCTGAATTTTCATCATATTTTTACTAGCTTCTGAATATTCATTAGTCAAACGGAGATTCATCTGGGTCTGAATATCTCTTCCCCATAAATTAATGGGAACATCCAACACAAAAGGTTGGATTTTTCCCTTTTGACCCTCTGTAGTGGTCCATGTTAACTCCTTTGCACTCATATGTGGTGTTTTAGCAAACCCTAAGCCTTGCAAGATCTGAGCTGATCTCTGCAAGGGCCAGGCTTTTGGCCAAGAATCTAATTTTATTATACTTTTATCTGCCCCAGTGTCCACCAGTCCTGAGAATTCTCTTCCTTCTATGGTCAGGCACAGAAGGGGTCTTTGATCCAACTCCAAAGACAAGCAGGTCAAGTCCACACCGGTAGACCCAAGGCTCTTGTCACCCCTTTCCTTATCTAGTGCAGGAAATAGAGAATGGTTAGAAGGCAAAATCAGCAATTGGGCAATACGGTCCCCAGGGGCCACTGACACTGCCCCATAGGGGGAATGACAAAGAATTTTAATTACACCTGTATAATCTGGATCGATAACACCGGGGAAGACTATGAGACCCTTTAAAGTAGAGGAGGAGCGCCCCAAAAGAAGGCCCACCGTATCTCTTGCTAGCGGGCCAGACACATCTGTGTCCAGGATTTGCACGCCCATTTCCGGAGTTAAGACCAATCCGGAGGTGGCACAGAGGTCCAGGCCTGCGGAGCCCGATGTTGCTCTCCGGGCTGAGGCAGCGGGGGATCTGGCGCCACAGTCACCGGGACCTGAGGTGTCTGCATTGCCCCATAAATTTGTGGGCCCTGGGGACGTGGGCCCTTCCCCCCGTTTTTTTGGTCCTGATTACTTGAAAGAGGGGGGAGGGGCAGACCATTAATATCCCTCACAGATCTACATTCATTAGCCCAGTGTTTTCCCTTCTTACATCTAGGACAAGTCCCAGGGGGGCGCTGTGCCGGTCCCGCATCTCGGACAGGGGCTGGGCTATCCGCTTGAGGACATTGGCGTTTAAAATGTCCCAATTGACCACATCGGAAACAGCCCTTTTGAGTCCCTGTCCGTTGAGCCTTAGCGGCAGCTAGGACCGCTGCTGCTAATCCTGCATTAGACAGAGGCCCCCCTATCTCTCGACAGGCTTTGAGCCAGTCATCCAATGTTCCCTTTCTTACTGGTTGTATAGCCTTTTTGCACTCCTTAGTGGCCTGTTCAAATATTAGCTGTTGTATAAACGGCATGTTGTGGTCAGCAAGGCCAATTGTCTTTTCTGCCACTTCCAACATTCTAGCTGAGAAATCAGAAAATGACTCTGTAGGGCCCTGAACAATCTTAGTCAACTGTCCTGCGGCCTCTCCCTTATTGTGGAGCTCCTTCCATGCCTGATAATGAATATTATTAATTTGGATATACACGTCTGGATGAAAATCGAGCTGATCTGTAAGAAAGGGACCAGTCCCCAGAAGCATATCAGAAGACCAGTCCCAGTCCCCTTTCATAATATTCTGCCTAGCTTGTTCTTGGGCTTTATCAGAAATCAGTGATCTGAAATCCAAATATTGCCCCCTCGTTAGGCAAGCCCGGGCTAAATCTAACCAATCACCAGGAGTAAGGTAGCGCTGCGTGAGTCTGCGAAGCAGCATAAGTGAATAATCAGCAGTGGGTCCAAAGTCTTTGCAGGCCTGGACTAAATCTTTAAGTTCCGTATAGGGGATTGGCTCCCAGCCTCTTTGATTGGTAGTGTTATTCAAAAAAACCGGGAAAGCGGAGGCCAGGCGGGACCACGTGCGCGGCTTAACAAAATGGCTGCGATCCTCGGCTGGGACATAGGGGGGGGGGGAACATGAGGGCGTGGCAGAGCACTAGGCGGTGCTCGGTTTCGAATACCAACTTCCTCTTTTAAGGCACTCCTCCCCCTAACCGCGGGAGGGCAGACACGCCTGCCCACAAACTGAGTATCCTGAGTACAAAGCAAAGCTGCCTCCTCTAAATCCTGTCCCTCTGTCCCACTGGAGTCCTCCTGATCAGAAGCAGAACTACTGTCGTGATCATCTCGTATACTGAGGTGTCGCAGCGGCTGTAGGGAAGGATATAACCCCACAGCCCCCTGCTGCGGCGGGGCCCTAGGGAAGTCCTCACCCCTCCTGTGCATACAGCCGGAGCCCTCATTACTCTCTTCTAACGGGGGTGCCTTCTCCTCTACAGGGCAGGGAACCTTTTCCTTGAAATGACTGGCCACATTGGGAACTCCTCCCGGGAACTGACTGGCCCTTTTTTCCTGTACTTCCGCATATAATCTGGGTTTGCTATTCCCACTTGCATCAGATTCTGACAAACTATCCTGATGTTGTCTGAGCCGTCTCCGGCCCTCCTGAAGTGGGTCCGGGTGGCTTCCAGAACGTAAACAAGAATGTATCATCCTCCAGAAAGGGAGGGTACCTCGACCTAAGTGCCCCTCCTCCCTAGCCGCCTCAAGGTCTTTACCCAGCTTTTCCCATGAGGGCAATGAGAGATCTCCGGACACCGCAAACCATGGAGCCGCAGCATCAATGTCCTTAACAATCTTTTTAATAGTGGCATTAGAGACCTTTAGATCACGTTGTTTCAAAACTTCCTTTATAGGCTGAGTAAAATCAATGGGAGAATGCCGGGCACTCGATGTATTGCCCATCACGAGCTGAAAGGCTGGAAATGAAACTAACAGCCAGCCCCACGCTATCTACTGAGGATTTATCTGACTCAAGGCTCCAAGGACCAGAGCCGCGTTGTCTACCGCGGGTTTAACCGGTCCAGGCTATTAGCAGACTAGGCAGGATAGAAACGAACGCAAAACAATAGAAAGGCCCAGACAAAACAAACAAAAAACAGCAAGAACAGCGAGGCCCTCAGACACGGACATGACTGAGACACAGAAAAGAAAAGAAAAAAAAAGAAAGAATGACTTACCGGTACCTTCCTCTCCGTGTGTCGAGTTCTGAATCCTCCTTTGGTCCTTCCCTGGTGACCACAAGGCTCCCGGCGTCCCGGAAGTTTCGGCACCACTTTGCGGCGAGCCCCCCCGACCAGCGGGAAAGAACAATCACCACACGAGGATCCTTCTTGATCACACTTTAATGGAGAGCTCTTGGTTAACAGGAGAGCGGAAGGAGAAGGACGCGGGGGCGGGATGTGCAGCTACCTTTATAGGGGGATGGGCAATAAGGCACCTACGGATTGGCTGCTTACCCGCTTGTCACCGCCAGGCGCCACGGGATAGGCTCAGGACAGGTTGCGTCAAGCGCATGCGCGTACCTTGAATACGTTTGGCGCGAAAGCACTGTCGTAAAGAAGTTGAACGCCACGAGGTCAGCGCCATCTTTATAAAAGCGGATTACATGTGGTTTCGTGCAGTGCCAGCGACATCTAGTGGTGGGGACTAGATGTGGCTCCCTGCAGAAAGGCTACTGATTTTCGTGTATTGATTTTTATCCTGCACTTCACTGAAGGAATTAATCACCTATCGAAGTTTTGAGATGGAGACTTTTGGGTCAATTATATATAAGATCATGTCATGTACAAATAAGAATAACTTGACTTCTTCCTTTCCAATTTGTTTTCCTTTTGTTTCTTTCTCCTTTTTTATTGCTTGGGCTAGGTCTTCTAGTACTATGTTGAAGAGCCATGGTGAGAGTGGGCACCCCTGCCTTTTTCTGATATCAATGGGAACTCCTTGAGTCTTTCCGCACTAAGTATAATTTGGGCTTTAGGTCCATTTTATATAGCCTTTATTGTGTTGAGATATAAACCCTCCATGCCTATTCTTTCCAGTGTTTTCATCATGAAGTGGTCTTGTATTTTGTCACAGTCCTTTGCATCAATTGAGATGATCATGTGATTCTTATGATTAAGTTTATTTATGGGGTATATTTCATTGACTGATTTCTATTTGTTGAACTATCCCTGCATTCCTGGGATGAAGCCTACTTGATCAAGGAGCATAATGGTTTTGATATACTGTTGAATTTGGTTTGTGAGAATATTGTTCAGATCTTTGCATCTTCTAAGTTCATCAGGGACATAGGCCTATAGTTTTCTTGTTATATCTTGTCTGGCTTTCGTATTAGGGCGATGCTAGATTCATAAAAGAAGTTGAGGACAATCCCTCCTCTCTGATCATGTGAAATAATTTGAGAAAATTTGTTTAATTTCTTCAGTTAAGGCTTGCTAGAATTCAGCTGATAAGCCATCCATTCTGGGATTCTTCTTTTGGGGGAGGTTTTTGATTACTTTTTCAATCTCCATGGATGGGATAGGTTTGTTTAGGAGAGTAATCTGCTCTAAGTTTAGTTATGGTAGGTGTTATGTGTCTAGGAATTCATCCATTTCTTCCAGATTATCCAATTTTTGTTGATTAGAGGTTTTTGAAGTATGTGTTGATGATTCCTCCAATTTCATTGATGTCTATTATGACATTTCCTTTTTCATTTCTGATATTGTTAAATTTAGATTTCTCTCTTTTTTCCTTGATTAAGTTAGCCAGGGGCTTATCAATCTTGTTTATTTTTTCAAGGAACAAGCTCTTTGTTTCATCATTTAAAAAAATTATTTTCTTAGTTTCCAATTCATTAATTTCTGCCCTCATATTGAATATATATATATATATCTGGAGCTCTTCTTGTTCCTTCTGTGCCTTTAGATGTTATGAATTTGGGATATCTCTATTGTTATGAAGTCTTTAGCACTATGAATTTTCCACTTAGTACTGTCTTCTTCGTGTTACATAAGGTTTGGTGGGTTGTGTTTACATTATTATTCAATCCTAGGAATTTTTCAATTTCTATTTTGATTTCTTCCATAACACACTCATTGTTTAAAAGTGTGTTTATCAGGGCTGGAGAGATGGCATACTGGCTAAGATGCTTGCCTATGAAGCCTAATGACTCATGTTTGAGTCTCTAGATCCCACATAAGCCAGAAGCACAAACGTGGGGCAAGTGCAAGGTTGCACATGCCCACTAGGTAGCACAAGCATCTAGAGCTAAATTGCAGTCGCTAGGGCTCTGGCATGCCAATTCTCTCCCTCCTCTCTCTCTCTCTCTCTCTCTCTCTCTCTCTCTCTCTCTCTCTCTCCCTCTATTTCTAATAATAATGATGATGATAATAATAATAATAATAATAATAATAGTGAAGTGTGTTGTTCAGTCTCTAGGAGCTGGTGAATTTTCTGATGCTTCTCTTGTTAATTTCTAGCTTTAAAGCATTGTGATCTTATATGATGCAGTAAGTTACTTTACTTTCCCTGAATTTATGGAAGCATACTATATGCACTAATATATGGTCTATTTTGGAGAAGGTCCCATGGCCTACCCTGTTAACTTGTGTCTTTTGATGGTTCAGACCATTAATATTTAAAGTTATACCTGTGAGGTTCAATTTAATCTCTGCCATGATGATGTGCTTTATGGAATTTGGTGCTTTCTTGTATTTCATACTTTTGTGAGTCTGCTCTGTTATTTGTTATTGTGATCTTATTGTTGCAGGATCTTGAGATTGGTTGTTTGTCTCTTCTGTGTGGAGTATTCCCTGAAGAATTCTCTGTAGGTTTGGCTTTGTGTTCATGTCATTATAGAATTTACTTTTTTCATGGAAAAATTTCCTTTTACCCCCTATTATGAGGGACACTTTCACTGGGTAGAGTAGATTGGTTTGGAACTCATAGTTGTTTAGACTTTGATGTGTTCCATTCTAGGCCCTTCTGTCTTTCAGGGTTTCCATTGAGAAAACTGAGATAATTCTGATGGAGTTGTTTCTCTCTTCCTGCTTTTAGTACTCTCTCTTTGTTTTCATTGTTAAGAGTTTTAACTTGATGTGCCTTGGAGAGTTTCTTCTTTGTTCCTGTTTGTTGGTGTTCTGTGGGCTACTTGTAACTGAATGGGCCTTTCTTTTGAGAGATTGGGAAAATTTTCTTCGATAATTTTGTTGAATATGTTCTATATTCCTCTGGCCTGGAATTCCTCTCCTGGTATATCCATGATCTGGATGTTTAGTCATTTTAGGGTATCCACACAGTTCCCTTGTATTCTGTTCATTTGATGCTTTGAACTTAGCAAAGTATTTGACCCCCTCATCAATTTCCTCTATCATGTCTTCCAGGTCAGAGTTTCTGTCTTCCACATGAGTAATTCTGTTAGTGAGGGGTTCAAGAGTGGTTTTATAAACTCTATTTGATTTTTGTTTTCTGTTGTCTTATTTTTTATCATTTCCATCACTATTAAGAGGTAAAATTTCACTTCAAATTGTGATTTTCTTGATGCTTCCTGGAATTCATTCTTACATTTGATCAAGTCTTCATTGAGTTTAATCAATTGCTTATTGAGAACTTTCATTTGTTCACTCATTTTCAGTTCATTTATATTTCTTTTGAGGATTCTAACATTTTCTTCAATCAAGTTAAGCCTACTGTCAAAAGCTGAATGCTTTAAGAGACAATTCTGCTCAATTTCATTTTTATGATTGTTGGTTTTCGATGGTTTGCTTCCATTTCCACAATTCTTTTGCTCACAGACACATTGGTTAGTTTGTTTTTGTTTTTGGCTATCAATTTTGGTTGTTTTCTTTGATTTCATTAGAGGCTTCCATTGTGGGACTAGACATCCTTGGTGGAGATCTCTGTTTTCTTACTTTATTGCTTTATTTGTTTTGCATTGTGGTCTAGTCATCTGGGGGAAATATTTTATTCTATTGAGGGGGAAGCAAATATTTGTCCTTGTAGGATCTTCAGTGGGTATACTGTTTTAAATGTGAACTAGGTTGGTGTATGATGGGGTTATAACCACAGATGCTCAGATTGTGGAGATTGCAAGTACAACAATGGCATCCGGGGAACTGGGAGGTGGGAAACTGGTAGCTCTGGCCTACTCACTCTGTTTCCACACACTCTTCAGCACATGGGGATCAAGCTTTGGGGAACCAAGAGCCAGGAAGTTGGAGAGCCAGGGGCAAGAGGCCAGCTCCTACAGTGGCCTATGCACCCTGTGGTTCAGGGCACTAAGGATTTGGGTACACAGGGCCCAGTCAACCAGGAAACCAGAGCAAAAGGTCTGTTTCTTCATCCCACACCCAGGGACCAGGCCACACCCAGGTAGAGACCACGTACTGAAACCAGGGAACTGGGAAGTGGCGAACCAACTGGTAGCTTAGACCTACTCACTCTGTGTGCTCACCCTCCAGAGTAGGGGATCCCGGAGTTGGGGATCCAGGGCAACTTCAATCTAGAAGGCAGCACAAGGCATCTGCTTTCACAAAAAGCTTGCAGTGTCCAGGCAGCCCCAGGCCAGCATCAGAGTAACCAGGGCCAGAAAACTGGGAGGTGGAAAAGGAACGAATAACTCTGGCCAACTCACTCAGTGCCTGAACCCCACAGAACAGGGTATCTGGGAGTTGAGGACCAAGGGGTCATTCAATCAGGAAGGTGGGGCAAGGTGCCTGCTTCTACAGCAAGCTTCCAGGTTCCAGGAAGCCCCAAATCAGCAGTAAGGGAACTGACCAGGAGCAGGGAACTGGGGGGGGGTGGGAGAGTTGGGGAACAGAGAGATCTCTCAGTCTTTTGCAGAAATGGTCTCATATCACAGTTATGCCCAAAGTTATACGTCCCAGGTGATTGTAAGTTTATTCAAAATAATAACTTCCCTTTTGTTTTGTTTTGTTTTGTTTTGCTTTGCTTTGTTTTGAGGTAGGGTCTCAGTGTAGCTCAGGCTGACCTGGAATTTACTACATAGTCTCAGTGTAGCCTTGAACTCACAGTGATGCTCCTACCTCTGCCTCCCAAGTGCTGGGATTAAAGGCATGTGCTGCCCCTCCTGTTTTATAATCTTCCTTATTTAGACAATTTTATTATAATTATAAGCAATTTTGTTATAATTATAAGCTCTGATATGTTTTTATGTAGTTTTGTTCCAGTAATTTACAAATATTTTTCTTAATTTCTTGTAACAGTGTGTCATTCTGTCCTGTGAGTTTGGTCTGTAGTTTCTCTAGTTTCTTTTGCTGCTCATTGCTAGTGTTATTCTATTCTGTTCAGATATATTACAAGAGATTAGATGAATTTTATTTTATTATTTCTTTTAAAGTTTTTTATTTTTATTTTTATTTTTATTTTGTATTTGAGAGCGACAGACAGAGAGTGAAAGAAAGAGAGAGAGAGAGAGAGAGGAAGAGAGGGAGAGAGAGAGAGAAAGAATGGGCATGCCAGGGCTTCCAGCCACTGCAAACGAACTCCAGATGTGTGCGCCCCCTTGTGCATCATGTTTTGTGTTCTAAAACATGTTCTATTTTAGGGAAAGTTCCATGGGAATGTGAGAATATCAATTCTGCAATATTTAGGTTAAAATCATGTATAAATGTCTGTTACTTTCATTTTAAATGATATTTAACTCTCATGTTTCTTTCTTTTTTCTTTTGTTTTTGGCCTGGATGGCAGTTCACTTGGCAAGAGTGAGGTATTGAAGTCACCTATCATAATTGTGTTGAGTGTGTCACCTTATAATCAGTAGTGTATTTATAAAATGGGATGGACTAGCATATTCTATGTATATATGTTTATATTTACAATATCTTTTTATTTTTATTTTTATTTGTTTTTTGATTTTTTGAGGTAGGGTCTCACTCTGGCCCAGGCTGACCTGGAACTCACTGTGTAGTCTCAGGGTGGCCTAGAACTGATGGTGATCCTCCTATCTCTGCCTCCCAAGTGCTAGGATTAAAGGCATGTGCCACCACACCTGGCTATAATATCTTCTTGATAGATTATTCCCTTAATATGAAATGACTTTCACTTTCTCTTATTTGAAGCCTAATTTATCATATAATAATATTGCTGCACATACATCTAATTGATTTCTAGTTTCACTCGTGGAGGAGAATGTCTGTTTCCATCCTTTTATTTTGTCCTATGCCCATGGACAGGAATCTACTGAGTATGTTCAATGTTGTCTTCATGTTCATGAATTCTTTTACTTTGAGTTTAGAATTAACAATTTTACTTTCTGCTTTGCTATAAAGGATAGTTTTCCTGGATAACATAATCTTGGATGGGAGTTATTTCTTTCCAGAGCTAGAAATCCATCTTTCTGTGGCTCTTTGCCTTTCAGAATTCCTCCTGAGAAATCTGATCTTGTTCTGAATAGTTTCTTATTGTGACTTGGTGCTTTTCATTTTCAGCTTTCAATATTCTTTCTTTATTCAGTATACATGACAGTTTGACTGTAATATGATGTGAAAAGACTTGTATTCTGACCTTTTATGATTGATGTTTTAAGTGCTTCCTGAACCTAGATGGCCACCTCTTCACTGGATCTGACTTTTTTTGTTTTGTTTTGTTTTTGGTTTTTCAAGGCAGGATGTCACTGTTGTTTAGGCTGACCTGGAATTCACTATGTAGTCTCAGGCTGGCCTTGAACTCATGGTGATCCTCCTACCTCTGCCTCCCAAATGCTGGGATTAAAGGCGTGTGCCACCATGCCCAGCTGATAATTTTTTTCAGGTATAACTTTATTTTATTAAATATGGTTTCTATGCCGTTATCATATTTTTCTTCCTCTTACATATACATGATACAATATCTGGCCTTTTAGTGGTGCCCCATAAATATTGTATAATCTGTTCTATATCCTGATTATTTTATCTTTGTAATTTTCTGAATATACTAATTCATCCATTGTATCTTCAAGCCTTTGTATTATTTCTTGCAGTTGGTTATACTATTGGTGAAGCTTTCCACTGAATTTTTATTTTACTTTTCTAGATTTCAATTTCTAAAATTTTAATTTGATACTTTTTATTATTTGTATAATATTTATGGAATCCCAATTTTGTTTACTTTGTTGACTTTCTTATTTAATTTAGACGCAGCTTTTTATTTTCTTAGAATTTATTAAAGAATGTATTCATTTACTTTGATGTTGCTGAACATTTGTATAATCATCCTTTGTTATTTCTGTCAGCAATTTCGCCTCATAACCTCTCATTTGAGTTCATTATTGTGGAATTTATTATTTTTAGAAGACTCATGTAATATTTTTTTGGGAGCAGTTTTATATGTTTATTTTTTTTGTAGTCAGTGAATACAGTCAAAATGGTACCATTGTTAGCCTCTTCCCTGTCCTCCCCACTCCACAGGGACCCTCCTTGTTGGAATATATGGGTCCTGCATTGTGGGGTTAGCCTTTAGTTCTGAGTAGGAGGAAATGTCTGTGTGTCATGACCCACCGTGTGGCTCTGACATTCTTTCTGCCCCCTCTTCTGCAAATTTCCCTAAGCCATGTTGGGTTCATATTAGGTCTGCTTCCATGTTGAGATCTTGGGTGCCTCTGTGTCTCTGGATATCTGGTTTAGTAGGGGTTGATTTTTCTTGGTGTCTATCTCCTTCACCGTTGTGCTGGTTACTGGTTTGCCAAGAAAACATCATTCTTGCATGTTTCCCAAATTATTCTTACTTTCAGCTGGGGCCCTTTTGAGGTATGATAGGGTGGTTCTCACCTTAGGATCTGTGTCTATCTGAAAAAGAGAAACAGATTCTTCAACTTTAACAGCAAAGTTAGCATGAAGTAAATGTGATAACCATTGTTTTTTAGAGTGAGCTTAATAGAGAGTGGGCTCATTTTGGGATGTGGTTCTGACCTGTTTCCCTACTCCAGCTATGGGTTCCATTCCACTGAGCAGATTAGTTAACCAAATCAAGAGCAGTTGGTTTCCCACCATGGTTATGTGCCACTATTGTACTTTTATGAGCATCATGTCAGATTGTTTGCTGCTAAGTAAGTCAGACCATGTGTTGCTTGGGAAGATATTGGTCATTATCCCCTAGTCACTCATGTTGCACCTTCCAACACCAGACATGCTAACTGGGGACCAACTCTTCCAGCTTCCAGCCATGTTGCTTGATGATACATACCAACAGTGTGGTGTCTTTGTTAGCGGGGTCTTACCACTAACCTATGATGGGTCTTCAAGTGCTCTGACATAAAACTGTCTTCTTTTGGGAGACCTTGTAGGTCTCTGTGATCAAAAGCTCATTATGGATGATAACCATCTGCTGGTATTGGGAGTTACAGGTAGTGCCCAAGAAGTGAAGGAAGAAAAGGATAAGTGATATAAAAGAGATAGAGAGATGAGAGAGAGAGAGAGAGAGAGAGAGAGAGAGAGAAGCAGAAACAGAAGGAGATAATTGTCAGTTGTTCTCATACCGTCTCCAGGGC
The DNA here is from genome assembly GCA_036346955.1 of Dipus sagitta. NCBI lineage: Eukaryota > Metazoa > Chordata > Mammalia > Rodentia > Dipodidae > Dipus > Dipus sagitta. The sequence goes on from CM070770.1 coordinate 195,307,877, forward strand.
TTTGTGAATCCAGTGTTCCCTGTAAGGGCATGGTGGAGGTTCAACAGCTTGGTCTGTCTTTTAGGATGTAGAGTTTTATGGTATGTTTTGGGTGCAATTTTGTGTCCCCCTCTCCCTTCCTTACCCTCGCCTCGCTCCCCATCCTCCCTATTGTCCAGTTCTCAAGATGCTTGGTAGGTATGTTGTCAACTTGGGTAGATTTAGGTTAGGAGTTGTAGATGAGTGATACTATGCGGCAATTATCTTTCTGTGATTGGGCGAGTTCACTGAGAATAAGCTGTTCCAGTTTCAACCAATTTTCTTCAAATTTCATTGTGTCTTTTTTCCTTACTGCTGTGTAGAATTCCATCATGTAGGTATACCACAGCTTAGTTATCCATTCATCTAATGATGGACATCTGGGTTGATTCCAGCTCTTGGCTATTATGAATTGAGCAACTAGAAAAATGGTTGAACAAATCCTTCTGAGATGAGCCATGGAGTTTTTAGGGTTCATGCCCAGTTGGGAATACCTGGGTCTGTTGGTAACTCTATAGTCAGTTTTTTTAGGAGTCTCCATATTGCTTTCCAAAGTGGTTGTACTATCTTATATTCCCACCAACAGTGGATGAGGGTTCCTATTTCTCCACATCCTCACCAGCACTTAGTTGCATTTGATTTTTTGATGTTTGCTATCCTTACTGGGGTAAGGTGGAGTCTCATAGTTGTTTTAATTTTTTTTAATTTTTTTGTTGTTGTTCATTTTTATTTATTTATTTGAGAGTGACAGAGAGAGGAAGATAGATAGATAGATAGATATATATAGAGAGAGAGAGAATGGGCACGCCAGGGCTTCCAGCCACTGCAAACAAACTCCAGACACGTGTGCCCCCTTGTTCATCTGGCTAACGTGGGTCCTGGAGAATCGAGCCTCGAACTGGGGTCCTTGGGCTTCACAGGCAAGCACTTAACCACTAAGCCATCTCTCCAGCCCAGTTGTTTTAATTTTCATTTACCTGCTGATTAGGGATGGTGAACATTTTATTAAGTGTGTGTTTGCCATTTGTATTTCTTCCTCTGTGAGCTGCTTGTCCAGTTCCTTGCTGAATTTTGTGAGTGGTTTTTTGATTTTTTTATTGTTTAGGTTTTTGAGTTCTTTGTAGATTCTGGAGATAAGGCCTCTGTTAGTTGGATATTCAGCAAATATTTTATACCATTCTGTGGGTAATCTATTGGCTCTGCTTATTGTATGTTTGTCTATGAAGAAACTTTTCAGCTTCATAAGATCCCATTGGTTGAGTGATTGTTTAAGATCCTCTGCTACTGGGATTTTGTTCACGAAGTTTTTCCCATTCCTGATTCATGAAATGTTCCTCCTGACTTTTCTTCCAGTAGTAGCTGAGTTTCTGTTGCTATATTGAGGTCTTTGATCCATTTGGACTTGATTGTTGTGCATAGTGAGATGTGTGGATCAAGTTTCAGTTTCTTGCATATGGTTATCCAGTTTGGCCAGCACCTTTGTTGAAGATGTACTCTTTTTCCCAGCCTATATTGTTAGGTCCTTTGTCAAATATCAAGTAGCTGTAGTTACTTGACCCAAAGTCTCGGTCCTCAATTCTATTCCACTGGTCTATACTCCTGTTTTTATGCCAATACTGTGCTGTTTTTATTACCATGGCTTTGTAATATAGCTTTAGATAAGGTATGGTGATTCTTTGGCTGAGGATATGCTTGCATATCTGAGGCCTTCTGGTTATCCATATGAATTTTGTGATCAATTTTCTATCTCTGTGAAGAATGATGTTGGGATTTTGATGGGAATTTTATTGAATCTATAGATTGCCTTTGGAAAGGTTGCCATTTTCACAATGTTAATTCTGTCTATTCAGAAGCATGGGAGATCTTTCCATTTTCTCAAGTCGTCCTCAATTTCCTTCTTGGGTGTTCTTATGTTTTCATTGTATAGATCTTTCACTTCACTGGTTAATGTTACTCCCAGGTATTTTATTTATTTTTTTGTTGGTATTGAAAATCGGATAATGTCACTTATTTCTTTCTCTGTATCATTGTAATGTGCATATAGAAAGGCTAATGATTTCTGTACCCTGCTACTTTGCTGAAGGAGTTTATCACCTTTAAGAGTTTTGGAATGGAGGCTCTTGGGTCTCTTACGTATAGAATCATGTCATCTATGATTAGCACTAACTTGATTTCTTCCTTTCCAAATTGTATCCCCTCTATTTCTTTCTCCTGTCTTATTGCTTGAGCTAGGACTTCCAGTACTATATTAAAGAGCAGAGGTGAGAGTGGACACCCCTGTCTTGTTCCTGATCTCAATGGAAATTCCTTCAGACTCTCCCTCAATAAGTATTATTTGGGCTTTAGGAGCTTTGAATATAGCCTTTATTGTGTTAAGATGTAAACTGACCATGCTGATTCTCTCCAATGTTTTGATCATGAAATGATGTTATATTTTGTCAAAGGCCTTTTCTGCATCTATCAAAATGATCATGTGGTTTTTGTGTTTAGCCTTGTTTATGTGGTGTATTACATTGACAGTTTTCTGTATGTTGAACCATCCCTGTGTTCCTAGGATGAGGCTCACTTGATCAAGTTGTATAATGGATTTGATGTGTTCTTGAATTCGGTTTGCAAGGATTTTGTTCAGGATCATTGCATCTAAGTTCATCAGGATAATAGGCCTGTAGTTTTCTGTTTTGGGGGCATCTCTGCCTGGTTTTTGGTATTACGGTCATAGTAGCCTCATAGAAGGATTTGCGGAGCTTTCCCTGATCTCCAATTGTGTGGCATGGTTTGAGAAAGGCTGCTTTCAGTTCTTCCATGAAGGTTTGATAGAATTCAGCTTAGAAGCCATCTGGTCATGGACTCTTCTTTTTGGGGAGTTTTTTTATTACCTTTTCAATCTTGATGGGTGTCAGGTTTGTTTAGGTGATTAATCTGCTCTGAGTTTAACTTTAATAGATGGTATTTGTCTTGGAATTTATCCATTTCCTCCACATTTTTAATTTTGTTGATTAGAGAATTTTGAAGTAAGATCTGATGATTCTCCCAATTTCACTTTTGTCTGTTGTGATCTCTCCTTTTTCATTTCTAATTTTGTTAATTTGAAGCACCTCTTTTTTTTTTTTTTTTTTTTTTTTTTGATTGATCAAATTGGCCCGGGGTTTGTCAATCTTATTTATTTTTTTAAAGAACCAACTCTTTGTTCCATTAATTTTCTTAATTGTGTTCTTAGTTTCCAGTTCATTAATTTCTGCTCTGATCTTAATTATTTCTTTATATCTGAAAGTTTTTCGGTTGGATTCTTCTTTCTTTTTATTGATTTGAAATTTCTCTCTCTTTCTTATAAAGGCATTTAGTGCTATGAATTTTCCCCTGAGTACCACCTTCATTGTGTCCCATAAGTTTTGGTATGATGTGTACTTATTGTCATGCATTTCTAGAAATTTCTCAGTTTCATTTTTTATTTTGTTCACTACGCATTTATTGTTTAAAAATGTTCTCTTAAAGGCTGCAGAGATGACTTAGTGGTTAAATGCTTGCCTGTGAAGCCTAAGGACCCCGGTTTGAGGCTCGATTCCCCAGGACCCACATTAGCCAGGTGCACAAGGGGGCACATGTGTCTGGAGTTCATTTGCAGTGGCTGGAGGCCCTGGCGCACCCATTCTCTCTCTCTCTACATATATATATCTGCCTCCTTCTCTCTCTCTCTCTCTCTCTCTCTGTCTCTCTCAAATAAATAAATAAAAACAGAATTTTTTTTTTTTTTTTAAATGTGCTCTTCAGTTTCCAAGATCTGATGGGATTTTTGGTCGGTGTTTTGTCATTAATTTCTATCAATATAGCATTGTGATCTGATATCATGCAGGGGATTATGTCAATCTTCCTAAATATATGGTGGCAGTCTTTGTGACCCAGTATATGATCTATTTTAGCAAAGATTCCATGTGCTGCTGAAAAGAATGTGTAGTCCATGGATTTGGGGTGGAATGTTCTGTTGATGTACGTTAGGTCTAAATTTACTATAGTTTTGTTGAGCTCTCTCACTTCCCTGTAAAGTTTCTGTTTGGATGATCTATCTATTCCTAATAATGGTGTATTGAAGTCCCCAACTATTATGGTGTTGGTGGTTATTTTTGTTTAATTGTTGAGTAGGTTTTGTTTTATGAATAGTGGTGCACCTATGTTTGGTGCATAGAGATTGATGATTGTAATATCCTCTTCCTGGATTGTTCCCTTGATCAATAGGAAGTGGCCTTCTTTGTCTTTTTTCATTATTTTTTGTGTGAAGTCTATTTTATCCAATATTAGTATGGGTGTGCCTGCTTGTTTCTTATTCCTATTTGCTTGGAATATCATTTCTCACCCTTTCACCCTCATGAGGTGTCTTTTTTTTTGGTGAAGTGGGTTTCTTGTAGACAACAGGTTGAGGGGGTCTAATTTTCTGATCCACCCTGTTAGCTTGTGTCCTTGATGGATGAATTAGGCCATTAATATTTAGGGTAATGACTGTGAGGTTTGATTTGATTTGATCCCTGCCATATATGTTGGTTTATGTCATTCAGTATTTTCATGGACTTTGAAGTTTTTTGTGCCTTTTCTGAGTTAGGTTATTGTGATCTGCATCTTGTAGGTACTTGAGGTTGATTATTTGATTCTTCTGTGTGGAAAATTTTCTTAAATACTCTCTGTAGGTTTGGTTTTGTGTTCATATATTTCCTTTATATCCATGTTTTGTCATGGAAGGCTTTTCTTTCACCATGTATTATGAGGGATACTTTTGCTGGGTAGAGTAGTTTGGGTTGGAAACCATAGGTTCTTATAGTTTGCAGTATTCCCTTCCAGGCCCTTCTGGCTTTCAGGGTTTCCATTGAGAAGTCTGAAGTGATTCTGATGGGGTTACCTTTAAATGTGATGTGTTGCTTTTTCCTAGATGCTTTTAGGACTTTCTCTTTCATATCAATGTTTACAGTATTGATGACAGTATGTCTTGGACAATTTCTCCTTTGGTCCAATCTGTTTGGAGATCTGTTAGCTTTTTGTATCTTGATGGGCCTTTCTTTTGAGAGAGTGGGAAAGTTTTCTTCAATTATTTTGTTGAGTAAGTTCTCTATGTGTTTGGTCTGAATTTCTTCCCTTTCTGGTATTCCCATGATTCAAATGTTAGGATGTTTAAGGGTATCCCACATTTCTCTCATGTTCTGTTCATGGATGTTTTTGAATTTATTGAAACTATTGTCCTCTGGAACTGCTTCTTCTTCTTTGTCATCCAGATCTGAGTTTCTGTCCTCCACATGGTGACTCTATTCTTGTGAGCCTCGAAGGTATCTTGGGCTTCTTCAATTAGGTTTGCACTTTCTTGTACTTTTCTATGTATGATTTTCATCCCTCTGTCAAGTTCCCTTTTCATATCATTTTCTGATTTTCTTGATGCTTCTTGGAATTCCTCCTTGCATGTCTTTATGTCTTCATTTAGCATAGCCAGCTGTTTCTTTGGGTCCTCTTTTTTTCTCTTTCCTTTATATCCATTAACTGTTTTTGGACCCATTCTATTTTCTTATCTATTAGGACTAGTCTAGTGATGGCAGCATGCACACGATTAGCAGTCCTGTGTTGCTTTTGTACATGTTCTACCGATCGGTTGGTCATGATTGCATTGTTCATATCTTCATTTTGGGGTTCTCATCCTACTGTCTCTTCTATGTTTTGATTAGATACTTCCATTGTAGAACTGGGAGATCTTATTGGATTTACTTGCAGTTGATTTTTTATGTTATTCCTTTTGCTTTGTGTTCTGCCCATCACAGTGTGGGAGCAGCGACAATGGGACTGTGTTCTCAATGGGTGGCAGAGCTGGTGCAGCTTTGTGGGGGTGGAGATGTCCCTTCAGGGCAGAGTGGCAGTGTTCAAGATTTGTGTGGGGATGGGGATGGGTGGAGCAGAGCACGTATGAATTCCCAAGGGGCAGGGGCTGGCCCAGCAGAGCAGGTCTGAAGTTGTGTGGGTCAGGGGCATAGCAGAGCAGAGGGTGTCAGAAGTTGCCTGGGGGTGGAGTCACAGAGTTAGGGGCAGGGATCAACAGAGTGGGTCAAAGGAAACCATGGGGGGGGCAGAGGGCAGGGAGGAGTAGGGTAGATCCAATTCACAGGGGTGGGGCCAAGCAGAGCAGGTTGAAGGAATTCAAGGGGGGGATCCGAAGTTGTGGGGGTGGGGCCAAACACAAAGGGTCAAAGGAAGTGGTGTGGGAGGAGGGTTGGGTCCGTGCAATGGGAGTCTAAGTTGAGGGGGGTGTAAGTCAGAGTGGAGCAATTCTGATGTTGCAGTAGGCAGGGACAGGGGTGGAATGTGGGCAGGGCTGAGAGGTACCGAATTGGTGGGGGTGAGGGTGGTCTGAAGACATGGGGGGGAATCTGTGATGCACAGAGGGGGGAATGTGGATCCTTGCCTGTGGAGCCTGTTAGATAACAATCAGCCCACGTGGTCAGGTCTACTCCAAGAGTAGAATATGATCTGTAGAAGCAAACACAACTGAAGAATATGCCCATGATGAAAATACAGTATTGGTCAACCAAATAAGAGTGACCACATCAAGTCCAAATTTTGGGGAAATTAAAAGAATATGGACAATTAGTGTGTTAAAATGCTAGTTGCTAAAGGGGCAGGGAGTAGGGAAAGGATGGTACCATTAGTTCAATAGAGGAAATAAATATGTGACAAATAAACATATTTGGAATAAAGTACTTCTTTAAGTTTAATGATATTTCATTTATTTGAGGTTATGTGACACCCATTCATTAGATAATGGAAATAATACACTATAGAAACAAAATCAAAAATAAAATTGAATGTGAATCATTTTCCTAAATTAGTAGGCTAAGGAATTATCTCTACAAATTGTTGAGACATTTCTCTTTTGCTTTCATTTATGTGACAGCTAATTAGAGTAACCCTTTTTAAAAGTATCTATCCTTTTAGATTCTTACTAGTTGAAGGGGTGTTTTGATACTTTATGGTTGTAATTTTCATTTTTCATGTTTGTCTGATGTGTTCATGAAAGTTATGAATGCTTTTACCTAAAATATTCACATTTCCTGCCTAAACATAATATGTGTTTATAATTTTAGTGAGCTTAACGGCTCCATTAAATTGGACTAACACACAACTAGAACCTTGACAAGAATGAAACTGGATGCTAATTATCACTTTCTCTTTGCTCAGTGGCATATCACTTCTCAAACAAAGTTATTCTATAATAACGTAACAAATGGTTTATTGCAACTATTTTTTTTCTTAAGGAAACAATTCCAATCTAGTTATGTTATACAATTACAAAATTGAACATCATTATATTACTTCAACTATTTTCCACCTTCATGAGAAAAGATGTTGATTAATTTTAAAATATAAAATATAGTATTCTAGAAAACATAACAGAATTATTTTTAATTAACTTACTTATTTTGGGTATAACACTTAAAGAAAACTAAATTTTGTTTTGTTTTGTTTTTTGTTTTTCAAAATAGGGTCTCACTGTAGCTCAGGCTAACCTGGAATTCACTATGTAGCCTCAGCGTGGCCTTGAACTCATGATGATCCTCCTACCTCTGCCTCCTGAATGCTGGGATTAAAGATGTGCACCACCATGCCCAGCTAAAATGTATATTTTTAAATATATAGACATTTCATAAATTAATTACAAATTCAAATGCCTTAGACATGCAGGAAGTACATGTTTACAGTTCTAAACAGACTACACTTCTTATATTACTATCAGTTTCATTATTTAATAAAGATAGACTAGCTTAGACTATATTTTCCTGAGGAATGTGGGTTAGAGAGGCCTAATACTGAACAAATATCAGTATTATCAGTGGAAATTATGTTTCTTTTTCTTTCTTTCTGTTAGATGAGTACAAACACACTTCTCTAGAATACTTGCAACATTTTTTTCCTGACATTATCTTTTATCAACAATCATTACTGATAAAAGAGGTCATTTCACAGGATAATAAACCAAATTCTTATCTTGGTAAGACCAACTGCAATATTAGGACTACATAATTATGATTTCAGTACAAAAATATGTATGACTACATTTTACTATGTTTAGCAGTAACAACAAAAGACATCATCAAGACATTAAAAGACAAGTGACAAGCCAATCACCTGAGCTCCATCTCCACTAAAAGGAGGTCCATTACTTTCTGTGTGTATGTGGGGTGTGCACGTGTGTATCTGCCTGTTCATTTGTGTTTGTGCAGAGGAGCATGTGCACTTGTGTGCACGTACTTATGTGTGCCAGAAGTTGATGTCGAGTGTCTTCATCTTATGCCTCTCCACCTTATTCTTTTTTTTTTAAATTTTTTTTTGTTTATTTTTATTTATTTATTTGAGAGTGACAGAGAGAGGATGAGGCAGAGAGAGAGAAAGAGAGAGAATGAGTGCACCAGGGCTTCCAGCCACTGCAAATGAACTCCAGACGCATGCGCCCCCTTGTGCATCTGGCTAACGTGGGTCCTGGAGAATCAAGCCTCTAACCAGGATCCTTAGGCTTCACAGGCAAGCGCTTAACCGCTAAGCCATCTCTTCAGCCCCACCTTATTGTTTTGATAAAAAGTCGCTTTGGTGAGATTAGCTGGCAAGTGGGTCCCAAATATTTTTCTTCTGTCTCCATAATGCTGGGATTTCAGGCATGTACTGATATGGTGAGGATCCCTGGGGAAGACCACTCAGACACTAAGCTGTAGTAGAAAGTTGTCTTTATTAGCTGGCCAGTGACTACATCCAGGACTTGGGAGCCTGAATACAATGCTAAACTGTAATTCAGGGCTCTTTTTATAGGAGAAAACCACAGTATTTCACATCTTAGTTTTACAGTTCAGAAGTTTAGTAATCATGAAAGCAAGAGTTAAAATCAGTTGATTTTAGGAAAAAACAGGAACTTTCTTAGAATTTCCCTTCCCTGCATTTCCTCTTCCCTGCAAGCAGTAAAAGCTAAAAAATGTATTTAGCAGCAGGGAGAAAAACATCTTGTCTTGTGGTGACCCATTGTGTTAAAGCAAGCCAAGCATAAAGTTCAAGTGTAGGTGAGACCACATCCTGAGGAACCAGCTAAGCTGAACTTCCTTGTATTTGAGAATCAGGAATAAGTGCAGCTCAAGTTTACAATATGGAGTAATTCATGTTCCCTTCCAGCTTAGGCCCTTGTCACAGTACCACTACACCAGGCATTCTTACATGGGTGCTAGGAACTGGAAATCAGGTCTTCATACTTGCAACACAAACATTTTGCCCACTGAACCTTCTGACCGCAACTTGAGGGTCATTAATTTTGGTAGATTTAAACAACTATTCTTCCTTAAGGGTTGAAAAGCACTTGCTTTCTTCTCTGGTATCATTTTATTTAATTCACTCCATCCCACCATTTATATCACTGTTTTATTCTCTAAAAGTTCAACACTTCTCTCTAATTTTCTTAAGTGCAGTGCTTAACACTGCCAGGAAAACTCATTTTTTACTGTATTGTTTCTTTCTTTTTATTTTGAGATAGAGTCTCAGTGTAGCTTGCATTAAATTTTCAATTATCCTATCTCTACTTCTAGAGTTATTGAATTATAGACATATCCCACCACGCCCAGGAAGTCCTTATAACTGGAATTAGACCTCAAGATTTTATTCTGAAAAGTATTTCAAGCTGATATTTTCAGAAAAAAAAACCTTTAGTAGTTTAATAGGGTTTCATAACTGTTGAATCTTTTTGTATACTATAAATAATTGCTTTATACTGTATGGTCTTTTCATAAATATTCAGAATTGTAAACTGTTACAATCTTCATAATAAACAGGTACAATCATTGGCCTCATGTTTCAGATTCATATTTTATTGACTTTGTTTTCTATATTGAGTGTAAGTGCTCTGAAATCAGAAAAATCTGGGACTTATCTCTTCTTACAAAATTGTACCTGCCATTATATTTTTATTATTTAAAAATAATTATTGCTATATGCATATGTGGCCATCTTTTCTGAATATATCATAATAAAATTTCTTCATGGATGTTAACAGAAGGATAGTTTTTTACATAAAGAAACACCATGCATTGGTATGTGCAGAAAGACTTTGATGGTACAAATTATAAGCAGGCACAATATACTGACATACTCAAGGAATGAGGCAGATGCTGGTTTTACAAACCAAGTTATCTATTAGAAGACAAGTAAAGAGTGGAGTCTACATGCCAGAAGTTATCCTGACACTGAGTCTTAAAGATTAACATTAAGAAAATAAAGTATGCCTTAACATTTTAAAATTTGGATTTCATAAACTGTTACATACCGACAGGGGATATTCTCTCCTCCAGTCATAAATCTATGCCAAGCTGAGTTCATAAAACATCTATAGGAAGTTCCCACATGTCACTAGTGCATTTTTGGAAACCTTAATGTAGAATAGATTGTTATAAAATTTTTATATTTTTCTCACAGGAACAATGTTATAATCTGATGTTATATGGTTGGCAAAACTTTAAATAAATCAGAGATATGACTGAAAATATGTCATAAAGTAAGACATACACCTATAAATTTTTGTAGTAATTCTAAATGATTAAATTATGCTTCATGTTTTATATAATGAACACAAATGTGCTATTCACTCCAGTCATTCATGTGCCCCAATGAATCATAAAATGAACGTAGAATATACACAAGCACAGTTCTACTGAATTATAAATTCAATGTATATACAGGACTTACTCAACTCTTTTCATTTTTTTTGCAAGTTACCTTCTGGTAGCAGTCCTCTATTCTGTTATGGTAACATTCCCTCTGGTGGTTTGATTCAGGTGTCCTCTGTAAACTTAGGTGTTCTGAATTCTAGGTTCCCAGCTGATGGAGATTTGGGAATTAACACCTCCAGAAGGCAGTGTTAATGTGTTGTTGGGGGCAGGCTAATAGGTGTTATAGCCAGCTCCCCTTTGCCAGTATTTGGCACATTCACCTTTTGTTATTGTCCACCTTATGTTGGTCAGGGGGTGATGTCCACCCTCTGCTCATGCCATTGTTTTCCCCTGCCATCGTGGAGCTTCCCCTTGAGTCTGTAAGGCAAAATAAACCTTTTTTTTTTTTTTTTTCCAAAAGCTGCTCTTGGCTGGATAACTTCCTACCAGCAATGCAAACCTGATTGCAATACTCCCTTACAAGGATATTGTACTGAATTGTTGTCTGATTCATCCTACATAGAGTCTTTAAATTTTGAAAATGAGATATATCTTAGGTTAAAATGTGACAAGTAGGAGATGACTACTTGGTACCCAATCGCTTACCTTTCATATAGTAGCACTAACATACAATTGTATGCTTTTATTTTAGCTTTCAAAAGTTAATCCATGGAGATAGGAAAAATAATTTCTTCTTGAGTGATTAGACATATATGTGGATATACTTCTCTGGTGTATTCAGCCAGGTATTACTTGCAGATACTAGGCCAAGAAGTGGCCAGAAGAGGAGGTACTGGTGTGGTATATATGAGAAATAGGTGGAACACCAATATTGGTTTGGAAGTCTCCAAAGTGAAGTCATATTAAAAGCTGTAATTATGGGAATGTATCTGGACAGAAGTGCCAAAGAACATGGAACATTTCAGGATGGAGCAGAGTACTCAATGCACCAGCCAACAGAATTTGTGAACTTGAGGATCTGATGAGCTGAATGGTAATCACTGATGTGTCTTGGCATGGTGGGGTGTGCTCTTCTAAGTTGCAGTGAATTACACTGGGATGTATGTATTTAGAAACTGAAAATTATAGAAAGAATTACAATAACAAGGTGACAGATGCATTCAAGAGTCATTTTGTTCCCATGCAAAACCATAGGAGCTAGACCTCAGTCCAGGGTACCTCAAGAGACTTTATGTTTTGAAGGAAGGTTTTTCTTGACCTAGGATTAGAATTTGGATGACTTCATGAGTCACAGAGATGGCGCAGTGGCGAAGAATGGTTGCTGCTTAACGGTGAAGACCTCTGGCACTAGAGACCAAAATTTCAATTTCTTATATTCCATATAAACATGTTGGGCATAGTCATGCACATCTGTAATTCTAGTCTGAAAGGGTAAGGGATCAGAGAATCACTGGTTTTTGATGATTGAAAGAAGGTTGATCTGGCTTGAAGAAGTGACCCTATCTCAAGGAAATACATGCATGAGCTACAAGAAGTTCATCCATTATTCTCTTCTGGCCCCTGATTACATGTGCAAGGGACACACACATATGAATATGCTGCATATCTCTTACACCACAAATACTCTACACAATGAAGTATGGACAAATGTATTTGAGTGATCTCAGTTAAATAACACACTAAAGGGGCTGGAGAGATGGCTTAGTGGTTAAGCGCTTGCCTGTGAAGCCTAAGGACCCCGGTTCGAGGCTCGACTCCCCAGGACCCACGTTAGCCAGATGCACAAGGGGGTGCATGCGTCTGGAGTTCGTTTGTAGTGGCTGGAGGCCCTGGCGTGCCCATTCTCTCTCCCTCTCTCTATCGGCCTCTTTCTCTCTCTGTCTGTTGCTCTCAAATAAATAAATAAATATAACAAAAAAAAATTAAAAAAGAACACACTAAAAAATTTATGAAATTTGTCAGCACTGCTTTGTTCATAGGAATGAAGCTTTATAGGTGAGAAAAAAAAAAAACACAATCTATGAACCTTAGAGCAAGATGGAAATTGATAAAGGAGGCAATATAAAGTCTGCTACTAATGAGAGGAGCCCTGTCACAGTGCAATGAATACTTTTGGTGTGACTGGCTACACCTTACAAAATCTGCTATCTTAAAAGTCTCTACTGCTACCTCATTCATGTTCAAAGATGATTTGTAATTCTCTCTAACACACCATTAGTTATTCTACTTAATAATGAACACAATAGATTTGGAGAAAATTTTAGGTACTCTAATTTTTAAAAGACATTTTGGGAAATGTTACATTTATTTCAGGAAGACAATTTAAAATAACTTGTGTTATGTCTCAACTTACTTTTTCAGCACTACAATTCGTGGTAGTGATCATTAAACAGAAAAGTAAAAAAAGAGTATGACTAGTATGAAACTATTCTATTCCCAACAGATGATCATAATTACTGTTGTGAGTCCATGGTACTTATGGCTTTACAGCAAAAGCTCTCTCTCCAGGCACCAACATCACGGCAAAGAAAAATTCAGTTTCTAAAATGTTCTAAAGTACTTATCACCATACCCTTTTCTTTGTCAGCTTTCTACCCCTAGCAATTCCAATAATCTTTGTTCAAGGTTTTCTGACACCAGCTACCCCTAGTCTTTTTAATCTTAACTGAAGCATTTTCATTAATAAATATTCTTGGACCCCTTCTATCACCTAAATCTCTCCTCACCTCCCTTTCCCTCTCCTCTTGTTCCCTCCCCAGCTCTCTCTCATGATATTAAGAACTCATAACTTTTCCCAGACACTAGTTCCTGTGTTTCTTACCAATCATCAGTGAATGGGTTTGTGGAGAGTTCCCTCTGCTCTCAACTCACAAGAGTGGGACTCTGTCTCCTGTGATACTCTACAGTTTCCTTTTTTCTCTTGTAGCTGACATAATCACCCTTTCATATAACCTTTTTTTTTTTGTTCTTTCTCAGGAACATTTGGTGCTGTCAACACTTCTTTTAAAATCTGTAATCTTTTCTCACTCCATGTTTTTATCCCTATTTGTGTTTCCAGGGCAGTGTTCTCAACTGCTTCTCCCTTCCTAACTTAACTATTCTCAAAATATGCTGCACTTTTATGTTGACCTTTTTCAAAATACTCACTCCAAGTAATTTTGCATCTATATGATTGTGCTTGATCACCAAATTTACATCCTTGGGCCATCTTCTCTAAGACTCAAGTTTTCTAATGCCTGTCAGAATTTCCAGTCTTCTCTACCTGCATTTTCTGCTCTAAATGTAATTGCTTTCTTCCCACTAAGTCTAAGTACTACTTGTTTGCTGAAAATCATGAGATAGCAATCTCACTTATAAAGCTTACACTGTGAATAAACTTTCCGTAAGTTGTATTACTTTTGCGCCTATTATTAGACACTATCACCTTGTTTTCTTGTTTTTATTTTAATGTTTTGTGTGTATGTCTATGTGTATAATGTCTGTGTTATTATGTATGTAAGTGAAACACTTGTGTGTCATAGCATGCATGTGGAGTGTAGAGGACAAGCATGTCTGTCCTCACCATCTACTTGTTTGAAGCAGAGTCTCTTGTTCCTTGCTGTGAATGCCAAGCTTTTGATAGCCCATAAGCCTCTGAAGAGTCTCCTGCCTCAGCCTTCCATCTCACTGTAGAGTGGCTGGCATTACAAACTCTTGGGCTGGAGATCAAAATGAAGGCTGATTTTATCCACTTAGCTATCTCCCCAAGTATTTTGGCTTAAATGTGAATGTATGTCCCCCAAAGCCTTGAAGATTGTGGATTAAATTTAAGCTTTCCTATTTAGGGCTCTAACAGCCTGCTGCAGGGTGGATCTGAAGTCCAGACCCAAGGTATGTTCATATGACTTTTCCTGTTGGCTGGCTATTGGTCAGATCTCCATGCTATGCAACTATGGAAGTGAGCCAGCATCTTTCACCTTGGTGAAACTTCACCTTGGATTTTGTAAGCCTAAAATACACCATTTTCTCCTCATATGCAGAATTTGGTCAACTGTTTATCCCAGTAAGGAGAACATAACTGCAATGCCAATTCGTACTTTTGTTCTTATGTTTTCTTAGTAAATGTGATTATATAGACATAATAGAACTTTTAAAACATGTTGCATCATTACTACATAGAAAATAAATTATGAAAACTATATACATAAAGTAAGATTAATGTAAGTGGCACAGAACTGTCATTGACATATACTCATCATATATTATGATGGATTTCATAAGGACAATTTCAAGAGTAACACACACTTTGATCATATTCACTCCATTCCTTCCCCTTTAGACTTCTTCCCCCTTATCCCTCCCACTAGTCTCTAGTCTTTTCTTACTCTTCTTTCTGTGTTGATTCAATATACACATATCAGAAGTCTTCTGTATTTGTATAAAATATAGGATCTACAAATGAGAAGAAATGTGATATTTGTCTTTTTTATAATTATTTATTTATTTAAGAGAGGGAGAAAGAGGCAAATAACGAAAAAGAGAGAGAATGGACATGTCAGAACCACTAGCCACTGCAAATAAACTCTAGACACATGATCCACCATGTGCCTCTGGCTTTATATGGGCACTGGAGAATTGAACGCAGGTCCTTAGAATTTAAAGCAAGAGCCTTAAGTGCTGAGCCATTTCTCTAGCCCTTAATTTTTTTTATATTTTACTTATTTGAGATGCAGGAGTAGAGAGAGAGAGGCAGTGTGTCTTTTTGAATCAGGTTATTTTGTGGGGTATGGTGTCACACAAATAAGAACATTGACTCACAGAATGCTGGGTAGGAGCCGATGCACCAGGACTACAATCTAGAGGTTGGGATATCTGTGTGAAGTCCTGAATTGTTCAGAGTCTCAGCTTTTATTGGAGAAAACCACAAGATGTTCATTGCAAAAACAGGATGGGAGTTAAATGCAAAGTTACACAAAGTAACTGTTAAAGAAGGGGATTATTACAAAAATGTCACAAGGTATTCATTACATAGGTCACATAGGTAGAACTGAGGCAAGAAACATTCTATGCTATATAATCACAAAGGTATTTAGAAACAGAGAGTTACAGAAAGGTCAGGGTACATTGAACAGAGGGGTCATCCGATTCCTTAGATAACAGAAAACACCTGCATTTTGCAATAAGGCTTGTGGTAATGATTCTTGAAACATCTCCTTTATCTGTCAGGAAGATCAACTTGGATAGTGACCTCCATTATGTGTGCCTAAAGGCAAGGTCTGCACAGGAGAATGTTTAACCAGGTCTATTGTGTCCCTTTACATTCCATTTTCCATTTCCCCCTCTCATATGACACTAAATCAAATCCTTGACTTGCGAAGAATAATATCTAGGGTTTTTTTTTTTTTTTTTTTTTTATCTAAGGAGGTATATTGTGCCTGCAATACCATGAGTTTAACAGGACTTACTCTATTTCTAACATACTTGATCAAAGTGTTAATGATATAAGGTCCTACAGTGAGGCCTAAGAGTAATAACAATAATGGGTCAGCAACCACAGAAATAAGAGTAGTTAACTATGGGGACCAGTTATACATGGACTGGAACCAGCTATCAGTGGCTTGTCTTTGAAGTTTTCTTTCTGTAAGGTTTTCTCTAACTAGGGCTAAGGTGTTTTGAATTTTTCTTGACTGACTGGCATAAAAGCAACAAATTTTACCTAAAGCCATACATAGGCCCCTTATTTCATAAAAAGTAAGTCTAATCCTCCTCTATTTCATCCCCTCTACTTTCACAGACGTTAGAGTGGTTAGGATGACCTGGTGGAGGCCCTTCCAGTGGGGGTCCAACAACTCAGCATGGTGTTTCTTGATCCAAACTCTGTTGCTGGGCTGAAAGGGATGGGGGCACACAGGGTATGTCTAAAAAGCAACCTTGACTGCCAGAACAATGGACTCCTGGACACTTTGTAAGGCTTGGTTAGAATGAAGAAGCCTTTCACTACATAATTTTAAATGGAGTAATTCCTTTTACATAAGGGGTACACCTCACCCTTTACAGGGTGAAGGAAAGGAGTCCCACCCATCCTTCACCTGTCTCTAAAGTTAATTTAGTTAAAGCTCCCTTTAGGGTCTGATTCATTCTTTTTACCTGTCCTGAACTTTGGGAATGATAGGCACAATGAAATTTCTAATTAATCCCCATCATCTTGGTCAATTTCCTTATGATTTTTGACACAAAGGCAGGCCCATCCTTTCCTGAGGGTCAATGCATATCAGGGAATTATCTCCTAGTCACTATTTGGGGTATCTTAGATGTTACTAGAAAAGCTTCCATCATTTACTTGATGCTTTTAAAAAATAAGTTGTTTATATTCTGATATATATTTTAGGTAAGTCTGATGTTTGCCTTATGTAAGGATTTTGTAACTTGATCAGGTACCTTGACTCAGATTACCTATTTAACCTTTTTGTCTACTGAGAAATTTCATCTCACAGATGTGACTTTAGATGTCCAAAAGAGAGTGACTATGAAGAGAAACAAAGTTACAGGCTGTCTGTCATTGCCTTTTTCTTCTCAGAGACAATAGGCCATTTTGTATCTGTACAGGGTCAGGGGAACACATGGGTTAAACTTGCATGGCATCTGAGATAAAGAGGGCATTATCCTTTTTTCCAGAGTCTAGCTTGCTGTGACTTTAAATAGCATATAACAGTAAGCAAGAGCAAAAGGAAATGACAGAGCAGAGAGCTAGGTATCCTGGCATTCCTTGTCTTACTCTAAGGTTGTTTGTTTTTACCTAGGAAATTTATTTTACATACATACGGTGTAATACATAAGGTGGTAGTGCCTTGTCTATGTCTACCCTGGTTAGAACTCCAGAGAATATGAATTACATCTGTGCTTATGACTTTGTGACCCACCAAGAATAGGACATCACCCATGTCTAATGTAAGCTCACTTTACATTAAGCCTATGTCCCTATATGAAACCTTTAGAACATCCTTAAAAGCCTGTGAACAAAAATAAATTTAAAAAAATGTCTGGGACTAGTTGGAAAAACTTTAACTTTAGGAATGGTTTTAGGTTTAGCCTGAAAATTATCTTTCTGCTGTTTATATGAGGAAATTAATTTTAGGAAAAATTTGGTCTTCCTAGATCTCTTACATCCTTTCTACATATGCATGCCTTCATCCATATACTTTAACATTCTGATCCAAGTTCCATTTGAAAGGCATTTTTAACAAGCATTCGATGTCCAACATTGAGACATTCCTTCCCAGTTCCTTCAATCATCTCATCTCATCTCATTTCATCTCATCCCATAATTAACCATCTTTCTTGCAAGATTATTAAGAAAACTATACCAACTTGATTAATAACCATCTTATTTTTGGAAATTTGTAGAGAAAAAGCCTTTCTTAGTATTCCTACCACCAAAAAACTCTACCAGACAACCAGATTTTATATAACTCACTGATTTGATATATCTCCTACTAATAAACTCCATGAAATACACTTTTAAGTTAAAAGCCTATGAATACTGGCAAAACATGACAACCATTTTGGGGATAATCTTCACACTTGGAAATGCTTTTATTAAGAATAGCTAAGGCAAATTTTAATTTTTGTCTTGAGGCAGGTTAGCCTAGAACTCAGGCCAGTTGCCTCCTCCTTTTAAGTAACAGGACATTACAATATTTAGAAATACCTGGCAAATGGGTTGGAGAGATGGCTTAGTAGATAAAATGTTTGCCTGCAAAGCCAAGGGATCCCGGTTCAATTCTTCAGGACCCATGTAAGCCAGATGCACAAGAGAGCACATGCATCTGGAGTTTGTTTGCAGTGGCTGGATGCCCTGGCCCATTCTCTTTCTCTCCTTCCCTCGTTCTCTCTCTCAAATAAATAAATAAAGTACATTTTTAAAAAAACTGGCAAATTATGAGCCTCCACCCCAGAGAGAATTTTGTTGTTTTCAATATTCCTCTTTGTAAGGTGAAGTTGACCTAGAACATATATTTATGATATCATGTAACAAAATGGCTTTGTTTACATGTACAGAGCAAATTAACGATAAGTTTAAGGTGTCCTCTGTTGGCCATTCTATGTTAAATTCCTACCAATCAATTGAAAAATAAGTATTTAGTTTTAAGTCTTGTTCACCCAATTTTGATTTTTTTTCCTCTGAATATCTTTAAAATGCTTTTTAACCAGTTTTAAAGATTTTTCAACAGAATGATTTTGACCCATATCTTAAAGATGAGGACAGCACAAACGAACACAATACCAAACACAAATATGCTAGCAATAATGGCTCTCCTGATCCTGCCATGCAGCTGTGAAGCAAAAACTGAACCAGAAATACACCTCCATTCATAATCTCTGAACAGAGCCAGAGAGGGTTGAGGGTGGCCCTTCATTCCCTTGTCCAGGGGAATTAATGCTGCATCTAGCTTCGCTCTTGGACCCAGAAAAGTGGGAAAAACCAGAAAATCAGAAGAAAAGCACCTCCGGAGTTTTCTTACCCAGCAAAGGAAGGGACCAGCCATCCTAGGAGAAAGTTCCCCATCACCAGCTCAAGCATCAAGAACATGCAGACGCTCTTATGCCAAGATTGGGGGTCTTTCCACAGTCCAGTTGCCACATAGAAGTGGGAGATCTTGAAATGTGAATCCTGGACAAGACCCAAAGATTTTGTAGTGTGCAGTGCCACACAAGTAAGACCACTGACTCACAGAATGCGGGGTAAGATCCGATGTACCAGGACTACAATCTAGAGATATGGATCTCTGATTGCAGTTCGGAACTGCTCAGAGTATCAGCTTTTATTGGAGAAAACCACAAGATGTTCATCGCAAAAACAGGAAGGGAGTTAAACTGCAAAGTTACACAAAGTTACTGTTAAACAAGGGGGTTATTACAAAAAAGCCACAAGGTATTCATTACACAGGTCATGTAGGTGGAACTGAGGCAAAAAAACATTCTATGCTATGTAATCACAAAGGTATTTAGAAACAGAGAGGTACAGGAAGGTCATGGTACATTGTACAGAGGGGTCATCCCATTCTTTAGATAACAGAAAACACCTGCATTTTGCAATAAGGCCTGTGGTAATGATTCCTGAAACTTCTCCTTTATCTGTCAGGAAGATCAACTTGAGTAGTGACCTCCACTATGTGTGCCTAAAGGCAAGGTCTGCACAGGAGAATGTTTAACCGGGTCTATTGTGTCCCTTTACATTCCATTTTCCATGATTTTTTAAAATATTATGATCACAAATTTACTGATTTTACAGCAAATGGCATAATTTCAGAAAAAAATAGAGCTGTTAGCAAATGGTGCAGGGATTTTTTTTTTTTGTATCTATATTTAAAATAATGAAAGTAGCTCACTATCTCCCACTCTACAGAAATCAACACAAAATAAATGAAAGAACTTAATGTAAAACATGAAACTCTGAAACTGTTTCCAAGATAAAGAATTTTAGGGAGAACACTTCACAACATTCGTATAGATAGGCAACGCCTTGCTGAATAGGATTCCAGTTTCTCAGGAAATATTAAAACAACTGTCAGTGGGATGGCATGAAATTTATGAAATGAAAAAAAAAAAAAAGTAAAACCACTACACAGCCAAGGGAACAGTGAATCAATGATGAACCAGTCCTTAGAATGAAGAAAATCTATTCTAGTTACTCATCTGACAGAGGATTAACATCTAAAATAAAGGTGGGCGTGGTGGCACACGCCGTTAATCCCAGCACTAGGGAGGCAGAGGTAGGAGGATCTCCATGAGTTCAAGGCTATCCTGAGACTACATAGTGAATTCCAGGTCAGCCTGGGCTAGATCGAGACCCTACCTTGAAAAAAACATATATATATATATATATGTAGAGAGAGGGAGAACTCAAAATTAAATACTAAAGGCCCAGATTTTTCATCAGTTGTCTTTGTATAAATGCTGACTGCATTAAAATATAATGACCTTAATATTTAACAATATTACATATTAAAACTTATACACAACTTTCTCCAAAGGTATTTTATTAATGGTAGATGTTTGGTATGCATATTTGAGTCTGAGACGTATATCACTAAACACCAAAAGTATGTAAGGCACATTTCTTTAATCAAAAAATAATAATTTAAGTTGAGATAGATATGCTGCCCAGAGATTTTCCTTTGTTATTGCTGCAAAATTTGTATTTTTAACAGCATAAAAAAATCAGGCTATACGAAGAAATTGTCATCACTGAGCCTTAAAGGTTGCTATATGGAGTAAAATATGGGGTTATCATAAAAGTTTCTCATAATGTCAATTTTGTCTTCATTTTCTAATGATATCATTTCTCTATGGAAATATAGCAATATCAAAATAGCTATTGTGTCCATTATAAATTCAAATATTTTAGTGGATTCTCAGTGTCTTCATGTAATATAAAAATTTATCAATATTAATAGCACACTAGGAATGACTACCATCTTCATATGATCCGAAAAACAGGCATATTATTTAATTTTATTTATTTATTTATTTTTATTTTATTTATCCCAAACATTTACTCACAAAGACTTATTGACCTAAATATAAAACTGCAAAACTCATAAAGGAAAGATAGGAGAAAATATTGAGATTTATGTATGAGTAAGCCAAGGGTAACATAACAAAATAGTTTCTTTTTGCACCATCTGAAAGTCCTAGGTCAAGGCATCAGCAGATTTTGTTTCTTATGAGGCTTTCCAACTTGTCTCACAAACAACTCATTTTCTGGTGGTCTTTTTTCAGTGCATATACACCCTACGTCTCTCCTCCTCCTCTTCCTCTTCCTCCTCCTTCTTTTTGATTAAGTAGAAACTGTATGGACATATCATGTATTGTACCATTATTTATCTCCTCTCTGCTCCTATTCCACTGAGGGCCTTCCTCAGTTGGATTGCTGGTGTGACTCATGAGTTGTGAGAGCAGCAGTCAGTCATGGGGAGGGAGGATGTCCCTGAATATTCCCTTCCACTCTTAAAATCTTGTCACCCCCTCTTCTGCAAAGTTCCCTGAGCCATGGTGTGTTGTTTTAAGTCTACTAGCAGCTTCTGCATTTCGGCTTTTATACATTTTGAGCATCCTCAATGTCTGTCTTTATCACCCTGGTACAAGTTGTAAGCCTTGCCATGTAAGAAGTACTCTTGCTAATCTTGCCAATTCCTCTGTGGTTTCACTTGGTCCCTAGCTGATTTGCAAGGGGTGGTTTATCTCCTCAGTTCTCACTGCTTTCTGAAAACAGATTCTCCAAAGTAGATTGAGTTCAGCATAGGTTAAATAAGATAAGCATTATTAATTAAGAGAGATTTTTATGGGTGTAGCCACCCTTTGCCCAAAGACTAGTGGAGGATTCTCACTGGTGTCCATGAACTTGATCTTCATAGGACTCTGACTTGGACACCTGACAGACAACCCTAAGGACAGATAATAGGGATAGAAGTGTTTGAGTAAAGGGGAATGGGAGGGCTTGGGGAGATGCACACAAAATTAAATCCAAAAGGAATTAGTACCATAGAAATTTTCCTCTGCATAGCAGAGTAAAAGATATAACCCTCAGTAGGAGTACTGGAGATTTTATGGGAAGAATGGTCCTAGAGAAGGTGGAATGATTCCCAGCCCTAAAATATTTGGCTTTGTCTTGTAACTCCCAGTACCAGAAATCAGTTACAACTCACACTAAACAAGACAGGCTTCTGTCAAAGCACTTGATTATGATTACCCACCTGAGGTAAATGGTATGATTCTATTGCTAATGACACTACATGCTGCAGACACAGAGCATGGAGAAATTCATCTGAATCTGTAAGAAAGCCAGTTCCCATATGGTTAGACCTTACAGTGCTGAAAATGCTACATGAACTTCTGGGGAAAATGGCGAACAACATTGTGAGAAAGCAGGGGACCCTGCTATATAACATCAACCAACCTAACCAAAGGTACACACCTGTACAATAGTGGCACTAGCCTAGGTGGTAACCAACGGCTCTGGGGCTATGAGATCTGCTCAGTGGAAAGGAACCCACAAATTCAATGAGAACCTCCCACTAATCTTTTTTCAAACATCATCAAAATCTCTCTTAATTAACAACTCTTAAACCCTTTAACCTATCCTGATTTCATTATCAATTGGAGAATCTGTATTTCTTTTTCAGAAAGCAGTGAGAACTGAGAACAACTAAAAACTTCAACAAGATAAGGATAGCTGACTCCCTGGCAGAAGATGAACCTCACCTTGCAAGCACCTAGGGCCTACTTGAAACTAGAGAGGCGCTGGTGAGATGAACAAGAGTGCTTCTTCCACAATGAGCACACCTAACAGGGCCCAGGAAATTTTGCAGATCAGGAGGTGGAAAGAATTTAAGAGCCACAAGGTTGGAGGCACTGTGTAGAGACATTGCCTACTACCCCCAATGACTGACTTTTGATCTCACAACTCATAACCCACAACTCCATCATGAATACCAAAGTCCCAGTGAGGAGGACTCTCAGTGAAGAGGGAACAGGGAGAAGGGAAATGATGGTACCAACATATGTGTCCATGTAAAGTTTCTACTTAAAAAAAAGAGAGAGAGAGAGAGAAAGAGAGAAAGAGAGAGAAAGAAAAGAATGGATCCACTAAACTAGCACTGGATTAAAATATGTTATAATAATAAGTTCAGTTGATTATTTATTAGTATTTGAAGTTAGAAAACATTTTGACTTGGAGGTACATGCTTCTTGACTATATGTATCACTAGAGTTTTTTCCTTCCTTATCTTCAAACTTGTTTTCAAGGTTTTGTGCAGATAAAATACATTTATCATTTTATGTGCTTGCATCCATTATTTGGGCATTTTTCCTTATTTACTGCTGTGTATTTTCATGAAAAAAATCAGAAATCTACTTTATGTGAGAGGATTAAAAATTATTTTCCAAAGTCATCTTTTCACAGTAGTTAAATCAATGGTACCTATGTTAAAGTTATTGTACTTTTCTCAAGGCTATGTTCCTCATGACAGGGAACCCAGCCATTCCATGCCCTTTGAAGCTTTTCAAGAGTCCTATATTTGGATGGTCTGTTTTCTCAGGAATTGTTGCTCAGGAAAAATTATCTACTCTATTAGTGATCAGCGCTGCTGTTCTACACAAGCCATTAACTCTAATTTTAGCCCTAAAGCTGTCTTTCAAAGAAGATCTTGAAACTATATTGTTTTTTCACACATGTCACAGAAAAAGTTCCTAATGAAAAAAAGTGTTATTGACCTAAAGTTTCCCAGTACTGGGCAGAGATGTGTTCTAAGCCCCATCATTGTGAAAGTTATTTTCCATCTTTAATAGTTCCTCTTCTCAAGGGATATGCTTTTGCCTCTCATATTTTCCTTTTAGAAATAGTTTACTTTTTTCATGACAGTTATAGTGATAAACGATCTAATAAATGTGAAAAAGTAGTCAAGCCAATAATATTCAAGATACACAAAACTATTACATGCCAAGCAGTATAGCATTAAGTAAAATACATTTAAAAATAGAAATGTATAGTAAAAAATTTTTTAATGTACATTTTAAACTAGATTTTTAAAGAAATTGACTTAAATCAAAGTACATAAAATGTGTCTAACTAAGTATTTAGTTTTGTTTAAAAGAGAAACAAATAGAGAAGGTGCAAGCTACAAAATTACGTAAAAATCAAAGCCATGCATTCATTCATTTGATGTATTAACTATTATATAGGTAGAAATTCAAAGACCCATAAAGTATAATAAAATTTGCAGTAATTATCACAGCAAAATTTCAGCATACCTTACATATACACGAGGCAACATCTACTCTTGATGTGGAGTCATTTTTCTGTTATGCTATGTTACTCCTCTTACCTTTTGTTCTTTACAACTAGTTACTAATGTAGACTGTACTATGGACCTTGCTTAGCTCAATAATTCCTACTTCTTTAATGGAGTGTATTTAAATTACAAACATTTATTTTAAGTTTGTAGAAAATTCACAGAAGGATGTACATCCAAGTCATTCCAAGTTTAATAGGCTGGAAAATTATCCAAAATACACTGGACAAAAAGAGTGCCTGAAAAAAATTAAGCAATTTCTAAATATTATAAAAAGTTTGTTTTCTGTGCTGTACCAAGTTCATTTTTTCCACTGTATAATTTATTAGAAGTAAATACTTTAAAAATGTAATAAAATATTTTTCCTGATGAAAATTTCTTTGTGTTCTAAAAACACATAATTCTCAGGCAGATATCCAGAACTGAAGTAGTATCTGGAAGCCTTTCACAAAGACACTCTTTTAAAGGAACTTTTGAACCTCCCAAGATTCTAGTAGGAAATACTTGACTATTATTTTCGTTCTTTGATGTATTTGGTGATATACTGAAAGACAAGCATTTTATAGCAAGAATCTGTTGACACCTCTTTTGATAGACTTCTCATGATAGGCCTTTAAATTAAATGTTACATTGTGAGGACTATGTAGATACCAATGCAAACTCATTTCCATGTCAAGGACTCATGGGATGCTATTACTAAAGATAATAGCATAATCATTTTGAATTATCAGTGCATTACTAGCCTAGATATTTATTCACTGAATGGATACATATTGGGTGCCAAGTATGTTTCAGAAATTGTTAGACGTTAATGTGCTTGCTAACATACAAAAGAAGGAAAGTGAGTGAGGAACACTTCACTGTCTGTGTAATCTAAATAAAGTGAGGACTAAAGGTTAGTTTGGGCAATCTCTCCACTTAACCTCAACCAAAATGCAGAGGAACAGTTTTGTTCCCTCCTCTAACAGTTAATGGAGTGTTTTATTCACAAACAATAAATTCATTATTTAGCTCTATTTTAGTACTGTATTCATTTTTGGTGATTAACTCAGTTATTAGCAATACAGAGATTATTGGCATAGTTATAGTTATTTCTAGTACACTATTTTCTGTGATTAAATTAAATAGATACATGGTCTTTATCTATGATGGATTTATTTCAATATTAAGATTTGAGATTCTTTATGTTTTTATTGTATGTCATTTTAACATTTTCTGTCACATCACCATACATATTGTTTTGAATTTTCAGAAAAGAAAACACTTTCTCTAATTTCCTAAATCTTTTCAAGGATGCCATTAACAAGTGATTTGCACTGTCTAACATTGTCTTACCAAAGTATTGGATATTTAAGTACTTTTGATGATTAGGATTAATTTAGATCAGAGTGATTCCTTTCTGAAAATAAATCAAAGGATTTTAATTCATGACTTCCTAGATTTGTTTTCTATTCCTGTATAAAGTAAGTCAATGAATCAGAACGCTGAAGCCACCATGACTCCATGAAGCTAAGAGAGTGCTTCTGCAAAATGAGCTCCAGTTCTGTTATACTTACAGCTAAGAATTAGTTTTCTGGCCTTTGGCTCCAGATGATGGACTTCTATAATTAGACTTTAAAGTTCTGCATGTGATTAAATCTGCCATCCTTTGATTCCTTTCATCAAAGAACATTATATATGTTCTTAACTTCCTTCTATTTGCCTCAAAGCCTTTATGATTTTATTCCTTATGCAGTTTCAAAACAGTTTAATCAAACATTTATTGTCAGACTGCAAAATGTAAACAGGTATGGCTTTTTTTGTAGAAGATTCCTCTCAGTTTTTCAAATTGGCTGTTTTAAGTTGCTTTGAAAAAAAATAAGGTCTATGAAATAAGAGAAAACTTACACACTAAAAGGAAGTAATTTTGGCATCCAAAGATAAGGAAAGCACATAGTTCTGCCAAAATTAGAATGGGATAAAGCCAATAAAAGAAAATATCTTTCTGTTATGCATAGCCTGTGGCATATTGTAGTTGCTTAGGAGATGTTCATTTAGTTATAATTATAATTATAAGATATTATAATTATAGATAATTATATAATGATTATATAATTTATTATGATAATGAAAAAGCCTTGGAGCTGGGGAACAAGTAATCACTGGGATTAAGTTCTTCCTGGAGGTATCTCCATTTTGAGCATGTCTTTTTTTATTATGAAATATTAATTATGCAAGATTATGGCTAATAAAAGCAAAGGCAAGAAGAATAAAAGTTAAATTGCATGTTCCATGCTTTGAAATGTACATATATATTTTCCTGTCTCTAAAATTTTCTGTTTTAAGCATGTTTAAGTGTTTAGCTCAATGTTACAAATACATTCACTTTGGACTGCAACCATCATGAATTTATACAAAGTTTATGTCTTCTTGAATTATAGCTCTCGAGTTATTAGATAATAACCTCCTATATCCCCTTTGTTTAGGCCCTGGAAACTACATCTCCTCTCAATGACCATGGAATTAACTGCTGTTGGTGGGAGAATTGTGTAATATTTATCTTTTTTTTCTTTCATTTAGTTTAAAGTCATGATCCATCCATGCTATGCATATGTTGTAAATCTCTTTTGTCTTAATATTGAATAATTTTTCACTATATGCATATATGACCCTGTTTATCTACTCATCTTTTAATGGGCTCTTGGTTTGATTATATCTTCTGGCTATAGTGAAGAATGCTTTTATGAACATGATTTTTCTTAAAGAATCAAAACTGGACTCATTCAGTAATATAACACTGTTTTCGAGACTTTAAGAACATTTTCTACTGTTTTCTACACAGGCCACATGACTATTGTGGTACACAGGGTCTCTCACTTGAACAGAACCTGTCAGCTTGAGCATCATAGCACTCTCTTCCAGTGCTTTATCAGTTTGTAAAATTAATAGAAATTTTACATCTTATTTTAGTAATTTGAGCCTTCTCTTGTGAATGCTTTGGTAAAATCCCATTAGGTTTAGGATGTCATATTTTACTTTTCATTTATCTAAAAGTATCTTCTAATTTGCATGTAATTTCTTCTTTGGGCCATTTGTTGTTCAGAATAGTCTTATTTAATTTCCACAAATATATGAAGTTTCTGATTCATTAGTGGTAGTTATTTCTAGTGTCATTTTACCAGGACTAGTGAAATCTACTTTGTATGATTTAAATATTTTTAAACTTATTGAGGTTTTTTTATGTGGCTAAACATAAGATCTGCCAAAATTTTCATTGTTTAACTCATCTTCTGATACAATTCTAATTGTGTTACCATGATATTAAACTCAAATACTTAGTTAAGAAGCTACCTGCCTTTTTGCATTTCTAAATTTTCAGAATTAAACAGAATACATTTTATCAATTTCTTACATTATACAGGGTTTTGACAATATTTACCTTAAACTTTAGAGGCTTACACATTTTATTAATTGAGAAACATTATGATTAACCACATGATTTCAAAACCAAAATTTGCCTACAGTAAATAAGGTTAGGTAAGGAAAGGCCAACTGAGTCTAGTTAAGTTTGAAAGCAATTTCTAGGTGCAGAATGTGCCAATACCTTAGATCAGATTACTGCTCACAAGCTTTCAGGTTTTAATGGCCTTCAACTTTTGTGAAATAGACTGAAACTGTATAGTTCACTACCTGGTCAGGATAAATGCAAATATGATTTTCATAACAACAGAATGATAAATATAATCCCCAGACCAAGTGAAAATTATACTAAAGCATGTGAAAATAATAGAACCTTCAAAACATTAGACTAGAGTTGGTGCAAGAGTCAGAAACCTAGTTAACATGAGCTCCTGAAGGACAGAGTTCCAGGCATTACTCATCATTTGAAAATGTAGGCTTAAAATTGAAATTGTTTTAGTGAATTATGAGATTAACAAATATAACTTTCTATTGGTCAATTTAATTTTTATGATAATTTTCATTTATTTTCACTATTTCACTAGACTTTTGGAAGGTCACCATGTATAAATGCTTGAAAACAGAATCAATATATATCCAACATCCAACTATATCCCTGAATAGGACATGGAGATATATGCAACTTCCTCATCAACCAGCCCAGCACTATGATATTCTGGTCTAGGAAATTTTCTTTGGAAATTGGCCTTTTAATGTGTCTCTGGTATGGAGTTCACAGATTGTTTTTGAACATTATTTCACAAAACCTATTTCCTTGAATTGATCATATTGAGAGTACCTTTTTGCAGTTGGTTTTATGCAGAGAGGTTGTTTTATTTGGAACTCTGAAGTTCCTTTGTAAGATTTTTCTGTCTGGACTATGCTATTTTAGATTACTATGATGTATTTTATTTTATTTTTATTTATTTATTTATTTGAGGGAGTATGAGGAAGGAGGGAGAGAGATAGAGAAATGATGGGCATGCCAGGGCCTCTAGCTCTACAAATTAACTGCAGATGCATGCTGTACCTTGTAGATATGGCTTATGTGGGTCATGGAGAATCGAACCTGGGTCCTTTGGCTTTGCAGACAAGTGCCTTAAGTGCTAAGCCATCTCTCCAGCCCAATTATTATGATTTTAATAGTGGGTTTTCCTGAACTGTGAATAAAAGTTTGAAGGAAAAAATAGTAGATATGACATGCTAAACTTATATGGCTTTAAATAATGTCTTTGATGAAAACAATATTTTTCAAAGTCATTCGTTATTGAAGATCTACACCAAGCTATAAAGTTCCAAATCATGATGCTTTATAAGTGAAAATGTATGAAGATTTCAAGTATGACAAAACATGGAAAATGAAATCATCTGAGATAATAGAATTTATGCACATGATAAATAAATGATACATTACATGGTGTTATAGAAAACTTGGGAAGAAATTCCACCACTTAAAAATGTCAAAGTTGTTATTAATATTAATAACACCATTATTTGGAACAAGACATTGAAGACACACTTGAAAAGACAATGCCTTTTACTAACTTGCACAAAATTCTTTAACTATTAAACTATAGCTATCAACTTTGGTCATAGAAAACATCTTTCTGTACAAATAAATGAAAACAATCAATTAAGAGGAGAAATGTTAGATTGTCATGTTAGTGATGAGTCTATGAGAAAAAAGGACCAGTTTTAAAACTACATGTGCCAGATGAAACATGCAATGTGTGGCAACCAGACAGATTGCTTCCCTAAAAGAGTAATAGATCTTTGTGATTGATTGATTTTTTTGAGGCAGAAGAAGAAGGAAGAGTTCAGGGGGAGATAAAAAAAAGGATGCTGTGGGAGTCATATTGATTTGTGGAAAAGATAATGAGTCTTTCTCACACACATTGACTAGCAAGTAAAGAAAGTTGTTCAAGTTAAAATACAAGAAGTAGAATTCAAGCTATAATGATAGCAATAGCAAGCTGAATTTTCAAATTGTGGTTAAAGAACGTTTGGAACAAGCAGCCACAGGAAGAAATAATGAGTTGTTCACAATCATTTTATCCAGTGATGATAGCAACTGATATTAAGTAGAAGTAGATGTCTTGAGTTGAGTTTTACAAATAGGATTGCTTTAAAAGATGATAATAAACTGCAAACTTTAAATATTATTAAAAAGCCAGCTGTGGTGACACATACCTGTAACCCCAGCCCTTGGAAATCAGGCAGGGAGATCATGAGCTTGAGGCCAGATAGGGTTACTTAGTGAGTATTTCAAAATCTATAAGACAATCAAACAAAAAAATTATTAAGGGGCATGAATTATTTTTAGTCAGTCATCTAATATGTGCTAGTGCCACTTATTTTTGAATTATTGATAGAAATTATAAGTTAATAAGCATAGTTTGGTAATTTATAATGGCTTAATTATTGGATACTATTTGGTAGATACTGATTTAACACTATTGTTGTAAATATTTGGAGACAGGGTCTCACACTACCATAGGCTGACCTGTAGCCCAGGCTGGCACCAAACGCACAATGATACTCCTACTTCAACATCCTGAGTGGTGGGGTTAATGGCATGACCCAACATACTCAGCTTAATCATTATTTATGATATGAAAATGATTATATTTTCAAGATAATATTTGTAAGTGTGGTGGTTTGAATGTTCTCATAGCCTCCTGTACTTTTAGATAAGGTCACTGGAAGCAGGTTTGAATTCTAGGTCAAAGATATAGTGAGAAAAGTTTTAATTTCTGGTGGGTAGGCTTACTCATATTGATGTTTGCTTGCAGTAGTGTTTTCTCTGCTTGGATGTATGGAAGTAAGCAACTTCTTCCACCATTGCAGAAACTTCCCTTGGATGTGTGTTTGGAAGTTTCTACCAGCAATATGATCTGACTGCAACAGTAAGTATTAAAGATAAAATTCAATTTTATTCCCATGGCATTCCAATGGTAGATTGCAACTATAGTAAAATCTTCAAGTTAATGTATTTGTATTTTAGTCTCACATTTTGGAAAATATTAATCTCTTTGATCATATCATTTGAGAAAACCTTATCTAAAAAGCATAGGTAGGATGGAGAGATGGCTTTGTAGTTAAGGCGTTTGCCTGCAAAGCCAAAGGATTGGTTTGATTCTCCAGGTAAGCCAGATGCACAAGGGGTCACAGGAATCTGGAGTTTGTTTGCAGTGGGTGGAGGGCCTAGCATGCCCATTCTCTCTCTCTCTCTCTCCCCCTCTCTCCCTCTCAAATAAATAAATAAATAAATAAGTAAAAATATTTAAAAATAAAAATGAATAAAAAGCATAGGACTAGACAGGCATTTCTTACTTTTGACTTTTATTTTGGAATATTTTCTCATATAGGTATATATTAGATATAGTTATAGATATAGATATAGATATAGATATGATTGTATATAGACATATATAGTGGTTTAAATTTGATATAAGGCTCAAGTGTATGCATGGCATGCTTTGTGATTTCATCAAAATATTATGCACTTATATTAAAGTTAATTTTATACAGTATCTTCAGTGTGTCTGTGATTTGGATGCAACCTCTCACATGAGATAAAATGGAGAATCTTCCACTTGTGGCCTCACTGTGCTGTTCAAGTAGTTTCAGGCTTTTGGGTATTTTATATGGCCATTATTTAACTTCTATAAACATTAATGTAGACATACAAATCAAAATGACATTATTATATGTGTTTAAAAATATCTAATTGACTTGCAGTTAAGATGGCAGCATAGGAAACATGCCAAAGCAGCCTAGGGGAGAAAAAAAAAAAAAAAAAAAACACAAGCAAAAAATAAACTCTTCTACTAAAAAGTGAGGTATATAAGAAATTACCAATGGCAGCAGAGAAGTAGGAGAGATCCAGAGCATCCAGAGCCCACATAGGCAGGCAGAAGCTGCTCCAGCAGCAGAGGCAACAGGTCCGCAGGGCCACAGCTGCAAGGCTAGGCTTGAGCCACAGGAAAAGCAAGGTGAGGGGATTTTCCACTCACACTGGAGCTCTTCACAAACTTAAGAAATGTGGAGAACCGCAGTGAACAACGGAGGAGCAGATCAAAAGGTAAAGGATCACGTGAACAAGCAGGAGAACTAGAACCACCATCCATAGCCTCCCCTCCTCCACCACCAGCGCAAGTGCTACCAAGCACCAGAGACCAGGGGAAGGGAGATCACAGCAACCAGCACCAGCAACCAGAGCAGCAATCAAAAAACCATGCCAGCCTACTTGAACTCACAGTGCACCCAAGGGGGACCCAAGAAGGAGCGCAGCATAACTGAGACCAAAATCATTCCAAAAGGTAACCCACATTACACCAGGTCAGTACCCGCCAAATAAGCCTGGTATATAGGCCTGAACTGGAAGTGCTAATTGCATTTTCCATATCAGGATAAATTATATGTTTAATCTGATAGATGGTAGGTTTTGTCATTCTTAAATGAGCTTTATTTTGGGCTTGTTATTTGTTGCTTCTTGATTTATACTGGCTTTGTTATCTATTCTGTTGTATATTAGGGAGGGGCCTCACTTGGTCACAAGCTGACTTGGAACCGTCAACAGACCAGAAATCTTAGCATCCTTATTGACAGGATTAAAGGTGTGGGGTATCACACACCCTAAGGGACAGTGACTTCGTTAGAGGATCTGGTTGTCATAATACCTACACTTACATAAATATCGGGTGCTGTTTTGATTGAATGGGTACATTGTTTAGTTAAATTTTAGAATCTGCCTGTATTTTGTTCCACTCAGCCTTACTTGAATACTCTCATAGCAGGCAAACCAAATACCTAGGGTCACTTTTTAGATACTCTGAAAGTCTTGAGAGCCACACTTGGTACCTTAAGTTTGTATCCTGAAGATATATGAAATCAGATTGATTGATACATCCAATAATATGGCACCTAACTAGAAATTCAAAGCATTAAATTAATCCAAGACGCAAAACCATTATAACACAAGAAACACCAAAATCAAGACAATATAAATCCACCAAAAAGTAGTAATGCATCAGAAGTGGCTCTAGTGAGAATGAGTTAGAGGAAATGCCTGAGAAATATTTCAAAAGAATGATTATAAATATCTTCAAAGAAGTCAAAGAGGAAACCAAAGGAATGAAAGAGGAAATCAAATGAATCAAAGAAGACACAGGAAACCAATTTAATGAAATAAAGAGGTCAATACAAGACATAAATAAGGAAATAGAAATAATAAAGAAAAACCAGTCAGAATTACTGGCAATAAAGAACACAGTTAATGAAATAAATAACACTGTAGAAAATCTCACCAGTAGAATGGATGAAGGAGGGGACAGAATATCTAACCTAAAAGACCAGGTGGCAGATATAATACAATCCGACAAAGAGAAAGACAAACTAATAGAAAAGTATGAATGGGAATTTCAAGATATTCGGTACACTATGAAAAGATCAAACATTAGAATTCAGGGCATAGTAGAAGGAGAAGAACTTCACTCCAAAGGCATAGTAGGCGTCTTCAACAAAATCATAGAAGAAAACTTCCCCCAAATTGGGAAAGAGGTACCAATGCAGATACAGGAAGCCTTTAGAATACCAGCCAGACAAAACCTGGAAAGAACCTCTCCTCGCCATATTATACTTAAACTACCAAACATTGAATCCAAAGAAAATATATTGAAAGGAGTTAGAGAGAAAAATCAAGTTACCTACAAAGGCAAGCCCATCAAGATCATGGCAGATTACTCAACAGAAACTTGAGAAGCCAGAAGGGCTTGGAGTGATGTATTCCAAGTTCTGAAAGATAACAACTGTCAACCCAGGTTAATTTATACTGCAAAGCTATCCATTCAAATAGATGGAGAAATAAGGACATTCCACAATAAAATCAGTCTAAAGAATAGTTGAAGAGAACACCAGATTTACAGAAAGTACTTGAAAGAATCCTCCATGCTGAAGAGAAAGAAAAGCACACATGTAAGGAACCTGGAAAAAACAAACAATACTCAAATACTAGTTAACAAAAGAGAGCAAAGGTAAAGCTGGAAGAACTACAAAAAATGGCAAAAATAAATATGCACCTTTCAATAATATCTCTTCAAATCAACAGTCTCAATGCCCCAACCAAAAGACATAAGTTTGCAGACTCGGTTACAAAGAAGGATCCTTCAATTTGTTGACTCCAAGAAATTCACCTTTCTAAAAAGGATTGACACTATTTTAGGGTGAAAAGTTGGAAACTGGTGTTTCAAGCAAATGGACCTAGAAAACAAGCATGGGCTCCTATCCTAATATCTGACAAGATAGACTTTATTCCAACATTAGTTAGGAAAGATAAGGAAGGTCACTTTATATTGATTAAAGGCACACTCCAACAGAGGACATTACAATCCTAAACATATGTGCACCAAACATGGGGGCTCCCAACTTCATCAAACACACATAGTATTAGAACTAAGGACACAGGTAACACCAAACACAGTGGTAGTGGGTGACTTCAACACCCCACTCTCATCAATTGATAGGTCATCCCAGCAAAAAATAAACACAGAGGCATCTGGATTAAATGAAGTCATAGAACAAATGGACCTAACAGACGTGTACAGGGCATTTCATCCAAATGCTGCAGAATACACATTCTTTTCATCAGGACATTGAACATTCCTTAAGTAGACCATATATTAGGACACAAAGCAAATCTTAACAAATACAGGAAAATTGAGATAATTCCTTGCATCCTATCTGACCACAACGGAATCAAACTAGAAATCAAAAACAAGAAAAGGTATAGAGCATACACAAAATATTGGAAACTAAACAATACACTACTAAAATGATGAATGGTTCAATGAAGAAATCAAGAAGGAAATCAAAAAATTCATAGAGTCAAATGATAATGAGAACACAACATACCAAAATCTTTGGGACACAATAAAGGCAGTCCTAAGAGGGAAATTTATAGGTTTAAGTGCCTATATTAAGAAATTAGAAAGGTCTCAAGTAAATGACTTAATGCTTCACCTTAAAACCTTGGAAAAAGAAGAACAAGACAAACTGAAAATCAGTAGATGGGAAAAATAATAAAGATTAGGGCAGAAATTAATGTAATAGAAACCAAAAAAACAATCCAAAGAACAATGAAACAAAGAGTTGGTTCTTTGAAAGGGTAAACAAGGTTGATAAACCTTTAGCAAATCTGACCAAAAGAAAGAGAGAAGAGACACAAATTAACAAAATTAGAGATGAAAAAGGCAACATCACAACAGATACCAGAGAAATTCAAAAAATCATAAGGATGTACTATAAAAACATATACTCCACTAAGAAGGAAAATTTAAAGAAATTGATTCTTTCCTTGGTTTATATGACATACTTTAATTAAACCAAGATGAGATTAGTCACTTAAATAGACCTATGACATGTATGGAGATCCAAGCAGTTATCAAAAATCTCCCAACTAAAAAAAGTCCAAGCCCAGATGAATTCACTGGTGAATTTTACCAGAACTTCAGGGATGAACTAGCACCATTGTTTCTTAAGCATTTCCATAAGATAGAAAAAGAATGAATCCTACTAATCTCCTTCTACGAAGCCAGCATCACCCTGATACCAAAACCAGGCAAAGACAGAACAAAAAAAGAAAATTACAGACCAATCTCCCTCATGAATATAGATACAAAGTTTTCAACAAAATATTGGCAAACAGAATACAAGAATATATCAGAAAGATCATTCACCCTGACCAAGTAGGCTTTATCTCAGAGATGCAGGGATGGTTCAACATACGCAAATAGATACATGTAATACATTATATAAATGGATTGAAGGACAAAAATTACATGATCATCTCATTACATGCAGAGAAAGCGTTTGACAAAATCCAACATCCCTTCATGATAAGAGTCCTACAAAGACTGGGAGTAGAAGTAACATATCTCAATATAATAAAGGCTATTTATGACAAGCCTACAGCCAACATATTACTAAATGGGGAAAAACTGGAATCTTTTCCACTAAAACCAGAAACAGGACAAGGGTCTCCACTGTCCCCATTTTTATTTAATATAGTACTGGAAGTCTTAGCCATAGTAATAATGTAAGAGACACACATAAAAGGGATACAAATTGGACAGGAAGCGATCAAGTTAATATTATTTACAGATGACATAATTCTGTACATAAAGGTCCCTAGAGACTCTACCAGCAAATTGTTAGAGCTAATAAATACCTGTAGCCATGTAGCAGGATACAAAATAAATACACAGATATCAGTAGCCTTCCTATATGCTAACAAGAAACACACAGAGGATGAAATCAGAGAATCACTCCCATTCACAATTGCATCAAAAAAAAATAATAAAGTACCTTGGAATAAACCTATCCGAGGAAGTAAAGGATCTATACATGAAAACTTTAAAATACTCAAGCAGGAAATTGAAGAAGACAATAGGAAATGGAAAAACATCCGTTGTTCCTAGATTGTAAGAATCAATATTTTGAACATGGCAATCTTACCAAACGCAATCTACACATTTAATGTAATCCCCATCAACATTCCAATGACATTCTTCATGGAAATAGAAAAGAAATCCAACAATTCATTTGGAATCACAAAAAGTCTCAAATATCTAAAACAATACTGAGTAACAAAAATAAGGCTGGTGGTATCACCATACCTGATTTTAACCTATACTACAGAGCCATAGTAACAAAAACAACATGGTACTGGCCCAAAAGCAGACATGTAGATTAATGGAACCGAATAGAGGACCCAGATGTAAGTCCAGGTAGCTATAGCCACCTGATATTCGATAAAAATGCCAAAGAACTCATTGGAGGAAAGACAGCCTCTTCATCATATGGTTTTGGGAAAACTGGATATGTTTCTGTAGAAGGATGAAAATAAATCCTTCTCTCTCTCCATGCACAATAATTAAGTCCAAGTGGATTAAGACCTTAACATTAGACCTGAAACTCTGAAACTGATAGAGGAAAAAGTAGGGGAACCCTTCAACATATTGGTCTTGGCAAAGACTTTCTGAATATAACTCCACTTGTTCAGGCAATAAAACCACAAATTAACCACTGAGACCTCATGAAATTGCAAAGATTTTGTATGGCAAAGGACACTGAATAAAGCAAAGAAGCAACCTACGGAATGGGGAAAAAAAAAATCTTTGCCAGCTGTACATATCATAGAGGATTGATATCTAGGATATACAAAGAACTCAAAAAATTAAACAATAATAAATCAAACAAGCCAATTAAAAATGGGATATGGAACTAAATAGAGAGTACTCAAAAGAATAAATATGAATGGCGTATAAGCATCTATAAAAAATGTCCTACCTCCCTAGTAATCAGGGAAATGCAGATTGAAATCTATGTTGAGATTCCATCCCACTCTTGTCAGATTGGCTACCATCATGAAAACAAATGACCATAAATTCTGGTGAGGATGTGGCAAAAGGGGAACCCTTCTACACTGTGGGTCTGAATGCAATCTGGTCCAGCCACTGTGCAAATCAGTGTGGAGGTACTCTCACACCTTTTGAGGCTCAGGGTCTATTGTAGAAGATGTGGTGGAAAGAATGTAAGAGTCAAAGAAGGGTAGGACTCCTTACAACGTGCTCCCCCCAGACACAAAATGGCCTGGATATTCATGACCTCACAGTGCCTGACACTACCTACACAAGACCATCATAATAAGAGGAAAAGATCGTGACATCAAAATAAAAGAGACTGATTGAGAGGGGGAGGGGATATGATGGAGAATGGAGTTTCAAAGGGGAAATTGGGGGGAGGGAGGGCATTACCATGGGATTTCTTTTATAATTATGGAAGTTGTTAATAAAAAAAATTGAGGAAAAATAATAAAGGGTGAAGACAAACCTCCCCAGACAAGAAAGAGAAGGTCTCTTCTGCTTCAGAAAAAAAATCTAATTATGAGAAAAATAATTAAGCACTATCTAATCTTGCATTTTTTTCTGTCATTTATCCAAGTTTTTGGCAGAAGTTACACAAATATGTTATTACAGTAAGACTAGGATACATCTATGTCTCAGGTTGTTATAGTATGAAGAGTTCCAAGATCCTACATTGTTATAATAAAACAAGCACTTATTGATATCCATTGATAGAAACCATTTTCCTAAGAATATCAGGTTGGGAATTAAAAAGACCCCTTAATGGGATATACAACTCAGTAATTTGAACATGTTTACAAAGATTATATATTAAAGATTATATGTATATTTTTTTTCTTTTCATCACCATTACGTATATATAATTATCACCATTAGATAATTAGGGAATATGTTTATCTCATCCAAAAGTAATGCCATACACATTAGTGCTTACCACACCTTTCACTTTTCTTCTAAACATGAGAATCACTTAATTGTTGTCTTTACTGATTTATTTGTCATGGGCTTTTGAATGCAGTCATATTATATGTGACTTCTAAGAGTAGTTTCTTTTCCAAGTGACATGTTTTCAAAGTAGATGCATGTTGTAGTATAAATAAGTTTGGGATACATTTTATTTACCATTTATCAGTTAGTGAACATTTGAGTTTTTAAAATATTTTTGGATATTATGAATCATAATGTTACTGTGTCCAAATCTGGATGCTATCCACATGGCATGGCAGTCTGGTGAGAGAGAAGATGCTGACATCAGGAAAATGACTCTATTTCTGAAGTTAGCTGGATGAAAACATGAATGTTTCTTATGCATTCTCTCAGGCAATCAAATTTGGTAGTGGTACCAATAGGCAGATGATAGGCATTTGCAGATTCTAGATGCCTACTTATAGTGGCTGAACATTGATCAGAGACAAGTGGGTGCCATCTCATAGTGGATGTGACACATGGTGCTCACAGATTATAATTGCCTATTCATGAGATTCCTTTTTTTATGTACACCTCAAGAACAAAGATGAATCTGCTTCTTGAGCCTTATCAGTTTGTACACATTTCCTTGACTTATTACATAATTGACAAAACAGCTGCCACAGCCCCTGTTTCTCATCAGCAAACTGATAGTATAAAATATATGTAGTGAGGTTAAATAAAGAGCTATAGACCAGAAGTGGTCTCGATATTTGGCTCAGCTTCAGTACAGCTATGAATATTCTTACATGATTTAATGTGGGAACAAGCTTCTAAATCAATACCTAAAAGTATAATTGCTAGGTCAGTTAAAGACAATGTTTAATGAAATAGTGGCATATACATTACAACCTGGAATGTTGACAAATTATGTTTTCTCATATACATAGTAAAATTTGTTTTTGTCCTTTTGTTGCTTATCTAAATACTAGTTGACAGTTGCATCTCACTGCAGTTCTGATTTGAATTTTTCCATGTATTAATGTTGAGTAACTTTTCAGTGCTTATATGCCATTTAACATCTTCTTTGGAGAAACATCTATTCATATTGTTTTTGTCCAGTTTTAATTGGGTTATCTTAATTAGTTTCTAATTGAGTTCTTTTTAATTGAGCTCCATCCTGTGCATTGGTATTTCACTTTATTGATGGACCTATTTAAAACACAAACATTTTAAATTTTGGTAGAGTCCAATTTATCTACCTTCTTGTTGTTTTGCTGTTTTATCTAAGAAATTATTGTTAGTCAAATATTACATTCCTGGGCTGAAGAGAGTGCTTAGCAGTTAAGGGACTTGCCTGTGAAGTCTAAGGACCCAGGTTTGACTCCCCAGGACCCACATAAGCCAGATGCACAAAATGCCTCATGTGTCTGGGGTTCATTTGCAGTGCCTGAGGCCCTGGCATGCCCAATCACTCACTCTCTCTATCTCTATCTATATGCCTTCCTCAAATAAATAAAACATTAAAAAATATATTGGACACCAATGTTTTTGAAAAGTATTGCTCTGACATTGAAATCTCTGATCTTGTTTTTAGTGTAAAGTATGAACTAAATTTTCCTTTTAGGAATGTCCATACTGTGTTGTAATACAACATGCAATGAGAAGATTATGATTTCTCTACTGAATTCTCTTGATAACATTTGTTAAAATTCAATTAAGCATTACAATGGAATGACTTATTTTGACTTTTAATTATTTACAAATGATATCATATTCTGTAACTTCTGAATACCACATGTTATAATTTATCCAACTGTTTAATTTTCATAAGGAGTTGGGAATCCTCCAATTTTGGTCTTCTATTTGAAGATATTTTATCCATATTTTGGTTCCCCTTGATTTTAATATAAATCTTAGGACTTAGTTATTTATTTCTCTCCAGGAATATAATAGCCAGATGAATTAATGTTAAGGATTATGTAAAATACATAACGTAATTTTGTGTACATTACCACTTTTAGAATACTAACTTCTGTTACTTTTATGTAAAATGGTGTCACTACAAAGATTTCAGTAACCTTTCTTATTTTTAGTAGTTCCTCTAATACTTTCTAAGGTTACCTGAAGATTTACGTTTCTTTTGATTAAGTTTTTCCAAGTATCTTTAAATGATTTTTTTTCCAAAAAATACAATTTTTGAGTTTCCCATTTCTAGAACATACAAGGCAATGAAATTTTGGTTATTGATCTTAAAATCTAAAAACTCAACAAACTGATACATTTGATACATTTGTTCTAGTCAGAGTTGTCTAGATTAATTCATTTGGGTTTTATGTTCATTAGATGAAATCATCTATTATTTTAGTGTATTTTAATAGTACTTACTAAGTGTTTCATTATGCCACCCCCACACATGCAGATAAAATATTAGGGAATGCATTAAGAGATACCCTTTCATGTATTCTGTACTCTGACTAGGATTTTTAGTATGATGTTGAACAGAAGTGTGATGGGGCCTTCTTCATCTTTGTTTAAAGTTTTAAAGGAAAAACACTGACTATTATAGCATTGTTTTATCAGTTAAAGTTTTGTTTTTCTCTTTTGGACATGTCCTCTGTCAAGTTGAAGTAGTACTCTTCTGTCCTAACTTTACCAGGACTTATCATTGGACTTTTACAAATTTATTGTCTGTCTCAGCTGAGGTTATGAGACTTTGCTGTGACTCAAAATGTCACTGTCATAGCTAGAATTATTTTTTTTTATAAAAATAGGATAAATTTTACTTGTTCATTATACATTTTAAGTGTTGCTTGGTTTAATTTACTGGTATTTTATTGGTTTGGTATTTTATCACCATAAGGGATCCAACTATGTTGAGTTTTATCTTATTGTGTCTTTATATGCTTTGGTCAAAATGATATTTTACTTTTTGATTTTTAAAATATTTTTATTCATCTAGGAGAGAGAAATCAAGAAGAGAGCAGAGGAGAGGATGGGCACAATATGGCTCCTGTCCCTGCAAGTGCAATGTAGACACATGTGCCTCTTTGTGCATTTTGTTTTACTTGGGTCCTAGGGAATTGAACCCAGATCATCAAGCTTTAAAAGCAAGTGCCTTTAATGGCTGAACATCTACCATCCCTCAAAATGATAATTTTAGAGTCTTAAAATGAGTCAGAAAATATTTAGTTTTATTTTAATTTTGTAATAGTGTGGAAGAATAAGAGTATTCATTTTTAGAAACACTTGCTATCATTTACTAGAGTTTATCTGGATCAACTTTTTGGAAATTTTTTGACATGTGGCTCAATCAATTTATTGATTATATATCTATACAGATTTACTATTTTTTAGACAATTTAATAGTATCTATCTCTTGAGGAATTTATGAGCTTATCTTAACAATCTAGTTTTGGGGCACAATTGTTCATGAAATTCCCTCATAATATTTTTTTTCTCTTTGATTCTTGAATTTAGTTACTTGTGCCATTCCGTGTGTGTGTGTGTGTGTGTGTGTGTGTGTGCGTGCGCATGCATATGAACACACAGTCACACTGAAGATGTCTCATTTTGTTAGCCTCTTTAAATGATCAACTTTTAGTTTAATACATTTTCTTTCTTACTTTCCTATACTGTTTCATTTACTTTGAAATCTCAACTTACTACTTTCCTCTCTGCTTGCTCATGTTTTACATTCTATTATATAACTGGTGTTTGACTATACATCATGAAACCCT
This sequence comes from Dipus sagitta, assembly GCA_036346955.1. NCBI lineage: Eukaryota > Metazoa > Chordata > Mammalia > Rodentia > Dipodidae > Dipus > Dipus sagitta. The sequence continues at coordinate 195,349,897 of CM070770.1, forward strand.
TTTGAATTATTGTCTTTATTTATTTTTTAATATTCCTTCTCAAATATTCGCCACTGGTTGTTTTCAGCAAATGTATCATGGGTAAAGGTATTTTTGGGAAACATCTCTAACTCAGGTCAAAAAATTCAGGCTAATTTTCTTTTTGGCAACTTTCAGGCAGTTCAGGTGAGCACACTGCACTGCAGGTGAGGCTTCCTAGAACCTCTCAGTCACCCCTCGGTTGGCTACCATATCGCTGATTTTCATGTCTGCTGTAATTTCAGGGCTTTTTTTTTTTTCAAGATTACTATGGAACTAAAGATAAGAGGATGAGAATATGGCATGTTAAAACACCATGATTATTTTAAGCTATTTTTGCTTGTGTAAATATTCTTTAGACTATTGAAAGATTTTGCTAATTTTAGGGTTCTATAAAATTGATTGTTATTAGTTTTTCAGCACTCTAATTGCTTCACGGAGTAGATTTTTTTCAGCATCTCACTTTGACATACTTGGTAACATCACTGCACTAATAAATCTTTGATCTTTCTTAAAACTAAAATAAATTAGTACATGCATTTTGTGAGGTTTGGAATCATCATTAAAGAATTCAACTCTATATATGATACAGTTTCATTAAATGCTAGGTAAGGTAATTGTGATTGTTGCACAGTTAAATAAAACTTTCCTATGGAATCTCCTTTAATAGGAAAGAAAACAATAGAATGCTCTTTGTAAAATTAATGACAAAATTCTTTCCTTTTATAAAGTTGTTAGATGACTGTTTTCTATTCTAGAAGTAGTAATTCTTTCCATCATTGAAATTGGTGATAAAATGAATAGTTTATATTTACATACACAGAAAAAATAATTTTTGCTATTATTCCGTAGCAAGCAGAAGGAATGTGAACATTCATTACTGGGCAAGGCATTTTATCATTGGTAATAACAAGCTTATTATGAGCATTGTTGCTCTCAAAGTGTTTTTTAAAAAGATAGTCTGGGGACTAGAAATGGAAAGATCAAGGGTGTTTAGGTAATTTAATTCAAAGTATTTATAGCAGCATTATATCAAAGAGATTGTTTACTCAGCACACTGCTAAAGCTTTTTTTCTTATTTCAAATACAAAGAATTTATTCACATTTAAACCTACAGTCCCTGATATAGGACAAAAAGAAGGAAAATGAGGATTCAGAAATTATCTTCATAGCTTGCATATGATGCAGGCAGCAAAATTTAATTTGGTTAGTACAATGCCTAATTTTCTGATAAATTACTGCTTTCTGATACATATAAGTTCATCTCAGAAGTGAAAAAGAGAAATAGAATCAGCTTAAGGAAATCTAAAGTTTCATAAACTGAATTATGAGTAAAGAAAGGAGAAAAGTTATGTAACAAAGGTAGATGGCCATGTTAGAAACAAATGCGCTGAGTGGAAATCAAAAGATCTAAATTTGGCTTCCAGCTCTCTAATAATTAACTGCAGGATTATACAGCTAATGGGAAAACTTTTCTAGTTTGCATCTGTGAAAATCAGTGGTCTGAACTTTGATAGCAATAATAAGATAGTTACTATGCAAATGAGATGAGAGACTTGAAATATTTTATGCCTTTATAAATGTTGTAAGTAAAACATTTTCTGTCATACCAAATAATGTTTTCTCAAGGAAACTTCCACTGAGCAACGGCATATTCAATTTTTCCTCCCACTCCAGTCAACCTTTAGATAATGATAATATATTTTAATTTGCACACAAAGGAAGTTCCCATTATCATAGCAATTTTGCACATTAAAATGCATGTCCATAGGTGTCTTAGAATGATGATATTTTCACATGAAACTCAGTTCAGAAAATATCCTGTATAGGATCCTGCCTGGGTAGGATTCTTTTTTGTTTGTTTGTTTGTTTTTGATGTTTATAGAGTAATTGGACACTTTCTGAGAGAACACAGGTGATAGCTTTTTATATAAAGAAAACATTCTCTCTCAATATTATCAGCTGTCTGTGTGTGACTTGTTGGGAAGAAAGAGGATGTTAGGAAAGATGGCAGTAACTTAACTTGCAACCTGCTGTTATAGATCTGACAGATGAATAAATGTTTTTTCCTCTGTGGGAGACTGTTAACCTGTAACCAGCAAGTTGAATACTTGCTGAACCTAGCAATATTAATGAAAAACCACAGGAAGGGGAGGATAGGTGTGTCCCAGGCCATGCGAGGTGGCTATCACTATACTTAATCACATACTTTAATTGCTACAAGTCTTCCTTTCCAATCTCTTTGAATTAAACACAATTGAATTTGTTCAGAATTGACTATAAGAAACATTTTGATAATAAAATTAGGATGGTATATCAAAAAGGAGTTGTCTATTTAACTCCAAATCATTAAATGGTGGAAAATTTGGATCATAAGTCTCAACAGTTGATTGATAAGTTCTGAGAGTATGAAGATGGTACATTTGATAAAAATAGTAAATTGATTGAAAGATGACATTTCTGAAGAAGAAATGTTTTAAGATATAATTACGTAATTTAAACTTATTTATAATTTTATTGGAGAAGGCATTAAATTCATTGTTCACTATTAGGGGAACTGCCCCATATGTAAATGAGAATTAATTTTGATGATAAAAAACTAAATAATAAGAAATCAAACAACTAAATCAATAAATCAAGTGTAGAACTGAATAGCGTTCTCAAAAGAAATACAGATGGCCAATAAATATCTAAACACATGTTCTACATCCTTATCCATCAAGGAAATACGAATGAAAACTACTTTGAGATTCCATCTAACTCCTGTCAGAATGACTATCATCAAGAAAACAAACAATAACAAATACAGGCAAGTATGTGGAAAAAGTGGGGTTCCATTTTTTTCTGAATTTTTGATGGAAATGTAAATTGGCATAGCCATTGTGGAAATCAGTATGGAGGTTTTTGAAGTAGCTAAAAATATATTTTCCATATGATACAGATATACCACTCTTAAGTATATATCCTAAGGACTCTTCTTACTGTCTTAGAGATACTTGCATGTCCATGTTTATTACTGCACTATTCACAATAGCTAGGAAATGGCTGGGACAAGCCTAGATGCCCTTCAAATGATGAATGGGTAATGAAGATGTGGTACATTTATACAATGGATTTCTACTCATTAGTAAACAGAAATGAAATTATGGACTTTTCAGGAAAATGGATGGGCCTCAAAAGGATTACACAAAGTGAGGTAACCTAGACCCAGAAAGTCAAATGCTGTATGTTCTGTCTGATATGTGGATCCTAGCTACAAGTGTTCAGATTTGTATGTAAGTTGGAGTAAAAGTCAGTACATAGAGACCAGAAAGCTAGAAAGGAGATGTGATGGAGGAGGGAAAGAGAAGGGCTTAAGGACAGGGTATTGTAGGTATGTAAGTAGAGGGGCAGATTACTAGGGGTGGAATCAGGGGAAGTGATAAAGGAAGAGTGGGAAGAGGGTTAATCAAAATGTAAGATGTTATGAATAAGCCATATGGTAACCTATTTCTTTGCTATGCAATAAGATATAGGTTTATAAGAAAGAGTATGGGCCGGGTGTGGTGGTGCATGCCTTTAATCCCAGCACTCGGGAGGCAGAGGTAGGAGGATTGCTGTGAGTTCAAGGCCACCCTGAGACTCCATAGTGATTTCAGGTCAGCTTGGGCTACAGTGAGACCCTACCTCGAAAAATACCAAAAAAAAAAAAAAAAAAAAAAAAAAGAGTATGGGTAGAAGTACTCTATACACATGGGTAATGGCACATGCAGAAGTCATTAGTTATTATTAAAAAAATGAAACATCCGTTTCAGGGATGGGATGCCTTACAGTGAGTTGTTGGCCAGGAATGCTCCTGATTCTACGCCCTACCCACCAAAGCAATATTTCAGGGCAATCCTTTTGTGACTTATGAAAACCTCAACAATAAAATTGAGACCACTGTCCTTCCTTCTGTCATCAACCTAATCCTGTTCACAGAGGACTCTCTCCTTTGTGCTCAGTTTGTAGGGGGACAGGTGGAGAGTTATGATGATGCCAAGGACAATGATGAGCAGACCATCTTCCTGAGCCCCTGCATGAGAGAATTCATCAAGTTTGCTGGGGTCACCCTGGGACAGAGGTAAGCCCAGAGGTGACAGACCATCAGGCACCCCACCAAGGAGAAGGACAAAGAGCCCCAAAAACCACCATCATGAAAATGGTCTACCAGATATCTGACACTTTCTTTGCAGAACAGATTGATAAGGATGACAAGGAAGATAAGGAAAATGCCTTTAAACACTGATGGTGTGGTGTCTGTGAGGTCTGTCAACAGCCTGAGTGTGGAAAGTGCAAAGCCTGTAAGGACATGGTTAAATTTCTGGCACTGGACAGAGAAAACAGGCTTGTCTAAAGAGGAGGTATTCCCAACATGGCCATGAAGAAGGAGGAAGGTGATGATGAGGAAGCCCACAATAATATCCCAGCGGTGCCATTACCCCTCCCCCCCAAAATTGCACCAAGGAAAGAACAAGAAACACAATAAGGACAAGATCTCTTGGATTGGGGAATCCATGAAGAGTGATAAAAAGAGACTCTACTATAAGGCAGTGTGCATTGGTGAGGGGGATCTAGTGGTGGGGGACTGCGTCTCTGTCATTCCAGATGATTCCACCAAGCCACTGTATCTTGCAAGGGTTACAGCATAGTGGGAAGACACTCTCACCAAGCATGTGATGTTCCATGCTCAGTGATTCTGTACTGGCACAGATATGATCCTTGGGGCCACCTCTGTCTGACCCTCTGGAGCTGTTTGTAGTGAATGAGTATGAGGACATGCACCTCTCATACATTCACAGCAAGATCAAGGTTATTCACAAAGCACCCTCAGAAAACTGGGCCATGGAAGGTGGTATGGATCCTGAGGCTGTGCTGCTGGGGGAAGAAGATAGGAAGACCTACTTCTACTAGCTATGGTATGACCAGGAGTACATGAGGTTTGAGTCTCCTCCCAAGATTCAGCCAACAGTGGACAGTGAGTTCAAGTTCTGTGTGAGCTGTGCCCAGCTGGGTGAGCTGAGGAACAAGGTAATGCGCAAGGTCCTGGGACAGGTTGACATGGTGGATGGCCAGCTCTTCTACAGCTTTGTCACCAAGAATGGCTTCCTCTACCAGCTGGGTAACTGTGTCCACCTACTTCCTCAGACCTTCAGCTTCAACATCAAGCTGTCCAGCCCTGTGAAATGCCCAATGAAGGAGCCTTTGGACGAGGTCCTCTACCCAGAACACTACGGGAAGTACTCGGACTACATCAAAGGCAGCAACCTGGATGCCCATGTGCTGCATTGGCCAAATAAAAGAGAGTTCATTCAGCAAGAAGTACAATAGCAAAGCCAACTGAGGCTGACATCAAGATCTGGCTCAATAAGTTCTACAGGCCCGAAAACATCCACAAGTCTACCCTAGCTAGCTACTGTGCCAACATCAACCTGCTCTACTAGAGTGATGACGAGGCCGTGGTGGACTTCAAGTCTGTGCAGGGCCGCTGCACTGCGGAGTATGGGGAAGACCTGCTGGAGTGTCTCTAGGATTACTAGGATGACCACTTCTACTTCTTTGAGGCCTATAATGTAAAGAGCAAAAGTGTCGAAGACTCACCCAACCATGCTCAAAGCCCCGGGAACAAAAGGACAGGGAAAGGCAAGACAAAGTCTCAGCATCTAGGCCTAGTGAGCCCAGTGAGCTCCAGCCGACCCTCAAGTTGCCCAAGCTGTGGACCCTGGAACCTGCCGGCTCTTTGGTAATATTCTGGATAGGCACCGGAAGGTGAGTAATGCTGTGCCACCTCTGATGGCCAAAGCCACTGGCTTGGAGCTAAAGCTCTGTATGTTGGCTAAAGCAAAAGAAAGTGGCTCAGCAACAGTAGAGGAGTATGCCCCTTTAGCAACAGTTAAGGAGTGTGCCCCTTCACCAAAAACGGAGGAGGAAGAGACAACCATGAAAAACTAACCCTGCCTTCCTTTCACCTTTGTCCCCACATCCACTGACGTTGTGTCTTTAGCCAGTGAAGTCCGTCGATTCTTATGTGTTTGCAGTGATTGTGGCCTTGGCTGATGGAGCCTCTTCAAGGTCCTTGTGATCAGGCCGTACCATCCTGTGTGTTATGGATTGTCAGAGTTTTCTATTAAGCATTGTAGCAAATCTACCACTGTACAAGAGGTAATTAAGACTTTATGTAGTTTTTATATATTGTAATATTTCTTCAAATCTCCTATAAAGAAGGAAAAAAGTTCAGGCCATTACCAGGGATTTTGTTGCCCACCAGAACTATTTGGTAAGACCCTATTGCTTAAAACCCAATATGATTGGGTTGCAGGTCATTGAAAAATTAAGCTGGGGCTGAGCTAGAAACCTCCTCCTTGTTAACTACCTATCAAAATGCTGGAAAGAGCTTTGCTGCATGCAGCCTTTTGCAGTAGAGAAGTCATCAATGATTTTAAACATCAGTGACCCCTGAAAGCCCTGACGTTGGCCAGGTAGGACAAAAATGCCAACTGGTGCAATAGTGGCATATCTATTATGGGGGAAACCACCTGGTCTCTACTTGGACTGGAGGCCCACTCCATGGGAAGGAATACATGCCTGTTTCTAAAAACCTAGGAAAATGCTTATAGGTGGGAAGGTCATGAGCCCTTAGGGTGTAACACCTGCTATTGTCTGCCTAAAGGCATGTATTATGTCCAAAAAACTGCCCTCTAAGAACTTTTTTTGTATTTATACCCATATATTAATGCTACTCCCACTTTTTTTTAGGGAATCTTCCCTTTTCAGATGGTGGTGACCACTGGAGTGACTTAAAAATGACCATAGTGCTGAGACAAAGTGACAGTGTAGGATTCAGCAGTGAAACTTCTCTACCATGCCTTCCAAGGCTCAGGGTACATTGAAGAAGAGGTGGCAGATAAAATGTAGGATCCACATGAAGGGTAGGGCTGCTGACAATGCAATCTTCCAAACACAAATGGCCTTGAGTCTCATGATCTCACAGTTTCTGACACTACCTAGACAAGTCCTTCATAATGGGAGGAAAAGCTGAGCGCAACAGTATAGAAGAGAGGCTAACTATAAAGAAGAAAGTATTCAATAGAGGGTGGATCTTAGGGGGGAGTTGGGAATGGGGTTGGAAATTATCATGTTTTTTAATCTATACTTATGGAAACTGTCAATAAAAAGTTTAAAAAATATAGATAATTCTATCCCTGAAAAGAAAAGAAAATTCCATTGTTAGGCCTATGAAGATGGCTCAGTGTATAAAGTGCTGTCCTTCAAGTTGGAGTATCTGAGTTTGATGCCCAAACCTCACCTCCCAATGTAAAATGCTAGAAACCATGAAAGGCCCCTATAATCTAAGCACTCTGACACTGAAGGCAAGATGGATGGTGGGAACAGGGTTTTCTGGGTGAATGCTGTAAAGAACAGTATGGTAAAAATTCAGAGCAGGAAACCCTTTCTCAAATGAAGAAATCAGGAAAGGACTGACCCATAAATTTTCCCCTGACCTCCACACACACACACCCATAGTCACACATGAATACACACACAAATTAAAAAAAAAAATCTTCCCATCTACACTTTTTACCCTTAAATTTGAATATTTTCCTTGCTGGGTTTGCTTCTCTATTTCTCACTATATGATGTGATTCTAATGCCAGAATTCACCTCCCCGCATACATAAGGTGGGAATGCAGCAGGAAACAACATAGATATGGTGTCTAATAAAGCTTATTGCATGGTAGAAGTAAAGGTATGAGTTAAAATATAATATTAAGATTTTTCTTTAAATTTTGAATATTCCTATCAAAGATAGGCAAAATGTTTCAAAAGACTGTTGGCATAAGTCATGACCTGCTAACTACTCTAACTCTACTCTGTTCAAAATGAGAAAGCTTGTGAACAGACCTTTTTGTACAGTTAACTGTGATACTTCCTGTTAGATACATGCAGTGAGAAGACAAGTGATGGGTCTTTTATATTGTAGGTTACAAGTATGAACACAGTTAAATTTCTTCATGATGATATATTTCAGGTGCCCAAATCAACACTTCCCTTTTCTTGTTGGCAGTACCACAGTCCATGAAAATTTGTTAAATGTTGTGTGGAAACGTTCTTGGTACAATTTCTTACTGAGATAGTAGAAACAAAATAACTGTAAAATGTTATCAACTTGTTGAACTATGTTAATAATAACACTTAGAGGTCCTGGCACTTTGTTCATTAGGAACCCAGGCCTAGTTTTTGTTTTTCACTGGTGATTCCTCAGGTACATGACTCTATTACAAAAATCTCGTCAACGATGGTGCGTTACAAACCATTGGCAGCCACTGGAACATGGAGTTCTCCTTGGTGTTCTGTGAGTACAAGAGGAGGACAACTTGGGATTTCTAGATTCAAGTCAAATGCTTATGTTAAGTCATAATTTTAGCAATGTTTTTTGATTGCACAGATGAATTAAGATAAGAATAATTTATAAAGAAACTTACAACTCTCTCTCTCTCCCTCTCTGTCTGTGCGTGTTTGTGTGTGTACGTTTGTGTGTGCTATATGTTACTATGTGAATGGGTGCATGTGTGATGACATGTGAGTTCTGGAGTGCATACATAAATATGGAGAACAGAGAACCGTAAAAGATTTTATCTGCAGCAATCTACACACTTCGTTTTGAAAGAGATTCTCTGACTAGCTGAGATATCACCAATTAGGACAGACTGGCTGGCTGTCCAATAGTTTTCAGTATTCTGCTCTCCCCACCATCCCAGTGCTGGAATTACAGGCACATCCACTTTTAGTGGATATTAAGGATTGAAATAACCCTCCTGTTTATACATGGTAATTTCCATAACCACTGAGATATCCCACCAACACTTATAAAATAACATCAACAAGCCAAAAAAGATGAACATAAAAATGTTAACATTGAGAATGAAGCAATGTAGAAAATGACAATAAGCTTAACTGAATTTATTGAAGCTGTAAATGAAACATCTCATTTACATAAGTTATGAAAATTAAAGTTTTTTTAAAATTCATTTATTTCAAAGTTTTTTGAAAGCTTTTGTGTTTTGTATTAAGGGTTATCAGATAATGAGTATTATATAATTAAAATTGTAGTCATAAAATCAACATGTTTCTTCATAATTAAAACTGTAAATTATATTCACATTAAGCATATTAGCTCTGCCATTAAACAGTCAAACTTAAAATCACTGTCATTTCTTTTAATAATCCTTCTGCAAACAGACTTGCTCAACTCTCTTTGTCTTACACATAATGTATGATATAGGTTTATATGGGAAGTGTCCAACACAGAAAAGCAACCACTTTATTAGAGACTGTTAGGTAAAACAGACACATATTTTTAGATTTTTTTTATATTGAGAACTGTATATGACACTTAAGGATAATGTCTTTACATAATTAAACAATGTGCGATTAAAACACCAGAACATGCAAACTACATACATATTCATATATTTGTTAGGACTGTTATTCTGGTACTCTTTCTTTAACTTATGATCAACAGATTATTTTGCCTTATTTTAATTTCCTTTCTAGTTTATATAAATAGAGAACTATTTTAAAGTATTTTTGTAAATATTATTTCAAGAATAACATTGAGCTTTTGTGTGACATAGGAAAAAATTTGTATTAGATTCATTTATGTAATTTAATTGCAATTCCTATCTGAAAGATTTTTTTTAAGTAGTTAGAGTTCCTAGAAACTTTGAAAGTCTGTCCTCTGGCCCAGGCCAAGTTCAGGCAGTGGGACACACAATTTAATTTATTTACTATTAATATATGTTACTTTTCCATGGTAATCTTTTATCTTTTTTTCCACAGAAAATGGCAATATATTAAACATTAGGTAATTCGTTTTCAAATCTGCTTTTAGTTTTCTATAATATTTTATGATAATATTGATATTGGAATTTGGAGGTATCTTCTGCCAACACACCATTTTGGGGTGTTTCAAGATTTTTTTTCTGATTTTTGTCTTATGAATTCTAAGAATGAAATCCACAGACTAGAGTACAAATTTCAGAAAGATTTCACTACAGCTTAAAGCTTTAGGAGGGAGAAGAGAAGAAGGATTTTAGCCCAGAACTTAAAAGAAGGAAGAAAGGTGGAGCTCTTGCTCAGGGAGGCAAGAGGAGATTTAAGAAATGAACTCAACCAATACTAAGATCCTGCTAATCATGTGCTACCAGAGGGCCTACACTTGTTAAATTCTCTCTAGAATAATAACGGTAATCCCTTTTATCTGGTGCTGTCTTGACTCTCTGTTGGAGGATCTGCTTTTCTTTTTCAGATGGACGTAGATCCTAAGGAGAGAATCAGCTCATCACACCTCACCAGGGCCCTGACTGAAGGGAAATGAACAAGAGTGCTGCTTTCTTGGTGAACCTCGTACTAGCACAAGGGTTGAGGAGATAGACACAGAGAAAACTCAACTCCTATCAAACCAGATATCCAGAGACACAGAGGCTCCCAAGAACTCATCACTGAATTAGACCTAAAACGAACCCATCATGGCACAGGGAAATTTGTGGAAGAGGGGGTGAGAAGATTGTTAGAGCCACGTTTGAGACATTATGCACAGAGACATTGCCTCTTACCCATAACTGATGGTTAACCCCATAATGCAAGACCCACCTTTCCCAAGGAGGAGGGTCCCTGTGGAGGGGGAAGGACAGGGAGGAGGCTAATGATGGTACCAACATGGCTGTATTCACACTGTGTACATAGCTAATAAAAAGAAATGAACTCAAGACTTAGTTTTGATTTTATGAGCCCAAAGGAAAGATGGCTGGTTTAGCCAGTCTAGTCCTGACATCAGGTGTCTAGGGTCAGGATGTCTAGAAAAGGGTAATATTCCCATAAATGTACAGGAAGGTCCCTCTCAGAAGGAAGTAGAAGGATGCCAAAGGGAAAGAATAAGGAAAAGCCAGACCTTTCTGACATTTCTGACCTGTAGTAAAGTGTAAAGACCTAGATTTCCCCCTATAAGTGCAAGGAAAATTCTCATATTTAGCCCAGAGAGAGCTATTCACTTTGGGGTACTGTCACCCTATGCTGCCTAGTCAATTTCAGTCTCCTAATGTACTGTATTATTTAGGAATCTGTAACATATTGGAAGTTGTGTCATATTAATTCAGTCATTTCAGTCCTGAAACACATATATGGTTCTTTGAATTTTTGTGGACACAGCTGTAAGATAAAAGATAAGTGCAAACTTTTCCCCAGAAAATCCACATGAGATAAATGTACATTAAAATTACATTTATAAGGGATCACTGAGACTTTTCATACCTTTAAGTGGTATCCCCTTATGTGAGGAATGTACAAGGCCATTGAAGAACATATCAAGATATATACACATTGTCTTAAAAAAATGAAGGCTAACTAAATATAAAATTAACAGAAGAATTTTGCATTGAAAAGATGGGGCTGTTGGAGAAGATGATGTGCCAGACCATCAGCTGGGATCAGGATATTGAAAGCTTTAGGATGATGATCATTGGTGAATTAGTTTAGAGGTAAGAAAAACATTCAAAAGCCCATCTTGGGTCCATTTTATCAAGACAATGTCAATTTGGAAAAATTGCTCATTTATCTGATACATTTGAATATATTCTTACTCGAAATGATTTTTTAATGTTTTGGTATGAAAATTTCAAGCAACACATTTCAGATTCCCAGATTTAATACAGGATTAATTTAAGAAATTCTGAGATTTATGATTAGAAATCACTTATTTATAAAAATACTCATTTTTATACTGAAAGCTATTTATTAAAAATAAAAGAATTAGAATGATTTATTAGTGGTTTATATAATAGCCATTTCCTGAAAATTTAGCCAGTTTTTGTTGTCGTTATTGTTTTCACCTTTTGCTGGTGAGAATTAGTACTTAAAAATGTTGGGTGCTGGAGAGATGGCTCAGTGGTTAAAAGCACTTGCTTGCAAAGCCTGATAGCTGGGGTCTGATTGCCTGGTACCCACATAAATCCAGATGCGCAAGGTGGCACATGTATGTGGAGTTCATTTTCAGTGGCTGGAGGCCCTGGCATGCCCATGCTCATCCCAGCCCCCTCTCTCTATTGTGATGATCAAGATAATTGGCAAAAGGCTAATCTTTGCACAAGCTAGGCCTAAGGACATGGAAGACTATTTTTATCTTATTTATTTATTTGACAAAGAAAGAGGGTGAGAGAGAGAGGTAGAGAATCGGCATGCCAGGGCTTCCAGCCACTGCAAATGAACTCCAGTCTCATGCGCCCTGTTGTGCATCTGGCTAATGTGGGTCCTGGGGAATCAAACGTGGGTCCTTTGGCTTTGCAGGCAAATGCTTAACTGCAAAGCCATCCCCCCAGCCCAACATAGAAGACTATACACCTTCGTTGGAGCTTGTTGAAGACAGAAAACTCACAACTTCTCCTAAAATTTCCTGAGAAACATAAACCAACAACTCATGATCTGGTCTGGAGTGAACTAATGATCTGTCTTATGTTCTGATTCCCCATAGCTTTGACTGCCTGAAGCTGAACAAAAGCTGTAAGCACAGTCAATTCAGGGAGCACTGGGGTTCATCTCTGTGACCCTCCATTAATCATATTTTACATGCTGTGTGTTCATTTCTTGTTTGTCCAGACACCACTGAATGGTGTACCTATTTTCTGCTTCTTTCTATTGTTTCCTAAAATAAATAAATAAATATTTTTGTAAAAACTTTTCATTTCAAGGGTTGTGTCAGAATGATAAAGTAGGCGAATGATTTGTCGACTATGCACCAATACAATCCAGAATCTAGTGCTGAATCCTAAACTGTTAAAGAATGTTTTACTTAAATGTTTAATGGTTAAATTACTAATGTATTTCACCAACATTTAAAATTATTTTACTTTGTATTTCCTGACGACAAAGAAATACACTGTCAGGGCAGGGACTCATTCAGTTATTCCATAAACTGTCGTTTGGCCCATCTAGAGTTCATTGCATTTGAAATTTTTGTTGATATTGATGCAAGATTTTAGGGTTCAGGAGGAGTCTTCCAGAATTAATGAGCCCAAAGTGTTGCCTTCTTCACTACATTTAATAAAGAATTAAAAAAAGATGGACTCAAGAAGCATCAATTGTGAATTATTAAGTTTATTTAGGAGGAAAGCACAAATTGTATGATATATGTAGGGAAGATTGGGGTCAAGGAAGGCAGGCTAAGCATTAGGGAAGGAGTAAATATGCTCTTATATGGAAACCCTGTATAGTTTGTTAAGTTCATTTAAGAGAAACTGAGGTCTTTAGAAAAAAGTTGGAACAGAGTTGCAAGCACATGGAATGTAGAACTTAAGATATTTATGTAGAGAGACTCAGAAAGCACACACATGTCATTGGCCATGTGATTTCCTGAAGAGAGAAAGTATCAAAGCAAAAGAGAAATTGAGGCTCTTTGGGACAAACCTGGATATGTAGAGATACTCAGAAATAATACACATGGCACCCACCATGTGCTTTCCTGAAGAGGGAAATTATCAAAGCAGAGACCAAGACATTCAGAGGAGAAATGAGTGCTGAAGATTGTTAAACTCGTAGTTACTCTGAGATTAGAGTAAGTACACAGGTAGCAAGTCTAGAGTTGGTGAGAACACCCCACATGGTAGATTCAGAGAGCAGAGAAAACTCAGACGTGTAATTAAAGTGAGAAGTTACACCAAAATATAAAGCAGAGACAAGTCACTACTGCATACCCCAGGCTGGTCTGGAACTCACTATGTATGTAGTCCAGGCTGGCTTCAAACTTGAGGCAGTACTTCTGTCTCCTCCCAAGTGCTGGAATTACAGCTACGGGGACCAAGCACAGCATGTCAAGGTATTGCAAGAGACATCAGGGAAGTACTTCCTATGGGAAGAAAAGTTCAACTCCCTCAAGGAGCCAGTAGACTTCTACCGGACCATTACCGTTGCCAAGAGGCGACAGATCTTCCTGTGTGATGAGCAGCTGCCCAGTTCTCAGGCCCAGTTCGGGACTCCTCTCAGCTCAGCCTTGCAGCTGCGACTTCATGGAGGTGCTGGAGCAAGCAGACGCGCACTAGTGGCAGGGTGGCACGGGGGCTTCTCTGCTTCTTCCCGTGGAGCTATGTGCAGTGGTGCATCTGTGACCCCAGGGCGGTGGGGGGCGGGCTCTAACACGAACTTGTCACCATGAGGCAGGAAGCTGATTGCCTCCGTGGCTTCACACTAACAGGGTCAACCGTTAGCAATGTTAGCAACCATTGCAATGTTAGTGACCATGCAGTCAAGTGACCTGTCTGGCCGCTTTCCAATGACTGCTGACAGCGTGGCAACACGAAGTAGTCTAGAGATCTTACCCACAGCTGCTGAACTGCCCATCTTCATCAGGGTTGAGAACTGCTAATGGCTAGTGCCCAGCAGCTGAAAAGAGTTTGGTCCCTTTGGGCTGGGCCTACCTGCTGCCTCTCTTCCAAAGACCCACATGTTCTGTAGACTGCTGGAGAAGTGGGTTGTCCCTGAGGGACCTATACTTTCATACAGGTGCATACTACCTTCTCACCCCAAGGGATCTGATCTCTGTCCCACAACTGGAGTGAAGTTAGAGGTGAGCTTAGTTGGAAGAAACCTGACAGGGAAGATGCCAGCCATGCAGTGGATCCCCTCCTGGGCTATAGTGGCTCTAGAGGCCTACAGGACCAGACAGAGCAGCCTATGAGGGTCAGCTTACACAAAAGCACTGTCCAGAGGGGCTGCACTATCAGCAAAGGATGATGAGCAGCCCCTATCCAGAGTCTAGACACTTTGAGATTGGGAAACTCAAGACAGATTTGGCAAGACCTAGCATGCCAGGCTTTGGGGAGCCTGAGGAACAGGAGGCTTCTCTGTTGTCTGAAGTCTCTTTAGGGGCCCAGGTTGTAAGCATGTGAGGTTCCCCAAGAGTCCATGGCTGGCCCAAGACCCTAAACCTGACATACACTCTGTTCCTGACCTGGGCCCATATATTCAAACTAAAAACCACGGGCTGGAGAGATGGCTCAGTGGTTTAAGGTGCTGGCTTGCAAAGCCACAGGTCCAGGCTTAATGCCCCCTACCCACTACAAAGCCAGATGCAAAAGTGATGCATGCATCTGGAGTTCATTCCTCGTGGCAGGAGGCCCTCGTGTGCCCATGCTCACTCTCTTGCTCTCTGTGTCTCAAATAAATAAATAAAACTATGAAAAATGAAAAAAAATAAAAACCACAAACTCTAGCTCAAGTAGACCTGGAATTCACTCTGTAATCTCAGAGTGGCCTTGAGCTCATGGTGATCATCCTACCTCTGCCTCCCAAGTGCTGGGATTAAAGGCATGCACCACCCCTCCCCCAGTTTATTTTATTTCTTTATTTAAAAGAGAAAGAGAGAGGGAGAGAGAGAGAGAATAGGAACACTAGGGCCTCCAGCACTGCAAACTCCAGATGCATGCACCCCCTTGTGCATCTGGCTTATGTGGATCCTGGAGAATTGAAGCAGGATCCTTTGGCTTTATAGGCAAACACCTTAATTGCTAGGCCCTCTCTCCAGCCCTGAAAATTTTTATAAATATATGTTTCTTTGAAAAATTGTTTCTTCTTATAATCAAATAGTTCAGCATATTTCCAGTTAGCAAAGCAATAATAGCATATTTTTCATATATTTTATTTGATACTTATTTTTTCTTTTTTGTTTGGAATTTCTCAATACTAATAATGTCATAATTTATTGCTTTATAGAAACACTATTATTTCTTTTCATTTCCTGTTTTTTTGTTTATTTTTATTTTATAACAGATTAAGCTCTTTTATCCCCTTGCCCCATTCCCTGGGGGCCCTTTTCAGTGTGATTATTGGTATGCACTGTGGGGCCATGAAGGCCTCAGTCTCTGTGTGGGAGTTCCAGTCTCAAGGTAGTTCTACCTACTCTGTTGCTCTTGAAATCTTCTTGTTTCCTCTTTTCCAATGTACCTGAGCTTTTGCAGGCCTATTGGCCATCTGATTTACTGTTGAGTTCTCTGTAGCCTCAGGATATATGCTTTGTTACATTTTGATTGACCACAGTGTCTATCACTGTCTTCCTAGAACTGGTTTTCAGGCTAGCAGTGAGAGCATTACTAGCGTCTTCACCTCCTCTGAAATTTCTTGTGGTCCCTGGCAGATGTGTTAGGAGTGGTACATCTTATTGTAGGCAGTCAGGTATCTCTCTCTCTCTCTCTCTCTCTTTTTTTTTTTTTTTTTTTTTTTTGCCAAATTGATGGATCTTGGATCTCTTCACTTTTCTCTGCCATGTGTAAAATAAAACAGATTCTCCAATCAAGAGTGAGAGCAGTTTAGATTAAAGTAGAAATGCAAAGCTATTTGAGAAACTTTTTGATGTGTGTGCTCACTCTGATCCAGAGGGCACTGAGTTCCTCCCTCTGGAGTCTATGAGTTTCCTGTCCTTGGAATTCTGACTTGGTTAGAAGTACCATATAGGCGTTTTCTTTCATTTAGTGGGCCTCATGTCCAATTGAGGAACATTTGGTTACCCACAAATGCTATGCCACTATTGCATAAGTGTGTACTTGTTGCCCGACTGGTTGATTTTGTGGCTTGTAAGGTACCCTGCTTATTCATGCTATTGGTGACCATTGCCTCTCAGCAGCTCCTGTAGCTCTTTCCAGCACGATGAAGGCTAGCCAGAAAGAATCTGTTTGTATTTCATTTCCAGTGTGGGATTTCAATGTCCTGTGACTACAGCCTTTGGTGTCTTCACAAATAGGATCATACCTTTTAGCTCTGGCAGTTAATAAACTATTTTTTCGCAATGGGCTGTATTGTTTTGAACATCTCATGGGTATCCCTAGCCATCAGCTCACTGTGAGGGGTAACTCAACTATGGGCCTAGGATTTGCTTTCCAGAGCCCATGGTTTTAGGGTTAAGCTTTTTCCACTATCTACAGAGTGCTTCTATGTATACCATAACCTTTACCAAATGTTGTGGTTAAATCTTGTAGAATGCTATCCAGGAGAATGGTTTCTATGAAATTGGTCCATGTCTTAACTTTTGTGTAATCTAGTTCCTCAATCTCCCTACCTCTTACCTCCTCAGGAACCTCCCACGTCCTCTATTCTGTCCCTCATCTTGGCTCTTAAGTGTTTCCTCCCTCAATATTTCCTCTTTCTCCTTCTCTCATTCAAATTTTATGCCCATATTCCTGATGCCAACGACCATTTACTTTCATCTCTAATTCATCCCAGTAAGGAACTGCCTATTAGAAAGAATATGCAGAATTTGTCTTTCTCACTTAGAATGACTTTTCCCAACTCCAAACATTTTTTTTCAAATTTCATTATTTAATTTTTCCTCAGTACTGAGTAGAATTTGTTTATGTACATGTACCACATCTTCATTATCTGTTCATCAGTTAATGGGCATCTGGATTAGTTGTGACTCCTGGCTATTGTGAATAGAGCAGCAACATTGCTGAGCAAATATCTGTGAAAAAGAGTGGAATCTTTAGAATATATGCCCAGGAATGGAATAGCTGGATCAATGTGATATCTTATTGTGTATTCTTACTCTACATTTTATAGTTTGAAAAGCATTTAACATATAAATCAGAAATAAATTATTGGGGACACAATTGAAAAACTAATAATAACACAAAGGGTAAATTAAGTAAATTTAATTTAAGGCTGTTTCTGTCTTTTGATCATTTCTCAGGATTCTTCTAAGACATATTAGGCAAAGTTTCCTATTTGTAAATAAAAGCATTATGTAAATGTAAGGTTAACATTTATTTCTAGGGGAATATTTAAAAGCTATGATAAGTGGACTGGCATAAACTATTGATCACAATCATGGGTAGAAAAATTATGTTTTAAATAAGAAATATCTGAAGAAACAATTTATTCCACAAAAATGCTCTCATGAAAGATGTCTTTGACTTTGTGGCTTTTTAAATGTAAATCTGAAAGCAGTATCTTTTGCTAAAATCAAAGCCTTTTGGGAATAATATCTTTACAGCTGAGTGTCTGACAGCTTAGGCAGTAAAATATTCTATTTTCATTCATTTTTACAAATTCATAGCAATTCTATAACTAAGTTCCATTTTACAAAAGAAATGACCAACTCTGTGCAGTCCTATTTGAAAAAGTTATTTACTTTGGGATGATATATTTAAAAAGAAAATCATCTGCAAGTAAGAAAGACAGTGTTGTATTAACTATAAAAGAAAATCCTTTTTGAAAAATGACATGGACCTTTTTATTTATTTAGAAAACACCTTGTGCTTGTTCTGTAGTACTTTATAATATTCATCCCAGTAACATCTATAATATCTCTGAGGCCATTATCCCAATTTCTATTTATTTATTCAATTATTTATTCCCTCATTTGATGAGACAAGGTCTCATTCTATAGTATACAGCTGGCTATTAACTCACTAACTAGCCCAGGTTTGCCTCAAACCTACAACAATACTATTGCCACAGACTCCCATTGGCTGCACTTACAGGTGTGAGTGAGTACTTTCTGGCCAGTACCCCAATTTATAGAGGAGGAAATTGAGGTACAGTCAGGGTTTCAGAAGTTTTATATATAACAGGAGATATAAATTTCCCACTCAAGGGCTCGGTCCACAAGGTTAAGATCTTCATTGTATTCATCTCCATCATGCTCTTTTCAATTAGTTCCTTTAATTCCAGGCTGCAGGAGACTATACAAATCTTTCAACATCACCATGCTGTGGTTATTTCCACAACTTCCACAAGGATTGTATTAAATTATTGCTGCAAATCAGTTTGGAGTTACCTGTCTTCTGTTATTTTCTATTAATTTTCTTACATTTCAAGTTAAAAAGAAGAATAAACCTGAAAATATTCAATTAGATTTATTCATAGTAAAACATTTTTTACATATGGAATTCAGGAAATATTTAGAACATTAGACTAAATATAGCATATAAATGACATTTTATTTTCCATTTCATGGGTAGTAAAGGGTATTCCCAAATGATGAAAGAATAAATCCTGGAAATTAAACTGCATATTTTAATAGTCTTCAATAAATCTATTGCTGAAATTTTCTTTTTTAAATGTACAGATAAATATGGATTTTAATATTTAGGCCAGAAATTCATGTTGAAAGCCTTTGGACCTATTTGTGACAAAAATTCATCACCTAAAATGTCAGTGTACAGTGTTGGATGTGAGGGCATTTAAGTGTATATATTCCATTTATACAGCCCTTTTAATTCTGCAGTAGCCAAAGCCTGTAGTAAACTTGTAAGAGCTGCTTTGATCTGCATTATTAACTAGTGTGTGCTCCCAATTTGGATGTAAAGCCATATATTATATAAAGGCACTGTCCAATGGCAACCCTTCAATTACCTTAAGAGCTTGTCATCACCATGATTTTCCATTTACTGGCTTTCCCCTTTCAAAAAATTTCAGCTTTCATAGTGTTGAGATGACTTAAGCAATTATTTATGATGACATTACCTCATACTCATTTTTTTTTCCTCAGTAAAGTTGCATCTGTGTTGAGACTAAGTAGTGTGAGGATATTTAACTGGTTCCCCTTTCTGTGCTATAATCAATAAAAAATGCATTCCCTTGAGATCACAGTTGTTTTCATCCATGAAGTATATGAAGTGTCCTTTTACTCCGCAGATATAAAAAGAATCAAACATAAGCCTAAATGACATTTCAGGATTCTTCTTCCATATTACTAAATTTAACATTGCTGGGTGAAGATCCCATTAGTGACTAAGTATGATTAAACACACACATCTTTGGAAAATGGGTTGGTCTGTTAGCTTAGACAATATGGTATTCAAGTCTCAAATGATTTGTGCCAATAGAAAATATGCAAAATATCCTATATAGCACTTCAAGATAAACATTGAAACTGGACTATTCAGTCTTCAACTACTTTCATGAAGAGGTAACCAGCCACTAGTTCTGTGGTGCATATACTCAGAAGTCCCCACATTATTTTTTTCTTGGTGACATAAGAAGTGTGTGCAGTAAATGCTGAATCTCAAATCCTACTATACCTTTTGAAATTCTATGGATTTTGGATGATAAGTTTACTAATATAGCTGAAATGTATTTTCCATTATAATGTTCATAGAAATTGAAATGATGAGAGCAATTTAATAACATCTCTGAGAGATGTTTTTCAATATTCTATTTAAAATATTTTAGTAGGGTCATGCAGCTGAGCATTAAGGTTCAAGTACTAACATTCATAACCAAGAATGATAGACATGTTCATAATGTCCATTACGGCATTTTATAGAAATACCATGATGTGACAAATCCTTTCTTTACAAAAAAGGGGGAGTGAAGCCGGGCATGGTGACACATGCCTTTAATCCCAGCACTGGGAAGGCAGAGGTAGGAGGATCACTGTGTGTTCAAGGCCACCCTGAGTCTACAGAGTGAATTACAGGTCAGCCTGAGCTAGAGTGAGACCCTACCTCGAAAAACCAAAACAACAACAACAAAAGAGGCAGTGGAGTTCAACTTAAAAATTTCTGATACAGTTTCATTACTTCTATTGTTTTTCTTTTCTCTAACACAAAAGTATATTAAAAGCTTAGAAGAGATATAAAATCATTAAAAAAGAAATAATGCAAAAGTATCTAATTTTTGTGGAAGTTCTCAATCCTTCTGAATATGTGATCAAGACATGGTGACTGTGAGGGACTGAATATTTTTTCCCCTATAATATCCATCTCTCACACTGCTGAGTGGTGTTTTCAAAAGTGAAATTGAGTAGGCCTCTAAGCTCCCTGAGGAAACTTTGAAAGGGACTATTAAGCTCATATTGACTATAAAAATAGTAGAAATGTGGACTCAAAAGTCACACTTGGATTCCAAGAGCCATAAAGTTAAATACCTGATTCATTCCAAGTTGCTGTATGTGATGCCTAGGAACCTTAGAGACTGAAAATGATTCAGATCATTATAACTATAACTGACATGGAGAATGAAATAGTGAACTTATTTACTTGAAGCATTTATGTTGAGATGACAAAATGAAGATAAACCTCATTGTAAATAAGACTGATTGTAAGTAAGACTGCATTTTTCTGATAAGAGGTAATTATAAAGAACATGTGCATGCTGGAGAGATGGCTTAGCTATTAAGGTGCTTGCCTTCGAAGCCTAAGGATCCAGGTTTAGTTCCCCATAACCCACAAAAGCCAGATGCACATGGTTGCACATGTGTCTAGAGTTCGTTTGCAGTGGCTGGAAGCCCTGGTGCATCCATTTCCTCTTATTCTCTCTCTCTAATAAATAAAAATAAAATAATACAAAAAGACCATGTGAGATAGTTCAGTGATATGAAAGCAGCGATAATATTGAAGATAAATATTGGGCACATGAGTTATTTCATAAAACTTCTTGGAGAATTTTCTGTGTGGCACTCTCTTAATCGTTAAATTTAGTAACGTTTTAATCCTTCCCTTCACTGGGCTTCTCTAAGTGAAAGGATTTGCCTCCTCATCAGCAGTTTATGACTGAGGCTGGATACCTCAAAATCCTGGAAGTAGCATTGGAGAGATTGCTCGGTGGTTAAATGTGGTTGCTAGGAAAGCCTACTGACCTGGAGTTCGTTTCCCCAGGACCCACATAAAGCTAGATGAACAAAGTGGCACATGTGTTTGAAGTTCATTTTCAGTGGCAAAAGGCTTTGGCTCACTCATACTCTCTTTCTCTCTTTTTTTTTTCTCTTTCTTAAATAAATAAATAATCAGTAAATAAATAAATATTTCAAAAAGAAATAAATCCCAAAAGTACCAATGGAGAGAACTTACCCAATTAAGCATTCATGCATGATTGTTTTGAATTATTTTTCTACTCTTCACTTTTGAATATTTCTTTTTCAGACCTTCATAATTTCTTGAAGGAAGTAAATTATGAATATTGATTCTTTTCCTGAAATTTTACAAAAAGTCTTTGGTATGAAGATGGCATTTCAATCTAAGTAGACACAATGTATATAATCATTAAGTCTGTCAATTGTTCTTTGCCAAATTGATTTTGCTTTATGTATCTTCCATTATTCTCCTATTTTGTTCAGTTCCTCCCATCCTCTCTCCATCTTCCCTTCTACTTTCCTTAAGGGTACCTCTTTTTCTTCTCTTTCTCCCCCTTTTCTTTCCTCTTCCCCCTCTCATCCTTCCACCCTCTCTCTTCTTCATTTCCACTCTCTCTGTCCCCATTTTTCCTTCTTTCTTTTACCTGCTTTCTAGGATACTGCACTAATACTTCTCAGGAAGTCAAGGTCTTACATGTAGGAATTTCTAGGAAAAGGAAAGACTACTCCATTTTTGGTCACTTTAGCATTTTTATTTTACATCACAAATGCTTGACTAAGCAGGTTGATTACACCTTCTTTAAACTTTTTAGCAGTATTTAGAGAAAATGAGTCAATAAGTAAGCAACTTTTCCATTTTACCTTCAAATAGATAAGAAGTCAATGTATACATTCAGAAAACACTAACCACAGAATAAACAATTGCTCTTTCCAGGGGTCTTCAGACTCAGAGTTCTGCCCGCTCACTGAAGCAAAAAGTCCATTGAGAAGATTTGCTCCAGCAAACCATTTTGTCTAATTGACATAACAGTTCACTTGGTGTCAGCAGGAAATTGATCCCTTGGTTTGTTATGGACGGATTATAATACAGGTTTCTTCTTTGGAGGTCTGTGGTATAATATAATTACTAGAGCACTGAGTCCCTTGAAAAGAGCAATAATACTCAAATAAATCTTGTGCAGTGCTCAGGTGATTGTTTTTGTTCCCGTTATATCTCTTGTCCCTCCTAGTAACTTGTTCCTGAGTGAATAAGTCCCATCCTTATTTCTAGTATGCACTGGTTTATAGCCAATTTGAATATTAGCTCTACTTTGTGGACAACACTAAGCTGCAGATATACTGTAGGATTTTCCCCAAATGTCAATAATAAAATTGTTTATATTTGAATGAGAACCAAATGAAAATTCAACTACCAATTGCCCTCACGGCAGTTGGCATCAATGGAGAAGCAAGGAAATAGAGTCACTGAAGTTAAGAATGTCAGGTGTTAACAGTAACTCAGAGACTTTAATATGTTTATTGTCAATGGCTGTAAATACATTGCATTTTTTTTAAACTTTATCCTAGATTACCTTCTTCTTCTCCACTTCTCCTTTTCCTTTTCCTGGTACATATATATCCTCCTCCAGTCATGAAGAGAAAAATGACAAATATCCTCAATCTACTTTACTCAAGAATTTTTAAAAATTGAGATTACGGGTGCTAATTGATCCTTCTATACCTTTCTTTTCTACATTAATACTCTCCTATAATCTATCCTTCACTTTCATGAGGTGTTTCAGTCATTTTTCTTCACACACACACACACACACACCACTTCCTTGATAATTTTTTTGGCTTAATTTTGTGGACTGTATCTCTTAGTATTAGTTCATTTAATTATTTTAAATTATGGGTACACTTTGTCCTAACATACATTGGTATAAAATCATGGGAATATTTTTTATGCATGTGTATATGCCCATATTAATTGTTTTACTCTTGCATGATATAAATTATTAAAAATGCTTACTTAAAAATCTTTATGCACTCAAATTTTATTTTTTCCAATGAAAACAAGGATTGGAAACAGTTTCCTTGTAATGTGTGTCATGCAAAAATTTCAAAATGCTGTAAAATTATTAGCATGGAATTAACTAAATACCAAGACATTAAATAAAGATGTGATAGCTATCTCATATTTCCATAAAATTCAAAATTGACTCAGTTCTAATCTAAATTTAATCAAAGTGCAGGTTGTATTTCTGGACTACTAAACATACATTTAAAATATATATTAATATATACTTATTAATATATAAATATATGATATTTTGTATATATATTATGTATGGCAACCGTTTTTAATAGTGGTGTTTTGTGCTCAACCATCTACATGCTGTAAATCACTAGAAATATTGCTCAGTCCCACACTCACTTTGTCTTGTGTATTATTACTTTCCAAAGATCGCAGCTGCAACATCAGAGTGAAAAATCACTTTTGTCTTGTCTGCTTAGTAGTGAGGATGAGGATAATTTCACCCTAGAGGGTTCTCTCCACTTGACTAATAGAGTCTTGGACCTCAAGTTAAGCTTCAGACAGGCATCATTACCAACTGTATGACTGATAGAGTCATTTACTACTTAGTGGCATAAGAATAAAAGTGGAAACACCTTCCCCATCATAATGTGTACACTGAATGAAAATAAATGTTTTATTAGGGCAAAAACCTACAAGGAAAGATTATATTCCACCAGCACTAGTATGTTTCTATCAATAGAATGGCATATTCTTGTGTAAAGACCTTAAAACTATATAATCCAGACTTATTCTGTAAAGTATTTCCTCTTCAATTTTGTATTACCATAACATGAAATTTAAGGCTCTTCACGATGAGTAAAGGAGTGAGAATGTAGAAAACATAGAAATGAAAATATTTGCATTCTATTATAAATTCATAACATAATGTCAGAAAAGTGAAATTTCAGCTATTTCCAAAGATCTCTGTCAGTCCATTTAATTCCTTTACCTCGTGTGATTTCTTATACAGCACTTTTTGCATATGAGTTCTGTGTGTTTTAACAATTGTCCTCTTTATTGTCTGTCCTTTGTCCCAGACTGTTAGTGCAAAAGGGCAGGGACTTAATCTGCTTTGTTTATGTTTGTATCTACAGTTATTAACATAGCGCTTGCAGGTGCTAAATATATACTTGAGAAAATAAATCATGTTTTTGGAACTGAGCAGTTGCATGTGAGTATACGAAAGGCATGTTTACAAAAATCCAGCTTCTGCTCCTATGTCATCTTACATAAATATTGCAAGTGAAAAGATTTAACTATGTTTATAGTAAGATATTTTCCAAAGACAAAAGTATAATGACACTAGAGGATTCTTGCCTCCTCACATTTTGTGTGGTTCACAGTGGTCGACTGCAGTAACACTAGTTTATCTCTATCTCTCATGAAGTATACCTTTATGTACATCATACACATTGGAGAGAATTTTATGCTTTGAAAAATGTGAATTTAGGAGAAGCCATAAAATACTATTTCTTTTTTTATGTTCTGGTCTTCTTTTATGCCAAAATAAATATGAGTAAAGGGCTAACAGTATATTTAGGAATAAAGAATATTACTGAAATTTGCTACTGAACATTTAAGATGAACAATTTCAGGATAGATTAGTAGGAGTTTACTGAGTACCAATTAATGATATGAGGCAATTTTAAAAGAATTCTTATAATGATGCTTAATCTGATTTTGTTACAACATTTTAATCATGTTTTATAAAAGCAAGGCAAGGTACATGTGCTGTAAGTCATTTAGAAAAAAAAATAGGCAAATTAACCTAAGGGAATATAATAGCTTATTGCTTCATGTGCATGTTACTTAATGTATTTATTTTAAAGCAAGATTTTATTTATTTTTATTTACAAAAGCAATGTAGCTTGGGTATAATAATTTTGAGAAAATGTTCCTAAAATTATTTTTCACATATCAAACTTAATCTATTAATTTGGCAAAATCCACAGACCTTTATTTCACAGTTGGCAGTAGCTATACAAAATGTTTATCAAATGAATTTCATTTTTAATGAAGTCCATTTGGCCTTCCTGTTTAAAGTCCAGAGGGCATATCTATGTAGTGGACTGAACATTGTTTGACAGTGTCCAATAAGCCAGTCAGGACAATTTAGTCATGCAGAATTTTTGGCCTAAATTAGTTTTAAATAAACATTGGAAATCATGGAGTAAAGTAATTGCATATACTAAAATTTAATTTTCCTTTTTTTTTTTTTTCAAGATAGGGTCTTGCTCTATCCCAGGCTGACCTAGAATTCACTATATAGTCTCAGGGTGACCTTGAAAGGCAATCCTCCTACCTCTGACTCCCAAGCTCCCAAGTGCTGGGATCAAGGGCATGAAATGCCACACCCAGCTTAAAATGTAATTTTCTATAAAGATTTTGTTTTAAATGTAACTGGGAATTTTGTATTTGTCCTTCTTTTAACAACCACAATCACAAAATATAGAAATCATCAGGCAAAACCTATATTCAGGTCAAATCTGACATAATCCAACACAGATGACTAACTATTATTTTGGGATGTATTTACACCTTTGGCTTTCATGAACTTCCCTGGCAGGTTGACTCAAAATTCAATCACAATAATTTTTCATGGCAAACATATTCTAAATGGAATTAAATCCGTTATTATCTCCAAGCATCATAATTTATATTTTAAGTTTCTTATCACACCTTGTATTTTGGGTAAAATCTCTCCAATTTTCTGAGTCTCAATTACTGCTTTTATAAAGTGGTAGGGATATGATGGACAGCTTAGAGATCAAAGATACGGGTATTGGGTCTCATCCAATATTGAATGACTTTATTATTTTACACATATTTAAACAATTTTGAATCAATACTCAGAACACACAGGATGTAAGGTCAATATTCTACATTATATATTTTCTTAGAAGCCTAGAAGATCTACAAACTCAAAGCTAACTTCCACACATAGCAGTGATGGTACAAAGGTGATAACTGGCTGATTTTGAGTAGGTGACTTCTGTAGATTCATCTGGCCTCCTCATTCTAACTCAGAAACTAAAGAACCTTTTCATCTGTTATTGGGCTTACAAATTTCATTTTCAGTAATAAGATTATATTTTACTGAAGTTCTTCAACAAAACCTAATTTGTAAAATTTAAATCAAGAGAGATGATAGATGAATCATTGAGGAAAATTAAGACTATTTTTGGATAGATCTTAAAATGCATTCAAACATTTAATATGGAAAACACATGTGTTGGCTGGGTCCCTGGCCACATATTAAAAAGCAATTGCTACTTAAGTATGAGGGCCTCAGACAGTATACAGCCTCTTCATTCCATTCCCTCCCAATCCATGTAAAAAGCTGGGCATAGCTGCACACTTCTGTCTGTAACCCCAGTTTAATGAGAACAGACATGGAAAATTATTGACGAAAGCTGACCAAAAGGGGACAGGGGAAGAAAAATCCCTGTGTCAATAAAGCACATGGTTGAGTGATAGAGGATGGCATCCAATATTCTCTGAAGTCCATAGGCACATGCATGACAGGCATCTGCTCACCAATCTGCACATGCTACATAAAACACACAATACTGCACACACACACACACACACACACACACACACACATTCACACACTCACTCATGGAAAAAAAAATGCATGTGTCTTTGTTAAAAAATGTTTAAGGCACCATTGCAAAAGAAACCACAGTTGTGGAGATGAACTGCATGAAAAAAAATGTCATACAAAACTTAGTGAACTGAAAGGAAAGAACTATTTTCACAGTGGCTTATTTTTGGATTGAACTGCATACTTACAGAAACTGCTTTATAAAGCAATTGCATCATTATATGGTTGATTTCCAGGTAAGATGATGGCATAGGAGCCATGCCAAACCAGCCTAGGGAGGAATTTAAGCAAAGCCATAGCAAAATACACTCTTCTTCTGAAAAGTGAAGATGTATAGGTTCTTCTTAGACACATTGGAGAAGTAAAAGAGACCATGGTCCATCAGAAAGGAGGACAATTGCCAGAATCCCACTGAGGTACTAGCACCCTGATTCCTGTGACCCATGCACCCACCAGGTACCACCCACCAGGTGTGACATTTAGCAGCAGCAGCAGCAGAGACTGAACAAGCAGATTTTCCAGCCTCATCAGCCTCCTTGCAAAGTCAAGAAATCTGAAGGAAAGACAGCTGAGATCAGCTAAGGAGCTACTGAAAGGGATACAGGCTAGACTGCATGAGAAACTTCAGTACAACTCTAGGCTTTCTGCGCTCTCCCATCCCCCAACCATCAGACCAAAGAACCTCCTGCATTCAGCCTCACGTGGCAGGGCATCAAGCACAGCTGACCAAAAATCCAGCTCCACAGCACAACATGAGGGATCGAGGTGGGCACTCAGCATTGACAAGATTGGAAGCTACCCCAAAAGGTAAAGAGGCCAAGTGACAAAAAATAAATAATTAATTTAATTAAGTTAAAACAGGTACATAGGTCTGCATTGGAAGCTAATCTCTCTTTCCATGTCAGGGCAGGTTATGGGTTACATATTCTTGGTTGGATTTCCCATTTTCAATTAAGCTATATTTGGGGGTTGAAAATTGTTGCCTTTGATACTTTCAGATTTATAGAGCCTTTGTTTTTTGCTTCTGTCATTACTGGGGTCAGGGTCTGATTCAGATCCAGGCTGACCTGGAACCCAATTCAGAACAGAATTCTCTACCTCTCAGCTGTCAGGATTAAAGGTGTAGGGAAACATACACCCTTAGGGATTTTGGCTTTGTAAGAATATCTATTTGTTTTAATCCCCATACTTGCACACTCTGTGCTGGTTTTTATTAAATATGTATATTGCTCAGTTGAAGTTTAGAATTAGCAGTAAAATGTTCCACCTAGTCCAGTATAATACTTGCTCAACAGGGAAACTCAACACCTGAGATTATTTCTGTGGTTATATTGGGGTATAAGAGCTACAGATGGTATGTTAAACTCATATCCTGAAATTATATAAAGTTGGATTGCCACATCTAAGAACACTGCAGATAAGTAGAAAACCTAAGCTCCAAATCAATTCCCTTCCTTTGGCTCTTACATTCTTTCTGTCACCTTTTCCACAATGGACCCTAGAAGGTGTAATAGAGATATTGCAGTGTTGAGCACTCCTCTGTCACTTCTCAGCACCATGGTGCCTTCTGAGTCATCCCAAGGTCACTGTCATCTTAAAAGAGAAGCTTCTCTAACCAAAAGTGAGAGTAGCATTAATATATGGGTATGAACATTAAGAGAAGTGCTTACTGGGCAGTTTGATGAGCATAATATATACATTTAGTCAGACATCAGCAGATGTTACACCCCTAGGGCTCATGACTAACCCTGTTGTAGGTTTTCAGTATCAGGGATGTATTCCCTCCCACAGAGCAGGCCTCCAGTCAAATTATAGGGTGGTTAGGCTCCATAACAGATACGCCACTATTGTACCCATTGGCCCATTTAGCCTGGCTGGGCAAATATAAGGCTTGCAGTGTCCACTGTTGAGTATCTTCACTGGTGATTTCTCTCCCTCCCATTGAACTGCAGGCAGTGTAGCTTTTTCCAGCTTTATGCCAGCTGGTCTACATGAAGGATGTTTTTAGCTTAGCTCTAGCAGGAATTCTCTGTGACCTTGCAGCCCAAATATGTGGAGTCTTCAGCAATAGGGTCTTACCATCTATTCCTAGTGGGAAACCAAGGGACTCGGCAATAGCCTGTAAATATTTTGGGTGCATTGGGGCTCCCTGGCTAACAACTCACTGGAAGGTATCCCATCTGTGGCACTGAAAGTTGTCTAGTAACAATCTATGGCTTCTGAGTGCTCCATTGTCCAAAAATTAGTTTACATATGACTTATTTATATCCTATTAGATTTTGATTAGCCCTCCCTCCACCTTTCCTTTACTCAATCTCTTATCCTCATCTCAGTTAGGCCTTTGCATCCACATTAGTATGTTCTACTTACATATATACAATAAATGATTTTTATCTGTACTCAAAGAAACCAAAGGAATTACAGAAGAAAATAAACTCCTGAAAGAGAACACAGGAGGTCATTTCAAGAGATGAGTAAGAAAAGAAAAATGCTGAAGAAAAACCAGGCTGAAATTTTATCTGTGAAGAACACAGTCATTCAAAATTAAAAAAAAAAAAAAAAATGACTCTGTGGAAAGTCTCACCAGTAGAATGGATGAAGGAGAGAACAGAATATCTAAACCAGAAGACCAGGTGGCAGACCTAATACAATCCAACAAAGAGAAAGACAAGCTTATACGAATGGGAATTTCAAGATACCCAGGACCCTATGAAAAGATCAAAAATAAGAATTCAGGGTAGAGTAGAAGAAGAAGAAGTTTAATCCAGAGGCTTAGTAGGCTTTTTCAACAAAACCATAGGAGAAAATTTCCCCCAAATTGGGAAAGGAATGTCAAAGCAGATACAAGAAGCTTTTGGAATATCAAATAGGCAAAATCTGGAAAGAACCTCTCTGCACCCTGTTAAATTAAGCCACAAAATATGCAAACCAAAGAAAATATATTGAAAGCACTTACAGAGAAAAAGCAAGTCACCTACAAAGCCAGTCCATCAGAATAATAGCAGATTGCTCAACAAAAACTTTAAAACCTGAATGGTTTGGAATGATGTATTCTAAGTTCTGAAAGATAACAGCTGTCAACCAAGATTGCTTTATCTTGCAAAGCTATCTATCCAAATTGATGGAGAAATAAGGACATTAGTACATCCCACAACAAAAATTGGCAAAAGGAATTCATGTCAACTAAACCAACTCTACAGAAAGTACTTGAAGGAATCTTTCATGCTGAAGAGGAAGCAAAACACATACAGGAGGAAATAGGAGAAAATAAACCATACTCAAATAACAGTTAAATCAAGCAAGTAAAGGAAAACAGGAAACACTACAAAACAAGAAGAATGGTGAGAACAAAAATATACCTTTCAATAATAACTCTTAATATCAATGATCTCAATGCCCCAACCAAAAGACACAGGCTTGCAGGCTGGATTAAAAGGCTGGATCCTGCTATTTGTTGCCTCCAGGGAACTCATCCCTCAATAAAAGGTAGACACTTTCTTAGGGTGAAAGAATGGAAAACACTATTTCAAGTAAAAACACACTTAGGAAAAAAGCAGGGGTTGTTATCCTAATATCTGACAGGATAGACTTTAAACCAACATTAGTGAGGAAAGATAAAGAAGGTCACTTTATATTGATTAAAGTAATACTTCAATAAGAAGTCATTACAATCCTAAACATATATGCACTTAAGATGGGGACTCCCAATTTGATCAAACACTATTAGACTTAAGGTCACCCATAACACCAAACACAATTGTAGTGGGTGACTTCAATACCCCATTTGCATCAATTGATATGGCTTCCCAGCAAAAAAAAATATATACAGAGAGACAGTCTGGATTAAATGATGTCATGAAACAAATGGACCTAACATATATCTGCAGAACATTCCATCCAAATGCTTCAGAATATACATTTTTCTCAGCAGCACATATAACATTCTCTAAAATAGACCATACATTTGGACACAAAGCAAATCTTAACAAATACAGGAAAAACAAAATAATCTCTTGTACTCAATCTGACCAGTTGTTGCAAATCAGCAATAAGAAAAACTACAGAGCATACAGAAATTCATGGGGTCTAAACAGCACACTATTGAATGATGAGTGGGCCATTAAAGAAGTCAAAAAGGAAATCAATAAATTCATATTTTCAAATGATGATGAGAATACAACATTCCAAAACCTTTGGGTCACAATGAAGATGGTTCTAAGAGGGAAATTTAAAGCTCCAAGTGCCTATATTAAGACGTTAAAGAATTCACATGTAAACAATTTAATGCTTCACCTTAAGGCCTTGGAAAAAGAACAACAAGGCAAACCAAAGATCAGTAGATGGGAAGAAATGCTAAAGATTAGGGCAGAATTTAATGAAATAGAAAAAAAATCCAAAGAACCAATGAAACAAATAAGTGGTTCTTTGAAAGGTTAAACAAACTTGATAAACCTTTAGAAAATCTTACTAGAAGAGAGATGAGACAAAAGTTAATAAAACTAGAGATGAAAAAGACACCACTACAACAGATACCAAACAAATTCAGAAAATCATAAGGATATATTTTAAGAATATATATGCCTCTAAGTTGGAAAATCTGAAAGTAATGACTGATTTCCTTAATTGATATGACCTACCAAAATTAAATCAAGAGGAGGTAAACCATTTAAACAGACCTATAACAAGTGTGGAGATGCAAGCAGTTATTAAAATTCTGCCAACTAAAAAAAGTCCAGGCCCAAATGGATTCACTGGTGAGTTTTAACAGAGCTTCATGGAAGAACTAACATCGCTGCTTCTCAAACTTTTCCATTGAATCTTACTGAACTCCTTCTATGAAGCCAGCATTACCATGATACAAAAACCAGAACAAAAAAAAAAAAAAAAGAAAAGAAAAGAAAAGAAAAGAAAAAGAAAAAAAGAAAAGAAAAGAAAATTACAGACCAATCTCCCTCATGAACATAAATGCAAAAATTATGAACAGAATATTGGCAAACAGAATACAACAATATGTCAGAAAGATTATTCACCCCATCCAAGTAAGGTTTATCCCAGGATGCAGGGATGGTTCAATATATGCAAAATGATAAATGTAATACACTATGTAAATGGACTGAAGGACAAACATTACATGTTTATCTCAACAGCTGCAGAAAAGGCATTTGACAAAATGCAACATCCATTCATGATAAAAGTATTACAGAAACTGGGAATAGAAGGAACATATCTCAACACAATAAAAGCTACTTATGACAAACCTACTAAATGGGGGAAAAACTTGAAACTTTTCCATTAAATTCAGGAACAAGACAAGGGTGTCCACTGTCTCCACTTTTATTTAATATAGGACAAGAAATATTGGCTAAAGCAATAACGTCAGAGATACTCGTGAAAAGGATACAAATTGGAAAGGAAGAGATCAAATTATCAATATTTGCAGATGATATGATTGCATACATAAAGGATCCTAAAGACTACCAGAAAAAACTGTTAGAGCTAATAAACACCTTTATCAATGTAACAGGACACAAAATAA
Source organism: Dipus sagitta (assembly GCA_036346955.1). Lineage (NCBI taxonomy): Eukaryota > Metazoa > Chordata > Mammalia > Rodentia > Dipodidae > Dipus > Dipus sagitta. The sequence goes on from CM070770.1 coordinate 195,382,751, forward strand.
ACACACAGAAGTTAGTAGCCTTACTATACACTAACAACAAGCATGCAGAGGATGAAATCAGGGAATCTCTCCCATTCACAATTGTCTCCAAAAAATAATAAAGTACCTTGGAATAAACCTAAAAAAGGAAGTGAAGATTTTCTACAATGAGAACTGTAAAACACTCAAGCGAGAAATTGCAGAAGAAAGAAGGAAATGGAGAGACAGCTCATGCTGTTGGATTGGAAGAATCAATATAGTGAAACCTCAAAAGCAATCTATACATTTAATGCAATTCCCATTAAAATTCCAATGGAATTCTTCACAGAAATAGAAAAAACAATCCTAAAATTCATTTGGAAGAATAAAGAACCTCAAATAGCCAAAACAATTTTGAGCAAAAAAATAAGTCTGGTGGTATCACCATAGCCAATTTTAAGCTATATTACAAATCCATAGTAACAAAAACAGCATGGTACCGGCATAAAGACAGACAGCTACATCAAAGGAACAGAACAGAAGACCCAGATTTTAATCCAGGCACTTACAGTGATCTCATTTTTGACAAAAATGCAAAAATATTCATTGGAGATAAGACAGACTCTTCAACAAGTGGTGCTGGGAAAACTGGATATCTATATATAGAAGGATGATAATAGATCTTTATCCTTCTCCATGCACAAGAATCAAGTCCAAGTAGATGAATGACTTCAATATCAGCTCTGAAAGTCTGAAATTCCTAGAGGAAAATGTAGGGGAAACCATTCAACCTACCAGTATAGGCAATGACTTTCTGAATATAATCCTAATTGCTCAGAAAATAAAACCACTAATCAACCACTATGATCTCATGAAATTACAAAACTTCTCTATGGAAAAGGACAACCTACAGAATGGGAGAAAAATCTTTGCCAGATACACATCTGGCAGAGGATTAATATCCAGAATATGCAAAGTGTCAGACACAAGCAGGGCCCCATGTTAAAGCAAGCCTAAGCTGTCTGACAGGAAGGCTCCAGGCTATTGATGGATTGCAGCAGCCTGTAGGGCACTTCAAGGCACAGGCTGAGCCTTCAGGATATGGGCCTGAGCTGCCAGGCACCGCAGTGGGCCCCTGGGCTACAGGAGTACACTCCCTCTCCAAGCCTGGCACACCTGAACTTTGGCTTTGCCCACAGCATTGTGACCTTCGGCCAGTGGCCTAGGAAACTCCTTATGTGGTATCATCCAGCAGCATTCACACAGCCCATCCCCCTACAACCCTCTTCCTACCACTATGTGGATCACCTGGCTCTTGGGGAACTGCACCCCAGGGATGCAGGGACCCACAGCTTTCACCTGAACAGGGACCCTCTGAGACACACCAGCGTCTTACCCAGAAGGAAAATCTGGGGCCATTGGCCCATGTGGCCTTGCCTCCACGTTTTGAGGGCTGGCAGTTTTCTCTTTTTCCTCCTTTACTTTCGGTTCAAACCATTGTGAGGGAACAGGCATAACGAACTGGCAAGTGATGTCTCCTGGTTGAGCCCACTCTTTGGCATTGACTAAAGGCCAGCCATCCTCTGCATGGACCCTGACAGCCCATTGAGTGTTGGCAAAGGCATTCTATTTCTCTACAACACAAAATCCAGCAACACATTGACCTCTTAAAAGCCTGTAGGCTCTTAAACTTGCAGACAGGCTTGCATTGAGACTACTGAGGAAGCCACCATGCTCTTATTCATCCCTCAGTAATATTTCCCTCTACCGTTGGCATTCCACTCTTTTTCTATCATGAGCAATATTGTCTCCAACCAAAAGGGATCACATATTTGTGGATTAAGAGCTCTCCTGAAGGTTAGAGGAATTAAGATCTCCCAGAGGGATGCCAGCTCCTTTTGGGAGGAAGTCCTTCAGATCACCCCCTGGATCATTTTTGGGATCCATGTGTCCCAGACCCATGGACCCACATAGCTTTCCTAGCCAGGAGATGAAAAGTTCAGAAAGGAAATTTCCCCTCACTCCCTTTTCATCTTTCAAGTTTCTCCACTAGGGGAGTGGTGAAACTCTAAGCCAGCTGTGCAAGCATTCCAAAACAGCTCAGGTCTGATGTGGGCTCATATGCACCAAGACAGTAGTGTCTCAGCCTGTGCAGGTGCAATGTCTCTGCCTCCCCCCCAGTATCCCTGGTGGTCCCAGCCCCCACCCTCCTTTCCCCTTCACAAATCCAGATTCGGAAGGGTCCCTTTCTGCTCACGAAGATCATGTGCTATCCCAGCTGGCAGGCAGCCGGTTATCTCGGCCGCTGCCTCCGTGCCTACCAGACTTGAGCCTGGTTGAGAGCCCAGGAGCTCGGGGGGATTGATCTGAAGGTAATGAGTTATGAGAGCTCCCATGCCACCCTGCCACTGCCCACCACAGCACAAGTGGCAGACAAAAGAAAAATGAAACAGAAAAAGTCACTTTTTTTAAAAAAAATTTTCTCAATTTTTATTAATATTTTCCATGATTACAAAAAATATCCCATGGTAGTACCATACCCCCCCACTTTCCCCTTTGAAATTCTATTCTCCATCATATCCCTTTCCCATCTCAATCTTTCTACTTACATATGTACAATACCAACCTAATAAATGCCCTCCTCCCTTCCTTTCTCTTCCCTTTCTATCTCCTTTTTAACTTACTGGCCTCTGCTACTGAGTTTTTTCCTTCTCTCACAGAAGCCCAATCATCTGTAGCTAGGATCCACATATGAGGGAGAACATGTGGCGCTTGACTTTCTGGGCCTGGGTTACCTCACTTAGTATAATCCTTTCCAGATCCATCCACTTTTCTGCAAATTTCATAACTTCATTTTTCTTTACAGCTGAGTAGAACTCCATGGTATAAATGTGCCATATCTTCATTATCCACTCATCAGTTGAGGGACATCTAGGCTGGTACCATTTCCCAGCTATTATACATTGAGCAGCAATAAACATGGTTGAGCACGTACTTCTAAGGAAATAGAAGAGTCCTTAGGATATAAGCCTAGGAGTGCTATAGTTGGGTCATATGGTAGATCAATCTTTAGCAGTTTTAGGAACCTCCACACTGATTGCCACAATGGCTGGACCTGATTGCATTCCCACCAACAGTGTAAAAGGGTTCCTCTTTTTCCACATCCCCGCCAACATTTCTGATCATTTGTTTTCATGATGGTAGCCAATCTGACAGGAGTGAGATGGAATCTCAAGGTAGTTTTAATCTGCCTTTCCCTGATGACTAGTGATGTAGAACATTTTTTAAGATGCTTATATGCCATTCATATTTCTTCCTTTGAGAATTCTCTATTTAGCTCCATGGCCCATTTTTTGATTGTCTTGTTTGATTTCTTATTATTTAACTTCTTGAGTTCTTTGTATATCCTAGATATTAATCCTCTATCAGATATATAACTAGCGAAGATTTTTTCCCATTCTGTAGGTTGCCTCTTTGCTTTATTTACCGTGTCCTTTGCAGTGCAAAGTCTTTGTAATTTCATGAGGTCCCAGTGGTTAATCTGTGGTTTTATTGCCTGAGCAATTGGGGTTGTATTCAGAAAGTCTTTGCCAAGACCAATATGTTGAAGGGTTTCCCCTGCATTTTCTTCTAGCAGTTTCAGAGTTTCAGATATGATGCTAAGGTCTTTAATCCATTTGGACTTAATTCTTGTGCATGGAGAGAGAGAAGAATCTATATTCATCCTTCTACAGATATATATCCAGTTTTCCCAACACCATTTGCTGAAGAGGCTGTCTTTTCTCCAAAGAGTATTTTTGGCATTTTTATCGAATATCAGGTGGCTATAGCTACCTGGACTTATATCTAGGTCCTCTACTCTGTTCCATTGATAAACAAGTCTGCTTTTGTGCCAGTACCACGCTGTTTTTGTTACTATGGCTCTTTTGTATAGGTTAAAATCAGGTATGGTGATACGACCAGCCTTATTTTTGTTGCTCAGTATTATTTTAGATATTCGAGTTTTTTGTGATTCCAAATGATTTTTTGTATTGTTTTTTCTATTTCCATGAAGAATGCCTTTGGAAATTTGGTGGGCATTAAGGGTGTAGATTGCTTTTAATAGATTGCGATTTTCACAATATTGATTATTCCAATCTAGGAATAAGGGATGTTTTTCCACTTTGTAGTGTCTTCTGCAATTTCTCACATCAGTGTTTTAAAGTTTCCATTGCAGAGATCCTTTACTTCCTTGGTTAGGTATATTCCAAGGTACTTTATTTTCTTTGATGCAATTGTGAATGGGAGTGATTCTCTGATTTAATCCTCTGTGTGTTTGTTGTTAGCATATATGAACGCTACTGATTTCTGTGTATTTATTTTGTATCCTGCTACATGGCTGCAGGTTTTTATCAGCTCTAACAGTTTGCTAGTAGAGTCTTTAGGGTCCTTTATATATAGAATCATGTCATCTGCAAATAATGATAACTTGATCTCTTCCTTTCTGATTTGTATCCCTTTTATGCATGTCTCTTGCCTTATTGCTATGGACAAGACTTCCAGAACTATATTAAATAAAAGTGGGGACAGTGGACACCCTTGTCTTGTTCCTGATTTTAGTGGAAAAGGTTCCAGTTTTTCCCCATTTAGTAATATGTTGGCTGTAGGCTTGTCATAAATAGCCTTTATTATTTTGAGATATGTTCCTTCTATTCCCAGTCTCTGTAGAACTTTTATCATGAAGGGATGTTGGATTTTGTCGAATGCTTTCTCTGCATCTAATGAGATGATCATGTGATTTTTGTCCTTCAACCCATTTATATAATGTATGTCATTTATAGATTTGCATATGTTGAACCATCCCTGCATCTCTGGGATAAAGCCTACTTGGTCAGGGTGAATGATCTTTCTGATATATTCTTGTATTCTGTTTGCCAATATTTTGTTGAGAATTTTTGCATCTATGTTCATGAGGGAGATTGGCCTGCAGTTTTCTTTCTTTCTTTCTTTTTTTTTTTTTTCTCTATCTTTCCCTGTTTTTTGGTATCAGGGTGATGTTGGCTTCATAGAAGGAGTTTAGTAGAATTCTTTCTTTTCCTATTTCATGGAAAAGCTTAAGAAGCAATGGTGTTAGCTCTTCCTTGAAGGTCTGGTAAAATTCAGCAGTGATTCCATCTGGGCCTGGGCTTTTTTTAGTTGGGAGATTTTTGATAACTGTTAGGATCTCCATGCTTGTTATAGGTCTATTTAAGTGATTAATCTCATCTTGATTTAATTTAGGTAGGTCATATAAATCAAGGAAATCATCCGTTTCTTTCAGATTTTCATACTTTTTGGTGTATATGCTTTTATAATATGTCCCTATGATTTTTTTGAATTTCTCTGGCATCTGTTGTGATGTTACCTTTTGCATCTCTAATTTTATTAATTTGTGTCTCTTCTCTCTTTCTTTTGGTCAGATTTGCTAAGGGTTTATCAATCTTGCTTATCCTTTCAAAGAACCAGCTCTTTGTTTCATTAATTCTTTGGATTGTTGTTTTATTGTTGTTGTTGTTTCCATTTCATTAATTTCTGCCCTAATCTTTATTATTTCTTCCTGTCTACTGATTTTGGGTTTTCCTTGTTCTTCTTTTTCCAAGGCTTTAAGGTGAAGCATTAGGTCTTTACTTGTGACCTTTCTAATTTCTTAATATGATCACTTAAAGCTATAAATTTATCTCTTAGAACTGCCTTCATTGTGTCCCATAGATTTTGGTATGTTGTGTTCTCATTATTGCTTGACTCTATAAATTTTTTGATTTCCTCCTTGATTTCTTCATTGACCCATTCATCATTTAGTAGTGTATTGTTTAGTTTCCATGATTTTGTGTATGCTCTATAGCCTTTCTTGCTATTGATTTGTAGTTTGACTCCATTGTGGTCAGATAGAATGCAAGGAATTATTTCAATTTTCCTGAATTTGTTAAGATTTGATTTGTGCCCTAATATATGATCTATTTTGGAGAATGTTCCATGTGCTGCTGAAAAGAATGTATATTCTGCAGCATTTGGATGAAATGTCCTGTATATATCTGTTAGGTCCATTCCTTCTATGACCTCATTTAGTCCTGATGCCTCTCTGTTTATTTTTTCCCGGGATGACTTGTCAATTGATGAGAGTGGGGTGTTAAAGTCACTACTGTGTTTGGTGTTATCTGTGACCTTATTTCTAAAAGTGGTTGGTTGATGAATTTGGGAGCCCCCATGTTAGGTGCATATATGTTCAGGATTGTAATGTCCTCCTGTTGGAGTGTGCCCTTAATCAATTTAAAGTGATCTTCCTTATCTTTCTTGACTACCATTGGACTGAAATCTGCCTTGTCAGATATTAGGATAGCAACCCCTGCTGGTTTTCTGGGTCCATTTGCTTGAAACACCGTTTTCCAACCTTTCACCCTAAGAAAATGTCCATCCTTTGTAGAAAGGTGAGTTTCTTGGAGACAAAAATTTGTAGGATCCTGTTTTTTAACCCAGTCTGCAAACCTGTGTCTTTTGGTTGGGGCATTGAGGCTGTTGATATTAAGAGATATTACTGAAAGGTGTGTATTTATGTTTGCCATTTTTTTTTTTTTTTTTTTTTTTTTTTTTTTTTGTGTGTGTTGTTCCGGTTCTACCTTTGCTCTCTTGTGTTAACTAGTATTTGAGTATTGCTTGTTGTTTTCCAGGTTCCTTATATGCATGCTTTTCCTTCTCTTTGGCATGCAGGATTCTTTCAAGTATTTTCCGTAGAGCTGGTTTTGTCTTCAAATACTCTTTTAGCCTGCTTTTGTCATGGAATGTCCTTATTTCTATGTCTATTTAAATGGATAGTTTTGCAGTATAAAGTAACCTTGGTTGACAGTTGTTATCTTTCAGAATTTGGCATACATCACTCCAAGCCCTTCTGGCTTTGAAAGTTTGTGTTGAGTAATCTGCTGTGATCCTGATGGGCTTGCCTTTTTAGGTAACTTGATTTTTCTCTCCAACTGCTTTCAATATTTTTTTCTTTGGATTGTGTGTTTGGTAGTTTGATTATAATATGGCAAGGAGAGGTTCTCTCCAGGTTTTGTCTGGCTGGTATTCTAAAGGCTTCCTGTATCTGCATTGGTACCTCTTTCCCAATTTGGGGGAATTTTTCTTCTATGATTTTGTTGAAGATGCCTACTATGCCTTGGAGTGAAATTCTTCTCCTTCTACTATGCCCTGAATTCTAATGTTTGATCTTTTCATAGTGTACCGAATATCTTGAAATTCCCATTCATACTTTTCTATTAGTTTGTCTTTCTCTTTGTCGGATTGTATTATATCTGCCACCTGGTCTTTTAGGTTAGATATTCTGTCCCCTCCTTTATCCATTCTACTGGTGAGATATTCTACAGAGTTTTTTTTTTTTTTATTTTTTTTATTTTTTTTATTTTTTATTTTTTTATTCATTAACTGTGTTCTCCATTGCCAGTAATTCTGACTGTTTTTTCTTTGTTATTTCTATTTCCTTATTTATGTCTTGTATTGACTTGCTTATTTCATTAAATTGGTGTCCTGTGTCTTCTTTGATTCCTTTGATTTCCTCTTTGATTCCTTTGGTTTCCTCTTTGATTCCTTTGATTTCTTCTTTGAGTTCATTGAACATATTTACAATCATTCTTTGGAAATCTTTCTCAGGCATTTCATCTAACTCGTTCTCACTGGAGGTCATTTCTGATGCATTGATACTTTTTGGTGGATTTATATTGCCTTGGTTTTTGGTGTTCCTTGTGTTATAATGTATATATTTTTGCATCTTGGATTAAGTTACTGCTTAGATTTTCCAGTTAGCTGGGTATTCTTAGCTGTATCAATTGATCTGATGTTGTATATCTTCAATGTAGGAGATTAAGATGTTAGGTGTGGCTCTTAACACTCTCAGAGTATCTAGACAAGTGTTCCTAGGGGTTGAGTTTGCCTTCTATGGGTGTATTCAAGTAGGTTGAGTGGAATAAAATACAAGTAGATTATAAAATTTAACTAAACCCTGTACACATTCAGTCAAAAACAGCACTGAGTATTTATGCAAGAGTAGGTATTATGAGAATCAGATCCCCTATCAACAAAGAGGTTAAGATTTCTGGTCTGTTGAGGGATCCAAGTCAGCTTGTGACCAAGTGAGACCCTTCCCTTGTTCAATCCCAATTACCTTTTTGGATGTTTTTGTCTCAGTCAAGTTGCTGGCTGGGTCGTTGGGCCGATGTTCTGTTTTCTGGAACTGGTCACTGGCTTTTCCTGTGGGGCAAACCGAGCCTGGCAACTGTGGCCCTGCAGATCGGCGCCCCTGCTACTAGATCCAGTACTGCTGCCTCTGAAGCTGCCGCTGCTGGATCCGCTGCTGCTGCAGCTAGAACTGCCGCTGCTGGGTCCTCCGACACTGAAGCCGCTGGAGCTGCCGCTGCTGGATCCGCTGCTGCTGTAGCTGTTGTAGCTGGTGCCGGAGCCGCTGATGTTGCTGTTGGAGCCGGAGTCACAGCTTCCACTGCCGCTTCCAGTTCCGGAGCCCCAGCCGCCGCTGCCGGAGCTGCTTCGGCCTGCCCATCTGGGCTCTGGATGCTCTGGATCTCTCCTACTTCTCTACTGCTGCTTTAATCTCTTATACACCTCCCTTTTTAGTAAAGGTGTGTATTTTGCTGGGTTTTCTTTGGCTTTTTCTCCCCTAGGCTGCTTTGGCATGGTTCCTATGCCACCATCTTGACCAGCAGTCAAAAAGTCACATTTTACTAAAGGCTGTAGTGAGCTGAAATTTTATGTAAACAATGCCATACTTTGTTAGATGATATCATAAATATAATTACTGAGTTTATCTTCTAGATCAACTTCAACTTACAGCCTGCCTCAATATAGAAACAAAATTTGCCTTAGTTACTCCTAGTAAAAACATTTCCAAGTGTGTAGAGGTATTGATGTTATAAAATTGTTTTTAGACTACTTGCTTGTCAGTGAGCAATAGGATTAATCAATTTGGTGTAGTTTCTTGTAACAATCTTATAAGAAAGATGGTTAATTATGGGGTGAGATGAGTTGATTGAAGAAACTGGAAAGGAATTTTTGGACATAGAATGCTCATTAAAAATGTGCCTAAAGTTAAAGATTTTCCAACTGTTTACAAACTCTTAAGGATGTTCTAAGTGATTTGATTTCAGTCACTATAACCTTTATGCTCCTGTGCCCCGGCCAGCGGGGCTTCAACGGGAGCACGGACCCCAGAGAACCTGAAATGAAAGGGACAAGAGACACAAGGAACGGACAGCAAGACAAGAGTCTGATCAAGCTGCCAATTTTAATTTTTCTCAGGGTGCCTCTTATGCAGCAGAACAGGGAAGTTTGTCAACAGTTTAGGTATTGCTACAGTTCCGTTTCAATAGGATAAGGTTCCGGCCCCAAAGGCACAAGATGTTTCACAGGATAAGGCCCCAGCCCCAAAGCCATGAGATAACGACTTTCTCATTCTTTATGGGTTACATTATTCTTTTTCCGTGCATGGGTTAACAACTGCAGGCCTTGCGACTTTCCAGAACAGACAACTTATTACAAAATGGAGTCATTATTTAAGATGGAGGTACTTTTGCTTTCCTAGTGTCCAGTGGTTCCCCACACTCCTGTTAAATAAAATATGTTGGGATAGCTTGCTTGAGCTTTATCAAATTTAAATAGTGGTAAAACATAAAATTGTTTTATGTTAATAAAAAATTCTATCATACCAAAAATCAATAGCTATCAATATTAAGCTAAAATCATTGGTTGTCAAATGTTTTTTTTTTTTCTTTCAAAACAGATTTGTCAAGGGTTGTATTAGAACTTAACTATTTTTGATGAACAAAGACCAGATTCTACTCTATTGTATATAAAGTAACTGCCTCATTTCTGGCATTTCAAGTTGAGTATTTATAACAAAATTAACTCTTAAGACACATTCCTACTTTAGGATATACCCTCATGCTCAAACAATGGTCCTCATCTTAGAGAAATAATTTCAAGCTCTGTGGTTCTGTTTCCAATGTTCTCTGGGTAATTTGTATCCACAGGTATGTGAACTAATCAAAGATGCTTTCAAACACAGGTGCTAAGACTTTATACTATTTTACTTGTCTTTTTATTACAATTTCTAAGTTAAATTAATTGGTTTGTTTATAAGTTAATTGGTATTGTGCCAAGACTGATAACAGGTTTTGCCTGTATTTATAACTGTTAGATATTTAAAGTGTAAGATGTGCCTACATTTTTTTAAAAAAAAAAAATGTTTATTTTTATTTATTTATTTATTCATTTGAGAGGGACAGACAGAGAGATAAAGAGGGAGAGAGAGAGAGACAGAGAGAGAATGGGCACTCCGGGGCCTCCAGTCATTGCAAATGAACTCCAGATGCATGTACCCCCTTGCACATCAGACTAATGTGGGTCCTAGGAATCAAACCTTGAACTAGGGTCCTTAGGCTTCACAGCAAGTGCTTTAACCACCAAGCCATCTCTCCTGACTATGCCTACTTTCTATGCCTCAGTTATGGCTTATATTGCCACAGGACAACAAAATTTTAAAAAGTTAGACAAAATGATTTTTAGAAAACACTTATGCCATTCTTTTTTTTTAAAAAAAAATTTTGTTTATTTATTTATTTATTTGACAGCGACAGAGAGAAGGAGGGAGGGAGAGAGAGAGAGAGAGAGAGAGAGAGAATGGGCGCGCCAGAGCTTCCAGCCTCTGTAAACGAACTCCAGATGTGTGCGCCCCCTTGTGCATCTACTTATGCCATTCTTTAACTAAACCTATTTCAGTAATCAAATGTTCTCTATATGAACATGCATCCAGGCTGTTGTAACTTCCTTTCTAAGTTTATTAATAACCTGTGTAGAAGCCAAAGCCAATTCAAATAATTGGAACTAAAATGGCTAAGATTTTGGCTTGTGCTCCCCGGTCATGAGGCCACTGGAGATGATGAGACACTTCTACACTGGTCCCCTGGTAAATTACCTGTCTTCCTTATCAGGGAGGATATGGGGACCCAAACCAAAAATTGGTGTATAGTTGGAAACAGGAGAGTCACAATTGAGGAGCAATCAGTCCTCCTGGCTTCCCAAAGAATGGAAAACTAGTTGGGCAGCATGGCTCTGACTCATCCTAACAGACCGATAACATGAGTATGCTATAAGGCTATTCCTGGGTCCCTAAAATCTCCTTTGGAGAGTCATTAGTGACCTCCAAAATTAATTATTTATTAAATTTGGCTATCTGCTTGGTTTTAATAACTCAGAATGAATGTGTAACCAGAGATAAATATATTAATATATATATATATATATATATATATATATATATATATTATAATATATATATTAATGGCCTATTACATGTTGTCCCCATCTTTAATAGTTCTAATTCTAACAATGGTGAATCTCTTCTAACTTGTGCCAGGACATTCTTAAGTAAGTTCTGAGACCAATTTGTACAGCATTTAATGGTACCCAGTGGCTTTCTATTATCAAGGTTAAATGATGTGTATATGTTTCTAATAATTCAGCTAATATCTCATCTGTTTTATAAGCCATGTGGAAAAAGATTCAGGCCATGTCAACCAATAATGTGCCATTCAAATAACAGTTCTGGAAAAGCATCTCAACCAGCTCATGCTCAGATGGTCCTGAGACAATCCAACTCTGTCTACCTGGGTTCCCTTGACCACAATAAGGATAGCCCTGAAGGCAACCAGTTTGTTGTATGGTCACATCTTATTAGGTCCTTACTTTTATTCTTTCTCTCCAATGTTCTCTTCCAAGACTATCTTCCTGCACTCCATCGCTTCCAGGGCCCATTAGAATAGTTCCCCTCTCTGGGAGAGACTAACTGCCACAACGTCATGCCCCATTCAACAAGAAATACTAAATGATCTGATATTATTGTCCCTTGTCCCTAACAGCAGTTAGAGTGTCTTCTCTTGAGAGGGAGGAATGTAGGGAGGTAGAGTTAGTGTGACTGGACCCCTGAAGGTAAAAATGGCAGGAAAGTTTTTCTTATCTCTTGCTCAGTTCCAAATAACTGTTTCTGAAGTTTCTGACCCCCTTAGGGGGGCAAGGTGGGGCCCCAATCTCCACAAGCCTGTTTTGCTGCCATCATGTGCACCATGTCCCTGGCTCTGCAAACTACAGGCCTGCCCTCTTTGATTCTGGTCAGGGAGTGCCTCTCTGAATGTCCAGCTCCAAGCTGACCAAAGATGAATACCTCCTCAATATTTCCATAACCAGGACAACTTGTGACAAGACACCTGCTCTCCTTTGGTGCAAAGGGGTAACCACCCCATGCATAAATGTTTCCTCTCTCACTTATTGTTCCCCAGTCTTGATTGTTCCAGTGGTGTATCTCTATGAAGAAAAAGAAGCAGCCTAAAAACTCTGCCTGTGCCAAATGAGAGATATTTTCATCCCCCTGCTGGTGGGCCTCAGAGTGATGCTGTCTCTGGGTGTCTCTGGTGACCAACAGCCTCGAATTTCTCCAGAAACAATTGAACTCCCTTGCTGGTGTGGTACTTCAAAACTGTCTACCCTTAGACCTTATTACTGCTGAACATGGGGGCACATGTGTGGTCTTGGGGAAAGAATGTCATTGTTTTGTTAATGAATCAAATGTTGAACAAAATGTTAAAACTCTCAAAAATCTCCAGAAGGAGCTACAAGCCTGAGAACCACACCACTTGGTTATCTAACTCTTTAGTCATTTGGCTCCTTTTGCTCCTTAGCCCCCTACTTGCTATAGGAACCCTATTACTTGTAACCCCTTGCCTTATCAAGTTTCTCAGACAACAAATAACTAATATTGCTAAGGTTATGAAAATCTCACTCAGGATGATGCTGCCCCATTGTAAAAATAAAGGGTGAGTTGTCAGGCACTACCAGGCACAGGCTGGAGCCTTCAGGAGATGGGTCTGAGCTGCCAGGCATGGCTAAAGGCCCCTGGGCTACAGGAGGCCACACCTTCTCCAAGCCTGGCACACCTGAACATAGGCTTTGTCCATAGCCCTTTGAATTTGGGCCAAATGCCTAAGATACTCCTTACATGGTGTCAGTGAGCAGTCTTCATAATGCCCATCCCCTTGTGAACTTCTTCCTGCCACTATGTATATCACCTGGCTCTCTCCCTACATGCAGGAATGAACATTCCTAGGCATTGGCAAGCAACATTGGAACCCACCAATCACTTTAGGAGCCTCTTCATGCTCTAAACTGCTTATAAACCCATTTCCCTATTGAATAAATTAGAACTACTCTCTGAGGTCATCTCCCATCATACTCATGACTGCTCAGAACCCTGCTTTCCATGGTTGCCTGGATGCTCTGGGAAACTGCAGCCCTGAGGATCCAGGGACACATAGAACCTGAACCACCAGTCACATCTCAAGGACCAGACTGGTAGGGGAGCTCCTTCCCCCATTTTCAGGGGTCACAAGGAGCCAGGCTCCTCCTCCCATTCTCAGGGGTTGCAGTGAATCTGGACCCTGGGACAAAATCTTTGACCCCAAGATCAGCAGGAAGTAGGGCCACTCCCTTTCCAATCCCAGGATACCTGGATGTTCAGATAAGACTTAGGCTCTGCTCATAGCCCTGTGATCTTTAGCCAGTTTCTTAGGTAACTCCCTATAAGGTATCAGCCAGCAGCCTTCACACAGCCCACCTACCTGCGACCCTCTTCCCAATACTATGTAGATCACCTGACTCCTTACATGCTGGAATGAATGTTCCTGGGCAAATAACCTTTGAACCCACCAATCTTCTTCTTAGGACCCTCTTTCCACTCTCTCTCAAATGCTTATAAACCCATTTCCCTATTGAATAAACTAAGCTACTCCCTGAAGTCATCTGCCAGGTGTATTTCCCACTGTACTCATGGCTGCTCAAGACCCTGCTATCCATGGTTGCCTGGACACCTTTGGGGTACCGTGACCCTGAGGATCCAGGGATCCACACCAAAGAACTCAAAACACAAAACAATAAGAAATCAAACAACCCAATTAAAAATGGCCTATGGGGAACTACATAGAGAATCTCATAGGAAGAAATACATATGGCATATAAACATCTAAAAAAGTGTTCTACATCCTTAGTCATCAAGGAAATGCAAATTAAAACTACTTTGAAATTCCATCTCACCCCTGTCAGAATGACTACAATCAAGAAAATAAATGACAATAAATGTTGGTGAGGATGTGGAAAAAGGGGAACCCTTCTACACTGTTTGTGGGAATGTAATCTGGTACAACTATTGTGGAAATCAGTGTGGAGGTTCTTGAGACAGCTCAGTGTTTACTAATGCTGGTTTTTAATCCCAGATATATAGGCAATAAATATATATTCACTAAATGTACCTAAAAATCACACTTTTCAGAATACTTTAATTAACTTATGAGGTGTTTCAAATAGCCAAATAAGAAGTCAAATTACAAAATATTATTTTTTACAATTATGTTTGAAATATTAAGTACATAACAATATATTTCATAATTGTTCAGCATTCACATAGAATGTTCTAAATATATAGATCATATTTGAATGTGACATCTAATTAAAGTTATCTATTTAGTGTTTCCTTGAATGACTTTCTGATCAACCTGTTTCAAAAAGATAATTGTCATGTCTGTGCATCCTTTTACCAGCCTGCCTCCTAAATGCAATTAATCATCAATCATTGAAAACTATGATGTCTCAAGGATATTTTGCAAAGAGGCAAAGTTAATGATTTCAAAGCTTAATTTCTATTAAGTCAAACTATTCCCCCGCGGTATGTAGACGGAACAAGTTAAAAATCACAGAAATAAAGCCATAAAGTAAACATATCACTGATATCTATTATGCGGAATGATGTTATGTGCCATTTAGGGTCTTGAACTCTCTATATATCCTTAGATGAATTGGCCACTTCTCTCTTGCTCAGAAGGATCTACTTAGAGGAAATTGATATTCAAACATTGCTGTTCAGGCACAGAAATGTAAAATGTCATGGTGATTGGAAATGAATTCATGATACAGTACACATAGAATATAGAAACATCATTTTACAATAAAATCTAAATGCTTTTTTTTTTATTTTTTAACTGGTACTGTGCACAGGATAGCATTATTCTGTCAGACAGTAAAGTTAAAGACATGGTATGAGGAATGCATATGTGAATTTTTGCAAGCAATTGCTTTGACAATCTCCTCCAATTTTAGTATCACAAAGTCTTAAAACTTGTTATTGACGTCAGATTATTTATGAAATAATTGCCTCCCCTGACCCTTTCTCTTTTTCAGGATCACATAGAGCTCTCTGTGTCTATGTCATTATAAGATGCTAGTTGTGTGCCTTTAACAAATTGAAATAGAACAATTTTCCAATATTTAATAAATAAAATACCAGGATAAAGCTTACTGCTGCTAATATTTACTTTTCATATTGTCTGTTTGTTATTATCTACAGTTCAGTTTATCTAGCAGAACTCATCAACAAAAAAGCATAAAAATCAATTTATTTCTATTTTTTTAAACTTTTGTTGGAACAGACTTAATGTTATCTTATGTTAAAATACATCTACTGAAGATTTTATTCTTCATTTTTTCCCAGTTCATTTTGCTTTGCAAATATGCTCTTTATTATTTCCTGTTTTAGATGTTGTTAATGACAAAAACTTCATTGGGCATTGAGCAGGGAAAATGAGGAAACAAAAAGAAATACAATGTAACAGAATAAAGTGCTTTAAATTCCAGTGGGAAGATAAAAATGATTTGTGCTAAAGGTTAAATAGTCCCTAACCCATAATATTACAAGTTTTATAGGAATGATGCCTCTGTGTTCTTGTTGAATGCATCATCAATCCACAGCCAAATACCAGTGACATTGTACATTTTTTTATCTCAGCAGAACAACATTTGGATACCACTTACCTCTGAGGCAGTTCTTCTGGAAATTATAAATATATGTCTTTCTAGGGAGCACAAAAAATAGCACACATCAACATGAATGATGAAGTATAGAATCTGATTCCATAGCTATGTTTGCACTGGGGAAGCAGTGTAGGGTTTCTCATTTTGAATTTCTTTATCCTATCTTCATAGACAGAAGCCTAAAATAATACATTTGGACTTTTTTTAGTTCTTATTTTTATGCTGTCTTGCTGTGTCAATGATTACAAAAAGTCACATTTTTTGTTGAAGAAAAACTAAGAAATTACAATATGAAAAATTCACATGTAATTTTAGTTATCCAGTGGTAAATTATTGACAGCTTATCACATTCCCACTGTGATAAAAGTATGTTATGTTTGAACAATTGTTTTTACTAAAAAAAGGTAACTTGTACAATGTACATTTTTAAGCTTCTTGGAAAAGCACTTGAGGAACACTAAATTTTGAGTTTGTAATAGAGTTTTTTTTTCCTATCATGGTGTAAGATAACATTAATTTTATTAGAAACTCCTCAATCACAAAGAAATCTGTACTTAAAAACAGGATTGTCTATTTTGTGATTGTTTATATCAACTTTTTCAGAAAATAGCATTGTGAATTCCATAAGTAGTACACCAAATGAGGAAATCATTTTTAAATCTAGGAAAAATAATTTTTATTACAAATAAATTTTCTTATATCCTCAGGTTATGATTAAACTTTGACGCATTTTCTGCTATTTAGAAAGAAAGCCTGGCTATTTTCATTGGGAGTTTGCACACTATTTCTTTAAAACAAACCTCATAGTATAATCTTACTCAAAGATTTTAAAGTAGTTTCAATTCTATTTTTAAATAACTAAAATATATATTTCCTCATTGAAATATGCATTTCATTGAAACTTATCATTGAAAATATATGGTATGGTCTTTATTTGAAATCAAGAATTACAGAGTATAGATACTACTCCATATCTACTCCCTACCTTCTGATTTTCGTAGTTTTCTTTTAGGATCTCACAATGAAAAATAAATGTCCAGGATAAGGCAACACATAAGTTCAAAATGGCACTTAACAATATTTACATAAAACATTATGATTCATTTCTAGTACTTGTCAAAGGACATTTGAATATAAAAATGTCTACTTCATAGCATATGGCAGGGCTGGAAAGATGGTTTAGTGGTTAAGATAGTTGCCTGAGAAGTCTAAGGAACCAGGTTTGATTTCCCAGTACCCATGTAAGCCAGATGCACAAGGTGGTGCATGCATCTGGAGTTTGTTTGCAGTGGTTAGAGGTCCTGGCATGCCCATTCTCTCCCCCCATCACTCATTTTCTCTCAAGCAAATAAATAAAAATTAATAACACATGAAGATTTATTCAAATTATTTTGGTTTATATGTCATGTCCTTAAAAATTCTCCTCATCATGAGTGAAAAACACAGCACTTTACTTTTCTGGTCCACAGTTCAGTGCATGTGGTGATTAAATGGTAATGAGTACACTGAAGTGGTAACCAAAAAAAAAAAAATATATATATATATATATATATATATATATATATATACATTTTTTTCTAATGTGATGTGTGGTACATAGCAAACAAAGGGGACGAAAAACAATGGATGAGTAAATAATAAAAGGTATTTTCACTGAAGAGTTAATATTTAATATGAGACTTGATTCATGATACTGTCCATCCTTATAATGAGAAAAGATAGAGGGTTCCGTATAAGAAGTTTAACAAGTTGTCTGTAACGTAGATAGTGTTGTGTTCAGGCATCTGAAAGCTTAACCAGGGTATAATGATTATTTCTGATCTTTAAAGGCATATCAAGTTGATTTATAGAAATTATATGATTTGTAATCTGTAATTATGGTATAAATGTGATATAATTTATAGAAAAAATAAGCAAGCTGATAAACAAATTCTATCAAATTAGATAGGCCATAAAAACTCAAATATTTGTGTTTGTTTTAGCATACTAATTTTGGGATGAGTCTAGAGTTTGGCATGGACAAATTGGATATGTGAAGGATTGTCTCTTTATAAATGATGTCAGTTATTCTTGAGTAATGCCTACTTCCATTCTAAGGAAGATGTGGACAGAAAGAAGGACCCATACTAACACTAAAATACTGAAAATGTTGAGGGAAAATAAAATGATCAAAACTGGACTACATTTGTTACAGAAAGAATAGAGAAAGGAAAAAGAAAGAGAGGAGGCAGAGAGAGATTTGTAGGAAAGAATTATGATACTTATTACCTTTTAAAGAAACTTAGGAGAGAAATGGCTTGAAGAAATCAGTTAGTATTTTCTGAACTTGTAATGAATACATTTATGTAAACTCAAAGCCAGAATTTCTGTCAGGAGAACTTAGCAAAATGGCCTCAAGAGTTTGTAAAAGTTGTATATATGGGAAGAACCTCCTTTCATTTATCCACTTCTGCTAATGAAATCTTCTGACATTCTTCGTACCTAAATGATTTAGCATATGACTATTACAAAACATCTTGTCCATAATTCTGGCAATTAGACATTGGTGGACACCACTGTCATATCTCAATGTTGTAAATAACATCATTGCACAAAAGTAAACCTGTATGTCAGTTCAAGTTGTGGGATGCAAGTGCTCCTACCTCAAATTAGGTAAGATAAGTTAAATCCTAAACAGAGATCCCCATGTTCTCTTTACCATAGCCAGAGACATTCCTAGCAAAGAACTCTGTTATCTTAAAACCACATACCATAATACCAGTGAAGTTATTTCAAGACAGTCTGCATGATATCAAAGTCATTATTTTTGATGCATATGTAAGATATTTTTGATACATGTATAAGCCCCAAAATAAAGAACACTGTGGGCCAAAATGCAATGCATCTGATTCCAGCTGGGACAAAGAACTCCCTGACTCCCCCAT
Source organism: Dipus sagitta (assembly GCA_036346955.1). NCBI lineage: Eukaryota > Metazoa > Chordata > Mammalia > Rodentia > Dipodidae > Dipus > Dipus sagitta. Next base: position 195,401,563 of record CM070770.1, read on the forward strand.
TTTTATTAATTTATTTATTTATTAGACAGAGAAAGATGGAGTGGGAGGGAGAGAGAGACAGAGAGAGAGAGAGAGGTCGTGCCAGGGTCTCCAGCCACTGCAAACGAACTCCAGATGTGTGTACATCTGGCTAACGTGGGTCCTGGTAATTGAAGCAGGGTCCTTTGGCTTTGCAGGCAAGTGGCTTAACTGCTAAGCCATCCCTCCAGCCCTCCCCTATTTTTGTATGTCTAATTGAGTATTGTGAGTTTCTTTGTCTATATGTCACTGCCCCACTTCTAGGAACTGAACCTTACAGAGCTGACAGCAGCACTAGATTATTAATCATTTATCAGACAATAATATACTTGGTTTATCTGTTTTTACCACCACCTTATGAGTTATGGTTTACCTCAATGAAATATATAAGAAGTTGGTAGGAACAAAATTAAATAAAGTACTTAAGCTCACTGTAGCAGACAGCTTCAGGTTCACTGAGATGAACTTCCAGACCAGACACAGTTATGGAGGAAGGGATTTTTTTTTTTTAAATTTTTTTGTTTTTATTTATTTATTTGAGAGTGACAGACAGAGAGAGGAAGAGGCAGAGAGAGAGAATGGGCGCGCCAGGGCTTCCAGCCACTGCAAACGAACTCCAGATGCGTGCGCCCCCTTGTGCATCTGGCTAACGTGGGTCCTGGGGAATCGAGCCTAGAACCAGGGTCCTTAGGCTTCACAGGCAAGCGCTTAACCACTAAGCCATCTCTCCAGCCCCGGAGGAAGGGATTTATTGAAGCTTACAGATCCAGGGGAAGTTCCATAAATGACAGAAGAAGCTGGCCTGCCTTCACAGGTCCAAGCAGAGAGAGAGAAGTACAAGCCTAAAGGTCAAAAGCCACCACACACTTCAGGAACTCTAGCTAGGCACACTTTGCATATCTTTAGATTGAAATCTGAAACCTACCACCACACCTTAAGATCCACCCAGTGACACTGCCTCCAGCAAGGTGGCTGCAGATGCAAACTACAAATAAACAACTGAATATATTGGGGGCCATCTATTGTATTCAAACCACCACACTCACCTAAACCACATATTTGTTTTTAGAAAAATTCATGTCCAAAACCCACTAATCCTCAACTTGGTGCATTCATCAATACTGCATGTCTCTTTCCAGGAAATGTTGCTGAGAAAAACACAACTATAGCACATGGATACCTATACTCACATATTTAATGAGTATGTAACAGACCATAACTTATTCTCAGATATTTTACCTGTGTGCTTTTCTCTCTTGATCATTTTTACATTATGTCCTGTAATAATTCAAAATCTTCTCTATCATCCCTAAGTGTTCTACCCAAAGATCCATTATCATATGGTTTCTTGATGGTTAAACCCATCCATCTCCTATACTACAAGATATTTGAGGAAAGCAGATGTAAGCATGCTTTAATGCCTATTTCTATGAGTAAATGTGCCTTTACCTAGACCCATTCTTCCTTTCCTTAAGTCTTGAATAGAAAACAACACCCTTTAGAATTCAAAATTATTCTTTTGTGATTCTTTGTCCAAAATCTACTTCCTTTAATTCATTTTTTCATTGCGAAGTTACCATCTGTGCTTCAAGGTTTGTTTATATTTTCCTTTTGTGAAATATTCTCTGCATATTTCCCCAGTATAGGGAGTCAATTTCCTGCGATGTTCTAGCTGAACCCAACCACACAGTTATTGTATATCTCATTGAATGTTTTGTGATATAGTGTGCAAATATGGTTAATTGTCTGAAGCATTAGCCTATTGGCAACCTTTCTCAATTGCTAGGATTCTGTAGGACTGAGGAAGGACTTTGAGAGACAGGTTTAGTGAAATTTACTGTGGAATATGATTGTCATCTGTTGTGCAATAGAAAGATAGTTGACTTAATGCTGAAAGAATGTAGGCTCCATATCTATTCTGAACCAAGTAGTTTTCCATATTTTTTCAAATTATTAATATAGATCTCAAAGTATCTGATACACCAGAAATACATTTTATATCTTTCTTTAAATATACTCAGGGTCCTACCACATATTGTAACCTTTGCCAGGAGTCTATACCACCATCACTTTTCATATAGCCCATTCTAAACCCCTCCAGACCTTTCGATTCATGCTTGTTTCCTGCACTATATATCTTCCACTCAGAAACAAGAAACTCCTTCATGGAAAAGCAATGCAAGCTACTCTTCTCTGCCTAATTACTGGTGCTCTGATCTTTTATAATTTACTTTCATCCCCCTTATAACATACTCTTAACTTAAGCTCTTAAAGAGACTTCTGACATGCAGAACTTACTCCAGCTTCGTCACAACAGCCTGTCAATCTATAAGAATCACTGCTATAAATTTCCCCTTTCCTAATCCTGTTTCTTCTGATATCTCTATCTATGTCTTTTCCACTTGCTTATTCCACTATGGCCAGTCTGAACTACTCAGTTGCTTTAATGCATTCATTAAATACCTGGTTTTTGAATCCTTTGATTTGCTTTTCTGTCTGTGTAGATCCCCCCCCGCCAACCCATAGGAATATTCTCATGAGTCTCTTCTTCCTTTCATTCAGATTTCTTATCAAAATTATCTACTCTGTGAGACATTTCTGAGGAATTCTTAACTATAAGAATAAATGTACACCACTCTCCAACTTAGTAAGAACTACCTTATATATATATGGTAAATCATCTTTAACATAAACTTTTTGCCAAATTTCCTGAAAGAACAGACAGAGAAAGATGATGTAAATTCAACAGGTCAAGAAGCCAACACCCTGAGGGAATGTACACACCAGAGCAATAGTGGCATACAGCCTTGGTGGGTAACCAATAGCTCTATGATTGGCTAAGAGATCCACTCATTGTAAAGGAAACCGTATCTGGAATTGGGAATCAGATCAGAATCCTATGGAGACAAAGAATAGGTTCTCCAGAGTCAAACTCTCACTAGTCTTTGGGTAAAAGAGGGCTCACAAGCTGGGCATGATGGCACATGTCTGTAATCCCAATACTCAGCAGGCAGAGGTAAGAGGATCACAATTACTTTGAGGCCACCCTGAGACTACATAGTGAATTCTGAATTCCAGGTCAGCCTGAGCTAGAGTGAGACCCTACTGAAAAACTAAAAAAAAAAAAAAAAAAAAAAAAAAAGGGGGGGGGGGTCTTGCATCCATTAAATTCTTCCTAAATTAATAATGTGTATCCCACTTAAACTATGTTGACTTCACTCTTCATTGGATAATCTGTTCTTTTTCAGAGGACAGTGAAACCCAAGGAGATTAACTAGCCCTCAAACTTCTGCCAAGCCACAGCTGAAAACACAGAGGAATTCGGGAGATAAGCAAGAGTGCTACTTCTATCCTGAACCTGATAATCAGCAACAGGGTGAGGGAGACAGACCCTGAGGATATTCAACAGCTACCAAAGCAGAGATTTAGAGGTTCCTAGGAACTCATCACTGAAGTAGACTTAAAACTCACTCACCATGGCTCAGGGAATTTTGCAGAAGAGGGGGGAAAACTTGTAAAAGCCACAGGTTGAGACATCATGCGCAGCGGCATTCCCTCCCACCAAAAGTAACTGACTGCTGCTCCCACGATGCATAAGCCACAACCCCATGGGCAACTCTACTGAGGAGGGACCCCAGAGGAATGGGGGCAGGGATGAGGGAAAAGATGGTACCAACCCATGATGTATCCATATGAAATATGTTAATAATAATAATAATAACAAATCAAAAAAGTCATGGTCAAAGGCTATAAGAGTAGTTCTGGTAGTCAGTAAGGGCAGCACTGGGGAGCCACACTTGGTTACCTCCTCTTCAACCCAAGGGGGTCAGTCAGCAGGGTGGAGACCTTGATAGCCAAAAAAACAAGGCATATGTCTCAAGTTTCCAGTGTTAGAGGACATTATCATGCCATAATAATAGAAATAATAATAATAATAATAATAACAACTATTATTATTATTACAAAATAGAAGGAGATGCTATCTTCCCAATTAAAGGAATTGCAATCTTATTTATTTATTTGTGTGAAGTTCATAATTTTGTGTGTAAACAGCTCCATAAAATACAAAAAAGTTCTCTTTTCTCATAGGTAAGCATATTGTATATACTTTGCTTGATTACACATCAATAAATATTATAATTATATGGAGCAGGTTTTATTCAGTTTGAAATGACTACAATGCTATTGCATATTTTGTATCTTCTCCAGCTACATTTGTAAGTTCTAAAGTCATTTTTCTCCTGACATAGTGTGTCTAAAAGACAGAAAATAAGTGTTTTGAGTCTGGTACCAGTAAGCCTAAAGTGATATTAAAAATATTTTGATAAAAAAAAGGCCATGGCTCATTTTCTTTCTTTATTAGATTGTGCCAGTTATAGTACAAGCAAGTTTCTAATATGTTTTCTTTCAATAAGAATACGGTATGTATGATTACTTTTTAAACACTGAAAGAATATGTGTGGGTGAGATGCCTTGTTATTAATTTCTCTTTGTAAAATGTCTTTTGGTTAATTAGAATTTGTATGCATTTATAAATATTTCACTGGAGACTTTTTAAATAAGTTTTAAGCCTAGTCACAGGAATGAATGGTGATTGTCTAATTTAAGCCTGTTTTTTTTAACTATAAAAATATCTTCATCTGGTGACACAATTTTGTATTAGCTTAATGAGAATGAGTTTTACTTATTATATTCTCTCCTGATAATGTTTGATTAAGGTGTTTTATCTTTTATTTCATTATTTACCACTGTGTCATATATATATATATATATATATATATATATATATATATATATATATTTAAAATATATATTATGTTTAAAATGTATTCTCCAGTAATTTTCACAGTGGTTTATTGTGCAATGAGTTCTACCACAATACTTAAAGTTTATGAATATATTAGTACAATTTAGTTATTGCATATTTATTGGACATTCAATTACTATCAATACAAGATATTTACATTAGGTTTTCTAAGTCTGAAGATATTGCCAGCAGTACAAAGGAAAAGAATGTCATACTATTCCCAAAAAGCTTAATACAAAGAATTAAACTCTGGAATATCTGATGTCCTCTCATTCACTCCTAATATCTGGTGCCATAACTGTAAAATAGCCTATACTACAGAGCTTATTTTTTATTTTAATTGAAGCAAAAGTAGTTTTTTCCTCAATTCCAACATAATATTTGGCTCAATCAGTAATAATGGAAAGTCGCTTAGAGGCGGCAAGAGATTTTTAATTATGTTTAGTCCTCTTTAAAGTGACTACCAGAAGAGCCTTATTAAAGCCAATTTAACTGAACATCATATTCTGCTAAACCATGAAATAAATATTGAAAGTTTGAAATTATGTTGCTTTAGATAAAAGTTTTACATGACACATTATGGTAAAAATTTGATTGTTAATAGAAGGAAATCATATGAATATTTCTTCCTAGCTTATTTTTTCATTCATTTACTTTAATATAGGAGACTTGCTAAACTTTCTTTCAACTCTAGCATTCGAGTGATCCTTCTATGTTAGCGTCCCAAGTTGCTGTGACAAGTTTGGGTCACCATATTTCATCCCTGTTTGGGTCACTAAACTTGTTCAAGAGAAATTATTTCTTTTTTTTTCTCCAATTTTTTTTATTAACAACTTCCATGATCATAAAAAATATCACATGGTGGGCTGGAGAGATGGCTTAGCAGTTAAGCCCTTGCTTGTCAAGCCTAAGGACCCTGGTTCAAGGCTCGATTCCCCAGGACCATGTTAGCCATATCCACAAGGGGGCGCATGTGTCTGGAGTTCATTTGCAGTGGCTGGAGGCTCTGGTGTGCCCGTTCTCTCTCTCTCTCTCTCTCTTTCTCTCTCTCGCTCTCGTTCTCACTCTCGCTCTTGCTCTGAAATAAATTTCATAACTTCATTTTTCTATACCGCCGAATAGAACTCCATTGTATAAATATGCCATATCTTCATTATACATTCATCAGTTGAGGGACATCTAGACTGGTTCCATTTCCCAGCTATTGTGAACTGAGTGGCAATAACCATGGTTGAGCAAGTATCTCTAAAGTAATGATATGAGTCCTTAGGATATATGCCTAGGAGTGCTATACCTGGATCATATGTTAGATATATTTTTAGCTGACGTAGGAACCTCCACACTGATTTCCACAGTGGCTGGACCAGATTACATTCCCAAGAGTGTAGAAGGGTTCTTCTTTTTCCACATCCTCCCCAGCATTTATGGTCAATTGTTTTCATGAGGGTAGCCAATCTGACATGAGTGAGACGGAATCTCAACATAGTTTTAATCTTCATTTCCCTGGTGGCTAGGGATGTAGAACATTTTTTCAGATGTTTACACACCATCCATATTTCTTCTTTTGAGAACTCTCTATTTCGTTCCATAGCCCACTTTTTAATTGGCTTGTTTGATTTCTTATTATTTAATTTTTTCAGTTCTTTGTCTATCCTACATATTAAACCTCTATCAGATGTATAGCTGGCAAAGACTTTTTCCCATTCTGTAGGTTGCCTCTTTGCGTTATTCACAGTGTCCTTTGCCATACAAAATCTTTGTAATTTCATGAGGTCCCAGTGGTTAATCTGTGTCTTCATTGCCTGAGCAATTGGGGTCATATTCACAAAGTCTTTGCCAAGACCAATGTCTTGAAGGGTTTCCCCTGCTTACTCCTCTAGCAGTTCCAGAGTTTCAGGTATGATATTAAGGTCTTTAATCCATTTGGACTTAATTCTTGTGCATGGAGAGAGACAAGGATCTATTTTCATCCTTCTACTGATACATATCCAGTTTTCCCAGTACAATTTGCTGAAGAGGCTGTCTTTTCTCCAGTGAGTTTTTTTTGGCATGTTTATCAAATATCAGGTGGCTGTAGCTACCTGGACTACTCTGGGTTCTCTATTCTGTTCCATTAATCTACATGTCTGCTTTTGTGCCAGTACCATGCTGTTTTTGTTACTATGGCTCTGTAGTATAGGTTAAAATCAGGTGCAGTGATACCACCAGCTGTATTTTTGTTGCTCAGTATAGTTTTAGATATTAGAGATTTTTTGTGATTCCAAATGAATTTTTGGATTACTTTTTCTATTTCCAGGATGAATGCCATTGGAATTTTGATTTTCACAATATTTATTCTTCCAATCCAGGAACAAGGGATGTTTTTCCATTTCCTAGTGTCTTTGGCAATTTCTTGCTTGGGAGTTTTAAAGTTTTCATTGTAAAGATCCTTTATTTCCTTGGATAGGTTTATTCCAAGGTACTTTATTATTATTTATTTTTTGATGCAATTGTGAGTAGGAGTGATTCTCTGATTTCATCCTCTGTGTGTTTGTTGTTAGCATATAGGAAGGCTACTGATTTCTGTGTATTTGTTTTGTATCCTGCTATATGGCTGTAAGTTTGTATCAGCTCTATCAATTTGCTGGTAGAGTTTTTAGGATCCTTTATGTATAGAATCATGTCATCTGCAAATAATGATAACTTGATCTCTTCCTGTCCAATTTGTATCCCTTTTATGTGTGTCCCTTGTCTTATTGCTATGGCTAAGACTTCCAGTACTATACTAAATAAAAGTGGGAACAGTGGACAACCTTGTCTTGTTCCTGATTTTAGTGGAAAACTTCCAGTTTTTCCCCATTGAGTAATATGTTGGCTGTTGGCTTGTCATAAATAGCTTTTATTATACTGAGATATGTTCCTTCTATTCCCAGTCTCTGTAGGACTTTAATCATGAAGGGATGTTAGATTTTGTCAAATGCTTTCTCTGTGTCTAATGAGATGATCATGTAATTTTTGTCCTTCAGTCCATTTATATAATGTATTACATTTATCGATTTCCATATGTCGAACCATCCCTGCATCTGTGGAATTTAGCCTACTTTGTCAGGGTGAATGATCATTCTGTTATGTTCTTCTATTCTGTTCACCAATTGTAGCAGACAGATTCAGGTTCACTGAGATGAACTTTCAGACCAGGCACAGTTATGGAGGAAGGGATATTTATTGAAGCCTACAGATCCAGGGGAAGTTCCATAAATGGCAGAAGAAGCTGGCCAGCCTTCACAGGTCCAAGCAGAGAGAAAGAAGTACAAGCCTCCAGTCAAAAGCCACAGCACACTTCAGGAACTCCAGCTAGGCACATTTTGCATATCTTTAGATTGAAATCTGAAACCCACCACCACATCTTAAGATCCACACAGTGATACTGCCTCCAGCCAGGTGGCTGCAGATGCAAACTACAAACAAACAACTGAATATACTGGGGGCCATCTATTCCACTCAAACCACCACACCAATATGTTATTGAGAATTTTTGCATATTTGTTCATGAGGGGTTTGGTCTGTAATTTTCTTTTTTTGTTCTATCTTTGCCTGGTTTTGGTATGAGGGTGATGCTAGAAGTAGTTTGGTAGGATTCCCTCTTTTTCTATTTTATGGAAAAGCTTAAGAAGCAGTGGTGTTAGTTCTTCCCTGAAGGTCTGGTAAAATTCAGCAGTGAATCCATCTTAGCCTGGGCTAATTTTAGTTGGGAGATTTTTGATAACTGCTTGGATCTGCATACTTGTTATAAGTCTATTTATGTCATTAATCTCATCTTGATTTAATCTAGGTAGGTCGTATAAATCAAGGAACTCATCAATTTCTTTCAGAGTTTCATACTTAGTGGAGTGCATATTTTTATACTATGACCTATGATTTTTTGAATTTCTCTGGTATCTGTTGTGATGTTGCCTTTTTCATCTGTAATTTCATTAATTTGTGTGTCTTCTCTCTTTCTTTTGGTCAGATTTGCTAAGGGCTTATCCATCTTGTTTATCCTTTCAAAGAACCAACTTTTGTTTCATTGATCCTTGGATTTTTTTTTTTTTTTTCGGTTTCTATTTCATTAATTTCTGTCCTAATCTTTGTTATTTCTTTCTGTCTACTGATTTTTGATTTGCCTTGTTCTTCTTTTTCCAAGGCTTTAAGGTGAAGCATTAGGTCTTTACTTGAGACCATTCTAATTTCTTAATATAGGCACTTAAAGATATAAATTTCCCTCTTAGGACTGCCTTCATTGTGTCCCAAAGTTTTGGTATGTTGTGTTCTCATTATCATTTGAGTCTATGGATTTTTTGATTTCCTTCTTGATTTCTTCACTGACCCATTCATTATTTAGTAGTGTGTTGTTTAGTTTCCATGGTTTTGTGTATGCTCTATAGCCTTTCTTTCTATTGATTTGTAATTTGATTCCATTGTGGTCCGACAGAATGCAAGGAATTATTTCAATTTTCCTGAATTTGTTAAGATTTGCTTTGTGTCCTAACATACAGTCTATTTTAGAGAAGGTTCCATGTGCTGCTGAAAAGAATGTATACTCTGCAGCATTTGAATGAAATGTCCTGTATATATCTGTTAGGTCTGTTTCTTCTATGACCTCATTTAATCCAGATGATTCTCTGTTTATTATTTGCCAGGATGACCTGTCAGTTGATGAGAGTGGGGTGTGGAATTCCCCCACTACCACTGTGTTTGGTGTTATCTGTGACCTTAGTTCTAACAGTGTTTGTTTGATGAAGTTGGGAGCCCCCATGTTAGGTGCATATATATTCAGGATTGTAATGTCCTCCTGTTGGAGTGTGCCTTTGGTCAATATAAATTGACCTTCCTTATCTTTCCTAACTAACGTTGGACAGAAGTCTGCTTTGTCAGATATTAGGATAGCAACTGCTTTTTATTTTTTTCTAGGCCCAGTTGCTTGCAACACTGTTTTCCAACCTTTCACACTAAGATAGTGTCCATCCTTTCCAGAAAGGTGAGTTTCTTGGAGGAAACAAATTGAATGACCCTGCTTTCTAACCCAGTCTGCAAACCTATGTCTTTTGTTTGGGGCATTGAAGTCATTGATATTAACAGATATTACTGGAAGGTGTGTATTTATTTTTGCCATTTTTTGTAGTTATTCACATTTTCCTTTTCTTTCTTGTATTAACTAGCATTTGATTATGGCTTGATTTTTCCAGGCTCCTTATATGTGTGCTTTTCTTTCTCTTTAACATAGAGGAGTCTTTCAAATATTTTCCGTAGAGCTTGTTTTATCTTTTTTGTTGAGGAATGTCCTTATTTCTCCATCTATTTGAATGGATACCTTTGCTGGATAAAGTAACCTTGGTAGGCAGTTGATACCTTTCAGAACTTGTAATACATCACTCCAAGCCCTTCTGGCTTCTAAAGTTTCTGTTGAGTAATCTGCCATGATCCTGAAGGACTTGTCTTTGAAGGTAACTTGATTTTTCTCTCTCACTGCTTTCAATATATTTTCTTTGGTTTGAATGTTTGGTAGTTTAATTATAATATGGCAAGAAGAGGTTCTTTTCATGTTTTGTCTGTATGGTGTTCTAAAGGATTCCTGTATCTGCATTGGCCCCTCTTTCCCAATTTCAGGGGAGTTTTCTTCTATGATTTTTTTGAAGATGCCTACTATGCCTTTGGAGTGAAATTCTTCTCCTTCTACTATGCCCTGAATTCTTATGTTTGATATTTTCATAGTGTCCTGAATATCTTGAAATTCCCATTCATATTTTCCTATTAGTTTGTCTTTCTCTTTGTTGGACTGTATTATATCTGGCACCTGGTCTTCTAGTTCAGATATTCTGTTCTCTTTCATCCATTCTACCAGTGAGATTTTCTACAGAGTTTTTTTTAATTTTATTAACTCTGTCCTTCATTGCTAGTAATTCTGACTGGTTTTCTTTATTATTTCTGTTTCCTTACTTATTTCTAGTATTGACCTCTTTATTTCATTAATTTGGTGTCCTGAGTCTTCTTTGATTCCTTTGATTTCCTCCTCTAATCCTTTGATTTTCTTTAACTTCTTTGAGCATATTTTTATTCATTCTTTTGAAATTTTTCTTGGGCATTTCCTCTAACTCATTCTCATTGGAGGTCATTTCTGATGCATTAATACTTTTTGGTGTATTTATATTGCCTTGATTTTTGGTGCTTCTTGTGTCATAATGTATATATTTTTGCATCTTGGATTAATTTAATGCTTGGATTTTCTAGTTAGCTGCAGTATTATATGTATCAATCAATCTGATGGTATATATCTTCAGGTTAGAAGCTTAAGGTGCTAGGTGTAGCTCTCAAGACTCTCAAAGTATCTACAAAAATGACCCTAGGTGTTGGGTTTGCCTTCTCTGAGAGTATTCAAGTAGGCTGAGTGGAACAAAATAAAGGCAGATTCTAAATTTAATTGAACAATATACACTTTCAGTGAAAAACAGCACAGAGTATTTATGTAACAGTAGACCTTATGACAATCTGATCCTCTAACAATATCACTGTCCATTAGGGTGTGTGGTGCCTCACACCCTTAATCCTGTCAACAAGGAGATTTTCTGGTCTGTTGAGGGTTCTAAGCCAGCTTGTGCTGAAGTGAGACCCTTTCCTAATATATAACAGAAGAGGAATCAAAGCCACTATAAATCAAGAAGCAACAAATAACAAACCCAAAATATATCTTATTTAAGAATGGCAAATCTGACCATCCATCAGATTTAACACATAATTTATCCTGATATGGAAGGTGCAATTAGCACTTCCGGTTGAGGCCTATATACCAGGTTTATTTTGCAGGTACTGACCTGGTGCAATGCCAGTTACCTTTTGGGATGATTTTGGTCTCAGTTATGCTGCACTCCTGCTTGTGTCCCTCTTTGGTGCACTGTGGGTTCAAGTAGACTGGCTGGGTCATTGGATTGCTGCTCTGGTCACTGTTGCTGGGTCCTGTGATCTCCTTTCCCCTGTTCTCTGGTGGCTTTCACTGGTGGTTTGGAGGGGAGACTGTGGATGTTGGTTCTAGTTCTCCCACTGGTTCCTGTGATCTCCTTGGTGATCTGCTTCTCCATTGTTCACTGCCCTTCTCCTTTCACGTTTCTTGAGTTTGCTAAGAGCTCTGGTGTGAGTGGAAAATCCCCTTACTTGGTTTTTTCTGCAGCTTAAGCTGATACTTGCAGCTGTGGCCCCACTGACCTTGTGCCGCCACTGCTGGAGCCGCTTCTGCCTGCCTGTGTGGGCTCTGGATGCTCTGGATCTCTCCTACTTCTCTGTTGCCATTGGTAATTTCTTATACACCTCACTTTTTAGTAGAAGAGTGTATTTTGCTGGTTTTTTTTTGGGGGGGGGGGCTTTTTATCCCCTAGGCTGCTTTGATGTAGTTCCTAGGCCACCATCTTATCCAGAAGTCCAGAAATTATTTCTTTAAAAATAGTTTTCATTAAACAGTATGAACCCTTTCTATGTATGAAAAATAATCTTCAAAATATGATAGTATCTCTATGTTGATGGAAAGAATATCAGGATCACAGTATTCTATTTATATACCTGTCCTCCTTTTGTTGCCTCAGTGAGTGTGAGTGGATGTAAACAAATGTCAACCATAGACTTTTGTATTTTCAACATTTGGTTCTCAGTTGGTGGCAAGTTGAAAAAAAAAGTGTGGCCATTGGGAGCTTCAGCTTTGTTCCTCTTGCTGGAGGAAGCATATTACTGGGTGTGGGTTGTGGGGTGATAGAACCCATGCACAAGCCCGGTACACACACTACCTTTTCTTGCCATTATAGACTGGCTACTTGCTTGTGACATACTTTCCTTGCTATAACTAGAATTTCCTCCTGGAAGTAGTAAGCCAGAAGTAAATGATTTTGTCTCACAAGTGGCTCCTTATTTGGGTGTTTTGCCCCAGCAAAGAGAAAATAACTGCTGCAGTGAGTTTCACTCAAGTTTTGACTTATTGGTGATGGGATGTTACTTTCCATGTATAATGTGAGAGTCAAGAAAATCTACATACTACATATAAGTGTTTAGTTTTGTTATGACTATAACAAAGCATGAATGAGTAGAATAGTCATAAAAGATTTTATCAACTAATTCTACAATTTTATATCAAATAGATTTCAAGCCTCTGGGTCTTCATATCATTATTAGAACTATTGGTATTTATGGGCTACAATTTTCTTACAAAGTGACAGCATTATAGATTAATGTGGGATTATTTTGTTATGGCTGTGAATAAATAAAACGTATTATGGCAGGAAAATACTATGTCTCTTGGAGTGACTATGACATGATAGTAGCTGAAATTATAATTGGATTAGCAGTGTTTCACATCTTTTTCACAATTAGATCCCAAACAGTTGACATACAGTTTTATTATACTTTTAGTGAGATATGAGATACTATATATTATAAAGTTTATGGCATATTTTAAAGTTTTTATGTTCTCATTATTAATGACTTCATTGAGATACAATTGACATACAAAGAGTTACACACACTCTTCATAACAAAACTCACCATGTAGTCCTTACAATACAGAAAATACCTACCTCACACCTCAGTACCATAAGGACTTCTGTGGCTTTGATGAGTAACTTTAGCCTTAAGGAAACAATATATAATTTTCACTATCCTCTAATGTATCAGATCCTTCCAAATATGATTTATCAAGAGTTGTCATGTTGTTAAATTACCATGAATTTTTATACTGTTAAATGAAAATAAAGTAATTAAAAATTTCATCTTACTTCAAGAATTTTATATGTGACCTGATTTTAATTTTATTTTTATGGATTCAGGTTTTACACAGTGGACTGGGAAAGGAGGAATTTTGCTCCCTGGGGAGGTTTTGACAGTACCAGATTATATTCTTAATTTTCAAGTATGGAGAATGTTACTATACTTTAGTGGTGGAAGCTTGAGATGTTGCTAAACATACTACAAATACAGTACCCACACATACACAGCAAAGCATTATTAGTTACCTCAGGTGTTAGTGTTGATGAAGAGCAGAAACTCAGACTCATGTCTGCACTCAAGAGTAGTGAAGCAAGACTCTTGATTGCCTTGTGAAATTTAAAAAAATAAAGAAGTAGTGCTCTGTCCAACTGTTTTGCATTTCTGACATCTGTGTTGCTTGTGATTGGACATTCTCTTTCTTCTAAATATCTATTGTGTGCTTCAATGACTGTTGGGATAAGAGCCACTTGTTCCTACAGTAATTGTCAGAGGATGACTGCCAGATGGTGATACTGAGGACAACAAACAAAATAAAAGATTAAGAAAAAGAAAATAAAACCCTTCTTTAAGTGTTTTTCTTTTTCCTTCCACTGTGCTTTTATAATGTAAATATGTGGTCCAAAGTTTGAGCCACTTCCTAAGACTTCCAATGGGAGCAACAATTATTCTCTCCTATGAACTGTGCAGACATTATAGAAAATTCTTTTAATTTACCTGCTTATCATTTGTCTCTTCTATTGTTCTGGCATTATAGAGTGAAGAAAAGTATGCCTTTGTGTCCAATTCTTTTAAAAAAAGCCTTGGAATGAAGCCCATGAATCTGGTTATTCATGGTAAGTTCTATGCTAATTCTGTATCCTAAATACAAATGGAAACTAGCAACTAGGATTTCAGATTTTATAACTGCCATAATTATACACTGGAATTGAATTGATGGTGCTATATAAGACTGTCTATAGACAGGAATCTTTCTCATGATTTCTCCCAAAACTTCCTGGTTATCATCCAGAGACTGAGTATGTTGCTTGTGGCATTTTCTTGTGTCTAGTCCAGGTTAAATGGTGACACTGGGACTCCTTGGTTACCATTCCCCTCAGTGTTATTCTCCATCATCCCACGCATTCAGGGGTCTCCTCCATGACAGCACTGTGGAAATCTCATGTGTGCACAGACAATCCTCTTTATCAGAATTCATATTAGCTCTAAACTCAGCCCTCTTACATTAGTATCTATCTGTAAGAAACACGTAGCGTTTTCCTTGACAGATTTTAGCAGTGAAGGGCATATACACTACCAAAAAGGTAAACATTGTATCACTTTTATCTTCTTGATTTCCTGACCTGAAATCAAGTTAGAATCTGTCTAATATTACAACCTCCATGAATGGCCAATCATACTCCACAGGGGTAGGCTGGGTTGCATCACCTTTCTTTTCTGTGAAAGAAGAAATTTGCAAGGAATGTTTGAACACAGTAAGGCATGAAGTCTCTTCAAATGAATTTATCTCAGTATCTACTTCTTAATACTGAGAGATGTGGCAATCTACTTCCAAAATTTGTGCCTTGGTAAGCTCAGAATTGACTTGGTTAACTAAATTTTTTGGTAATCTGGAGGCTGATCTTAAAATATTTATGCTAGGAATACAAATTACCCAGTAGTATATGTGTATATGTGTACTATTTTTGCACATATCCATGCTTATTATTGCACTATTCACAGTCACTAAGAAATGGGACTAGCCTAGGTTCCCCTAACTAATGAATGATTAAATAATCTATGGGACATATGCACATTAGAATTTTGTTCACACTGAAAGAAAAATGAAATAATAACATTTATAGAAAATTAATGAATCTGGAGATCTTTATGATAAATGAAGTAAGTCCAACTCAGAATGACAATATAGCAAGTTTTTTCATCTATTTAATATAAATTTCTTTGTGTGTGTGTGTGTGTGTGATGAAAGTAATAAGGGAGCTATGAAATAGGAAATAAATATTTTAAGGAAATGGAGAAAAAGTTAAGGTAATGGATACTTGTGACACGAAAGAAGTCCTGAATGCTATTTGGATGAAGGAAGGTAGCTAAAAGGTAACCTATGGTCTAGAGAGTGACACTGGGGGAAGAGAACAAATATGAACCAAGTATTATTGTATGTATGTATGAATATGCTCTCATAAATCCTTTTATTTTTATTCTAGTTCTAACATACCAAAAATTCTAGATGATAAAATAAACCAAATCACAATTTTCTCAATAACTTATGTTTTATAATATTTGAAAAAAATAATAGAATGAAACCATATTTTTGGTAGTTTCCTCATACAGCTTTTAATAATAAAGAAAGTAGATAATATACTTGTAATTCAGAGATTACCAGAAATATACTCATATACCTTAGGTTGCAATTGGGCTTAAATAATGTCAAAGTGGTGTTTCACAGCAAACAAAAAGTGGGTGGAAATCTCTGTGCTCTTGTCATGCTGCAGATAAAACAAAGGAAAGATCCTTTTGTCTTACTCATTTCCAGTAACTATTCTACTCACATTCATATATACAGTGTTTATCATTGTTAAATGTTCTTAATAGTTGAAGATTATATTTTGGCATGGAATATTAAGCAAGTGGCCCTAAGAATAGACAGCCAGTGAAGTGTTTTTTGAAAAGTCATGTTTTGGCAGTGCAGAGCTGAGTAATATTGCACATACAAAGCAGTTTGTTCTATTCAGATTTCTCCTGCTCATCTGGAAGATAAAACTGATACTTCACTGCAGGGGATACACTTGCTGGAATGACACATTGTGTTTGTAAAACCTATGATTTTCTTTACCAAGAAAAACAATTCATAAAGTGAGCAAAGGGCACCATGAAAAAAGTGCTACCACAGATCCCGTAGAAATAATGTGAAGATTGCTAAGCTAGACTAAACATCTGCAACAAAGAAATAAAAAAAAAAACAAATACAGAATTTCCTCCCCAATTTATTCTTCAGAATGTTTATTTGAGAAACTATGTCTAAAACTGTTGCTGTATCTTGACAAACAGTAGTACTTGTACAATATTTTTTTAGTTTAATTGTTTCAAATTTCTCTTGTTTTACATTTATATACCCTTAATATGTCATTTTAATCAAAGTTATATTAATATTGCAGTCAATTTTGTGCTGTTGTATATTTGTACATTCATTTTCTCCTTTTTTTTAGTTCCTTGCAACTACTGTGCATGAGTTTCATTCGGAGAAAGTGTTGTACATTTCTCTGTGTACTCTCCATGTTCTTTTATACATCATTCTTGCACCTTAGCTTCTTAATGAGATCATTTCATGCTTTCTCAAGTTATTCTTCAAGGGTTATTTCAATAAAATATTCTTTACAGGGGTGATAAGTCAGATTTTGCTTCTTTGAAAGTGCATTTATTACTCCCTTAGCCTTAAATTGCTGTTTGTCCAGAATAAGAAAAACAATCTTAATTTGTAGGATTCAGGGGCTTAATTTGAAGATGATTCAAATAGAGAAATTGTATTGCTTCTCTTTAGGACAAAAGAGTCTTGTTGACCAAATGACACTTTACTTCCTTCAAGAGACCTAGTTTTTATGACAATATTGACATCAGGATGTCAACAGTCATGTTGTCTGACTAAGAGATATTACTAAGAGAGATACAGTGGTTTTTACAGAAAGATTTCCACAAAGGACTACTTTAAAATTTTATTGATCTTGGTTTGAGTTTGAATACATACATAATCAACTTTTCTCTTTAAGCACATGGATTAATGAATGAAAATAGATAACCAATAATGCTCTTCAGACTATTATTTATCTAAGTAATTACTAATTACTAAGCTGGTACTACTAATGAAGAGCTTTCTAATTATCCACAAAACTGGTGGAGACAGTATTGAGCTCTAACGCAATAGTTATAGTTTTGGTGTTTGCCAATAGATGCCATCATTCCACTAGTCAAAATTTAATTTTGGATCCACATATTTCATAGTTCTGTATGATTTTAATTATTCTCTCCAAGTTTCTGAGCACTTACTATTGTTTCTGATCTAAACACAAATTCAGTGTACAGTTAAGATGCACATCATCACTAAACAATGTTATGGATGGACCTCTGTGGCCTGGTAATATTCCAGAGCTCCCAACTAAAGGTGTCTTAAATCTGTAATCTCAGCAGTTAGGAATCTGAACAAAGGATCATCTTAGCACCTCTTTGCAACACTTCTTGCATGGATGATGTGCTCAGTGTTTATCATTGACAAGTGCATAAAGTAGAACATCTTGCAAGATTTTCAGTGTTATTAATATTTATGTCAAGAGAAATTTATATTTGTCTAGAAAATGTGTCATAACATACAATTTGAAATTAATATTTATATTTTATATGGGTATAAGAGTAAAATTTTGATTCCAGAAATTAAGCTCTATAAATATATTTATTCATATATGCATACTTATTTCTTTATGTTACTTATTATGACAGTATTGGAATTATAAAATTAAAAATTTTATCAGAAGCCTAGCACTGTCTTATATCTTGCAGAAGAAAAAAAATGTTACTTCTATATCTTACAGTAGTACCTATCAAAATGATATTTAATTATTATATTTATTGAGGAAGATACCAAACCAAGGAAAGGTACCCACATGGCTAGAGATTCCACATGGAGGGCCTGGAAAAACTATGGAAAGAAAGAGAAAAGAAAGTTCAAGGAACTTTTGCCATGTGGGGAGCTGGAGGGGATAAAGAACACATGTTGAGAGTCAGGGCTAGAGGACACTCCCAGGAGAGGGGAAACTCACTCACCCGCAGCTGGAAGTTCCCAAGTGGTCAGAGAGCCTGTCCTCCCATTGTAAAGACATTTACAAACTTACGGTGGTAGGCTGTCTTTTGCCTCAGGTTAACCAGAAGAGAAGCATGTTGATTAGGGCTGGGGGCTGTCTCAGAAACAGGCTAGCAATAACTTCAAGTTCCAGGAGCTGAACTTGACCAATCACAATGTTTAAATCCTATGGAAGACCTCCCTGGATGGATCCTGGTTGTTTGTGTAAAAATAGGTCTAGGGAACTAGGCAAGAGGTAAATCAGATCATGTTTGATTTCTAGCAAGTACAGACTTTCCTTCCCTTTTCTTACTTCCGGGGTTCCACACACTGTAACTGTTCCCACTGCTCATCCCCCCGCCCTTCATGAAAAGCTACTCTAGCTACTGCTTATGGACAGGGGGTGAAAATGACAGAACTGGAACTACTTCCAGCTGAATGGGGGTGTAGATAGGGTAGTTAGAGTCTCTCCCAGAGAGGAGAACTATTCTAAAGGACCCCCCCCAAAAAAAAACATTGATGGAAAATGATGTATTTTTATTCGTATTGTCAAAGATGATATTCAGATATGTTGGGCACAAAAACTAAACTAAAGTAAGTGCTGATTTAAACAAAGAATGTAAGAGTCTCAGTTTTAAAGTATTTGAAAGATGCTGATATAATTTGGTTTTGCTTTGAAAGATATATTTTTACCAGTTAACCAACAGAAAGAAACCATTTAATTTTCAATCATTTGTACAACTACATTAGTGTGAAACACAGTACTTGCAGAATAAGAAAAACATCTTTCAAAGTATTTCCAAGGAGCAATTGCAACATATAATCTGGCTTGTTATATTGATTTTTTCCATTAATCTTTGAAGTTCACCAACTGTATTTTAAAATACTTAATTCCTATGTATATAGATATAGATATACATATAGATATACATATACACATATACATATGTATATGTATACAATGTATAATGTAATATGTGATTATTATTAGAGAGGTAATTGGTTTAACCATCACATTAAACATTTATCATTTGTTTATATTTGGAACCCATTCAACATCCTGTTTGGAATCATGCATAGTTACTGTCTGAAGTATGGAACCTTAGACATTGCCATCTGCCCAAATTTTCCTTTTCACATGTTAGTTAGTTTATCCATCCACTGATCACACTTAAACTGATTCATAACTTGGTTATTGTGGTTGGTGTTGCAAGAGCTGGATGAGTGAATATGTCTTTGACCAGCAGACATCATTTTCTTTTGAGGTATTACTTGATAATGTACAGATCTACTTTAAAAAAATTAATTTATTTTAGACAGATACAGATGAAAAGGGACATACAGACAGACAACTAGAAATTGAATATGACATACCAGAGCCTCCTGTCTCTGCAAAAAAAACCTACAATGCATGCATCTGGCTTTCTGTAGGTACAGGGAATTTTAACCCAAGACATCAAGCTTTACAAAATGCACATTTAACCATTGAGTAATCTCTCAAACCCTACTTCTATTTTTTTTCTTTATTAGTTAGTTTTGTATTCAGCAAATACAGTCAGTTTGGTACCATTATTAGGCTCATCCATGACCTACCCCTCCCCTTGGCCCCTCCTTGTTGAGGTATATGGGTCATGCATTGTGGAGTTAGCCCACAGTTATGGGTAAGATACATGTCTCTATTAAATTCTCTATAAAAAAAGTAAGGGTTATCTCTTTTGTCCTGGTGCTAACTTACTCTCCATTGGAGAATCTGCTTCTCTTTTTCAGATAGATGTAGATCCTAAGGAGAGAGCTACCCCATCATACCTCCAAAGGGTCCTGGCCGAAACTAAGAAAAATTGGTGAAACAAGCAAGGGTGCTGTTTTCCTGAAGAACCAGATACCAGCACAAGGGGGAAGGAGACCAACACAGAGAGAAATCAACTCCTACCAAATCAGAGAGCCAGAGCCTCAGAGACCCCCAACACCTCATCACTGAAGCAGACCAAAAATGAACCCAACATGGCTCAGGGAAATTTTGCAGAAGAGGGGGTGGAAAGAATGTCAGAGCCACATGTTGAGTCATGATATGCAGAGACATTTATCCTACTTCTACTTTTTGAACTTCTAAGCTCTTTTCATAATTGGAATAAATTATCATCTTATGGTAGTTTCTGAAAAGTTGTTCCTCTTTCTATGCTTGTATCAGTATTTATTTTACATTTCTGATAAAGGCATTGTAAGGAGAGAGGTCATATCTCATTTTTATTTAAACTTGATCTTTTCTGATGATTAATGATGCTGATTGCAAATTTATAGCCAAAAATACAAAATATAGGAATCATCATAAAGAAAAGAATTTAAAGCTCTGTGAGGTGAATGGCAAACAAAAACTTATTTTAGGCTTTCTATAAATTGGGGTAGTCCTGAGAAATCATTAATGTCATGGACTTTCTACAATGGGACATATAGCCTCTATGAGAGTGGCTAACACATTGAACACTTACAACAGCATGGTTACATGGGTGAACGCATGAATAAAATCAAATCTGGCATTGCTCACACCTCACTATTCAGTGAACAATAACGACTTTTTTTTTCCTACACTTAACAACTTCTAGTTTATAATGTACTCCAGTTAGCATCAAGTTTACATTTAGCTGCAGATTTTATTTTAAAAATAAGAACAATTTTTTTTTCAAGGTAGGGTCTCACTCTTGCCCAGACTGACTTGGAATTCACTCTGTAGTCTCAGGGTGGCCTCGAACTCACAGTGATACTCCTATCTCTTCTTCTAGAGTGCTGGGATTAAAGGCGTGCACTACCAAACCCAGCAAGAACAATGGTTTTTTAATTATCATCAAGGAGTTAATATTTTTAGATATGTTTGTATATGTTGAGCATTTCTAATGCAATCAGCCTTCGAGGCTGCTGAAGGAATAGGCTCTCACACCTGCCTGTATACCACAGAGGCAGAGTCTCTGCATTTTACCTCTTCCATTTATATCCTGTTTCCTTTGTCCATCTAAACAAAGAGAAATGAATGCTTTGATTTTTGTCATCTGGTATTTTGGTGCTTTGCCACAGGGACATTTTTACAGTTATAGAAAGATAAAAGTAAGAACCGAAACAGTGCGGCTTGAGTCATCACTCATGTGTCTTCTTATGGGGACATTTAGCTTATCTACTTAATAGGTTCTATTGCAAGCCTTGGGGAGATGTCAGAAATTTCTTTTAAGTGGTAGACACATTTCTTTTCTAATTCTGTCAGTTTCTTGTTTTTGATTAGTGGTACAAGCAGATGGGGTCTAAATAATTTCCAAAAATGTTAACTTCATAACATTAGGAGTAACCCATTTGAAAGTCTGGAGAGAAGGCTTAGTGATTAAAGCATTTGCTTGCAAAGCCTAAGGACCCAGTTCCAATTTTCCAGAACCCACTTAAGGCAGATGTACATGGTGGTACATGTGTCTGGAGTTTGTTTCCAGTATCTAGAGACCCTATTGTGCTCTTTTTCTCCCTCTCTCCCTCACTCTCTTCCCCAAAAATATATAAATAAAAATAAAATATTTTTAAAAGTGACAGAAAAGAGTAACCCTTTTGAGGCTAGTATATAACTAAATAGTACCAGACATCAAGCTTTCCTAAGACATGCCATCATGTTGAATAACTTTTGATAGCTGTGGGCATATAGATATTTGGAGAAAACATTCTGGTTTGGAAAAATGAAGAATTATTGATTACAAGAAGAAATACACACAGATTTAGGATAGAGCTTCAGGTAAGATACGTTGTGCTCAAAGTTGTAAGTCTGGAAATCTTTTAATCTTTGCTCTCTTATTATTTGTGTTTTTCACAAAGGTAGGTAGGATAAGTTTTCTGTGATAGAGTCCATTTTATATAGAGAAAGTAAAATGTACTGCCATGTATTTTTTTCATCTTAAGACAGAGAAAAGTTTAGATAAAATGATAGATTGTCAACACCAGGGCACTGAAAAAGGATTGGACATGTCAGAGTGTGTTTTCCATAGCCTAGACAATGTGTCTGATACTGAAGTATTCTTTCCTCAGTTGACCATGCTGTAGCACTACAAGGTATTGTTATTATTGGCTTATGTAATAGTATTTTAACATGTTTTGAATTTTTGCATGATATATAATTGTTATATACTTTAAATTATTATATTAGTTAATATACTTAGCAATTATGTTAAGTAGCAAGATGTTTCATTTATCTATAATAAAATGAAGTTGGGAGATACAAAATACTTAAGATTCTTGTGTTCAGAGGCAGATGAATTAGTTCAAAATAAATGATATATGTGACTAAATAAATGAAAAAAAATAAGTAAAAATGAAAAAGAATGGGATAAGAAGGACTCAATATGAGTTAAGCACCATAATAATATCATAAATAATTTATAGTTTATAAGCTGACTATTTTGATACAGTTTCCTATGTGTCTTACAGTATACCATGGCATGAGCAACTAAAATTAAAATCATTATAAACATGTCATCTTTCATAGTTTCACCTTCACCATGTAAACTTAGTAACAGCTTAGGAAAATGTACATAGCCATTTATTACCAAGTAGCAAACATGTGGATTGCTTCACTAAAACTGTCATACTTCCATTATCTACAGAGCCACTGAGACCACTTCAAGTATACTGTATGTGCATTTACAGTAGAGGGCACAGGGAATATTAACCTTCACATTTTAATATATTTCTTCTGGAATAGTTAGTACCGTTCTTTGTGAACTGTTAATCTTTGCAACAATACAGCAAAATGTCAGTATCTTCGTTTATAGAATATAATGGGCTTATATCCAGAAACAATAAAGATATAATAGCTTGTTAGTTGCTTAGTGGAGCTACTCATTTCAGCGTGTTTGAATTGTTGCATGTCTTACTTCTACCTCAAGGTACTTTATGCATGACCTTCCCATCCAGTTAAGAACACAAGCCACATCTGCAGTGCTTTTATTTTAGATCCAACTACTTTATTCAGATTAATATGTTGTGAGATATTCACTTTAATTTTTTATTATTAATATAATTAGGCTTGGCTTGAGCACTAGCCTGGTTTTAGTATTATGTTGACTGATTTCTTTTTTTTGCTAGCAATAAGCATAATTTGGATAAGGCTAATACTTGTACTGTAAACATATGACTATGCGGACAGAATTTTATCTCATGTATATTCTTAATTTATAAAACTGGTAATATTCATCTTCATCCTTCATTGGACAGATACAAATGCATTCTATTGAACTATTTGTTTTCTGGCATTTCATTTCCATACAATAGTGGTCAACTAATGAAAAACATAAAATGAAGCAAATGTTTCAGATCACTTTATAGAGAATTGCAATTTCAAATATGACACTCTTGTATTACCATTCCTATAGCATATGTATTCAGAGTTTTTTCTTCTTGTTATCTATTATATCAATAAAAAGTAATATAAAATTTGTTATTCTAAAAATCACTTAAAAGGCCTTACTTGCTGTCAGTGTTTAGTGTTCCTGAGTATCATCGGTGATTGTGTCATTTCATTGTGTTATGCCTAGAATTTTTGGCTTTTTATGTACAAGACTGAAACTAAATACATATGATTTATGGCCATAAACACTTGTTATAAATATTTACAAATCAAACAAAGCTGGGTTCTAACAGTAAGCATTGTTGAGCCCATTTTAGCAAGAAGTTCATAAAATTAATCCATTTTACAGTCAAACCTGTGTTACATGAAACAGAATGTCTAGTTCCTGTATTTTTAAGTGAAGTGTGAAATTAAACTGCACTCCTCTTATAAGCTTAGCACTTAAAAATTTTTCAAATCATCTGTTTGGACACCTCATACTAAATAGTGGCAAAAGGTAAGACTCTATAGCTGAAAACACCGTATACTGCAGACACAGAACATGGAGATATTTGGCTGGAATCC
Source organism: Dipus sagitta (assembly GCA_036346955.1). NCBI lineage: Eukaryota > Metazoa > Chordata > Mammalia > Rodentia > Dipodidae > Dipus > Dipus sagitta. Next base: position 195,425,905 of record CM070770.1, read on the forward strand.
AGAAGAAAGCCAGTCTCAGACAGTCAGCCTGACTAGTGCTGGCAAGCACTACACAAGCTACTGGGGGGAAGTGACAAGAATGGTATGAGCAACCAGAGGTCTAAGCTTCTCAGAAGCAAACATACTAACAGGATGTATACGGCAGTGCAATAGTGGCATAGAGTCTTGGTGGGTAACCAATTGCTTTCTGATTGGCTAAGATATTTGCTCATTGTAAAGGAAGCTATATCTGGAATTGGGAACAAGATCAGAATCTATGGAGACAAAGATTATGCTCTCTAGTGTCAAGCTCTCACAAGTCTTTAACTGAAAGAAGTGTTATCGAAATAAAATTCTCCCTAAATTAATAATGCTTATCCCATTTAAGCAATGCTGACTTCACCCTCTGTTGGAGAATCTTTTCTTCTATTTCAGAAGGTAGTGAGACCCAAGGAGATAAACTACCCCTTGCACTTCAGCCAAACAACAGCTGAAACCACAGAGGAACTGGAGACATGAGCATGAAAGCTGCTTCCATGCTGTTCCTGAAAATCAGCACCAGGTTGTAGGAGACAGAACCTGAGGGTACTCAACACCTACCAAAGCAGAGAACCAGAGGCTCCTAAGAGCTCATAACTGAAGTAGACTTCAAACTCACCTACCGCAGATCAGGGATTTAGTGGAAGAGGGAGTGGAAAGATTGTAAGAGCCACAGGTGGAGACATCACACCCAGAGGCATTCCCCTCCCACAAGAAAATAACATTGCTGCTCCCACAATGCATTACCCACAACCCCATAAGTAAAACCTTTTCGAAATATGTTGTTAATAATTAAAAAAAATGAAAAAAGTAAAAGAAAATTTTAAAATATTTATTGTCTGAAATTTTGTACTGTCTTACCTGTTAATCCTTTTTTTCTTTAAATATTTTGTTGTATAATAAAAGTGCATTTATTTATGCAGTGCTATTAGATATTTGTATACATGTGTAAGTTGTGTCAAGTTAAAATCAAAATAGAAATATCTGTCTTGTTAATAAGTTATCACTTCTTTATGGGAAATACTCAAACTACTCTTCTGTAGCTCTAAAAATATAAAGTTCACAGCCATAGTCTGTGCATATCCAACTGAAATGTGTACTAGACTTTTCTACTATTGACTTTTAATAATTTCATCATCTCTTGATTTTGTTTTAGTTTTTCATTATTTACACTTCTGTTATACAATTTTCCATTTAAAATAATATTCAGATTACACATACTTTAAACACAGAGACAATTCTGTCATGTTAACCTATACTGTCTACCCCCTATGAAAATAACTGACCAGTGTAAGGTCTTCTGAGAACGCTGAATATAATAGCTTAATCAATTTGATCATCCTATTAACCACAGATAATTAAATGTTGTTTTAGAACTTGCTATAAGAAAATAATTTAAATTCATTTGAAATCATCCAACCCTTATTTTAAAAGCAATAAATGCCTATTTATCTCTTTTACAAATTTTTAGGCAATTTTTGAGACATGAAAATTGCTTTGTAACATTATTATTGTTTTTGTCTAAGTATTAAAAGTTATCATAAAGTTTCCTAAGTTTATAAGACTTTCTAAAAGAAATACAAATTTTGGGGCTGGAGAGATGGCTTAGTGGTTAAGCGCTTGCCTGTGAAGCCTAAGGACCCCGGTTCAAGGCTTGACTCCCCAGGACCCACGTTAGCCAGATGCACAAAGGGGCGCACGCGTCTGGAGTTCGTTTGCAGTGGCTGGAGGCCCTGGCGCGCCCATTCTCTCTCCCTCTTTCTATCTGCCTCTTTCTCTGTCTGTCACTCTCAAATAAATAAAAAAAAATTATTAAAAAAAATTAAAAAAAAAAAAAAGAAATACAAATTTTATTTATTTTATGTCATATTGAATAGAATATAGCATGGTTCAATATATTGTGAAGAATAAATCACATAAGTTTTCCACCTTGGATATCATATTGGGACATTTTATTCTAAATTTAAATACTTTTGATGATATTTGTAATATATATTCACAAAAATAGTATGTTTACTTGAATGATTTCATATATATATATGAATGTATATTCATTTATTGCTCAACAAATAAAAAATACAATATATGGGTATATACATTTTTCCTTAATGTTTTGAACAGTAACTTTTCAAATATTGTTCAGTATTTCTCATGAAATGTGTAGAAATCAAGACATGACAAGCTGCACAAGGCAGTGTGACCTTTTGTCAAAGAGTTTTGGATCACAGGTATACAAATTCCTCACTTGCAATATAGGAAAAATTACATTTTCAAATTTAATTGGATGTATATATTAAACCTAAAGCACATGAAGCATTTTCCCAATTCATGTCACATAGCAGATGGCCAACAAATTATAGATTAATTAGTATGATGAACAAGGAAGTAGTTGGTAAATATGTGTATTTTTAGCCAAGTTATTCCTGTACTTATTTTTATTTATCCTTTTCTATTCAGTTAGTTTCACTGAGCCATAGGTTCCTTTTCTATGAAATGGAGCTAACACTTTCATTACAATTATTATACATATGCATGAGACTAATAAACATATATATACACATAGTTATACACATACATATGCACACATACATTAAAATGGAAAAATGGTACTCCAATTTTCATGTGTCAAAGGGTATTTAGTCCTCAGATCCTGGAGGCTAATGGAATAAGTGTTTTCATGCATAACCAGTAAGAAAGGAATGTGGAAAAAGAACTAAGAAATAGATTCAAATTTTGAGTTTATCTTAAATGCTGCAAGTGTTGATACTCAAGGATAGCAAGTACTAATACACTTTACAACTGAAAGAACACTGGATCTGAGCCAACCCAAAACAGGAGAAACTAGTATAGTGTGAAAAGATTGCATTCTGAGAGTACTGGGTCAAATGGGCAGATAGTAGTTTGTATATATAAGAGTTATTGCTATAGAGGTGGTCACCTGTTGCAAAAAGGTTGTTTGCACCATGCATTAAGAATAAGTATTAATCTGGAAGAGAGTCAGTCCCCAGACAGTCAGCGCGTCTAGTGCCAGAAGGTGCTACATGGGCGACTGGGGGAAAATGACCAATATCTGTCAAAGCAACACATGGTCTAAACTATTTAGCAGCAAATAGCTTGTTGTGATGCCCACACAAGTGCAGTGGTGGCACACAGCCATGGTGGGGAGCCAACTGCTCTCAATTCGGCTAACTGATCCCCTCACTGGTATGGGACCCATAGCTGGAGCTGGGAAACAAGTCAGAACCAGATCCAAACATAAGCCCACTCTCCAATATCAAGCTACCATCAATTTTGGGCTACAAGAGGGCCTACACCTATTAAATTCTCTATAAAAAAGGGGGGGTTATCTCATTTGTCCTGATGCTAACTTACTCTCCGTTGGAGAATCTGCTTCTCTTTTTGAGATAGATGTAGATCCTAAGGAGAGAGCCACCCCATCATACCTCAAAAGGGCCCCAGCTGAAACTAAGAAAAATTGGAGAAACAAGCAAGGGTGCTGTTTTCCTGATGAACCAGATACCAGCACAAGGGGGAAGGAGATCAGCACAGAGAAAAATCAACTCCTACCAAATCAGAGAGCCAGAGCCTCAGAGGCCCCCAACACCTCATCACTGAAGCAGACCAAAAATGAACCCAACATGGCTCAGGGAAATTTTGCGGAAGAGGGGGCGGAAAGAATATCAGAGCCACATGTTGGGTCATGATATGCAGAGACATTTAGCTTACCCATAACTGTGGGCTAACTCCACAATGCATGACCTGTATACCTCAACAAAGAGGGGCCAAGGGGAAGGGGTAGGTCACAGATGAGCCTAATAATGGTACCAAACTGACTGTATTTGCTGAATACAAAACTAACTAATAAAGAAAAAAATAAAATAAAATAAATAAAAATAAAAAAAGAATAAGTATTAAAACTTGAAAGAGAGAGAGAGAGAAAGAGAGGGAGAACAGAATGGGAAAGGGCAATACTACTTTATGGCAAGTGTTAGATAAGGCGCCAGGAAGCAGGGACTGTAAGATGGGGTGACATTGTCCAAAGCTCAGTCACTAACATCTGGGAACATAGAAGCTTCATTCAATTGCATTTCTTCTCTTTGCGAATAGCTTGTCCATGTTTCTTTGATGCATAAGTGCCCATCAATGATTCCTGCCCCTGTCCTCACAGGATAGGTCAGTTCTCCAAGTGTATCCTAAGCTCAAGCTTCTTTTGGAACCTGCTAAAGAACTCAATTTGATTGCATTGCTCTTCAATCAAATCTTATGCATATTATCTTACAATTATATAGTTTGAAAGACAAAACTTTAAATCTCTATGGCTGGAAATGCTAATAGTGCAAATTGGGATCAGTTCTTTAATATATTTTAGCCTAATTTACATGTGTTAGAGAAAGATTATTTTCATCTCATTAAGGTACTCATCAAGATATAATTTAAAGTAATTTCTGATGTCAAACAAGTTTAGTTGTTGTTGTTATGCTTTGTTTCAGAAATGTGTTTATTTATTTCTTTTGTTTTGTTTCCAGCATTTAGCTGTAACTGTTGCTTGGCTAATTGAAAATGCATTAATCTAAAAACCTTACTTAAATCTTAAAATATTTGAAAATCATTTCACTTAAGAATACATGAATAATGCATACATAATTGCAATGCAATTTATGATAGAAGTATATTTTGGCATTATAATGAAGCTAAACTAGAAGGTATTTTAACCTTTTATTCACCTTAGGAGCTTTTAATTATTACTACTTGAGTACTAATATTAGTCACTAGTGTTGAAAAAATGTCTTTTGAAATTAAGTATTATATATATATATTTACCCTTCTCCTTATCCATATTCAGGTCCTGATGTTCCCACTTCATGCTGGTACACTCTGTTTTCTAGCTCCTAGATTATCATCATGACTGTGAGAGACTTTGTGTGTCTGGTATTTTTCAGATCAAAGTTGCACCACAGAGCCTGCAGGGACCTTGAGCTGCCACTGTTGCCTAGTCATTAGCTGTGCAAAAGTCAAGCATGACTGCTTGTTGATTATTTCTGTGCTCCACATTTTCTGATTCCATGCTAATTTTCTTTTTTTTTTCCCTTTATTAGTTAGTTTTGTATTCAGCAAATACAGTCATTTTGGTACCATTATTAGGCTCATCCATGACCTACCCCCTCCCCTTGGCCCCTCCTTGTTGAGGTATAGGGGTCATGCATTGTGGAGTTAGCCCACAGTTATGGGTAAGCTAAATGTCTCTGCATATCATGACCCAACATGTGGCTCTGACATTCTTTCTGCCCCCTGTTCCACAAAACTTCCCTGAGCCACTTTGGGTTCATTTTTGGTCTGCTTCAGTGATGAGGTGTTGGGGGCCTCTGAGGCTCTGGCTCTCTGATATGGTAGGAGTTGATTTTTCTCTGTGCTTATCTCCTTCCCCCTTGTGCTGGTATCCGGTTCATCAGGAAAACAGCACCCTTGCTTGTTTCGCCAATTTTTCTTAGTTTCAGCCAGGGCCCTTTGGAGGTATGATGGGGTGGCTCTCTCCTTAGGATCTACATCTATCTGAAAAAGAGAAGCAGATTCTCCAATAGAGAGTAAGTTAGTACCACGACAAATGAGATAACCCCCCCCCCTTTTCTTTATAGAGAATTTAATAAGTGTAAGCCCTCTTGTAGCCCACAATTGATGGTTGCTTGATATTGGAGAGTGGGCTTATGTTTGGATATGGTTCTGACTTGTTTCCCAGCTCCAGCTATGGGTCCCATACCAGTGAGGGGATCAGTTAGCCAAATTGAGAGCAGTTGGTTCCTCACCATGGCTGTGTGCCACCACTGCACTTGTGTGGGCATCACAACAAGTTATTTGCTACCAAGTAGGTTAGACCATGTGTTGCTTCGACAGATATTGGTCATTTTCCCCCAGTCGCCCATGTAGCACCTTCTGGCACTAGACATGCTAACTGTCTGGGGACTGACTCTCATCCAACTTCCAGCCTTGCCATTCTAATTTGCCTGTCAATCACATAAGGTGTCTTCAGCAGTAGGGTCTTACCACTAGCCTTTGGTGGGTCATCAAGTACTCTGACAGAAATCTGTCTGTCTTTTAGGAAACCTTGTAGGTCTCTCTGATCAAAAGCTCATTGTGGATGATAGCCCCATGCTGGTTCTGGGAGTTACAGGTCAGTGCCCACTAAGAAAATGAGGGAAATGATTACTAATATACAAGAGTTAGAGATAAGAGAGAGAGAGAGAGAGGGAGAGGGGAAGTGAGGGAGGGAAGATGTAGAAGATTAAGGTTAGTCTTGATCTTACCCTCTCCAGTGTCTTGTGGTTCAGGTGTTCCCTTTAAGGGCCTGGTGAAGGATCAGCCATTTGGTCTGTCTTTCAGTAAGTAGAAAATTATGGTACCATTGCCGTTTGGGTCTAGATTTATGTTTCCCACCCCTTTGATGCCCTGCCCTCCCTCCCCTTCCATCCTAGTGTCTAGTCTAGGAGATGCTTGCTGGGTATGTAAGGTATCTTGGGTAGATTTAGGTTAGGTGCTAATTTTCTGTTGGAAATGCCTCTTTACATTTTTAAAATACCCAATCGCTCTGCTACCACTTCCATGAAATTCTTTCATATTATCCCACCTAACAGAAACCATCCCTCCTAAGATCACATGCTCCTATTTATTATTCTTTGACATTTATTTTAATAATGTTCTTTACATCTTGCATCTGTGGAGGACCATTTTTATAATTTGAATTCCATGACAGTTATTGCCTTGATTTTTCTTTTTATTCCTCAAGCCATGTGGTGACTTCTTGATAGTAATTGTAGCTCATAGAGTGCTTATTGATTTTATGAAGTAAATTTCTACATGGTTTCCTTTTTTATATACATTTATATTTTGTATGAACAGATTTCTATATGAGTTTGAAAACCATGACCTTGGCTTAGATGTGAGAGAGGTCACCAGAATCTTTTCAGTTCTGCTGCATGTGGCATTACATAGTCAAATGGTAAAAAATAAAATAAAAATAAAAATAAAAAAATTAAGGCATGAAAGGAAAAAGGCAGTGAAATTAGACACTATAATTGTTAATGAAACTCTATAGTTCCCTCCTTTTGGCTTCACAGCTAATAAGTAGGAATTAGTAGTAGATTTGGGGTTCAAAGGTCTATTTAAAATTTTAGATACTAATGTGCAATGAGTTTTCCACCTTCTAAAGTCTTTCACAGTACATTTTTACAAATATTAATTATTCCAAACTTATTATTGTAATGTGTATTTTTACATCTGCTATGTCCTTTTGATTTATTGCTTTGATCTTATTTTAGGTTCAGTGATCATTTTTGGTTGAGGTCCTGATCATTCCTGCTAATTTAGTGAACTACAAGATACAAATTATTGTTAGTAAAATCTCTTTACATTTTCACAGTGGTAGGGGTCAGGGAGAGTTCTTACATGAAATATTTAAGAAAGATCTAACTCTAACCCAACCAGCATGTGGGGAAATTACATTATTTCTTAGACTATTTTAACATCAAAGGTAGCTCTGAAGTGAAGGATAGTCATTAAAAGCCGAATTACTGAAAGCATATCTGGTTAGTGCACTTAAACACATTTCAGCAGACTAAAATAATTTAAATTCTGAAGTGTGATCCAGAATCACATATGTCAATTACTATGTTGTCTGTGGTATTAAAAATGCATGCAGCTGGAGGCTTCAATTATATGAGATTTCTCTGACTTAGAAGTGCTTTGGCTTATACTTTTTGAAAAAGTCACCTTTCCTGAAATCCAAGGGAAAACATTTGTAAAATGCATAGTGCCTTTTCCAATTACCTGGTATTGAATGACAGAACAACACTTGAGAGTTAAAAAAAAAAAAAGTGAACTGAAAATATGGTTTTGCACAAAATTTGATTAATGTTTGACAAAACTGATTATCTAGGAAAGAGTATATTTTTGTGTAGGACTATTTCCTCCATATCTCCATGTCACTGAAATAAATGTGATGCAAGGTTTTTTCAACTAATTATAATAATCCATGAGTTCTATAATTATATTTTATTTTCAAGTAAATTTTGGACCTTTTCACATCTTTCACAAACATGAATTATTTATCTTATTTTTATTAACAGAAACTAACAATATATAGTGATATGGGTTTATACACATAAATGAATATGGTAAGAATTTTAATAACACATTTCACATTTTTCAAGATACATATATTATAAAAATATTTTTAATTATCTTCTGTAAATTTACATGAGTTCTCTCCAAATAAGTCACTAATAGACACTGTCTTAATTAACATCATTAAAGCATAGACTTCTATGGTTTGAAGGTGTTGCTTCCAAAATTTAGGGGTTGAAATTTAATGGGTCATATGGTAGCATTAAGGAGGTGGTATGTTCAAGAAGTGCTTAGGTCATGAGGGTGGTGGAGTCCTAAAGATTACATTCTTTATAAATAAGACTGATGGCAGCAACGTGTCTTTTTTGCCCTTCCTTCTGGAGACACATTGCTTTTCCCTTTGTGACAATACAGAGTTCAACTAACCAGTCTTTTTCTCATGCTGGGACTGATTTCTGGCCCTTTTTCTTATGGGCAAGAGCCCTGCCAACTGAGCTATATTCCCAACTTAAAGCTTCATGACTAAGTGCAAAAACAAAACAAAATATAAAGTGTCCATCCCTTCATCCCTAAACAGGAAAACTATTAGTGCTTTGATCTTGAGATTTCCATTCTCCACTCCTAAGACAAATGCATTTCTGTTCTTTTTATATAATCAAATGCAAAGGATCTTAGTATAGAAACACAACAAGACTGATGCAGACCTAAAGAAATTGTTAAATCCACTTTGAGACAAAAAACAATAAAAATAATAATAAAATACATTGAATCAAGGCTAGAAAATTGCTCATTGGTTAAAGGCACTTGCTGACAATCTGGATTTGATTTTCCGTACCCATGTAAACTCAGGTGCACAGAGTGGCACATATGTCTGGAGATTTTTTTTTTTTTTTTTTTTTTTTTTGCAAAGGCAGGAAACCCTGGCATGCCCATTCTCAGTGTCTGCCTGTTTGTTTCAAATATTATATAAATAAAGAAAATGAAAATAGAGCTGAATATATGGCTTAAAAATTAAGGAACTTGCCTGCAAAGTGCAATTACCCAAGTTCAGTTCTCCAATACCAACGTAAAGCCAGGTGCACAAGGTGGTACATGTGCCTGAAGTTTCTTTGCAGCGGCTAGAGGGCCTGGAGTTCCCATTTCTCTCTCTCTCTCTCTCTCTCTCTCTCTCTCTCTCTTCTCTCTCTCTCTCTCTCTTTCTCTCTCTCTCCCCCTCTGTGTGTGTGTCTCAAATAAATAAATAAAATATTTAAAAAACTAAAACAGCATATGGAGTCTTCAGAATAGGGTATTGGCTTTTGCCTTAGGGAGGTAATCAAGTGCTTTGACCTAAAGCTATCTTGATTTGGGGATCTTATAGGACTCTCCGATCAACAGCTCAATATGGGTAGCAACCAATCCCTGGTAATGGGAGTTACAGGTCAGAGACAGAATTTCTTTTTTTCTTTTAAGCTTAGGCTTCATCCCATCCTCACCAGACCCCTACTTTTCAGGTGCTCCTTCCTTACTCATTTTGAGTGCTCTATCTTTTAGGCTACCTCCAAGGATAAAGGTTTCTATGGCATCACTTCAATTTGCATTTAATTTCGTATTTGCTTCATCCCCGTTTCCTTTCCACTCCCCTCCCCTGATATACTTCCATCCCTATTGTCTGGGACTTGAGTTGTTTATCAGGTATCACAGCAACTCCAACAGATCCAGGTTAGGAACTGCACATAGGTGACACCATGTGGCGTTTGTTTTTCTGTGATTGTGTGATTCACTGAGTATGATCTGTTCCAAGACTGTCCATTTTTATTTAGATTTCATTGTGTCATTTTTTTTTTTCTTACTGCTGAGTAGAATTCCGTTGTATAAATGTACCACAACTTCATTACCCGTTCATCTAGTGATGGGAATCTGGGTTGATTCCAGTTCTTAGCTATAATGAATTGAGCAGCTCTAAACATCGTTGATAACTGTCTCTGTATTAATGCATGGAGCACTTAAACGCCCAGTATGGGAATAACTGGGTCTGTTGGTAGCTCTAAGTTCATCCTTTTCAGGAATCTCCAAATTGATTGCCATAGTTGGTGTACAAGTTCACTTTCCCACCAACAGTCTATGAGGATTCCTCTTTCCCCATATTCTCCCCAACATTTGTTACTGTTAATTATTTTAATGATTGCCATCCTTCCTGGAGTATGGTAAAATCTTATGGTTGTTTTAGTTTGCATTTCCCTAATGGTTAGGGATATTGAACATATTCTTAAGTGTGTGTTATCCATTTGTAACTCTTCCTCTGAGAACTCCCTATTTAGTTCTCTGCCCCACTTTTGGAGTGGGTTGTTTGATTTTTTTATTGTTTAGTTGAGTTCTTTGCATATTCTAGATATTAGGCTTCTGTCAGTGGTATAGTTGGCAAAGATTTTCACCCATTCAGTGGGTAATCTATTAGCTCTGTTTATGGTGGGTTTGTCTGTGCAAAAGCATTTTAGCTTCATGTGATCCCATTGGGTGTGTGATTGTTTAATTTCCTGGGCTACTGGGGTTTTGTTCAGGAAGATTTTCCCCACTCCTATATCATGGAGAGTGCCTCCTATTTACTCTTCCAGTAGAAGAATTTTAGTTCTTATACTGTGGTCTTTAATCCCTTTGGACTTGATACTTTTGTATGGAGAGATGACTGGGTCTAGTTTCATTTTTCTACATATGGTAATCTAATTTGTCTAACACCATTTGTTGAAGATACTGTCTTTTCACAAGTCTACATTATTAGCACCTTTGTCATAGATAAAGTAGCTATAATTACTTGACCTAAGCTCTGAGTCTTTAATTCTGTTCCATTGGTCTATGTTTCTGTTCTTTTGCCAGTATCATGCTGTTTTGTCACTATGACTTTGTAATAAAGCTTTAGATCAGGTATGGTGATACATTAGAGGATTTTTTTTTTTTTTTGGCTGAGCATATATTTGAATATCTGAGGCCTGTTGCCATTCTATATGAATTTTGGGATCATTTTTTCAATCTCTGTGAAGAATGATGCTAGTATTTTTATTGACATTGCATTAAATCTGTATATTGCTTTTGGTAGAATTTCCAGTTTCACAATATCAATTCTACCTACCAGGATCGTGAGGGGTGAGAGGTCTTTCCATCTACCCAGTCCTCCTCAATTTCTTTCTTGAATTTCTTTTTGTTTGTTTGTTTGTTTTTGGTTTTTCAAGGTAAGGTCTCACTCTAGCCCAAGATGACCTGGTATTCACTCTGTAGTCTCAGGGTAGCCTTGACATCATGGCAGTCCTCATACCTCTGAATCACAAGTGCTGATATTAAAGGCTTGCACCACCATGACCAGATTTTATTGAGTTTTTGTTGTTGTTGTTTGTTTTGTTTTTGTTTTTCAAGATAGGGTCTCACTCTAGCCCAGGCTGGCCTGGAATTCACTCTGTATTCTCAGAGTGGCCTCGAACTCATGGTGATCCTCCTATCTCTGCCTCCTGAGTGCTGGGATTAAAGGTGTGCATCATCATGCCCGGCTGAGTTTTTTATGTATTCATTATATATGTCTTTCAGATCTTTGGTTAGTGTTATTCCAAGTTCATTTGTTGTTGCTATTGAAAATGGGACAGCCTCACTGATTTCTTTCTTTGCATATTTGTCCATTGCAAAAAGAAAGCCTACTGACTTTTGTGCATTGATTTTGTATCCCACCACTTTCCTGAAGGAATTAATCACCTTTAGAAGTTTTGAGACAGAGACTTTCAAGTCACTTATGTATAGGATCATGTCATTTGCAAATAGAGGTAACTTGACTTCTTCCTTTTGAATTTAAATTATTTTTATTTTTTCCCTCTTTTATTGCTTGGGCTAGTACTTCTGGTACTATGTTGAAGAGTAGTGGTGTGAGCACCCTTGTCTTATTCTTTATCTCAATGGGAACTCAATGAGTCTCCATTAAGTATCACTTGGGATTTCAGATATATATCAGCATGTTGTCCCTGATAATCAGCACCAGCGGGTAGGAGACAGACCCCTGTGGATACTCAACCCATTCCAAAGTAGATTTCCAGAGGCTCCTAAGAGCTCATCAGTGAATTAGACTTAAAACTCACCCACCATGGCTCAGGGGATTTTGCAGAAGAAGGGGCAGAAATATTGTAAAAGCCACAAGTTGAGACATCATTCCCAGAGACATTCTCTCCACAATGCATAAACTACAAATTCATGGGGATTACCTGCAACTCCACTGAGGAGCGTCCCCAATGGAATGGGGGCAGAGATGAGGGAAAAGAGAGTATCAACACATGATGTGTTCATATGAAACATCTTGCTAATAATAATAATGAACATTTAAAAAGTAACCAATAAAGTAAAACAAATTATTTTAAATTTTTCAAGGTATATTAGATTATGAAAAATGATTGTGTCTTTAGACATTTATGTTGGCATAGGTCTTACATACACAATTTCTGAAATTTATATTTTATATTTGCTAGAACTACTTTCCTTTACTGCCTCATCACTTCTGAACATCATGCACCTACATCCACTTCCCAAGTAAGCATCCTTGAGTGATCTGGACAACACTCACGTGCTTGAGTGGCTATCTCATTTGATAGTTTGCTTTCTTACAAATGTATTTTTATCTCTAAAAATGAGCCTGGGATGAATTTTGTTCAGAAACAGAGAATGGTGGAATAAATTTCCTCTTCAAACAGCAGGAGAAAATCAAATGTGTCTCATTAAATAAAAAAAAAAAAGTCAGTGTGAGTTTTGGAACTCTTTCTATTATCTGAAATGTGTGTCTTATGGGATCTCGAATGAGAATATGAGAGGAAAATGACATACTTTTATAAAGGGCTTTTCAAATAATAATAGTTCTATAGAATGCCATTGGAAAAGGCCTACTAAGTTGATTGACTATTGTATTCTTTCAGCAAATATGAAAGTCAACACTATATATTTTCAAATTCAGCCTTTAGTAAACTTCCTTTTTCTTAGTTTGAAGTCTTATTTTTGTCTAATAAAATGGAAGAATATGTGTAGCTTTTCAATGAGTATTTGTTTTGTGACATAAATAATCACTTTTACTAATTAATGGATTATGTATTGCTGTCTCTTGGGTTGTACATGCATGTGCAAATATCTTGACATCAGGAATTCTAGCCCCAAACCTCAGGCGAGCCTCTTCTTTTCACCACTGTAATCCACTTGTCTTCTGTTATTCCTATTGTTACTGCATCTTTTCCAAAATTATTTTTCATCTGTAATTTCTTAGGTATGTATGAATGCTGCTTTCCAATCAGATATCTACAAACAAATAACTCAGTTATTTCCTGTTTCTCTCATCTGTGCTGCAGTCATTGCCATTATTTGAAATCATGGCACTAGGCAGAACAGTGCCAGAGCAACTTTTCCAGTCAAAAGTTCATGCTAAGGATGGCAGTGAACATGGTGTTAAGCGGAAATAAGAATACAATCTACAGTACTTCTGTCACTCTGCTTATGGTAGAACAAGAGCTTTTTACCATGCAGATTTTAACATGGTGCATTAAAGTAGAGTGCCGTGAACAATCCTTACTGCACATGGGAATGAAGGAAAATGTTCTGAATTAAAACTGTAAAAAATGAATTGTAGTACTTACCTTAATTTTAGAAGGGAGCTATTTGCCCTCTATTCTCCTCTCTTCCTCCTTTCCTCTTATCTCTTCCCCTCTATTGTGTGTGTGTGTGTGTGTGTGTGTGTGTGTGTGTGTGTGTGTATGTGTGTGTTTAACATATCAGCTAATAAGTAAAAGCTTCCAAGGAGCTTATATATATTTTCAAATCCTAAATAGCTAAAATAACTGATAAATGTTCCATAAATATTTGGTGTAGTGGTTTGATTTAGGTGTCCCCAATAAACTCAGGAGTATTGAATACTTGGTTTCAAGGTGATGGAATTTGGAGTGAGGAACTTTGCCTGAAGAGGTATATGTTTAAAAAAAAAAAACAACTCACTTTTAAAGACTGTAGAGATTGCTCAGTCTTAGCACTTACTATTGAAGCATGCGACTGCCTGAGTTGACTACCTTTAACCCATGTAAAAAGCTGACCCATCGTACTTCAACCTGGCTCCAGCTGCAACCACAGAGGAATTGGGGAAAATGAGCAAAAGTGCTACTTTCTCAGTGAACCTGGTATCAGTAGAAGGGTGAAGGTGGTAGACACTGAGGACATACAACACCTACCAAGCTAGAGATCCAGAGATTCCTAAGAGCCCATCACTGAAGTAGGCTTAAAACACACCCAGCATGGCTCAGGGAATTTTGTGGAAGAGGAGGCAGAAAGATTGTTAGAGCCACAAGTTGGAACAATGCACAGAGACATTGCCTCTCTCCCATAACTGACTTCTCCTACAAGGCATAATGCACAATCCCTATGGAGATGACTTGAATCCCCAACAAGGAGAGCCTCTTTGGAAAAGGGGCAAGGATGAGAGAAAGGATGGTACCAACATGTGTTTTTTTTTTCACGTACAAAGAATATCTATAACTAAAATGTTGCAGTTACAATTCTCATTGCCAGCATAAAGCAGCTGTTCAAAAGCAGCTGATGGGAAGAATGCTTTTATTTTATTTATAGTCTCCAAGGGAAGCTCAGTGATGGTCAGGAAAAGATGATAGGGCAGAATCTGGACATCATCACCTTGCAAACATCTCATCAAAATAGCAATAAGTGAATGAACCTGATTCTAGCCAAGTGGCAGCTAGGCCCACCTCCAACACCACCAGCAGCTCACATAGCATTTATCAACAGTATGGTAACTAGCTGTCAGGGAGCTGGTCTTCCATCCTAGTTCAAGTTGTATTTCTCAAAGCCCTGTGACTACAGCCTGTGTTGTCCTTAGCAACATGGCATTACCATCTAGTTCTTGTGGGTAACCAAGCAATTTGGCAATCTCCTGAATTGTTTGTATTTGTTTATGATATTATTATTATTGTTGTTGTTGTTATTATTATTATTATTATTATTATTATTATTATTTTGAGGTAGGATCTCACTCTAGCCCAGGCTGGTCTGGTATTTATTATGTGATCTCAGTTTGGCTTTGAACTCATGGTGATCCTCCTACTTCTGCCTCCCAAGTGCTAGGATTAAAGGCATGCACCAACATGCCCAGCTTCCTGAATTATGTGTTATGAGGGCCTCATAAGCATTTTAGTCTAGGAAATCTCTGAGGCTGTGGAGGTGACATATTTTCTGCACTGGAATTCACCACCAGTAACAACCTATGGATTTAGTGGACAGTTTTCTCCACACAGGCAGGGTACTTCTGCCCAAACTCACTCTCTCCCTCTTTTTCTCTCTCTCTCGTTCTCTCTCTCTCTCTGTTTTTTTTTTAAAGTTATGTCTTTTAATTAGCTAACAAAGAAGGAGGTTTCTATAATACTTATTCATAGCACCTTTAGTTTTGCATATTTTACTTCCTCCCTTTCCTATCTTTCTCCATTTTCCTTCAAATTTCATAATTTCATTTCTCCTTGCCACTAAATAGAACTCCATTGTGTATATGTATCACACCTTCAAATATCTGTTCACCAATTAATGGGCATTTGGGCTAATTCCATTTTCTAGCTGTTGTGAATAAAACAGCAACAAACATGGCTGATCAAGTATCTCTTTAGTAAATTGCCTAGTATTTAGGGTATAATGTCCAAAAATGGTATAGCTGGATCATATGGTAAACCTATTATTCAGTTTTGGAAACTTCTATGCTGATTTTCACAGTGGCTCTACTAGTTTACACTCCTACCAACAGTGAGTAATGGTTCCTCTTTTCCCACACCATGACCAGCATTTGTTGATTTTCTTTTTTATTTGAATGGGTTCAGGGATGAGGGAAAAGAGGGTATTAACACATGATGTATCCATAAAAAACTAACTTCTTTTCCTTTGATTTTTTGATCATATCCATTCTTACAGGAAGGAGAAGGAATCTCGAAGTACTTTTAATCTTCATTTCCTTGATAGCTAAAGAAGTTGAACAGCATATTATAATTTTATATTTTATTTTATTTATTTGAGAAAGAGAGAAAGAGAGAGAGAGAGAGAGAGAGAGAGAGAGAGAAAGAATATGCCCACCAGGGCCTCCAGCCACTTTGTGCATCAGGCTTACATGGGTACTGAGGAATTGAACCTGGTCTTTATGCTTTGTAGGCAAGCACCTTAAATGGTAAACATTTCTCCAGCCCACATTTTATATTTTAATAGCCTAATTTGTTTTTATTATTAAGAACATATTTAGGGGCTAGAGAGATGGCTTAATGGTTAAGCGCTTGCCTGTGAAGCCTAAGGACCCCAGTTCGAGGCTCGATTCCCCAGGACCCAAGTTAGCCAGATGCACAAGGGGGCTCATGTCTGGAGTTCATTTGCAGTGGCTGAAGGCTCTGACGAGCCCATTCTCTCTCTCTCTTTCTATCTGCCTCTTTCTCTCTCTGTCGCTCTCAAATAAATAAATAAAAAGTAACAAATTTTTTTTTAAAAAGGACATATTTTGTATGGGTACATCACATGTTGGAACCATCTTTTCTCTCCTCCTTACCCCCATTCTGTAGAAGGCCTTCCTCAATGGGATTTCTGGTATTCCCCATGGAGTTGTGGGTTATTTGTTGTGAGAGCAGCAGTCAGTTATGGGGGAGGGGGGCAGTGCCTCCTAGCATGTTATTCTTACCTGTGACTCTTGCAATCTTTTCACCCCTTCTTTTGCAAAATTCCCTATGCTTTGGTGTGTGTGTTAAGTAGGCTTCAGTGATGAGCCCTTAGGAGACTCTGGATTTCTGGTTTGGTTTGTGTTGAGTATCCTCAGCATCTGTCTTCAGCCTGGTGCTGATTGTCAGGCTGACCATGGAAGCACTACTCTTGCTTGTTTCTCTACTTCCTTTGTGGTTTTGCCTGGGCCTTGACTGAGATATGAGGGGTAGTTTATCTCCCTGGGTCTTGATACCTTCTGAAAAAGAAAAACAGATTCTCCAACAGAAAGAAAAGTCAGCCTAAGTAAATTGGATAAGTATTATTAATTTAGGGAGAGTTTGATGGATGTAGCCCCTCTTTTAGCCAAAGACTAGTGGGAGCTTGACATTGGATAGCAAAATCTTTGTCTCCATAGAATTCAGACCTGGTTTTCGGTTACAGATATTGGTTCCTTTCCACTGAGTGGATCTCTTAGCCAATCAGAAAGCCATTGGGTACCCACCAACACTGTGTGCCACCATTTCACTGGTGTGTACTCTGAGTAGTTTAGACCTCTGCTTGCTCACACAAGTGTTGGCCACTTTCCTCCAGTACCTAATGTAGTGCTTTATAGTACTAGACAGCCTGTCTTGGGACTGGCTATCTTCTGGATTCAGCCAGTTCTCCCCATGTTCTGTGCTGACATCATATGGTGTATTCAGCAATAGGGTCTTACCATTTACATCATGTGGGTAACAAAGTACTTTGACAGAAGCCAGTCTTATTTTGGGGATTTGTAGGTCTCTCTGAGAAACAACTCAATATGTGTATCACCTATTTCTGGTACTGTGAATTATAGGTCAGAGTCAAAGATTTTTTTAAGGTTAGGCTTCATCCCACACTCTCCACAGCCCTTCTTTCAGGCATTCCTCTTATACTCTTGTTGAGGGTTATATTTTTTTGTCTACCTTCAAGGAGAAAGTTTTCTATGATCCCAGTTCATTTTTGGTTTGGTTTTGTGTTTATTATTCCACCACCCTCCCTTTCCCCTCCCCCCAAACCCTTCCATCGCTATTGTCTGAGCCTCCAGTTGCCTAGCCAGTATGCCAGCAACTCAAGCTGATACAGGTTAGGAACCATAAATGAGTAAGAAGATGTGATGCTTGCGTTTCTGTGACTGTGTATGTTCACTGAGTATTATCTGTTCTAAGTCCATCTATTTTCCTACAAATTTCAGTGTATCTGTTTTTGTTTTTTACTGCTGAGTAGATTTCCATTGTGTGTATATGTACCACAACTTCATCATCCATTCATTCAATGATGGTCACCTGGGTTAATTCCAGTTCTTAATTATTATGAATTGAGCAGGTATAAACATAGTTGAGCAAATATCTTTGTAGTGAAGTGTGGAGCATTTAGGGTAAATCCTCAGTGAGGAAATTACCGAGTCTGTTGTAGTTCTATATTTATTTTTTTCATGAATCTTCATATTGATTTACATAGTGCTTGCACCAGTTTTCATTCCCACAAAAAATGAGTGAGGGTTCCTCTTTCCCCACATCCTTGCCAACATCTGTTGTCATTTGACTTTTTTTAATGATTGCCATCCTTACTGGTGTAAGATGGGATTTCATAGTTGTTTTAATTTGCATTTCCCTGATGGTTAGGATTGTTGAACATTTTCTTAAATGTGTGTTAGCCATCTGTACTTCTTTTTCTGAGAACTCTCTATTCAGTTCTCTACCCCAGTTTTTCAGTGGGTTATATGTTTATTATTATTATTATTATTATTTAGTTCTTTTGAGTTATTTGTACATTCTAGATACATTCTATCCGTGGTACAACTGGTGAAAATTTGCTCTTATTATGGGGGAAATCTATTGTCTTTGCTTATGGTACGTTTGCCTGTGACAAACATTTTAGCTTCATGAGATCCTATTGATTGAGAAATTGTATTTCATCCCATAGTTATTTTCTGTTCATTTTCCTGCCCAAATTTTACTGGTTTGATTGATTTTTTTATTGCTTAGTTTTTGAGGCCTTTTTTTTGTATATTCTAGGTATTAATCCTCTCTCAGATGTATATCTGGGGAAGAGTTTCTTCCATTTTGTATGTATTATATTTAATTTATTGATGGTTATCTTAGCTGTACACTAATCCCATAATGTAGAAAGGACCTTCAGCAAAGTATAACATCGCTTCATGATTATATATCACTGGGGATACTAGAGTTGGAGGGATCATATCTCTATATAGTAAAAGCTAGATACAACAAACCTAAATCCAATATCATACCAAATGGGGAAAACTGAAAACATTCCCACTAAGGTCTGACAAGACAGGAGTGGTGTCTACTTTACCCATCACTGTTTAACAGAGTACTTGAAGTCCTAGCTGCAGAAATAATAAAAGAGAAAGAAATAAAAGATATACAACTTGGAAAGAAGTACAACAGCCTTACTTATAGACATAATGGCTCTATTTACAAGACCTTCAAGACCCAATAAAAAAATTCCTAGAACTGTTAAACAGTTCAGCAAAGTGACAGGATCTAAAATATCCACACAAAATATACAGCCTTCTTATAAAAAATGACAAACATAATGAGAAATAAATCAGGGTAACATCCTCAGTTACAATAGCCCCCAAATTTAAATGTCCCATAATATCCCTCACCAATGAAGTAAAAGACCCATGCAATGAAAATATTATAACACCAAAGCCATTAATTGAGGAAGAGGATTAGACCAGATCCCAGGTCCCCATGGCTCCTCCCAGTTTCCTGGTCCCAGTAGGCCCCCCTATGGCTGGTTTGGGGCTGCTTGGACCCTGTGATCTTTCTACAGAAGCAGGCCCCTTGCTCCACCTTCCAGATCAAAGTGCCCTGGAGTCCCCAGTTCCTGGATATCCTGTGCCAGAAGGTGTATGCTATGGGGGAAGGCATAAACCAGATTGGGGATATCTTGTCCCTGTATGGGGGGTACGGAAACAGGCCTGTTCCTCTGAAATCCTGAATGGACCCTGGGTACCCACATCCCTATTCTCCTGAGTAAGAGGGTGCATGAGTCACTGTAGGAGCAGGCCTATTTACTTTGGCTCTCCAGCTACCTGATGCCTGGTTCCCCAACCGATGAATCTCATTTGCTGAAGAGTACATGCAAGTGGAGTGAGCAGACCAGAACTCACAACTCCCTGGGTGCCTATGAAGAACTTGCAATCTCTAAAATCTATACATCTGTACTTATAACCCCATTATACACCAGTTTACCAATATGGTGCACATGTAAAACAGAACATCTTCTGAAGATCCTACAAGGACAAAAATTTTTCTTCCTCCTGTACAAAGTAATGCATCCCCAACCCCCAAGATGGGTAGACCACAGTGAAAAACAATCGAATGAAAGCAAAAATATCAAGTGAACAGAATATGAGAGAACAGTGGGATACTCTGAAACAACCAAGTATTCAGATCATGGCTATACCAGAAGGACAGGAAATCCAGGCCAGGGGCATAGAGACCATATTCAAAAAAGTTACTGAAGAAAAATTTCCCAGTCTGTCAAAAGAGAACCCCATCCAGATATAAGAATCTCACAGAACACTAAACAGACAGGATCAAAGAAGAAACTCTTCAAGGCACATCATAGTTAAAACTCTTACCAATGAAAATAAAGACAGAATGTTAAAAGCAGCAAGAGACAAATAACTCACTCCATACAAAGGCAATCCTACTAAAATTACCTCAGATTTCTCAGTGGAAACCTTGAAAGCCAGAAAGGCCTCTAAGGGAATGCATCACTGCCTAAGAAAAATATGGCTTCCAACCCAAACTCCTCTAGCCAGCAAAAGTATCCCTCACAATAGATGGTGAAAGGAAAACTTTCTATGAAAAAAAAGTCAAGTCTATGTTTATATGAACACAGAGCAAAACCTACAGAGAATGCTTTAGGGAATATGCCACACAGAAGAGTCAAACAACCAATCTCAAGAGCCAACAAGAAGAAGACCAAAACTACACCAGGTTCAAAAAGGTACAAAACACAAGGAAACACCAAACCCCATAAAGCACCTCACCATTACAGGGATTACCTAGAACCTCATAGTAATAACCTTACATATTAATGGTGGTAACTCACCGATCAAAAGACTCAATTTCTCAGATTGGATAAAATAAATGGACCCTTCTATCTGTTATCTTCAAGAAACCCGCCACTCCACTTAAGACAGACACCTCCTCAGGGTGAAAGGATGGAAAATGGTATTCCAAGCAAATTAAAAAAAAAAAAAAAGATCAACCATTGCTATATTAGTATATGATAAAATAGACTTCACATCAAATACAATCAAGGAGCACAAGGAAGGGTACTTCTTACTTATCAAGAGAATGATCCAACATGAGAACAACACAATCATAAATCTATAGGTGCCAAACACAGGTGCACCACAATTTATAAGACAAATCCTATTTGACAACAAAGCAGAAATAAACATCAACATCATCATAGTTGGATATTTCTTTTTTTACTTTTTTGTGTATTTTTGTTTATTTATTTGAGAGTGACAGACAGAGAGAGAAAGAGGAAGAAAGAGAGAGAAAGAGAGAGAGAGAATGGGTGTGCCAGGGCGTCCAGCCACTGTAAACAAACTCCATACATGTTCGCCCCCTTGTACATCTGGCTAACATAGGTCCGGGGGAATTGAGCCTTGAATCAGGGTCCTTAGTCTTCATAGGCAAGCACTTAACTGCTAAGCCATCTCTCCAGCCACAGTTGGATATTTCAATATTCTATTATCATCAATAGACAGATCACCCAAGCAGAAAATCAACAGGGAAATAATAGAGATGAACAACATCATAGATCAACTAGGTCTAATGGACATCTACAGAACTTTCTACCCCAACTCTGCTGAATACACATTGTTCTCAGTAGCCCACAGAACTGTCTCCAAAATAAACCATATATATATCCATAAAGCATGTGTCCATAAATCAGGAAAATTGAAGTAACTTCCTGCATCATATCAGATCACAATGCTTTAAAGTTAGATATCAATAAGAAGAGACATATCAAGAACTCCATCAGCTCCTGGATACTAAACAACACACTTTTGAACAATGAATAGGTTGTGGAAGAAATTTAAAGAAAAAAAGGAAATTGTAAAATTCCTAGAATTGAATAATAATGAAAACACAACCTAACAAAACTTATGGGACACAATGAAAGTAGTCATAAGGGGAAAATTCATATCACTATATGCCTTTATAACAAAGACAGAGAGACTCAAAATTAATAACTTACCTGTCCACCTAAGGACACTAAAAAAGTAAGAAAAATGCAACCCTAAGAGCTAAAGTTGGAAAGGAATAACCAAAATCACAGCAGAAATTAACAAATTGGAAACTGAGAAAACAATTTCTAAAAATGACGAAATGAAGAAATGGTTCTTTGAAAAAATAAATAAGATTGATAAACTGCTGGCCAATTTGATCAAGTAGAAGAGAAGTCTCAAATTAACAAAATGAGAAATGCAAAAGGAGAGATCACGACAGGCATCACTGAAATTGAAAGGATCATCAGGGCATACTTTCAAAATGTGTACTCCTCAAAACTAAATAATCTGGAAGAAATTGATGAATTCCTAGATACATGCCACCTACCAAAACTATGCTCAGAGCACATTAATCTCCTAAACAAACCTATCACATCCATGGAGATTGAAAAGCTAATCAAAAACCTCTCCAACAAGAAAAGTCCAGGGCCAGATGGATTCTCAGATGAATTCTATCAAACCTTCATAAAAAATTGAAACCAATTTTCTCACACTGTTTCACATAATCAGAGTCGAGGAATTCCTCCCCAACTCCTTTAATGAAGCTAGAATTACCATAATACCAAACCCATGAAGAGATGAAACTAGAAAATAAAACTATAGGCCTATATCCCTGATGAATTTAGATGCAAAGATCCTGAACAAAGTCTTCACAAACTGAATTCAACAACACATCAGAAGCATTATCCAATGTGATCAAGTAGGCTTCATCCTAGGGATGCAGGGATAGTTCAACATACAGAAATCAGTCAATGTAATATACAATATAAACAAACTTTACCATAAGACAAAATACAATACCACTTCATGATCAAAACACTGGAAATAATAGGCATGGAGTGCTTATATCTCAACACAATAAATGCTATATATAGAACACACAAAGCCCAAATAATATTTAATGGGGAAATACACAAGTAGTTCCCATTGAGATCAAGAAGAAGACTGGGGTGCCCATTCTCACCACTGCACTTCAACTTAGTACTAGAAGTACTAGTCAAAGCAATAAGCCAGGAGAAAGAAATAAAAAGGATTCACATTGGAAAGGAAGAAGCCACATTAGTCCTATTTGCAGATGACATAATCCTATACATAAGTGACCCAAAAGTTGTCATCTCAAAACTGCTAAAGGTGATTAATTCCTTCAGGAAAGTGGTGGGATACCAATCCAATGCATAAAAGTCAGTAGCCTTTATGTATACCAAGTAAAATATACAGAGAAATAAATCAGTGAAGCTGTCCTATTTTCAATAGCAACAAAAAATAAATAAATGCCTTAGAATAACACTATCCAAGGACGTGAAAGATCTATAAAATGAAAATGTAAAAAGGACCTGAGAAGATGGAAAGACCTCTCATGTTCGTGGATAGGTAGAATGAATTTTGTGAAAATGGCAATTTTACCAAAAACAATATACTAAATTAATGAAATACCAATAAAATACCAGCTTCATTCTTCACAGAGATTGAAAAAGTGATCTCAGTATTCATATTGAATGACAGCAGGCCTCTATATCTAAAGATATCCTCAGCAAACAAAAAAAGAAAAAAAAAAAAAGAAAGTAAGCAAGAAAAGAAAACACACACACCTCTGGAGGTATCACCATACCAGATCGAAAGCTATATTAAAAAGCCATAGTAACAACAAAGGCATGGTTCTGGGATGCAAACAGAAATATAGACCAATGGAACAGTACTGACAACTCAGACCTTAGATCAAGAAACTATAGCTACAAAAGTTCCAATAATGTAGATTGGAGAAATGAAAGCATCTTCAACAAATGGTGGTGGACAAATTAAATTACCATATGTAGAAAATGAAACTAGACCTACTCATCTCTCCATAACCCCCCCCAAAAAAAATCAAGTCTAAATGGATTAAAGACCTCAACATAAGGACTAAAACTCTTCTCTTACTGGGAGAAAAAAATGGGAGGCACTCGCCCCAATATAAAAGTGGGGAAAGACTTCCTAAACAAAATGCCAGTAGCCCAGGAAATTAACCACTCAACCAATGGGATCTCATGAAGCCAAAAAGTGTTTTCACAGACAAACACACCATAAGCAGAACCAATAGTTTACCCACGGAATGGGAGAAAATCTTCACCAACTATACCACAGTCAGAAGCCTATTATCTAGAATGTACAAAGAACTAAAAAAACTAAACAACTAAAAATCAAAAAACGAGAACTGAATAGGGAGTACTCAGAGGAAGAATTAAAAATGTATAAAACACTAAGTACATGTTCAGCATCCCTAACCATTAGGGGAATTCAAATTAAAACAGCTATGAGAATCCACCTTATATTAAATCATTAAAATATCTAACAGCTATGAATGTTGGGGAGGATGGGGGGGAAGTGGAATCCTCATACACTGTTGGTGGGAATGTAAACTTGTACACTAACTATGGCAATCAATCTGGAGATTCCTGAAATGGTTGAACATAGAGCTAACAATAGACCTAGTTATTCCCTTACTGGTCATTTATCCTAGCTCCATGCATCAATACAGAAACATTTACTCAACCATGTTTATAGCTGCTCAATCCATCATAGCTAAGAATTGGAATCAAGCCAGATTCCCATCATTGGATGAATGGGTAATGAAGTTGTGGCACATGTATAGAGTGGAATTCTACTCAGCAGTAAGAAAAAGAAGATATAATGAAATTTGTATAAAAATGGACAGACTTGGAACAGATCATACTCAGTGAACCACACATTCACAGAAAGAGAAACACTGCAAGGTGTCACTGATCTGCAGTTCCTAACCTGGATCTGTTTGAGTTGCTGTCATATCTGCTAGGGAACTCAAGGCACAGACTATAGGGTTGGGAGGGTTTCAGGGAAGGGAAGGGGAAGGAAGGGGAAACACATACAAAATTAAATTCAAATTGAACTGACACCATGGAAACCATTATCTTTGGAGATAGCCTAGAAGATGGAGCCTTCAAAGGAGTAAGGGGGGAGCACCTGAGAAGTAGGGCCCTGGTGAGGGTGGGATAAAGCCTAAGCTTAAAAGAAACAAAAATTCTGTCTCTGACCTGTAACTCCTAGTACCAGGGATTGGTTGCTACCCACATTGAGTTGTTGATTGGGGAGACCAACAAGGTCCCCAAATCAAGACAGCTTTCTTTCAAAGCTCTTGATGACCTGCCTGAGGTAAAAGCTAGGACCCTGTTGCTGAAGACACCATATACTGCTGACACAGAGCATGGAGAAATTTGGCTGGAATTCAGAAGAAAGCCAGTCCCCAAACAATTAGCTTGTATAGTACTGGGAAGTGCTACATGACCTACTGGGGGAAAATGGCCAACAGTGGTCAACCAGTCAACTGAGTCAACCAGTGGTCAACTGAGCAACCAGAGGTCAAAGCTACTGAGAAGCAAACACCATGACAATGTAAATGCCTGTGCAATAGTGGCACACAGCCATAGTGGGTAACCTACAGCGTTATGATTAGCTAAGAGATCTACTCACTATAAAGGAACCCATATTGGAATTGGGAACCAGATCAGAAGCCTATGGGGGAAAAAATTAGGTTCCTGAGTGTCAAGTTCTCACTAGTCTTTGGCTAAAAGAGGGGTTACATACTTCAAATTCTCCCTAAATTAATAATTATTATCCGATGTAAACTATGCTGACCTTGCTCTCCATTGCAGAATCTGTTCTTCTTTTTTAGAAGGTAGTGAGACCAGAGGAGATAAACTACCGCTCACACTTCAGCAAGGCACAGCTGAATACACAGAGGAATCAGGAGACGAGAAAGAGTGCTGACTGCATGTTGTTCCTGATAAACAGTGCCAGGCGGTAGGAGACAGACCCCTGAGAATACTCAGCACATACCAACACAGAGACCCACAGGATCCTAAGAGCTCATCACTGAAATAGACTGAAAACTCACTCACCGTGGCTCAGGGAATTTTGTGGAAGAGCGGGTGAAAAGATTGTAAGAGCCACAGGTTGAGAGATCATGCCCAGAAACATTCCCTTCCCCTTGCCAAAAAAATAACTGACATCTGCTCCCACAATGCATAAACTACAATTCCATGGGGAATACCTGCAACCCCACTGAGGAACATTCCCAATGGAATGGGGGCAGTCACAAGGGAAAAGAGGATACTGTCTCATGATGGATTCATACAAAACATGCTAACAACAAGCACACAGAGGATGAAATCAGAGAATCACTCCCATTCACAATTGTATCTAAGAAAAAAAGTACCTTGGAATAAATCTAACTAAGGAAGTGAAGGACCTCTACAATGAAAACTTTAGAGCATTCAAGTGAGAAATTGTGGATGACACTAGAAAATGGAAAAGCAACCCTTGTTCTTGGATCAGAAGAATCATTATAGTGAAAATCACAATCTTTCCAGAAGTAATCTACACATTTAATGTAATCCCCATCAAAATTCCAATGGCATTCTTCACAGAAATAGAAAAAATATCCAAAATTTCATTTGGAAGCACAAAATATCTTGAATATGTAAAACAATTTTGAGCAACAAATATAAGGCTGGTGGTATCACCATACCTGATTTTAACCTATACTACAGAGCCATAGTAACAAAAACAGCATGGTACTGGCAAAAAAAAAAAGACATGCAGATCAATGGAACAGAATAGAGGACCCAGATGTAAGTCCAGGTAGCTATAGCCACCTGATATTTGACAAAAATGGCAAAAATACTCATTGGAGAAAAGACAGCCTCTTCAGTAAATGGTGCTGGGAAAACTGGATATGTATCTGTAGAAGGATGAAAATAGATCCTTCTCTCTCTCCATGAACAAGAATTAAGTCCAAATGGATCAAAGACCTTAATATCAGACCTGAAACTCTGAAACTGCTAGAGAAAAAAGTAGGGGAAACCCTCTAACATATTGGTCATGGTAGACTTTTTGAATATAACCCCAATTGCTCAGGCAATAAAACCACAGATTAATCTCCAGGACCTCATGAAATTATAAAGCTTTTGTACAACAAGGGATACTGTGAATAAAGCAAAGAGACAACCTGTAGAATGGGAGAAAATCTTTGCCAGATATACATCTGACAGAGGATTGATATCCAGGATACACAACGAACTCAAAAAACTAAATAATAAGAAGTCAAACAGCCCAAATAAAAAATGGGCTATGGATCTAAATAGTGAGTTCTCGAAAGAAGAAATACAGATGGCATATAAACATCTAAACAAATGTTCTATATCCCTAGCCATCAGGGAAATGCAAATTATAACTATATTGAGATTCCATCTCATTCTTGTTAGATTGGCCACCATTATGAAAACAAATGACCTTAAATTCTGGTGAGAATGCAGAAAAAGAGGAACCCTTCTGCACTGTTGATGGAAATGCAATCTAGTCCATCCATCATGGAAATCAGTGTGGAGGATCCTGACACAGCTAAAAATTATTTACCATATGACTATATGACCAGCAATACCATTCCTAGGCATATATCCTAAGAACTCATCTCACTACCTCAGAGATTCTAGCTCAACCATGTTTATTGCCGCTCTCTTCACAATAGCTAGGAAATGGAACCAGCCTAGATGTCCCTCAACTGATGAGTGAATAATGAAAATATAGCACATTTACACAATGGATTTCTACTCAGTGGTAAAGAAAAATGAAGTAATGAAATGTGCAGGAAAATGGATGGATCTGGAGAGGATTATACTAAGTGAGGTAACCCAGGCCCAGAAAGTCAAATGTTACATGTTGTCTCTCATATGTGGATCCTAGTTATAGATGATTGGACTTCTGTGGGAGTAGGAAGAAAATTCAGTAGCACAGTCCAGTAAGCTAGAAAGGAGATATAAAGGGAATAGAAAGGAAGGGAGCGGGGACTTAATAAGATGGCATTGTATATATGGAAGGAGAAGAACAGACTAATGGGGGTGAAAAGGCCTAAGTGTGGTCAGGGGAAGAGATTGAGTAAAGGAAACCTGGAAGGAGGGCTAATCAAAATCTAAGTGGATATAAATAAATCATATGGAAACCTACTATTTTGGACAATGGCACACTCAGGAGCTATAGATTGTTACTAGAAAATTTTCAGTGACAAGAATGAGATACCTTCCATTGAGTTGTTGGCCAGGGAGGTCCCTGATTCCCCCAAAATGTTACAGGCCATTGCCAAGGCCCTTGGTTTCCCACCAGGAATAGATGGTAAGACTCTATTGATGAAGACTCCACATACTTGGGCTGCAAGGTCACTGAGAAATCCTGCTAGAGCTGAGCTGATAACCTCCTCCATGTAGACCAGCTGACAGAAAGATGGAAAAACCCATTCTGCATGCAGTTCAATGGGAGAAAGAGAAATCACCAATGAAGATACTCCACAGTGGACACTTCAAGCCTTATATTTGGCCAGCCAGACCAAATGAGCCAACAGGTACAATAGTGGTACATTTGTTATGGGGGGAAAACCAACGGCCTTCTAATTTGACTGGAGGCCTGCTCCATGGGAAGGAATACATCCCTGATACTGAAAACCTACAACAGGGGTAGTCATGAGCCCTAGGAGTGTAACATCTGCTGCTGTCTGGCTAAATGTATATACTATGCTCATCAAACTGCCCAGTAATCATCTCTCTTAATTTTCATACCCATATATTAATGCTACCCTCACTTTTTTGTTAGAAAACTTTGTCTTTTCAGAAGGCAGTAACCTTGGTTAGAGTGACTCAGAAGGCATCACAGTGCTGAGAAGAAGTGACAAAGGAGTGCACAACACTGCAGTATCTCTCTCACACCTTCCAAGGCTCAGAGTCCATTGCAAAAGAAGTGGTGGAAAGAATGTAAAAGCCAAAGGAAGGGTAGGATTCCTTACAACATGCTCCTTCAGACACAAAATGGTCTGGATATCCATGACCTTACAGCACCTGACACTGCCTACACAATACCATCATAATAGGAGGAAAAGATGATGACATAAAAATAGAAGAGACTGATTGAGAGGGAGAGGGAGAGGGAATATGAGTTTCAAAGAGGAAAGTGGGGGCAGTGCAAAAATAAACCTAGACCCTCTTGGCTAATCCTGCACAAAAATATAATCCAAATAAATTCAGGGCTTCAACATAAGACCTGAAACTGCAACAACTAGAGGTAAAAAGTAGGGAGAACACAAGTAGGTATAGGCATAGAGAAAGACTTCCTGAATATACAAGAAGCACAGGAAATAGGTCAAGTTGTCCACCAATGGGATATCATAAAACTAAAAGTGATTTTCCAAGAAGAAATTGCATTGAAAACAACATCAAGTATTGTTAATAGAAAAGAACATAAATTTATTATTATATTCCCAAACCACAATTAAGAAGATGTGTGGTCAGAAATAAGTTTAGGATTGAGACAGTCCTCTAAAACTGTAAATCTATTTGGAGTGAGTATTCACCTGTGTGGAGAATTCATTACAATGGTTTTCTTTTCTTTTAGTATGAATAATTTTTTAATAATTTATTTTTGCTATTTTCACCCATGTGTTTAATGTATTTTAATCATATATCCCCAATTACCTCCTCATCCCTTCAATTAACTACCTTCTTTTTTTTCCCTTTATTCCCAAACTTGCCTTCATGATTCTTTTTTTTTTTTAACCCATTGAGTAAAGTTGGCACTGCTTGCATGATCATGATTGCAATGATACTTACTGTGTTGTGAGAAATTTGTAAGTGACTACACTACTAAGGAACCTGACTCCCTTTTCCCTTAGGTGCCATTAACTACTCTGGCAGGATTCTATCTGATATTAGGAACATAACTCTGAATTGTTCTAGCTCAAATTCAAACCCATTGTTGTTGTTTTATTTTCTAAAATTAAGATGATAAAACAGGATTATTAAAATTTTATGAGCATCATGTAAAATATGCATGGACTCTTGAGATTTAGAAAACAATGGGTGTTGTCTTTCCCTAGGATAAAGTAATATTTCATACCATTAATATTGGAGCAACAAAAATATTTCATCAGTGGTCAAAACTTCTAAGTATTTTAAAAGGTATTTATAATTTGTGTAAATTATACTTTAGTAACTGGGGAAATAACAGTATTAATATGAATTTAAAATTCTAAGAGTAAGATGAATGATATAATTTATTTAAAAATGACATTTTGACAGCTTGCAAAACTATTAGAAATAATGCTTATTCATATATAGAAATAATGTAAAGATGGGATGACTAATATTTCAGAGATTTATATTTGTGTTAGTGTCACATGGAAGCAATTTCTTGATAACTATTTACATTATGTATTTACATTACTAACTAGAGAAATTTAAACTAAAGTGAGTCACTTCTATGTCCTTTTTATATGCAAAGGCACTGCACTCTCTGTGTTGTGGAGTTTGTAAAGCCTAATTTTGTATAAAGATATGAAAATGTGTGTTATATCTAAATTATGCTAACATTATTAGACTTTCAAAACCGATAGTATTTTTTAATCATGCATTTAAAAACCAACCTAGGGGAATTTGTGCAAGTGTGTGTGTGTGTGTCTTTAGTGATAGTTTTTGGACTTGTATATAGACAACGATGACATATAATTGTAATGAAAATATTTCTAGTCCAGCTATATTCTGCACATTTTATCTGTGAAAAATAATTTGCATAACACTTACTTTCCAAGTTAAATAAGGGAAAAACATGTTCACCCAATTTCTGTTACATTTCAGGTCATAAAATTGGAATGACCCAGATTTTCATGTACTTGTTCCTTAAATATGAAATAAAATAAACTGTAGCTTAGTCGGAAAATAAAAATTAAGTTCCTGTCCCTATGCTTGACAGGGTGAAGTTGATCAATATCAATGAGAAGGAAAGTATAAAACAATTTGCTTCATGTGTCTAAGAAAATAATATGTTTTCAAGGTTATCTTGGTTAGTTAAAATACAACCATGGCAACAATACCCAAAGACTATAAGCTTAACTTGATCCCTCAAAGTTGTATAAAAACAATGTGATTCAGCAAACATATTTGGTAAATTTTGTTACCATGACTCTTTCTTTGATGTATTGCAGGAGTGTGTGGAAATGAAAGAATTTTTTAAATGCATTGATGATGATAAGAGCCATTTGTGAAATATTTGACTTCATTTACATTATTAATAATAAATATTTACTTACCTAAACAAACAAAAATAAACAAAACTTTCTCTAAGGTAAAGAAGAAATAATGGACAAATCTAAAAATAATAGCATTGCAGCATGGGGAAATGGTTTAACAGTAAAATTGCTTGCCTGTGAAGCCTAAGGACACCGATTTGCTTCCCCGGCACCCACCTAAGCCAGATGCAGAAGGTGTCGTATGCATCTGCAATATGTTTGCACTGGCTAGAGGCTTTAGCAAGTCCATTCTATCTCTCTCTCCCTCTCTCCATATATATATATATATATATATATATATATATATATATATATATATACACATATACATATACATATATATGTGTCTGCTTCTCACTCTCAAATTAATTAATTAATTATCACTGTAAAATGTGAATTGATTCATAGCTTTATGAAGACTCTGATGTGCCTTTTGGAAATCATATATTTTTGCATCTCTTATGATATCATGTTAAATAATGTTTTTTAAGTTTCTTTTCATATTTCTACAATGTATAGCAATGGTGGAATTCTTCATGTCTACATATATACATGCATGTGTACAGACATATATGTGTCTGTGTATCTGTTGTGTAGCAGATTCATCAGAACTGAAGATAGATAGGAGGCTGTGGGGATTCAAAAACTCATGTCTAAGAGACCTAAGTGCTAAGGTCATACATCCACTCACCAAGGTTATGTTAGCTAGAAACTCAAATATCCCTTCTTGGGGCAGGGGAAAGGAAGGAAATTCTAAAGACTCTGGAAGTCAACAAGTGACCAAGTCTGGGAAAGGGTTGCCAGACCCTGTCCTAAGGCTATAAAACTACTGTTTGGGGATCAGACACTTTCCAAATGGAGCTGCCCTGCAAGTGGTGCAGAGAGCTCCAGAGATCCAGCTTCCATGAGTCCTCACCTGTGCTGAGGAATGTCTATTCCTATGTCTGGAAATTGAGCTGCATTTAAGTAGAAGCATCGGTGGGGAGGTCATCATCCAGGATGCAATGACATTTCTCATGGGGCTTGCCTGGATTTGAGACACATTTCTCCTGTATGCAACCCCTCACCCTGCTCTATAAGTAAGCCCAATGAACATATTAGTCCACCAAATGTGTTTTGGTGTAAATGTTCTTTGGTCTATTGTTTCTGTACTATTTAGGGAACAAAACAAGTGTTTGCCTTACCCAGGAGAAAATTTTCCTTTAACAGTACCTTATATCACCAGTATGTATTTTTCTTATATCTAACCATAACAAATATGAAAACATATATTTAATTATAGCCTAAAATATTTATAATGAGTAATGCATACTACATTATGTATATGCTAGATTATATACTATACAACATATGAGATGTTATAATTCATAACTTTTACATGTAAATTTATATACTTTTATATATAACAAATCAAAATAAAAAGGCCAAATTTTCTTTTGTTAAAATAGAATCTGTAGAATTGTTTGGATCAAGTTTCATGATGTAGTAAAAATGCTGTAGAAAATATATTAAAGTATATAAAGTATATATTATATAAAATTGAAATAATTTTACCATATACATGTCTACTCTTCCTGATACTATTAATTTAACACAATGAACTTTCCCACTGTGTATCCTGAAAGTTTTTATCAAAAGTTATTATATTAAAACAAGTATTGTGGCATGCCTGTAATCTTACCATTTGGGAGGCACAGGTGAGAAGATCTTAATTTAAGGCCAGCCTTGGCACATAGTATGAACCTGTTTCAAACAAAACAAAATACATAACAGCATTAATTTCTTTTTTTCTTTATTAATCAGTTTTGTATTCAGCAAATACAGTCAGATTGGTACTATTATTGGGCTAAACCATGACCTACCCGCTCCCCTTGGCCCCTCCTTGCATTTGTGGAGTTAGCCCACAGTTATGGGTAAGATAAATGTCTCTGCATATAATGACACAACATGTGGCTCTGACATTCCTTCCACCCCATCTTGCACAAAATTTCCCTGAGCCATGTTGGGTTCATTTTTGGTCTGCTTCAGTGATGAGGTGTTGGGGGCCTCTGAGGCACTGACTCTCTGATTTGGTAGGAGTTGATTTTTCTCTATGTTCATCTCCTTCCGCCTGTGCTGGTATCCGGTTCATCAGGAAAACAGCACCCTTGCTTGTTTCTCCAATTTTTCTTAGTTTGAGCCAGGGCCCTTTTGAGGTATGATGGGGTGGCTCTCTCCTTAGGATCTACATCTATCTGAAAAAGAGAAGCAGATTCTCCAATGATGAGTAAGTTAGCACCAGGACAAATGAGATAACCCGTAAGGTTTTTATAGAGAATTTAATAGGTGTAGGCCCTCTTGTAGCCCATGATTGATGGTAGCTTGATATTGGAGAGTGGGTTTATGTTTGGATCTGGTTCTGACTTGTTTCCCAGCTACAGCTAGGGGTCCCATACCACTGAGGGGATCAGTTAACCAAATTGAGAGCAGTTGGTTCCCCACCATGGCTGTGTGCCACCACTGCACTTGTGGGGCATCACAACAAGTTATTTGCTGCTAAGTAGGTTAGACCATGAGTAGCTTGGACAGATATTGGTCATTTTCCCCCAGTCACCCATGTAGCACCTTCTGGCACTACACACACTGACTGTCTGGGGAGTGACTCTCTTCCAACTTCCAGCCATGCCATTCCATTTTGCATGTCAACCACATAAGGTGTCTTCAGCAGTAGGATCATACCACTAACCTTTGGTGGGTCATC
Source organism: Dipus sagitta (assembly GCA_036346955.1). Classification (NCBI taxonomy): domain Eukaryota; kingdom Metazoa; phylum Chordata; class Mammalia; order Rodentia; family Dipodidae; genus Dipus; species Dipus sagitta. The sequence goes on from CM070770.1 coordinate 195,459,922, forward strand.
AAGTACTCTGACAGAAATCTGTCTGTCTTTTAGGAAACCTTGTAGGTCTCTCTGATCAAAAGCTCATTGTGGATGATAGCCCCATGCTGGTACTGGGAGTTACAGGTCAGTGCATACTAAGAAAATGAGGAAAAAGATAACTAATATACAAGAGTTGGAGAGAGGGCAGAGTGAGAGAGAGAGAGAGAGAGAGAGAGAGAGAGAGAGAGAGAAGAGAGGAAGAGAGAGAGGGAGAGGGAGGGAGGGAAGACATAGAAGATTAAGGTTAGTCTCGATCCTACCCTTTCCAGTGTCTTGTGGTTCAGATGTTCCCTCTAAAGGCCTGGTGAAGGATCAGCCATTTGGTCTGCCTTTTAGGAAGTAGAATTTTATGGTACCATTGCCGTTTGGGTCTAGATTTGTGTTTCCCACCCCTTCGATGCCCTCCCCTCCCTCCCCTTCCATTCTAGTGTCTAGTCCACCAGATGCTTGCTGGGTATGTAATGTATCTTGGGTAGATTCCGGTTAGGTGCTGTAGATGAGTGAGACTATGTGGCATTTTTTTTTTTTCTTTTCTGTGATTGGGTAGGTTCCCAGAGAATGATCTGTTCCAGGTTCAACCATTTTTCCTCAAATTTCATTGTGTCATTTTTTCTTACAACTGTATAGAATTCCATTGTGTAGATATACCATTTCTTAGTTATCCATTCTTCTAGTGATTGACATCTGGGTTGATTCCAGAACTTAGCTACTACAAATTGAGCTGCTACAAAAATCTCTAGCCTGTGGTTTGAAGGTTTTAGGATAGATGCCCAGTAAGGGAATAACTGGGTCTGTTGGTATCTCTATAGTCAGCTTTTTCAGAAGTCTTCATATTGCTTTCCAAAGTGGTTGTATCATCCTACATTCCCACCAACAGTGGATGAGTGTTCCTACTTCTCCACAACCTTGCCCGCATTTATTTTCATCTGATTTTTTGATCCTTGCTATCCTTATTGGGGTACGGTGGAATCTCATAGTTGTTTTAATTTGCATTTCTCTGATGATTAGGCATGATGAACATTTTCTTAAGTGTATGTTTGCCATTTCTATTTCTTCCTCTGTGAACTGCCTGTTCAGCTCTTTGCCCCATTTTCTGAGTGGGGTGTTTGACTTCTTACTGTTTAGATATTTGTGTTTTTTGTAGATTCTAGAGATTAGGCCTCTATCAGTTGGATAACCCACAAATATTTTCTACCATTCTGTGGGTGATCTATTGGCTTTGCTTATTGTATGTTTGTCTGTAATGAAACTCTTCAGTTTCATGTGATCACATTGGTTGAGAGACTGTTGAAGATCGTGAGCTACTGGGGTTTTGTTCAGGAAGCCTTTTCCATTCCTATATCATGGAAAGTACTTCCTAAATTTTCTTCCATTAGTATTTGAGTTTCTGGTCTTATATTGAGGTCTTTGATCCATTTGGACTTGTGTGCAGTGCATGGTGAAATGTGTGGATCAAGTTTCAGTTTCCTGCATATGGTTATCCAGTTGGTCCACCACCATTTGTTGAAGATGCTATCTTTTTTCCAGCCTATATTTTTCAGGCCTTTATCGAATATCAAGTAGCTATAGTTGCTTGACCCAAAGTCTGGGACCACAAGCCTATTCCATTGGTCTAAACCTCTGTTTTTATGCCAGTACAATGCTGTTTTTACTACTATGGCTTGGTAATATAGCTTTAGCTCAGGTATGGTGATGCCTCCAGAGGTATTTCTTTTGCTGTGGATATGTTTGGATATGCGAGGCCTTCTGCCTTTCCATATGAAATTTGAGATCATTTTTTCTATCTCTGTGAAGAACACTGTAGAGATTTTAATTGGAATTGCATTAAATCTGTATATTGCCTTTGGTAGGATTGTCATCTTCACAATGTTAATTCTGCCTATCCAGGAGCATAGGAGGTCTTTCCATTTTCTCAAGCCGTCCACAATTTCTTTTTTGAGTGTTTTTATGTGTGCATTGTATAGATCTTTCACTTCCTTGGTTAACGTTATTCCAAGGTATTTGTTTGTTTGTTTGTTTTTGCTATTGAAAACGGGACTATGTCATTTATTTCTTTTTCTGTATTTTTGTCATTTGCATATGGGAAGGCTACTGATTTTTGTGCATTGATTTTTTTTATTCTGCTACTTTGCTATAGGAGTTAATCACCTTCGGGAGTGTTGGGATGGAGTCTCTCAGGTCTCTTACGTATGCAACCATGTCATCAGCGAATAGAGCTAACTTAACTTCTTCCTTTCCAAATTGTATCCCTTTGATTTCCTTCCCCTGTCTTATTGCTTGAGCTAGTACTTCCAGTGCTATATTGAAAAGCAGAGGTGAGAGTGGGCAACCCTGTCTTGTTCCTGATCTTAATGGGAATTCATCCAGTCTCTCTCCATTAAGTATTACTTGGGCCTTCAGAGCTTTGTATATTGCCTTTATTATGTTAAGATATGAACCAACCATGCCATTCTCTCCAAGGTTTGGATCATGAAGTGATGTTGTATCTTGTCTAAGGCCTTCTCTGCCTCTATTGAAATGATCATGTGGTTTTTATGTTTACCCTTGTTTATGTGGTGTATTACATTGACAGATTTCTATATGTTGAACGACCCCTGTGCTCCTGGGATTAATCCCACTTGGTCAAGGTGGATAATGCTTTTTATGTGTTGTTGGATTCGGTTTGCAGGGATTTTGTTCAGGATCTTTGCATCTAAGTTCATCAGGGAAATAGGCCAGTAGTTTTCTTTTCCTGTGGCATCTCTGCCTGGTTTGGGAAATAGGGTGATGCTAGCTTCATAAGAGGAGTTGGGTAGCTTTCCCTGTTCACCAATTGTGTGGCACAGTTCGAGGAAGATTGGTTTGAGTTCTTCCAGGAAGGTTTGATAGAATTCAGCTGAGAAGCCATCTGGTCCTGGACTCTTCTGTTTTGGGAGGTTTTTTTTTTTTTTTTTTTTTTTTTTTTATTACTTTCTCAATCTCCATGAGTGTGATGGGTTGATTCAGGTCATTAATCTGCTCTGTGTTTAGCTTTGGTAGATGGTATGCATTCAAGAATTTATCCATCTCCTCCACATTATCCAGTTTTGTGGAGTAGAGGTTTTTGAAATAAGTCCTGATGATTCTCCCAATTTCACTTATGTCTGTTGTGATCTCTCCTTTTTCATTTTGAATTTTGTTAATTTGAAGCTTCTCCTTTTTTTTCTTGATCATACTGGCCAGGAGTTTGACAATCTTGTTTATTTTTTCAAAGAACCAGCTCTTTGTTTTGTCAATTGTCTTAATTGTTTCCTTCGTTTCCAGTTCATTGATTTCTGCTCTGATTTTAATTATTTCTTTCCTTCTGGAGCTCTTTGGGTTGGATTTTTCTTGTTTTTCCAGTGCCTTTAGGTGGATGGGTAGGTCATTGATTTCTGACCTTTCATTCTTTTTTATGAAGGCATTGAGTGCTATGAACTTTCCCCTGAGGACCACCTTCCTTGTGTCCCATAAGTTTTGGTACAATGTGTTCTCATTGACATTCAATTCCAGAAATTTTGCAATTTCATTTTTTTATTTCATCCACTATCCATTTATTGTTTAAAAGTGTGCTGTTCAATTTCCAGGAGCTGCTGGGGACTCTTGGTGGGACTTTTGTTGTTGATTTCTGGCAATATAGCATTGTGATCTGATCTCATGCAGGGAATTATGTCAATCTTCCTAAATATGTGGAGGCAGGCTTTGTGACCCAGTATATGGTCTATTTTAGAGAATGTTCCATGGGCTGCTGAGAAGAATGTGTAGTCTGTGGATTTGGGATGGAAAGTTCTGTAGATGTCCGTTAGGTCTAAGTGATCTATGGTTTTTTGAGCTCTCTTACTTCCCTGTTTAGTTTCTGTTCAGATGATCTGTCTATTACTGATAATGGTGTATTGAAGTCCCCAGCTAAGATGGTGTTGGTGGTTATTTCTGTTTTATTGTCAAGTAGGTTTTGTTTTATGAACTGTGGTGCTCCTTTGTTTGGTGCATACAGATTTATGATTGTAATATCCTCTTGATGGATAGTTCCCTTGATAAGTAGGAAGTGGCCTTCTTTGTCTATTTTGATTATTTTTGTTTGGAAGTTTATTTTATCTGATATTAATATAACTACACCTGCTTGTTTCTTATTCCCATTTTCTTGGAATATTGTTTTCCACCCTTTCACGCTTAAGAGGTGTCTGTCTTTAGTGTTGAAGTGGGTTTCTTGAAGGAAACAGATTGAGGGGTCTAATTTTTTGATCCATTCTGTAAGCTTGTGTTTCTTGATGGGTGAATTAAGGCCATTAATATTTAGGGGAATGACTGTGAGATTTGATTTGATCTCTGCCATATTGTGATGGTAAATGTGGATTGGTTTTTTCATGGACTTTGAAGATTTTGTGCCTACTCTGAGTTTGGTTGTTGTGATCTGATTCTTGTAGGCAATTGAGTTTGATTATTTGTTTCTTCTATGTGGAGAATTTCCTGAAATACTCTCTGTAGGTTTGGTTTTGTGTTCATATAATTGTAAAGCTGAGTTTTGTCATGGAATGTTTTTCTTTCACCATCTATTATGAGGGATACTTTTGCTGGGTAGAGTAGTTTGCGTTGGAAGCCATAGGTTCTTAGACTTTGCAGTGTTTCACTCCAGGCCCTTCTAGCTTTCAGGGTTTCCATTGAGAAGTCGGAAGTGATTCTGATGGGGTTACCTTTGAAAGTGGTGCGCTGTTTTTCCCTAGCTGCTTTTAGGATTTTCTCTTTGGTGTCAATGTTTAGAGTTTCAATGACAATATGTCCTGGAGAGTTTCTCCTTTGGTCCAGTCTGTTTGGAGTTCTGTTGGCTTTGTATCTTGATGGGCCTTTCTTTTAAGAAACTGGGAAGTTTTCTTCAATTATTTTGTTAAATAAGTTCTCCATGCCTTTGGTCTGTATTTCTTCTCCTTCTGGTATTCCAATGATCCTGACATTAGGACGTTTAAGTGTATCCCACAATTCCCTCATGTTCTGTTCACAGGAACTTTTGAACTTACTGAAATTTTTGAACTCTCATACTGATACTTCCATCTTCTCTTCCAGATCAGAGTTTCTAACCCCCAACTGGTCTGACTCTATTCTTGAGAGCTTCTAGAGAGTTTTGGACTTGTTCATTTAAGTTTTCATGTTCTAATTCTTTTCTATGTGTAATTTCCATCCCTCTGTAAAGCTCCCTTTTCATATCATTTTCTGATTGTCTTGATGATTTTCGGAATTCATCCTTGCATTGCTTTATGTCTTCATTTAGCATGGCCAGCTGATTTTTAAGGTCTTCTTTTTTTTTTCACTCTCCCTGAAATCTCTTAACTCTCTTTGAACTCCTTCAAATTTCTTATCTATTTGTTCTAGTTTAGTGATGGCATCACCTACATGATTATTGTTCCTTTGTTGCTTTCCTGCAAATTCTACCAGTAGGTTGGTCAGGGTTGCATTGCTCATAGCTTCAATTTGGTGTTCTGATCTTAATGGTTCTTCTATGTTTTGGTTAGATGTATTCATTGTAGGACTCAGTGATCTAACTGGATTTTCTTGCATTTGATTTTTCATGTTATTTCTTTCGCACTGTGGTCTGCCATGACAGTGTACGGGTACGTAGGTTGGTGGAGCAGCCTGGACTCAAGCACAGTGGGAATCTGAGGTAGCCTGTGGCAGTTGCCAAGCAGCCTGTGCTTTGGCTGTCACTTTCCAAAGCTGCCTGTCTCCTGCCTGGCAGGGGTGCCAAAGTTGCCTGAATTCTCAAGTGGTAATGCACCAAAGCTGCCTGCATTTGATCTGGGAGTGACATTGAGGCACCAAGCACTGAAACAGCCCGAACTCTGGCTGGGGACACTGGGACCCGGAAGCAGTCTTCACTCCCCCACCACAGGACATTGGTGGATGGCCAGCATGGCAGACAGGTAGGGTATGGCACCTGGGTGATGCAAGGGAGAGACACAGTCTGAGCTTGTGTGTCAGTTGCTGTGGGACTGTGCTTGCTCGGTAAGAGGGCGAGTGGGCGAGTGTGTGGAGCAGTCTAAGCTTCCCCATGCAGGGATTGATCAGCGTGCAGCAGCAGCAGTGGCGCCGTGGACACGGAGGTTATTTGGGGGGAGGGGTGGGCTACCCGCTCACGAGGGGATCCGCGATTCCCTGTTTCCCCCGCCTCTGTGCCCTCCCACTGACAATCTATTGGAGATTGCTCTCCCCTAAAAGACCCAGTAACCCCTTAATATCTTGCCTTTGTTTCCCCAGGATTTGTAGCACAGCTAGGTGGTCTCCATCTTGGCCAGAAGTCCTCCTGCATTAATTTCTTATCATGTAACCCTGTGAAAATTTCTAGAAGAAAACATAAGTGAAAATCTTTATAACATTTGCCTGAGCAAGGACCTCTTTTTTTTGACCTGAAAAAAACATAGGCCATAAAAGTAAAAATAAAGGATTACATTATACAAATCAACAATAAGGTAAAATATTAACTGCTTGGAGATTTTAAAGATAAATGAGATCTTGCAATGTTGGAGAAATAACTTTACTGGTACTATTGAAAGAAATGCTAGAGATTTTTCAAAAAATTAACTGTGGGCTAGAGATATGGCTCAAAAGTTAAAAGTAATTACTTCCAAAGCCTGATAGCCAAGATTTAGTTCTCCAGTAACCACATGAAGCCAGGTTTGACAATTGGCTCTGGTGACAATTGGCCTTCTCTCTCTCTCTCTCTCTCTCTCTCTCTCTTTATCCCTATCTCTAGAATAAATGAAAATGAAAATAAAAAATTAAATATAATAATAGTACTATTACAATCCAACCCAGCCCCCAGGTACTGAGTATGTATGTAAAGGATTTTAAATCAATATGGGAAAAAATATCTCTGTGCTCATTGCAGGCTGCTCTCCATCAAGCTGTCTCTAGTCTTCTACCAATTGTTTATAGCCTGGAGGAAGTGAGTCATGATGAGTTTCTCCCCTTTCCCCATTATTTTGGTGCATAACATGGAGAAATCAATCAGACATGGAACTAGAATCCTACAAACCCTGCTGGCTGCAAAGTGCTATGCAGGTTTCTGGGGGAGCATTGTCCCTGAGAATCCTACTTGATTTACTTGGTTATGGATTGTGTGTGTGTGTGGTGAACTACAAATATGGCAAACAAGCAAAATGTACCTATTGCTGCAATAGGGATAATACTTTTTAGGGAGTAATTTCTTTGTAATTGGATTTGATATTCATTATGCAGGGGAGATCTCCAGTTCAGTATTGTGAATCAGGGCCAAAATTTGTTACTGGGAGGCCACATGTCACAGTGGGGAAGTTACTGCTATTATTCTAGAAAATGCATTAGATGTGTCTGTTAAATTATCTTGTAAATGTTTTCATTTATTGCAATGTATTACTTCTGCAGCCAGACCTACTCATGTAAGGAAAATGTTTTCAGTAGATGGTATTTATAGGTGATACTCATAACCATTCCAGCTTCTGAGAATGAATGAGTGTTGCTGTGATAGAGTGTCTTAATGCCCAACTCTACAAAGGAGAAAATAATCAAACTTCTATTCCACTCCCTGCAAGGTCCAGAGATCATCACGGAAGGACTAGAAAGAATGTCAGAGCTATAGGAAAGACTAGAGCATCAAGAACTCTTCTCACTGGCTGGATACATTGCTTAGCGATTAGGACACTTAATTGCAAAGCAAAACAACCCAAGATCAATTCCCCAGTACCCATATAAGTAGGACACACAAGATATCACATGCATCTGGAGTTAATTTGCAGTGGCTAGATGCCCTGGCATTCCCATTCTCTCTCTGTCTCTCAATGAATAAATAAAAGATAAAGTACTTAAAAAATTTCTCCTGATATATTTATAGGACCTTTGATTTAAAGGTAGGATGGAAAATATAAACCATTAGCAACTGATTTTGTAAATCATTGAAATGTCTGACAAAGATACATGTGATAGTTTGAATGTATGATCCCCACAGCCTCAGTTATATTCTATTAAGGTTAATCTTCCATCTTAAGTTCCAGCAGTCTGCTAGGGAGTTTATGCCACTAGACATGTATCTGTTCCAGCCCTAAGGTAGGGATCTAAGCTCCTAGGTCCTGTCTATCGGTGGTTAGATTCATATTTGCTGGTGCTGGTGTTTTGTTTGGTGCAGTTGTTTCTCTCTGTTTGCATCTATGGAAGTAAGAAGCCTCTTCTGCCATAAATGGAACTTCCCTTGGATCTGCAAGTTGATATAAATCCATTCTACCCATGATCTGTGCCTATTTTGGACATTCACCAGTATAATGGAGCTGTCTATGACAGTGTATATTTGTCATTTTAAGTAAAATGATGGGTAAATTTTGATATATTTACAAAAGGAATATGTGTATTTGAGAGAGTTAAATGTTTTAAAGTATAGTTTCAAAGATTAATATGCTTGTACTTTTAAATCATTCATCAACAATTTCATTGGTGGAGAAATATAAAACAATCTGTTAAATATTAAATAAGAGGTAGTGAGTGGATGCAGAGGAATGATTTATAGTTTTTCATTGCATCTTATTTCAAATGTTTGTCTGTTTATTAGTTTTCAAAATAAAAAATGTGGGAAACATTCACAGTGTAATTCAAGAGATCTATTCTTTAAAGAAGTCTTTTTCCTCAGTTAAAACAGAAGTCTGCCACTTTCCATCTCATGTAGAATTACGTTAAGACCCAATTAAAAATCATGTATCAGAATAAGCCTCAATCTTCTAAAAATAAAATACAATTAAATTTTCATTCAAATTTTGCTATTTTAATTCCTTAACTTATAATTAAGGACCTGAAGAAGGCTAGCTTTCTAAAAATTAATGTTTCCTTTTTGGAATGGGAAGATGTAGTCTGTTGGTAATTCTACATCCTATCCTAAAGGAGAGTACTATGAATTATATAGAATTGCAGTGTTTTCATTTTCTGGGTATTAAATCTTGATGGGTATAAAGTTGCAATTAAAAATTGTGTATTTTTCCAGTTTTAGTTTACTTGTCTGTGCTCTTCAGCAAATTCAAGTTCTTATTTTTAAATGTGTTGTGAATTGTTCCTCATTGACCCTATTATTTTGTTATGCTTATTTTTAAATCAAGTATAGCTGTATTTTATTTATGTTCTTTTATATTATGATTTAACAAATACAAATTGAATATATTTATGGAATTCAAAGTGAGGTATGCAGTGTGGAATAATCAACTCAAGCTAATTATCTTCACCTCAAATGCTTAAAGTTTTTATGACAAGCTCATTTGAAATTTATTCTCATTCATATTGATACAATATATGATGGTTGTATATAGTGACCAAAGTCAAATTCTACTTAGTTTTGTTGCATAGTGTTTTAGATTTTCTGTTAAGTTACTATGATAGTATTTTGAGGGGATATTTTAATATCAAGGTGTTGGATATTGACTTGAATTTGCTTTCTTTTCTCTCACTCTGATGCCTTAATTACTGTGGGTATTAATGTAAAGTTGACTTAATAGATTGAATTTGTATTTAGCCATGTCATCTGCAAAGAAATTTCAATTTCCCCCTTCCAAATCTACATAGATTTCATTCTTTTTTGGGGGGGGGGTTCAAAGTAGGGTCTCACTCTAGCCCAGGTTGACCTGGAATTCATTATGTAATCTCAGGGTGGCCTCAATCTCATGGCAATCCACCTACCTCTGCCTCCCAAGTGCTGGGATTAAAGACATGCACCACCATGCCTGGCTGTATAAATTTCTTTATTTACTTATGCTAAATTTCTCAGTAGACACACAAGTTTTCAGATTGTCACTTGCATCTTATATTTTTACTTTCTTAACGATGATATGTACTTTCATGATTAAGATTTTGAAACTTCTTTTGTGGTATGTGTATGTGCATTTGGTAAATGCACATATGTTTGAAGATGAGCATGTCCTGTGCACATGCATGTGGAGGCCAGACTAAAGATGATAGGTTGCTTCCTCTATTACTATTCTGACTTATTTCCCTCAGACAAGTCTTGTGCTGAACCTGGGGATCCCTGTTTTTCAGTTAGACTGGCTAATCCCAAAAGCCCAGCAATTCTCCTGTCTCTTCTAGGCTCAGTGGTGGGGTTCCAGTTCTATGAGAGCAGGTCTAGTTCCTTATGTTGGTGCTAGGAATCAAAGTGAGGATCTACTGTTTGCATAATGTGCTCTTACTTCTGTGCTATCTTCCCAGACTGTATTGAAACTACTTTATGAGATTCACATTGTAATCAGATTGGATTAGGAGCTTTGGTTGAAAGTCCATTTCATCCTCTTAAACTGCAGTGTTACTATTACTATAGATCAGGTTGTTCATCTCTGTGAAGAAATATTTCAAGATTATAGACTTTTGTCCATTTAGTATATTGTACAACAATATTAATATTCTGTTGCATTAGTCCTTCAGTGATATATTCTGTGGTGTACAGTGTCATATCATTTTTTGGTCCTATGTGTTGTCACATGAATTTTAAGTTAGCTTGACGATTTCAATTCAGATAAAGCCCTACTAGAATTTCAATTGTAGTTCTGTTAAATCAAAGAATAAATATGTGAGTGTTGACATGAAAAGTTAGACTTCTTAAAAAAGCATGTCATTTTAATTATTTATATCTATAACTTTAAGTTCATCTTTTGTTAGATTTATTCAGTTAATTCTTGATGCTATTGTAATTGACATCTTGAATAAGTAGGTTGTTTTGTTTCTCATATACAAATACAATTGTTCTTTATACGAGTCACATTTCCACCAACTGTAATATATTCAGCATTTAATCACTCTAATTAATTATAAAGTAAACATTCATCACTTATATTTAAAAAAAAAAAAAAGTTAATCCTTTCATGTTGAAGATGCCCACCTCCTCATGGGATTCACACTTCTGAATTATATAATATATCTAGATTCTTGAATATTTTGTTTTTGTCTGAAATACTTTTAATTACTTTTACTTTCATATAATATCTGCATATTTTTAAAAATTATTACCCTGAATTTTACTTTTAGTAGGTTTACCAGGGCCATGTTGGATAAGAAGGATCATAAAAATTTTGACTTTTCGTGTTTTCAGTATCATAAAAACTATTGAATATATTGTTTTGTCAAGGTATTTTATAGATATTGATCACTAGATCAAAAGTATTTCCTACTAATCAATGGTAAAATAGTAAGTTAGTAAGCCATCCTGCAAGAAACTGGGATATGTATGTTCTTTGTTTAGAATTCTAGATTTGATTTGCTAATAGCCTGTTTTTTTTCTGCATATAGTCTTTTAAATTTTTTATTTATCTATTTTATTCATTTATTTGATACAGAGAGAGGAAAAGAAAGAGAAATAGAACGAGAATGGCCACACCAGGGCCTCCAGCCACTGCAAACGAACTCCAGATGCATGTGCCACCTTGTGCATCTGGCTAATGTTGGGCCTGGAGAATCGAACCTGGGTCCTTAGGCTTTGCAGACAAATGCCTTAACTGCTAAAACATCTCTCCAGCCCTGCATATACTTTTTAAATTTTTTTTTGTTTTTATTTATTTATTTGAGAGCAACAGACACAGAGAGAAAGAGGCAGAGAGAGAGAGAGGGAGAGGAGAGTGGGTGTGCCAGGGGTGCTAGCCACTGCAAACGAACTCCAGACGCATGCACACCCTTGTGCATCTGGCTAACGTGGGTCCTGGGGAACTGAGCCTTGAACACGGGGTCCTTTGGCTTCACAGGCAAGTGCTTAACCACTCAGCCAACTCTCCAGTCTCTGCATATGCTTTTATATGAGACATTATAATGAAAATTTTCTAGTTATTCAAATTATTCTGATAAATTGGGATGTTGTGGACATACCGATCTTACTAAAAGACCTGACTAATAGGTTTTTTTTTTTTTTTTTATTTACTCTTATTTGCAAAGCTGTGTGTGCTTTTCCTTGTGTGTCTAAGAATTTGTAGGGGAAGCATTAATTATAATGTCACATTTTATAAGGACATCTCCTGATGTATAATTATTTCTTTTTTTAAATTTGTTTTATTGGATATGGACATATTTAGTATGTAAACAACACATGCTGGTACTATCATTTTCCTCATCCCTGCCTCTTTTCTGAAGAGGTTCTCCTCCTTGGGGATGCAGGTTAACCCCATATGGATTGTGGTTTATGCATCATGGTGGCAGCAGTCAATTATGAGGGAGAGGCAATGTCTCTGCATATAATGTTCCAACTTGTGGCTCTCAAAATCTTTCTGCCCCCTCTCTTGCAAAATATCCTGAGCCATGTTGGCTGCATTTTAAATCTACTTCAGTGATAGGCCCTTAGGAGCCTCTAGATCTCTGCTTTGGTAGGTGTTGAGTGTCCTCAGTGTCTACCTCAGTTCACCCATTTGCTGATATCAGGTTTGCAGAGAAAGCAGCACTCTTGCTCATTTCCCCAGTTCCTCTGTGGTTTCAGCTGGGGCCTGGGTGATGTGTCCTGGGTCCTTTATCTCCACAGATCCCATTCCCATCTGAAAAAAAGAAGCAGATTCTCCAACATAGAGTTAAGTCAACAACAGTTTAATGGGATAACCATAATTACGTTAGAGAAAATTTAAAGGGTATAGACCCTCTGATCACCCAAGATTATGGGAGCTTGACAAGGGAAAGCTAAATCATTACCTGGATATAATTCTGACTTGTTTTCTAGTCCCAGGTACAGTTGCCTTTCCACTGGGCTAATCCCTTAACTAATCCAAGAGCAGTTGGTTACCCCCCATGGCTGTGTGCCACTATTGCACTTGTGTGAGCATCATGTCATATTGTTTGCTTGTGAATAGGTTAGGTTTTGAGTTGTTTGGATGCCACTTTCTCTTAAAGCTCATGTACTGCCTTCCAGCACTAGATGTGCCAAGTGTCTGGGGACTGGCTCTCTTTCAGATCCCAGTCAGGTCTCTCAATGGTCGGTGCTCACAGTGTATGGTGTCCTCAGCAGTAGGGTCTTACCATTAACATCTGGTGGGTAATAAAGTGCTCTAACAGAAGTCTGTCTTGTTTGTTTTGGGAGACCTTGTAGGTCTCTCCCACCAACACCTCATTGTGGATATTAACTTCATCCTGGTACAGGGAATTACAGGCCAGCGCCAAGGGAAAGATAAAAGAAAACAGCAGAAAAAAAAAAGAAAAACAGGAGAAACTTAAGGTTAGGCTTCATCTCACCCTCTCCAGGGCTCTTTGACACAGGTATTCCACCCTCTCCAGGGCCCTTTGACTCAGGTGCTCCCTCTAAGGTCCTGTTGAGGGTTCAACCTTTTAGTCTAACTTCAGGATATTGGTTTCTATGGTACCAGTTCAATTGGGGTTCAGTCTTGTGCTATCACAACCTTCCTTTCCCCAAACCCTACCCCCACTCCCCCCAGTATCAAAGCCTCTAGATGCTGTACATGTATGTCAGCAACTCGGGCTGATCCAGGTTAGGAACATTGGATGAGAGAAACCATGCAATTATTGTCTTTCTGTGATTGTGTGAGTTTGCTGAGTGTGATCGGTTCCAAATTCAACCATTTTTCTACAAATTCTATTGTGTCATTTTTTTTCTTACTGCTGAGTAGAATGTCATTGTGTACATGTACTACATCTTGGTTATCCATTCATCCAATGATGGGCACCTGAATTGATGCCAGTTCTTAGCTATTATGAATTCAACAGCTAGAAACTAGGTTGAGCAAATATCTCTGAACTAAGGTGTGGAGCTTTTAGGGCAAATGCACAGGAAGCTAATAACAGGGTCTATTGGTAACTGTATATTCAACCTTGTAAGGAGTTTGCATATTGCTTCCATAGCAGTTGTACCACCTTACATTCCCAGCAACAGTTAATGAGTGTTCCTATTTCTCTGCATCCTAACCAACATTTGCTTTCATTTGATTTCTTTTTTTAATGTTTACTATCCTTATTGAGGTAAGGTGGAATCTCATAGATGTTTTAATTTGCATTTCCCTAATGGTTAGGGATGTTGAACATTTTCTTAGGTGTATGTTAGCCATTTGTAATTCTTCATCTGAGAACTCCATATTCAGTTCTCTGCCCCACTTTTGGAGTGGGTTGTTCCATCTCTTTTTTATTCTTGATTTATTTTGTTTTATTTTTTCTCAATTTTTAAAAAGATTTTCCATGATTATAAAAAATATCCCCTGGTAATACCCTCCCTCTCCCCCCTCTACCCCTTGAAATTCCATTCTCCATCATATCCGACCCCATCTCAATCAGTCTCTCTTTCACTTTGATGTCATGATCTTTCCCTCCTCTTACGATGGTCTTGTGTAGGTAGTGTAAGGCACTATGAGGTCATGAATATCAAGACCATTTTATGTCTGGAGGGAGCACATTGTAAGGAGTCCTACCCTTCCTTTGGCTCTTACATTCTTTCCGGCACCTCTTCCACATTAGACCCTGAGCCTTGGAAGTTGTGATTGAGATGTTACTTGGTACTCTAGTCACTTCTTCCCAGCACCATGATACCTTCTGAGTCTCCCAAGGTCACTGCCATCTGAAAAGAGAAGATTCTCTACCCAAAGTGAGAGTAGCATTAATATAAGGTTACGAATATTAAGAGAAGTGCTTACTGGGCAGTTTGATAAGCATAGTATATACACTTATCCAGACTTCAGCAGATGTTACAACCCTAGGGCTCATGACTAACCCTGTTGTAGGTTTTCAGTATCAGGGATGTATTCCCTCCCATGAAGCGGACCTCCAGTCCAATCGGAGGGCAGTTGGTTTCCACCATGATAGATGTGCCACTATTGCACCTGTTAGCTCATTTGGCCTGGCTGGCCAATTATAAGGCTTGCAGTGTCCACTGTTGAGTATCTTCACTGGTGGTATCTCTTTCTCCCATTGAACTGTATTTAGAATGGCTTCTTCCACCTTTCTGTCAGCTGGTCTACACGGAGGAGGTTACCCGCTCAGTTCCAACAGGATTTCTCAGTGGCCCCGCAGCCCATATATGTGGAGTCTTCAGCAATAGGGTCTTACCATCGTTTCCTGGATGTAAACCAAGGGCCTCAGCAATAGCCTAAAATGTTTTGGGGGCATCAGGGACCTCCCTGGCCAACAACTCACTGGAAGGTATCCCATCCCTGTCACTGAATATTTTTTTAGCAACGATCTATGGCTACTGAGTGTTCCATTGTCCAAAACTGGAGCATTCCATATGATTTATTTATATCCACTTAATTTTGATTAGCCCTCCCTTGAGATTAGTTCTCCCTTGAGAACTCTCTATTTAGCTCCATAGTCTATTTTTTAATTGGCTTGTTTGAGTTCTTATTATTTAACTTCTTGAGTTCTTTGTATATCCTAGATATTAATCTTCTATCACATATGTAGCTGGCGAAGATTTTTTTCCCATTCTGTAGGTTGGCTCTTTGCTTTATTCACAGTGTCCTTTGCAGTACAAAATCTTTGTAATTTCATGAGGTCATAGTGGTTAATCTGTAGTTTATTGCCTGAGCAATTGGAGTTGTATTCAGAAAGTCTTTGCCAAGATCAAAATGTTGAAGGGTTTCCCCTACTTTTTCTTCTAGCAATTTCAGAGTTTTAGGTCTGATGTTAAGGTCTTTAATGCATTTGGACATAATTCTTGTGCATGGGGAGAAAGAAGAAACTATTTTCATCCTTCTACAGATACATATCCAGTTTTCCCAACACCATTTGCTGAAGAGGGTGTCTATTCTCCAGGGAGTATTTTTGGCATTTTTATTGAATATCAGATGGCTATAGCTACCTGGACTTACATCTGGGCCCTCTATTCTGTTCCATTGATAAACAAGTCTGCTTTTGTGCCAGTACCAGGCTGTTTTTGTTACTATGGCTCTGTAGCATAGGTTAAAATCAGGCATGGTGATACTACTTGCCTTATTTTTCTTGCTCAGTATTATTTTAGATATTCGAGTTTTTTGTGATTCCAAATGATTTTTTGTATTGTTTTTTCTATTTCCATGAAGAATGCCTTTGTAAATTTGGTGGGCATTAAGGGTGTAGATTGCTTTTAATAGATTGCGATTTTCACAATATTGATTATTCCAATCTAGGAACAAGGGATGTTTTTCCACTTTGTAGTGTCTTCTGCAATTTCTTACATCAGTGTTTTAAAGTTTCCATTGCAGAGATCCTTTACTTCCTTGGTTAGGTATATTCCAAGGTACTTTATTTTCTTTGATGCAATTGTGAATGGGAGTGATTCTTTGATTTCATCCTCTGTGTATTTGTTGTTAGCGTATATGAAGGCTACTGATTTCTGTGTATTTATTTTGTATCCTGCTACATGGCTGTAGGTTTTTATCAGCTCTAACAGTTTGCTGGTAGAGTCTTTAGGGTCCTTTATGTATAGAATCATGTCATCTGAAAATAATGATAACTTGATATCTTCCTTTCCAATTTGTATCCCTTTTATGTGTGTCTCTTGCCTTATTGCTATGGCTAAGACTTCCAGTACTATATTAAATAAAAGTGGGGACAGTGGAGACCCTTGTCCTGTTTCTGGTTTTAGTGGAAAAGCTTCCAGTTTTTCCACATTTAATAATATGTTGGCTGTAGGCTTCTCATAAATAGCCTTTATTTTATTGAGATATGTTCCTTCTATTCCCAGACTCTGTAGGACTTTTATCATGAAGCAATGTTGGACTTTGTCAAATGCTTTCTCTGCATCTAATGAGATGATCGTGTGATTTTTGTCCTTCAATACATTTATATAATGTATTACATTTATCAGTTTGCATATATTGAACCATCCCTGCATCTCTGGAATAAAGCCTACTTGGTCAGGGTGAATGATCTTTCTGATTGATATATTCTTGTATTCTGTTTGCCAATATTTTGTTGAGAATTTTTGCGTCTATGTTCATGAGGGAGATTGGTCTGTAATTTTCTTTTTTTGTTCTGTCTTTGCCTGGTTTTGGTATCAGGGTGATGCTGGCTTCGTAGAAGGAGATTAGTAGGATTCATTCTTTTTCTATCTTATGGAAAAGCTTAAGAAACAATGGTGGTAGTTCATCCCTGAAGTTCTGGGAAAATTCACCAGTGAATTCATCTGGGCTTGGACTTTTTTTAGTTGGGAGACTTTGATAACTGCTTGGATCTCCATACATGTCATAGGTCTATTTAAGTGATTAATCTCATCTTGGTTTAGTTAAGGTATGTCATATAAACGAATGAAAGAATTTCTTTAAATTTTCATACTTAGTGGAGTATATGTTTTTATAGTACATCCTTATGATTTTTTGAATTTCTCTGGTATCTGTTGTGATGTTGCCTTTTTCATCTCTAATTTTATTAATTTGTGTCTCTTCTCTCTTTCTTTTGGTCAGATTTGGTAAGGGTTTATCAATGTTGTTTCTCCTTTCAAAGAACCACCTCTTTGTTTCATTGATTCTTTGGATTGTTCTTTTGCTTTCTATTTCATTAATTTCTTCCCTAGTCTTTGTTATTTCTTCCCATCTGCTGATTTTCAGTTTGCCTTGTTCTTCTTTTTCCAGGACTTTATGGTGAAGCATTAGGTCATTTACTTACGACCTTTCTAATTTCTTAATATAGGCACTTAAAGCTATAAATTTACTTCTTTGAACTGCCTTCATTGTGTCCCAGAGATTTTGGTATGTTGTGTTCTCCTTATCGTTTGACTCTATAATTTTTTTGATTTCCCTCTTGATTTCTTCATTGACTCATTCATCATTTAGTAATGAGTTGTTTAATTTCCATCATTTTGTGTATGCTCTATAGCCTTTCTTGCTATTGACTTTGTAGTTTGATTCCATTGTGATCAGATAGAATGCAAGGAATTATTTCAATTTTCCTGAATTTGTTAAGATTTACTTTGTGTCCTAATATATGGTCTATTTTAGAGAATGTTCCATGTGCTACTGAAAAGAATATGTATTCTACAGCATTTGGATGAAATACCCTGTATATATCTGTTAGGGCCATTCCTTCTATGACCTCATTTAGTCTAGATGCCTCACTGTTTATTTTTTCCTGGGATGACCTGTGAATTGATGATTGTGGGGTGTTGAAGTCACCCACTACCACTGTGTTTGGTGTTATATGCAAACTTAGTTCTAATGGCATTTCTTTGATGAATTTGGGGGCCCCCCCCCATGTTAGGTGCATATATGCTTAAGATTGCAATGTCCTCCCTGTTGGAGGGTGCCTTTAATCAATATAAATTGACCTTCCTTATCTCTCTTAACTAATGATGGACTGAAGTCTACCTTGTCAGATATTAGGATGGCAACCCCTGCTAGTTTTCTAGGTCCATTTGCTTGAAACACCGTTTTCCAACCTTTCACCCTAAGATAGTGTCCATCCTTTGTAGAAAGGTGGGTTTCTTGGAGACAACAAATTGAAGGATCCTGCTTTTTAACCCAGTCTGAAAACCTATGTCTTTTCGTTGGGGGCATTGAGGCCATTGATATTAAGAGATATTATTGAAAGATGTGTATTCATTTTTGCCCTTTTTTTGTAGTTCTTCTGGTTTTACCCTTGCTGTCTTGTGTTAACTACTATTTGAGTATTGTTTGTTTTTTTCCCAGTTCCTTATAGGCATGCTTTTCTTTTTCATCAGCATGGAGGATTCTTTCAAGTATTTTCTGTAGAGCTGGTTTTGTCTTCAAATACACCTTTAGCCTGCTTTTGTCATGGAATGTCCTTATTTCTCCATCTATTTGAATGGATAGCTTTGCAGGATAAAGTAACCTTGGTTGACAGTTGTTATCTTTCAGAACTTGGAATACATCAGTGTACACCCTTCTGGCTTTGAAAGTTTGTGTTGAGTAATCTGCTGTAATCCTGATAGGCGTGCCTTTGTAGGTAACTTGATTTTTCTCTCTGACTGCTTGCAATATTTTTTCTTCGGTTTGTGTGTTTGGTAGTTTGATTATAATATGGAAAGAGGAGACGTTCTTTCCAGGTTTTGTCTGGCTGGTGTTCTAAAAGCTTCCTGTATCTGCATTGGCACCTCTTTCCCAATTTGGTGGAAGTTTTCTTCTATGATTTTGTTGAAGATCCCAACTATTCCGTTAGAGTGAAAGTCTTCTCCTTCTACTATGCCCTGAATTCTTATGTTTGATCATTTCATAGTGTCCTGAATATCTTGAAATTCCTTCTCATACTTTTCTATTAGTTTCTCTTTCTCTTTGTTGGACTGCATTTTATCTGCCACCTGGACTTATAGCTTAGATATTCTGTCCTCTCCTTCATCCATTCTACTGGTGAGATTTTCTACAGAGTTTTTTTTTTTTTATTTCATTAACTGTGTTCTTTATTGCTAGTAATTGTAACTAGTTTTTTCTTTATTATTTCTATTTCCTTATTTATGTCTAGTATTGACCTCTTCATTTTATTAAATTGGCATCCTGTGTCTTCTCTGCTTCCCTTGATTTCTTCTTTGAGTTCTTTGAACATATTTATAATCATTCTTTTGAAATCTTTCTCAGGCATTTCCTCTAACTCTTTCTCACTGGAGGTCATTTCTGATGCATTAATACTTTTTGGTGGATTTATATTGTCTTGTTTTTTCTTGTTTCTTGTGCTATAATATATATATATTTTTGCATCTTGGATTATTTAATGATTGGATTTTCCAGTTAGGTGGGTATTAAGAGATGTATCAATCAATCTGATGTTATATATCTTCAGGGTAGGAGCTTAAGGTGCTAGGTGTGGCTCTGAAGACTCTCAGAGTATCTACAAAAGTGACTCTAGGTGTTGGGTGTGCCAACTATGGGAGTATTCAAGTAGGCTAAGTGGAACAAAATACTGGCAGATTCTAAAATTTAACTAAAAAATGTACACTTTCAATGAAACATAGCACAGAGTAGTTATCCAAGAGTAGGTATTATCACAAACATATCCTGTGTCTGTCACATCTGTGTGGTGCCTCACTCACTCCCTTAATCCTGACAACAAAGTGGTTAAGCTTTCTGGTCTGTAGATGGTTCCAAGTCAGCTTGTGACCAGGTGAGATGCTTCCCTCATGTACAACAGAAGAGTAAACAAAGCCACTATAATTCAAGAAGCAACAAATAACAAGCCCAAAATACAGCTTATTTAAAAATGGCAAATCTGACCATCCATCCAATTTAACACATAATTTATCCTGATATGAAAGGTGCAATTAGCACTTCTGGTTCAGGCCTATATACCAGGTTTATTAGGCAGGTACTGACCTGGTGTAATCCCAGTTACTGTTTTGGATGAATTTGGTCTCAGCTGTGCACTTGATTGGGTCCCTCTTTGGTTCTCTGTCAGTTCAAGTAGGTGTGGCCAGGTCCCTGGACTGATGCTCTGTTTTGGAGGGCTTGGCACTGGCGGTGGGGGATGGGGAGGGAGCTGATGCTGCTCTAGTTCGCCCGCTGTTCCACGTGTTCTTCTAGCTTGTGATCTGCTTCTCTGTTGTTCACTGCTGTTTTCCTTTCATGTTTCTTGAGTTTGCAGAGAGCTCCGGTCTAAGTGGAAAATCCCCTCTCCTGGGTTTTCCCGCTGCCACAGCAGCGCACGCCCCACCAGAGCAGCCTCTGCTGGCCCAAGCAGGCTATGGATACTCTGGATCTCTCCTACTTCTCTGCTGCTGTTTCAATTTCGTGTACATCCCACTTTTTAGTAAATGTGTGTATTTTGCTGTTTTTTTTTTTTTTTGTTTGTTTGTTTGTTTTTTGGCTTTTTCCCCCCTAGGCTGCTTTGGTGTGGTACCTATGCCTCCATCTTAACAGGCAGTCTGTTTCCTCTTTTATTGTTTAGTTTGTTAGAGTTCTTTGTAGATTCTAGATATTTGGCTTCTGTCAGTGGTATAGCTTGCAAAGATTTTCTACCATTCAGCAGGTAAACTATTGGCTCAGCTTATGATATGTTTGTCTGTGCAAAAGCTTTTTGACTTCATGAAATCCCATTGATTGAGTGTTTAATTTCCTGGGCTACTGGGGTTTTGTTCAGGAAGTCTTTTCCCAGTCCTATATTGTGGAGCATTCCTCCTATTTTTTCTTCCAGTACTTGAAGAGTTTCAGATCTTATATTGAGGTTTCTAATCCATTTGGACTTCATGTTTGTGTATGGAGAAATGAGTGGGTCTAGTTTAAGTTTTCTACGTATAGACATAACAAATTGTCCAACACCGTTTGTTGAAGATGTTGTCTTTTGCCAGTCTATATTATTGGCACATTTGTCTAAAATCAAGTACCTGTGGTTACTGGACCTAAGGTTTGAGTCTTCAGTTCTGTTCCATTGGTCTATGTTTCTGTTTTTATATAAGTACCATGCAGTTTTTTTTTTTTTCTTTTGGTTTTTTTTGAGGTAGGGTCTCACTCTGGCCCAGGCTGACCTGGAATTAACTATGTAATCTCAGGGTGGCCTCAAACTCATGGAAATCCTTCTACCTCTGCCTCCTGAGTGCTGGGATTTAAGGCATGTGCCACCTTGCCCAGCCCATGCAGTTTTTGTTACTATGACTTTGTAATATAGCTTTATATGGGGTATGGTGATACATTTAGAGGGTTTTTTTATTTGAGGATCTGTTTGATATATGAGGCCTGCTGCCACACCATATGAATTTTGAGATTATTTTTTCAATCTCTATGAAGAATGATGCTGGCATTTTTATTGGTATTGCTTTAAGTCTGTAATTGCTTTTGGTAGAATTTCCGTTTTCAAAAAACTAATTCTACCTATTCAGGAGTATGGGATGTTTTTCCATCTTTTCAAGTCCTCCTCAATTTATTTGATGAGCTTTTTTTTTTTTTTAAATATGTTTTCATTAAATAGGTCTTTCATAACCTTGGTTAGTGTTATTCCAAGGTAAAATTTTTGGTGCTATTGAAAATGGGACAGCATCACTGATTTCCTTCTCTGTATATTTGTCCTTTGCATAGAGAAAACCTACTAATTTTTGTACACCAGTTTTGTATACTGCTACTTTAATGAAGGAATTAATCAGCTTTAGAAGTTTTGAGATGGAGACTTTTGGGTCACTTACGTATAAGATCATGTTATCTGAAAATGGAGTAACTTGACTACTTCTCTTTCAATTTGAATCTCTTTTATTTCTTTATCCTCTCTTATTGCTAGGTCTAGTACATACAGTAATTTGTAGAAGAGCAATGGTGAGAGTCAGCATCCCTATCTTGTTCCTAATCTCAGTGGGAACTCCTTGAGTTTTTCCCCATTAAATATTATTTGGGCTTTAGGTGATGTATACATAGCTCCAAAACTATTCTTTCCAGTGTTTTCATCCTGAAGTGGTGTTGCATTTTTCAAAGGCCTTCTCTTCAATTTAGCTGATAATCTGGCTCTTATGGCTAGATTTATTTATGTGATATTTAATGTGATGAATTTTCATATGTTGATCCATCTCTGCATCCTTGCGATGAAGCCTACTTGATCAGGTTGGATAATGCTTTTGATATGTTGTTGAATTCAGTTGGCAGGGATTTTATTCAGGATTTTTGCATCTATGATAATCATGGATATAGGCCTATAATAATCTTTTCATGATGCATCTCTCTCTGGTTTTGGGTCATGCTAGCTTTATAAAAGGAGTTGGTGAGGATTCCCTGCTCTCTGATTATGAAAAACAGTTTGAGAAATATTGGTTTCAGTTCTTCATTGAAGGTTTGATAGAATTCTGCAGAGAAGCCATCCAGTCCTATACTTTTCTTTGTGGGGAGGTTTTTGATTACCTTTTCAATGTACATGGATTTGATTGATTTGTTTAGGAGATTAATATGTACTGAATTTAGTTTTGTAGCTTATATTTGTCTAGGAATTTATCCACTTCTTCCAGTTAATCCAGTTTTGTGGAGTAGAGGTATTGGTAGGATCCCCTTATTATTCTTCAAATTCCATTGATATCTGCTGTGACCTCTCCTTTTTCATTTCTGATTTTGTTAACTTGAGACTTCAGGTTTTTTTCCTTGTTAAAGTTGGTCAGGGATTTGTCAATCTTTTTTATTTTTTTCAAAGAAGCAGCTCTTTGTTTCATCATTTAAAAAACATTGTTTTATCAGTTTCCAATTTGTTAATTTCTGCTGTGATCTTGATTATTTCTTTCCATCTTCTCTCTTAGGGTTGGATTCTTTCTGTTTTTCCAGTATCTTTAGGTGGACAGTTAGGTTACTAATTTGGGAGCTGTCTGTCTTTGTAATGAAGACGTTTAGTGCTATGAATTTCCCTCTGGGGCTGCCTTCATTGTGTCCCATAAGTTTTGTTAGGTTGTGCTTTCATTATCATTCAATTCTAGGAGTTTTACAATTTCTTTTTTGATATCTTCCACTACCTATTCATTGCTTAAATGTGTGTTGTTTAGTCTTCAGATTCTGGTGGAGTTCTTGATGTGTCTCTGATTGTTAATTTCTAGCTTTTTAAAGCATTGTGCTGCTGACTTTATGGAGGAAAACTTTATGGCCTAATATGTGGTCAGTATTGGAAAAGGTTCTGTAGGCTGCTGAGGAGAATATGTATTCTGTAGAGTTAGGGTGGAAAGTTTTGTAGATGTCCATTAGGTCTAGTTGATCTATGGTGGTGTTGTTCTCTATGATTTTCCTGTTGATTTTCTGCTTGGATGATCTGTTTATTGATGATAGTGGAGTACTGAGGTCTCCGACTACAATGATGTTGGTCTTTATTTCTGTTTTATTATCAAGTAGATTTTGTTTTATAAACTGTGGTGCACCTGTGTTTAGCACATATATATTTATGGTTGCAATGCTCTCATGTTGGATCATTCCCTTGATGAGTATGAACTGAATTTCTTTGTTTAATCATTTTCTTTTTAATTACTTTTGGTTTTGAGTCTGTTTTATCACATATTAATGTAGCAACACCCACTTTTTAATTTTCATTTCCTTTGTTCCATCCTTTTACCCTGAAAAGGTGTCTATTGTTTAGTGGTGAGGTGGGTTTCTTGAAGAAGCAGATAGAAGGGTCCACGTTTTTTTATCCACCCAATAGCTTGTGTCTTTTGCTGGGTGAGTTAAGACTATTAATATTTAAGGTTACTACTGAGGGGATTGAATTAATCCCTGCCATGATGAGGTGTTTTATGGGGTTTGGTGCTTTCTTGTGTTTTGTATACTTTTGAGCCTGGTCTATTTTTGGTTATTGTAATCTTCTTGTTGGCACTTGAGATTTGTTGTTTGCCTCTTCTGTATGGAGTGTTCCCTGAAATATTCTCTATAGGTTTGGTTTTGTGTTCATATAATCATAGAGTTGATTTTTATCATAGAAAGTTTTCCTTTCAGCATCTGTTATGAGGGATACTTTTGCTTGGTAGAGTAGCTTTGGTTGGAAGCCATAGTTTTTGTGATTTTGAAGTGTTCCATTCCAGGCCCTTCTGGCTTTCAGGTTTTCCATTGAGAAATCTGATATAATTCTGATGGGATTGCCTTTGTATGTTGTGAGTTGTTTCTCTCTTTTTGCTTTTAATACTCTCTCTTTGTTTTCATTGATAAGAGTTTTAACTATGATGTGTCTTGGAGAATTTCTCCTTTGGTCCTGTCTGTTTGGTGTTCTGTGGCCTCCTTGTATCTGCATGTTTTGAGAGACTGGGAACTTTTTTTATTCAACAACTTTCTTGAATATGTTCTCTATGCCTCTGGCTTGGATTTTTTTCTCCTTCTGATCTACCCATGATATGGAAGCTTGGTCTATAATTCTATTTTATAATGTGGAATACTATTATTAATAATTCAATTCTTGATGCATGTAAATAATTCTATAACAGAGTAGCAGACCATAGTACCACTGGAATTTTATTTTCTTTATTACTATGAGTTTTCAATGGCAGGTGAGCAGTTAACTCCAGAAGTTTCTCATAACTATGAATACTTTTTCCTTTTAAATAGAACAAATATATTTAATAAGCTATTCAAAATAACCAACATTTTAATGAAATTATATATTTCTTCAATTTTCTCATATCAAGGAGGATACAAGTTTAATTTCTCATTTTATAGCAAGGCTAAAATAGATTTCAAATATGCTAAAGCTATGAGAGATCAGAATATTTTACCTTGCTTCTTGTGATGAAGAATAAATGTCCTTGGATCTGAGGATATTACTGAAGAGCTGAAAAGAGAAATGAATAAACAAACAAAAAACACATGAGATACCTGCTGTCACAGTGATTTCTAGGTTGCTATGATGAACATCCAAACCGGAATCAATTTTTGAGAAGTAGGGATTTATCTCAAGCTTACATATCCTGGGGACATTCTTTTAAAGGTGGAAGAAGCTTGCTCCCTTTCACAAATCTAAGCAGAAAGAAAATGCAAGAGATAACAAGCATGAGCCTGCCAGACATCATACTGCTCTCTTCCACTTTGGGGATGGAATCAGATCCCCCCTCCTCCAGTGATATGCAGGATGCAGCCAGCCTTTATGCCAGTAGCCCAGTTCCAACAAAGTTCACTACTGTCTTTGCTTCTTTATTAAAAGTTCATAAACCAGCACAATTCTCTCTGTAGTTAACATTTTTAAAATCTCACCTGAATACACATAAAATTTGGTTTACCACTCTGGAAAGCCTCTTCAGTTCCAAGTGTCAATTTCATCAACATTCTTCCAGTACACTAGTTTCAAATGACCAAAATACACATGGCCAGATTCATCTCACCAAGCCTCAAAATCTCTGGTATCAGATTCTGTCATAGTGTGTGACATGGTGCTCTGATGAACATCTAAATTAGATACAGTTTATGGGACGAAGGGATTTATTTCAGGCTTACAGATGCAGGGGATCTGCTGTTGGGAGAAGCTGGTGCCCTTTCATGGATCCAAGCAGAGAGACAAGCCACCATCAGCCATCAAAATTAAAAGCAGCAAGCAGGAACCTCACTAGAGCTCACACTGCTCTCCTATACCTTTGGTGTGGAATCAGATATACTCCCAGTGACACAACCCCTGTAGAAGGAGCCTACCTGCTAGAGATTTAAGATTCAAACTCTATTTCAATAGAACTCTAGAATCTATGGGAGTGTACATTAAAATTCCCACACTTGTCAAATAAAGGAAAAAGGCCAACACAAAAACACAATTCAAGTATAAATTTGAAAGTTGTGATAGCTATGGAATCCATACATTCTCTTAGAATTAAGATATCCTTATTCTAGCATGTATTGCAAACACAAGTTACTCATATTATGAAGGACAACTTTTCTCAGTATAAAAGATGTTAAAAAAAGGTAGATTATAAAGTCTTACTTGAAAGTTTAGAAAGTAACCAACAACCTTCAAAATTAGGAGACAATTCCCAGCACTTGTGACTGAAACAAGAGGATAAGAAGTACCAAGCCAGCCTCAGCTAAATAACTGAACTTTCCAAGGAGAAAACAAAAACAAACAATCAAACAACAAAAGCAGAATGAGAACAGTTGGAGATGGAGGTGAAAGAGAAGAAAGAGCAGCTTCATCTAATTTATGTATGTTCCCTCTGAATTCCTTTATGAAGTCTTGATGTGGACCAAGCCAACCAACAGAGGGAAGAAGAATGAAATGGTGTACAAGAAATACTGGAAAATAATAGCTAATTGTTTTTGAAATACTTAAGGACACATGAAACTATAGCTTTAATAAAGGTGAAGATGAGGCAAAGCTTATGTTTTTCTATATTTTATGCAAACTAATATAGTATACATTGAAACTATAGAATATTTTAGCTACTAAGTTTCCTAATAAAAATAACTTTGGGTTCTGGTTGTTTAAATGTATATACTTCCATAGACTTAGGTGTTTTATTAAAGCTTGTAACTTTGATTTCTGGCCACCTGGATGGAGAAGGTATCATACTAGCCAGATTCTGGGGTCCAGCCTGAAGGTGTGTTTGGGGGTGGATTTGAATTAGAGCCTAAAGGTATATGGAGAGGTTTTGAGCTCTGCCTGGGCCCCTGCTGTTTATTGCCCATACCCTGCTGTTTTGCTGTTCTGCTGGTGGTGCTTGCTTGTGGTGATGGCTGCTTAGCTATGTCTGTCTTTGTTTGGATCTTTGAGTGGGATGCAGCTTCTTCAGCTGTTGATGGAACTTTCCTTTGGAACTGTAATTTAAAATAAACCCTTCCTCTCATAAACTGAGTGTGGTTTGGATGTTCATTCCAGCAATATGTAACTGACTACAACAGGCAAACAAAATGTCTTAAAAACAAAATCAGAGAACAAGAAATAGTCTCAAAAAGCAGACGGAACAAGAAAACAAATAATGAAATACCACACTATGATGCAATCATATTAACTAATCATATTAAATAGTAATTGATTATGTCAAAAAACATGGATTATTGTAATCTATAAAAAATAATGTGTATCTCATGCATGACAATGAACAGAGTGCAAATGAATGGTTGATAAACATGTACTACACAACCATTAAAGGGAAAAAAGAGGTTATTAGGAGCAAATGCAATGGTTTTACATAAAAAATTATTATCATAGGAAAAGTAGAAATTTCCTGATTATAAAACTTTTAATTCCCTTTGAAACTGTCACAAACATAAAATATTATTTGAATATTATAAGTTTCGAAGCATGAGTTGAAAATTGACATATGAAAGAACACATCACACAAAATAAAAAGAGAGTGCTAAAAGCAAGAGAGAGACAACTCATTACATACAAAGGCAATTTCATCAGAATTACCCCAGATTTTTCAGTGGAAACCAGGAAAGCCAGAAGGACTTGGAATGGAACACTTCAACGTCTAAAGAACTATGGCTTGCAAACCAAACTACTGTACCCAATGAAAATATCCCTCATAATAGATGGTAAAACTTTTTGTTTTTATCATGGAACATTTTCCATGATAAAATCCAACTGCATGATTATATGAACACAAAACCAACCCCCCCACCAAAAAAAAAAAAAAACTTCAGGGAAGACTGGCCACAGAAAAGTTGAACAACTACCCTTAAGAGGCTACAAGAGGATGATCATAATAACCAAAACTATAGTGTGCTCAAAAATGAACACCCCCCCCCCAAAATTACCAAACTTCATAAAGCCTCCAGTGTGGAGGGAAGATGGGTCAGCTCTTAAAGGTGATTGTTTGCAAAGCCTGAAGGCCCAGTTTCAATTCCCTAGTACCCACATAAATCCAAATACACAATGTGGCACACACATACAGAGTTTGTGTGAAATGGCCAGAGGCTCTGGCTTGCCCATATCCTCTCTCTCTCTCTTAAAAAAATTATTAGCACCAAAATTGAGCCAGGAATTATATGAAATAATCCTAGAAAATACTGTCTGTGTTAATGAGATACTAATCAATGTGAGAAACACTTGAAAAAAATAATATAACAAAGGAAAGGGCTTATTTTGGTTCATGGCTTCAGGGATTGTTGTCTGCAGGCCTGAGCCTCATTTCTCTGGGCCTGTGTCAGTACAGCACATGCAGGGAGAAGTGTTGGGGGAGACTGCTTACTTCATTGCACCCAAGAAGAGAGACAGGAAGGGACCTGATGCAGCTATGTTCTCATTGCTAGCACAAAGCAGCAGGCCAAAAGTAGCTTATGGGAGGAGATAATTTATTTGGCTTACAGTCAAAGGGAGGTTCCATGATGGCAGGGGAAATGAGACCACATAGTGAACTCTAGGTGAGCCTGGACTAGAGTAAGCTCCTACCTTGAAAGAAAACCAAAGGGGAAGAAAAATGGCTGACGACTATTCTCACAACTCATAACCCACTACCAAATACTAGTAATCCCACTGAGGAGGACCCTCAGTGGAATAGGGGCAGGGAGGAAGGAAGTTATGGTACCAACACATGATGTGTCCATACAAAGATTCTATTAAGTAAATAAATACAAAATTAAATTAAGTTATCAAAGAGTAATAATCAGCAAAACATAAAATATTGGAGGAATTACTGTAATCACAAGAATTCCTTTAATATTTATGGACCTTACACCAAGAGAAAACATTATTTTCAATTTTTTTGTTATATTTATATGAGGAAGGGTCACACACTAGAATATAAATTATCTCCAAATTAAGTTGCTTTTATATTTCCTAACAGAATTATAGTTGAAAAAAGTGAGACATGTATTTACCAACAAGTATTTATAAAATTTCCAAGTACATTGAAATGACAGAACATAGAGAATATGAAACATATTGAAATACATAAAAAATGATAATAGAAGATATAACAATGCATGGATGATGGGATGTAGTAGTAAAAAAAAGTAATTGGTATTGATTTCTACTGTTTTTCTGGGAGAGATAATACCAGGATTCACCTGTCATACTTGAAAAGAGTGCCTCACAAATTGTTACATATTTTTCCTATATCAAAATATGTTCCACTATATGTATGCATTGTGTAAATGTTGCAGCCAGGAAGAACATTTGTTCTCAGACATGTTTCTAATGAAAATGTGTAACCTTTCTTCTAGCTTTCTTTAGTGTATAGTACATTATCATTATCTTTATTAAGCTTATTGTGAATAACAGCCACAGGTACTTCAAATATGTATACTGGCTTGTATTATACCATGCCACACAATAATAATTATAATACAGTGCAATTCAGTATAGTTGAAGTAGGAGAGTGGTGTAGTGCAGTCTAGGTATATGGTCTACAGTCAGATCTAATTGGTTATGCTGACTGGGTGATTTTTGGAATATATGTAATTCCTATGATGTAGTTCAGACATGAAATGTCCTCCATAAGCCCATGTGTTCATGTCTTTGCCTTCAACTTGTGTTGCTAATTGTGGTGGGATCTGAAAGTTCTCAATTTAAAAAAGCCAGTAATTATAATAAAGAAGAAACAGAAGAAGTTATGTCATTGGAGCCTTACAGTTGAAGGCAAATTTGGGACCATGGTTCCCTCTGTTAAGTCTGCCATAAAGATAATAAGCTTACTTGGCACATACCATTTCCATGACACTTTGAGAACTAATGAAGCATGGTCAAACAAACGTGGTCTGAAATTATTGAAACTCATGATCAAAAAGAGTCTTGATAAATTGATTATCTCAGATATTTTTGCTACAATAATGCCAGCCTTCATGTTTCAGTTTTCTCACTTTGAGATGAAGAGAAGGCCAAGTGGTTAAAGGTGCTTGGTTCCAAAGGCTGCCATTCTGGATTTGATTCCCCATTACCCATGCAAAGCCACATACACCAATTGGCATATGCATCTTGAGTTCATTTGTGATAGCAAGAAGCCCTGGTATGCCATACATTGTATCCTTCTCTCTCTTCTCCCAGCAAAAAATAAATAAAAATATATCTTAAAGAAGAATTCACTGAAAAGTTTGCTGTTATAATTTAGTCAGTTTTTTCACAGAAAGCACTCAGAACAGCATGTGCTTTCTTGTCAGAACATGATAAAAAGTTAGTAGTAGTCATCTATAGCAATGCAATGTTTGCTCATGAACAGGCTTAGCACAGCCCAGCACAGCACAGCATAGCACAGCACAGCAGGAGAGGCATGGATCACCCACAGTTAATTCAGTATAAACAAAGGTGATTTTAGTGTAGTCATACCAATAAAATACATACTTTCTCCAAAACTTTATTTGCTCAAACATGAATGCTTCATGAGGTAATTAAAGTTATTGAATATTTTCAAAACCTGGAAAATATATTTTAGAACAAACCATCCAAAAAATTCTCGGGACCAGAGGAATTGTATAAATAATTTGAAATGTCTGTATAACATTTGAACACTAATTTTGATATCCCTATGAACAAATTTGCCCACAGGCAAATAAACTGCCCACCAAATAAAACTCTAATATATGCATAAACAAGTATTAATATAGCTCAAAAGCAATCCCTTTTTGTGCTTATAATTACATTAAAAGATGCATGCTGTGACTGAAGGTAGACCTTAAAAATCAGTTTCTCAGATATTCATAGAAAATAAGAATAAAAAGTGAAATGGCTACATCCTAAATTCCACATAGGGCTGGTATTTAATCTTCTATGCACATAAAAAGACCACTGATTCCACAAAGACTTTTACTTTGTAGCAACAATTACAGCTTTTTAAATCAAGAGGAAATTTATAATGCAGCCAAGGGATTGAATTGATTCCTAGTAATTAATTAAAATGACAAATGTGTGCAAACGATGACTCTATACCACTGTAATTAGAGACCCACCAGGTGTAGTAAATATGATGTGTTTTCCATTTTCACAATTGCTTATAGCCTAGTGGTAAGGTGATTTTCCATTGTTCACTTGGAATTCCAGCTCTCTGTAGACAATGAGTGATCTACTTAGTTTCTCTTGCAAGATGGTATTCCAGAGATGATAAAACAGTTGCAGAGAATGAGGCAGCACTGTGGAGGCAAGGAGGTGAGCAATATTACATGTGTTTGAGAAAACAGATGAATCATAGTTTGCTGTTAGAACAACTGGCTAAAATGTATTTATACAGTTAATTTTCAAAAGGTTGCTAAAAATCAATTCAAAGCACTACTCTTTTAATAACTTGATATTCTTTTATGTGTGATGGATAACTTACAGAATAGGAATTCAGTTATCACTAATTATGAGTGCACCTACAAGTGAAAGGTAATCCACAAAATGTCTGAAGTTTACCAGAAGGTTAAAACCAGATGTATTGGCTTGGATAAACACACACTTGTTCTTTTCTTTATCTTTCTTTTTTTTTAAAAAAATTACCCTAAAAAAAAAAAAAAGAGTTGTCAGCCAGATATTTACTCTGCTTATCTGAATGTGTTTCCATAGAAATTTAGATAATAGCAATGCCATTTTATGAGCCTTACAGACAACTGAAGTCATTATGGTCTCTCAAAACGGATAAAATATGCCAGGCTTAGCGGCACACACTTTCTATCCCAGCAGTTGGCAGGCAGAGGTAGTAGGATTGCTATTAGTGCAAGGGCATATAAAATTGTGAACTCCTTTCAAGTGTGTTGTGGCCACAAGCTCCTTTTCCTGAAGTAATGGCCAAGCAGATGAAAAAAAAAAAAAAAAGAATCCAGGAGAGGATATTTAAAGTTGACCACCACATTGACGTGTCAAAGAAAAGCTCTAGACAATGACAACTATACTTTCCCAAACCAAGATGAAGATATCTATCACAACCTAAGTTATCATTAATACATGATGAAGTGCTCCCTGGTGAATATAGCTCTCCACTGGTCTTCAAAGTCCACTTCAGCTTGTCCCAAGAATGAAATTTATTTTGGAAAGTAAAATACATCATGATTTGAGTTTATCATTTTGTTATAAAATCTGTACTGTTTCCTGTGGTGCAGATTGATTCCCAAATATTATGCTACTTCCTTACTGTAGGCATTTTGAGTTACAATATCTTGGGTTCCACCTTCAGGAGGTCATAAGCTTTCAAGGATAGAGAGCATGACTTATTTATTTTAATAACTCCCAAGCCTGCTATAATTACTGTCACAGTTAAAAATTCAAACTCTCAACTAAGGAGTGACACATTAAGTCAATGCCCCTCACTGTGATATTTTTCAAGATAGCATAGTTCAGTGATGGAGTAAGATTTAATGCAAAGGTGAATGAAAGGCAATAGAAAGAAGAGGTCCTAAAAGCAGCACATTTTCCTTGTTCTCCTGGGCCTCAGACTTCCTTGTCTTTCAACAAATATAGTTTAGCACACCTACCCACATGGAAATTAAAGAGTGTATGAGACAGGGGCACACAAATCATTATGCTGAAACCTCTAGTCACCTTATTTCATTGAACATCTACCATGATTTTTCACTTGTCACTGCAGGTCGTTACTCCTTTTCTGAGTTAATTGTCATTAAAAGTTTTCATACATTTTTTACATACATATTCGTAATAAAAATGCTGTGAATGGAACTTAAGTGTAATCACAGAGTTAATGGATATTTTACACATAGCATATTCACATAGCCTGTCAGCAATCCCACCAACTATTAATATTTCTGAGCATGAAGCAACATTTTGAGGGCTCAAATTTTCAATTTGTGGCATTGGCACTCAAGACACATTTCAATTTTGGATTTTTGGATTAGGATGGTTCTAGTATCTTAGTATATGTCTCCACTTACCACTTTCTGGCTTTGAATTCCTCTGTTGAGAATTAATCTTCAACTATTTTAGAAGTTTCAAGGCTTATTCATTTTGCATAACTTTGTTCTTTCTCTTAACAAATAATTAGGTAGTGGCCCTAAGCTCCTCTCCATTTAAACTTTCCTTCTTTCATGTTTCCTTAGCACTAACTGGCAGTCACTCTGGTCCTTGCTCTATCACAGTAACTGGTTTTTCATCTTATTTATTATTTATTTACAAACAGAGAAAGATAGAGAAAAGAGAGACAGAGAGATTGGACGTGCCATGGCCTCCAGCTGCTGCAAAGGAATTCCAGTTTCATGCACCACTTTGTGCATCTGGCTTTACGTGGATACTGGGGAATTGAACCTTGGTCCTTAGGCTTCACAGACAAGTGTCTTAAACTTTGAGCCATCTGTCCATTTCCTGGTCCATCTTAAATCTATGTTCTATAGGACCAGAAATAATTTTATTTGAAAGACTGAGAAGTGATTTCTTTTTTTTAAAAACTCTACCTCTTGCTCACCTAGCATATACAATATTAGTATATAGGATATATACACATGCATAGCATATATACATAAATAAGTGTTTATTTCCATAAAACATATGATTCTAGTATGGTCTAAATGTTATCAACAAAATTCTTTTTTCCACCTTCCTAAACTCATTGATTTCAAATATATTATGTATTAAGTGGTTTACTTTGATTTTTTTTGCCTTTTATTTAATAATTTTGTATATATACATTGATTTTATTCATACATTTATAGATATTTTACACACACACACATATGTATATATATAAATGTATACTGTTTTCATTTGTATTTTTTTATTTTATATATTGGACCAAAATATAACTCATAGAAAAAAACAAAATCATAAATTTAACTGATTGGGTCATAGTTAAATAAGCATACCAACCTACCTTCTCCAAGATCAAGATAGAAAACATATTACCAACCTCAAACACACCTCATTAATCTTTCCAAAACATTAGCCCAAATTTCTTCTCAAAGGGTATCTCTTGGTGTGTAGTACTATAAGTTTATAGCTTTCAAGAATGTGGCTCACACATCAGAGTGTGTATAGAAGATTGCTTTAGAGGTTGTTTCCAGTCTGGGTTATATATAGTGTGAGATCCTGTCTCAAAAACCACTTATGGGAGCTGGAGAGGTTAAGGCATTTGCCTGCAAAACATAATGACCCAGATTTAATTCTCTAGTACCCATGCAAAGCCAGATGCACAAAGGGGAGTATGCATCTAGAGTTCATTTGCAGCCACTGCACCCATTCTCTCTGTTTGGCTCTCTCTCTCTCTCTCTCTCTCTCTCTCTCTCTCTCTCTCTATGCTTGCAAATAAATAAATATTTTTTTTAAAAAAAAACCTTTTATAGTAAAAGAGAAAGAAAATTTAACATGTAGTTTTATATTGAATGACTGTTACATTTTTGTTTGGCTTCCACATTTAACAAGTTTTGTTGAATTTCCTTCCACTATTGTGTTTTATCTGGCAGCAAGTATGTTTTGGGAACTTTTGCTTCCTAGTGTACCTGTTGCTTCATAGTACTAAATTGTGAATAGTAAGGTTTTGTCTGTTAATTTTAATGTTTTTGACTATCCTGATTAATTTCCAGCTTTGCATATATTGACTATATATGCATTTTCTATATTCTTTTCATATATACTGTCTGAATTATTACAAAGCTAGAAATTAAAGTGCTAAATCTAGGATTGAGCAGATAATGACAAATAGCCATTTAAAATACTCTTGCAAGTGAATTGCTGTACTTCTTCGATGGCCTTCTACAATTTCAATCATGTTAAGTTTAATTTTGTGTTTGTGCACATGTGTACTGGTGTTTTGCTTCTGTTTATGCTTATCTTATTTTTAATGTTATTACATAACTCATATACAATGAGATAGTAATAATTCTGAATTATTTCTTCCTGTTCTCTCTGTCAATTTTCAAGTGAATATTATCCCTTACTAACCTTACATTCCATTTTCCTGTCATGTTATTTGTATTATCTAGACTTCTGTCACTGTGATAAGATACCTGACATAACTTAAGTAAGAGAGGATTCATTTGCCCCTGTGGGCATAACATGGTTGGGCAGAAGGTTCTGGAGACAGACACATGGTTGGATGAGTAGATTTCCCCCATATAACCAAGGAACAGAAATCAAGAGAAGGAGAAAAGATAAAGCTTTCAAGGATATCCACCAGTGACCAAATTCATAAAGGGTCAAGACAGATGTCCAAGGATAAATCCCCAGTCACAAAGTTTCTTTGTCTAAAAATTCCATAATTTCCCCAAAAAGCTATGGACCAAGCCTTCAGCACATTAGCCCTCTATAGAGGATACTTCCATATACAAGGCATGACACTAAATTTCATTTTTAAACTTTATCTTATTTTACCTATCATTTATTTTTTCTTTTTAAATGTTTTTATTTCTTTATAGTTATTTATTTTACAGAGAAAGAGGGAGAGAGAGAGAGGGAATGGGTATGCCAGGGCCTCCAGCCACTGAAAATCAACTCCTGACACATGTGCAACCTTGTGTGTCTGGCTAAAGTGGGTCCTTGGGAATTGAACCTGGGTACTTTGGCTTTGCAGGCAAATGCTTTACTGCTAAGCCATCCCTCCAACCCTCATTTCTTTTTTTCTAATTAATACTAAGAATGCTCATTCAAATAGGTTGTCATTTTTCTTAGAAATGTATTGCTAATTTCTAAAGTTAATTTTCAATTGTTACTTCAATATATATCATGGAATAGGAAACTTATTTCAGTCTTCTGAGATGATTTGTGAAACATGCTATAAGATCATGCTATAATATTGTTTGTGCATACTTCAATCATTTTAAAACAATTGAATGAATAGCAATTACTTTAGTATGGTATATTAAAATATTGTACCATACCTAATATACTAACATTTTACTTTCTGTACTATATGGCATACTAAACAAAATATAGAGAAATATACCCCAGGTAAAGAACTATAGAGCTGAAATAATAAACATTTCTAAAAATGTGGTTTTCCAATATGTTTTTTTTTTTTTTTCTCCAGTTTTTCAAGGTAGGGTCTCACTTTAGCCCAGCCTGACCTGGAATTCACTATGCAGTTTCAGGGTGGCCTCAAACTCACAACAATTCTCCTACCTCTGCCTCCTACGTGCTAGGATTAAAGGCATGCTCAACCACACCCAGCTCCAATAATTTTTTATGTCTAAAAAAACCATTATGTTTATCATAGTATGTATAGGACAAAGTATATTTGCATTTAGTAACCTTATGGTAGCATGAAGTCTGTGCTTGGATATGTAGAGGAAACCAATGACGAAGTTTTGGTATACAATTCTATTTTGTTTTACAGATGATTAAGATATAATACCACAAAATACAATAGCTATCTGAAGAGACCTAAAATAGGTGTTCTGATAAGTTTTAAA
The DNA here is from genome assembly GCA_036346955.1 of Dipus sagitta. Taxonomy (NCBI): domain Eukaryota; kingdom Metazoa; phylum Chordata; class Mammalia; order Rodentia; family Dipodidae; genus Dipus; species Dipus sagitta. The sequence goes on from CM070770.1 coordinate 195,496,437, forward strand.
ATCAACAAATTCTCATATTCTGTGAGAATCTATCCATCACAAGCACAGGCTCAGGTGGCTTCAATACATTTCTCCTGAAGAAATTGAAAGTAATGAAGAAGGGTGTGCGCTCCAATGACAGAGATGAAGAGGGAGTCTGCAGAGAAAATGTCTTCCCAAATAATTACACAAAGGAAAGTGTAATGCTGATAGTGAGCATTAAGAAGAGGTCACAGAGTCTGCAACACACACATCAGGATTTTATCTTTGCTTTTCAGTCCTTAAATGGTAACGAATGGGTTTACAAAGTATTCAATATTATGGAAGTTTTGTTCTATATTTTTTTGTAACACAACTTATCCAATAAATACGTCCATTGATGTCTTTTCTTTGGTATGGGAAGTTGTTCCAAATGTTGCATACTCTGTAGTTTTGTAATGCATACTTCATCTTAACTGAAGTAAATTAACTTCTGTAATATTTTGACACTAGTAAATTACATTCTTTCCAAATAAATTGCGGTTACTTTTCATAATTTTGGTTGGGGGATTGTGTGCATTATGTGTGTATGTGTGTGCTTGCTCATGTGTGTGTGTGGTTCCTGTGTTGAGGCCAGAGGACAACTTCAGGTGTTGGCCATTACCTACCACATTGTTTGAGGCAGGGTCTCTCCCTCTCTTTGTTATTCATTGCTATGTTCCTTAGGCTAGGTCAGCAATATGCTTCTTGGAACCACAGTGTTTGGCTCTTACATGAATCCTGGGGATCTAAACTCATATGGATCTAAACACATGTGGTAAGCACTTTATCCACAAAGCCACTTCCAGAGCCCTAATTTTTATAATGCTTATAGCTATAATGATCTTATGTTATATATCCAACAGTCAACAGGAACAAAGATAAGTGGTTTTGTTTTTTGCTAAAATGATTAGATATTTTACATTTTTCCATAAAAGTTATCACATTGCAAATTCTAAACTAATGATTTAATTATTTTTGTTGAAGTGCTATTTCTTTCTTTCTTTCTTTTAAAACTTTATTTGTTTGAGAGAGAAAGAGACAGATAAAGAGAATGAGCATGCCCAGGGCCTTAAGCCACTGCAAACAAATTCCAGACATATGCACCACCTTATGCATCTGGCTTACCTGGTTTCTGGGGAATCAAACCTGGGTCCTTTGCCTTTGCAGGCAAGTGCCTTAACAGCTAAGCCATCTCTCCAACCTTCTTTCTGTCTTTCTAAATTCTTTTAAAAGTAAGAAGTGTAAATTAAAATCCAATGCAAACCATCATTTCTTTCCTTCACCTTTTAATAGCTTTAATTATATCCAGAATTTAGTTCTCCCCATAATCTATCTATGCATTCTGTCTAAAATATTTGTTGTTGGCCAGGTGTGGTGGCACACTCCTTTAATCCCAGCACTCAGAAGGCAGCACATATGAATGAATAAAAGACTATTTGGCAAGATGAAGAATTGGAGATGTCTACATCCTGCTGGAACCATGTTTAGGACTAGTTTCAAATCTACCTCTACTGGCAATGTGTTTAATAGTTTTTAAGGAAATATCACATACATGCATCTATATACATTCATCATCCATCTATACGCACACCCATATGTATATGTAATGCTAAAAACCAAGGTTTGAGAAGGGAAATAATGTTTATGTATATCATTACTTGATATTTTAAAAAATAATTCTTAAGGCCTGGGGTTGCAGCTAAGTTGTACAGTGCTCACCTGGATTTGAATCCCAGTAATGTAAATAATAATTCCTATAATTTTATAATTTTTTATTAAGTTAACATATAAATTACATTTTATATTACATTGTTTTTATCTTTGTGTGAAATGGATAAGGCTTAAGTTAAAGGTTAACTTTCTGATTGTACTTTCTCTAATTTTTAAGTGTCTGTAGGATTAAAATTGCATAATTTAAGTTAGATAAGAAAAAATGAAATTACTATATTCAAACACTGCAGTTAAGGGAAACAACATAACTTGATTGCATTCTTTATGCCCCCTACCTTCCACACAATTCCCTGGGTCTTTGTGGGTTTGCTGTAAGTCTGTTTTAATGTTGGGCTCTCAGCAGCTTTCAGTATTTCTGTTTTGGTGCCTGACGATGAAGGTATTTCCAGTGAGGGCTGGCATGGTGGAGTGCAACTGAGGTGGAAAGGTCCTACCCGAATGCCTGTGATACCTTCCAGTAGAGTGGCTCTTGAAAGGAAATTCAGGGAAAGAGAAAGCCAGCTAGTGTGCTCAAAGTCCAGGCTTCTCTGGGTATTGTTTCTATGGTTGTTTACTTCACTAGTGATTATCAGACACCTGGCTTTTCAGCCTTTTAACTCATACTCACACCACTCTTCTGGAAAGTCTATAGGATAATACCAATGGATTTAATAAGGACACTTCTAGCTGCTTGTTGAGCTCTCTCAGTACATCCTGGAAACCTACCAGGCTCCTGCCGGCCCTATTGGGACTTGAACATAACAGCTTCATTACTTTTTTTTTTTTTTTTGGTTTTTCAAGGTAGAGTCTTACTCTAGCCCAGGCTGACCTGGAATTCCCTATGTAGTCTCAGGGTGGCCTTGAACTCATGGCGATCCTCCTACCTCTGCCTCCCTAGTGCTGGGATTAAAGGAGTGCACCACCATGGCCGGCTTCAGCTTCATCACTTTTCATACATTCTGGATTCACTTCCTCAGAGTTTCTCACCTGAAATACACAAACCTGACTGAAACACAATTCTAACCACTTTTGGTTTGTTTGGTTTTACGTGAAAACTTTATTTTACAGAGTAGCTTAGAGGAGTAAATAAATAAATAAATAAATAAACACATGAGACAAGAGCCAAAGGACACTTGCCAGTATAAACAAAAGTCTTGTGATAGGGACAACTGGATACTGTTGGACACAGGCAATAGGCTATACACCTTGATGACACACTCCATGCTTCACATGGAAGGTACACTATAATTACCCATGACCAAAACCTTGAATTTCATGGGAGAGTAGAGTTACACCTAATTGACAACCTTGACATAGACACCTAAAATTCAAAGAAGAAATTGCAACCTCAGTTTTAAGAACTGTGTTGTTCATTCAGGATAATTCTAAAAATTAATATCATAAACAGTGATAGGGACCATCAATTTATAAAGTGCTGATATTTACTTCAAAGCCAAAGAACCCAGGTTTGATTCCCCAAGACTCATGTAGGCCAGATGTTCAAGGTGGTACATGCACCTGGAGTTTGTTTGCAATGGCTGGAGTCTCTGGCATGACTATTCTCTTTCAATCTCTCTATTTTTCTCCTCTCCCTTCCTTCCTCTTTTTCTCTCAAATAAATATATAAAAATAAAATATTAAAGAAGAAAAAAGAAAAGACAGCTGATGAGGAGAAAGTGTTTATTTTGGTGTACTTTCTCAAGAGGAAGCTTCTTGATGGTACGAAAAAGTTTCGCATGAGCAGAGGCTGGTCATCACCTCTGCCACAGCAGGTGGAAAACAGCAGCAGGAGAACTCTGACAAGGTGGAGCCTGGCTACAACACCTCCTTGCCAGCACTGAACAACATACATCCTCCAGTAAGCTTCCACCTACCAATTGCCATCAGCTGGAATCAAGTATTCAAAAACACATGAGTTTATGGGAGACATCAAACCACCCAATATCTGTTTAGAGAAACTTTAATGTGGGCTAAATTTTGAATATATACACTATCTTATTATTTTATTTTTCATAATTTTGATGATCTGGTCTCATGCATACTGTAAAAATATGAAGTAAAAACACTGAAAAATACACAATTTATGAACTTTAAAATATACTGTAGTCTTTTAGCATTATAAACTCCTCATTGCCATATTTTATCCTCTTTAATTAGGTTTGAACAATATATGAAACATATCTTACTCATGGAAGAATCATGTTTATTATATTGACTACCCTCTTATAATTGTGTTTATACAATAAAATAATAGCATGTGTAGGATAAAGTATTATCTGTCATTAAAACCATATATTGTGTGTCTGAAACATACCCTTCTTAGGTATGAGGCCTAAAGTTAGTTTGAGATTTAATATTTCAATAAAAAATCCATAATTGAGTAATAACATTATACATCTATTCTGCACATATCAATTTCATAAAATAACTATTTCATTCTGGATAATTATTGTGGCTATTGTAAAAATATTACTTTAAATAATGAAACAGTACTACACAGAAGAAAGAGAAACACACAGCTTCATACACTTTGGGTAATTATCCTTAGTCTCAAAAGCATGAATCTTATCCATCTTTAAATCACTTCACTTTTTTGACACTTTGACAAATTCCTCACAAACCCATCTTAAAAGAGGAATAATTTATTCTGGCTCACCATTTCAGTGTATCAGCTAGTCATGGTGAGGAAAACGTGAAGACAGAGAGTAGAGGTAGGCTTCTTCCTTTTTTCCTCTTATTTCATCTGTGTCCAGCCCATCACATGACATGGACAAATTCTAGTCTGAACATTTCCTCTTAGTCAATCCTGTCTGAGACACCCAGGTGTTCATTTTACCAATCTGAGAAGTACTAAACAAACCCAGTCAGTTGATAATGAAGATTAGTTAGCCAGCACATATATATTATTAGGAATACCCTCAATTTTTCCTTACATTTGCCCATTCTTACTAAAGCATGTTGATGGTAATGACTTAACAATTCACTCTTCTGAAAATAGTTGGCTATGACAAAGATAACCTTATAATTAAAACAGATAAATTATGACTCATGATCACTAAACTGACTTTATATGGGTAGTTGATCATTCTTTATTATATGTGTTGGAACAGCATTATAATAATAGGTGTTGCTATTATTTAAAAATTAATTATGACAAAATTTTATGTAAATATGCTATCTTTTCAGAGATGTTCTGTGGCAGAAACATAAGCCAGCCATATAACTGTTTGTATTGTGTATTGTCTTAGGTTTGAGAAGCCTGAATTCTTTAGTACATTGTTCAGTATGTAGAATATTGTTGTAGTCAGCCCTCTTTGCTGGGACAAACATCCAACAAGACAAAGTTTATAGGAGGAAAGGGGTTTATTTCAGGCTTACATAGCATCCAGGAGAAGTTCCACTAATGGTGGAAAAAGATGGCTCATTTACATAGATCCAAGCAGAGTGAAACAGCCTCAGCAAGCAAACATCAACAACAGCAATCAGGATCTACCAGAACTCAAATGGCCCTGAACATACCTGGTAGGGTTGGACTCACAAGATCTTCTCCCCACCCCCACACTGTGACACCTCCCCTCTAGCAGAGAACTACTTTCTAGGGGATGAAGCTGCAAGCTCAATTTTAATAAAACATCTGAGTATATGAGGCCATACATTTATACTGTCACATTCAAACTACCACACATATCATTCAGGCATCCTCCTCTCTTGCTCTTCTGCATTTTTTACTTGAGACAGAATCACTCATTGAACCTGAAATTGCCACATTTTGATCACACTGACTAGGAAGACTCAGAAAATCTTCTATCTTTACTCTCTGAAAGGAAAGGGGTTGCAAGAGTATGTGGCCTGCCTGGTTTTCATGTGTGTTAGGGATTGAAGTCAGGCCCTCATTATCCCTCTCTCAGGCCCTCATGCTACATGCAATACACTTTTGCCCATTAAACCATCTCCTTAGCAAATCATTTGCTCTTTTGTGCTTTTATTTACTTTCTTAAAGCTTTAACTTTTCCCACAAAATAATGAAAATATTTGTTAGACAAGTAGACTAAATGTTTTCCTTGTTTTACCTTGATATTTTAAAAAAGATTGCTGTTTACAGATTTAATGTTTATTCCAAAAATCCTTTATATCCTTATAGCCATTTAAATGCAGGGCTTTTCTTTGGGTTTACAACTGATTGAATAAAACCCATCACTGAAATTCTACAAATGTTTCTTTCAAATCATTTTTTCTTCATTTTATTCATTATTCAATTTTTTTTATTAATTAGTTTTGTACTCAGTGAATACAGTCAAGTTGGTACCATTGCTGTATCATCCATGTCCTACCCTCTCCCCCTGGCCCCTCTTTGTTGAGGTATACGAGTCATGCATTGTGGAGTTAGCCCACAGATATGGGTAGGAGAAAATGTCTCTGCGTATCATGACCCAAAGGGTGGCTCTTTTTTGTTTTTTTTTTCTTTATTAGTTAGTTTTGTATTCAGCAAATACAGTCAGTTTGGTACCATTATTAGGCTCATCCATGACCTACCCCCTCCCCTTGGCCCCTCCTTGTTGAGGTATACGGGTCATGCATTGTGGAGTTAGCCCACAGTTATGGGTAAGCTAAATGTCTCTGCATATCATGACCCAACATGTGGCTCTGACATTCTTTCCACCCCTTCTTCAGCAAAATTTCCCTGAGCCATGTTGGGTTCATTTTTGGTCTGCTTCAGTGATGAGGTGTTGGGGGCCTCTGAGGCTCTGGCTCTCTGATTTGGTAGGAGTTTATTTTTCTCTGTGCTGATCTCCTTACCCCTTGTCCTGGTATCCGGTACATCAGGAAAACAGTCCCCTTGCTTATGTCTCCAATTTTTCTTAGTTTCAGCCAGGGCACTTTTGAGGTATGATGGGGTGGCTCTCTCCTTAGTATCTACATCTATCTGAAAAAGAGAAGCAGATTCTCCAATGGAGAGTAAGTTAGCACCAGGACAAATGAGATAACCCTTTTTTTTTATAGAGAATTTAATAGGTGTAGGCCCTCTTGTAGCCCACAATTGATGGTAGCTTGATATTGGAGGGTGGGCTTATGTTTGGATATGGTTCTGACTTCTTTCCCAGCTCCAGCTATGGGTCCCATAACAGTGAGGGGATCAGTTAGCCAAATTGAGAGTAGTTGGTTCCCCACCATGGCTGTGTGCAACCACTGCACTTGTGTGGGCATCACAACAAGTTATTTGCTGCTAAGTAGGTTAGACCATGTGTTGCTTTGACAGATATTGGTCATTTTCAACCAGTCTCCCATGTAGCACCTTCTGGCACTAGACGCACTGACTGTCTGGGGACTGACTCTCTTCCAACTTCCAGCCTTGCCATTCTAATTTGCATGTCAATCACCTAAGGTGTCTTCAGCAGTAGGGTCTTACCACTAGCCTTTGGTGGGTCATCAAGTACTCTGACAGAAATCTGTCTGTCTTTTAGGAAACCTTGTAGGTCTCTCTGATCAAAAGCTCATTGTGGATGATAGCCCCATGCTGGTTCTGGGAGTTACAGGTCAGTGCCCACTAAGAAAATGAGGAAAAAGATTACTAATATACAAGAGTTAGAGATAAGAGAGAGAGAGAGAGAGAGAGAGGGAGAGGGGAAGTGAGGAGGGAAGATGTAGAAGATTAAGGTTAGTCTTGATCTTACCCTCTGCAGTGTCTTGTGGTTCAGGTGTTCCTGTAAGGGCCTGGTGGAGGATCAGCCATTTGGTCTGTCTTTTAGTAAGTAGAAAATTATGGTATCATTGCCGTTTGGGTCTAGATTTGTGTTTCCCACCCCTTTGATGCCCTGCCACTCCCTCCCCTTCCATCCTAGTGTCTAGTCTAGGAGATGCTTGCTGGGTATGTAAGGTATCTTGAGTAGATTCAGGTTAGGTACTGTAGATGAGTGAGACTATGTGGCAATTTTTCTTCTCTGATTGGGTAAGTTCACTGAGAATGATCTGTTCCAGGTTCAACCATTTTTCCTCAAATTTCATTGTGTCATTTTTTCTTACTGCTATATAGAATTCCATTGTGTAGATATACCACCTCTTAGTTATCCGTTCTTCTAGTGATGGACTTCTGGGTTGATTCCAGCACTTAGCTATTAAAAATTGAGCCGCTATAAACATGGTTGAGCAAATCTCTCTAGCCTGTGGTTTGAAGGTTTTAGGGTAGATGCCCAGTAAGGGAATAACTGGTTCTGTTGGTACCTCTATGCTCAGCTTTTTCATAAGTCTCCGTATTGCTTTCCAAAGTGGTTGTACCATCCTACATTCCCACCAACAGTGGGTGAGTGTTCCTAATTCTACACATCCTCGCCCTCATTTACTTTTATTTGATTTTTTGATGTTTGCTATCCTTATTGGGGTAAGGTGGAATCTCATAGTTGTTTTAATTTGCATTTCTCTGATGATTAAGGATGATGAACATTTTCTTAAGTGTATGTTTGCCATTTCTATTTCTTCCTCTGTGACCTGCCTGTTCAGCTCTTTGCCCCATTTTGTGAGTGGGGTGTTTGACTTCTTACTGTTTAGATTTTGGAGTTCTTTGTAGATTCTAGAGATTAGGCCTCTATCAGTTGGATAACCTGCAAATATTTTCTCCCATTCTGTGGGTAATCTATTGGCTTTGCATATTGTATGGTTGTCTGTAAAGAAACTCTTCAGCTTCATGTGATCCCATTGGTTGAGTGATGGTTTAAGTTCATGAGCTACTGGGATTTTGTTCAGGAAGTCTTTTCCATTCCTATATCATAGAAAGTACTTCCTAAATTTTCTTCCAGTAGTATACAAGTTTCTTGTCTTATATTGAGATCTTTGATCCATTTGGTCTTGAGTGTAGTGCATGGTGAAATGTGTGGATCAAGTTTCAGTTTCCTGCATATGGTTATCCAGTTTGTCCAGCACCATTTGTTGAAGATGCTGTCTTTTTTCCAGCCTATATTGTTTGGGCCTTTATTGAATATCAAGTAGCTATAGTTGCTTGACCCAAAGTCTGGGTCCTCAAGTCTATTCCATTGATCTGTACTACTGTTTTTATGACAGTCCCATGCTGCTTTTATTACTATGGCTTTGTAATATAGCTTTAGATCAGCTATGGTGATGCCTCCAGAGGTATTTCTTTTGCTGAGGATATGTTTGGAAATGTGAGGCCTTCTGCCTTTCCATATGAAATTTGAGATCATTTTTTCTATCTCTGTGAAGAACACTGTAGGGATTTTAATTGGAATTGCATTGAATCTGTATATTGCCTTTGGTAGGATTGTCATTTTCACAATGTTAATTCTGCCTACCCAGGAACATGGGAGGTCTTTCCATTTTCTCAAGTCCCCCTCAATTTCTTTTTTGAGTATTTTTATGTTATCATTGTAGAGATCTTTCACTTCCTTGGTTAATGTTATTCTAAGGTATTTTATTTTTTTTTTTGTTGCAACTGAATATGGGACTATGTCCCTTATTTCTTTCTCTGTATCTTTGTCATTTGCATAAAGGAAGGCTACTAATTTTTGTGCATTGATTTTGTATCTTGCTACTTTGCTATAGGAGTTAATCACTTTCAGAAGTTTTGGGATGGAGTCTCTCCGGTCGCTTGTATATATAATCATGTCATCAGCGAATAAAGCTAACTTAACTTCTTCCTTTCCAAGTTGTGTCCCTTTTATTTCCTTCTCCTGTCTCATTGCGTGAGCTAGGACTTCCAGTACTATATTGAAAACCAGAGGTGAAAGTGGACAACCCTGTCTTGTTCCTGATCTTAATGGGAATTCGTCCAGTCTCTCTCCATTAAGTATTATTTGGGCCTTAGGAGCTTCGTATATTGCCTTTATTAGGTTAAGATATGAACCAACCATGCCAATACTCTCCAATGTTTTGAACATGAAGTGATGTTGAATCTTGTCAAAGGCCTTTTCTGCATCTTTCGAAATGATCATGTGGTTTTTATGTTTAACCTTTTTATGTGGTGTATTACATTGACAGATTTCTGTATGTTGAACCACCCCTGTGTTCCTGGAATGAATCCCACTTGGTCAAGGTGGATAATGCTTTTGATGTGTTGTTGGATTCAGTTTGCAAGGACTTTGTTTAGGATCTTTGCATCTAAATTCATCAGGGAATTAGGCCGGTAGTTTTCTTGTGGCATCTCTGCCTGGTTTTGGAATTAGGGTGATGCTAGCTTCATAAAAGGAGTTGGGTAGCTTACCCTGTTCACCATTTGTGTGGCACAGTTTGAGGAAGATTGGTTTGAGTTCTTCTATGAAGGTTTGATAGAATTCAGCTGAGAAGCCATCTGGTCCTGGACTCTTCTGTTTTGGGAGGTTTTTTATTACTTGTTCAATCTCCATGAGTGTGATGGGTTGATTGAGGTGATTAATCTGCTCTGTGTTTTGCTTTGGTAGATGGTATGCAACCAAGAATTTATCCTTCTCCTCCACATTATCCAGTTTTGTGGAGTAGAGGTTTTTGAAATAAGTCCTGATGATTCTCCCAATTTCACTTGTGTCTGTTGTGATCTCTCCTTATTCATTTTGAATTTTGTTAATTTGAAGCTTCTCCTTTTTTTTTTTTTTCTTGATCAGACTGGCCAGGGGTTTGACAATCTTGTTTATTTTTTCAAAGAACCAGCTCTTTGTTCGGTCAATTGTCTTAATTGTTTCCTTTGTTTCCAGATCATTGATTTCTGCTCTGATTTTAATTATTTCTTTTCTTCTGGAGCTCTTTGGGTTGGATTTTTCTTGTTTTTCCAGTGCCTTTATGTGGGTGGTTAGGTCACTGATTTCTGACCTTTCCGTCTTTTTTATGAAGGGATTGAGTGCTATGAACTTTCCCCTGAGGACCACCTTCATTGTGTCCCATACGTTTTGGTACAATGTGTTCTCATTGTCATTCAATTCCAGAAATTTTGCAATTTCAGTTTTTTATTTCATCCACTATCCATTTATTGTTTAAAAGTGTGCTGTTCAGTTTCCAGGAGCTGCTTGGAATCTTGGTGGGACTTTTGTTGTTGATTTCTGGCAATATAGCATTGTGATCTGATATCATGCAGGGAATTATGTCAATCTTCCTAAATATGTGGAGGCAGGCTTTGTGACCCAGTATATGGTCTATTTTAGAGAATGTTCCATGGGCTGCTGAGAAGAATGCGTAGTCTGTGGATTTGGGACGGAAAGTTCTGTAGATGTCCGTCAGGTCTAAGTGATCTATGGTTTTTTGAGCTCTCTTACTTCCCTGTTGAGTTTCTGTTCGGATGATCTGTCTATTACTGATAATGGTGTATTGAAGTCCCCAGCTATGATGGTGTTGGTGGTTATTTCTGTTTTATTGTCAAGTAGGTTTTGTTTTATGATCTGTGGTGCTCCTTTGTTTGGTGCATACACATTTATGATTGTAATATCCTCTTGATGGATCGTTCCCTTGATAAGTAGGAAGTGGCCTTCTTTGTCTATTTTGATTATTTTTGGTTTGAAGTTTATTTTATCTGATATTAATATAACTACACCTGCTTGTTTCCTATTCCCATTTTCTTGGAATATTGTTTTCCACCCTTTCACCCTTAGGAGGTGTCTGTCTTTAGTGGTAAAGTGGGTTTCTTGAAGAAAACAGATTGAGGGGTCTAATTCTTTGATCCATCCTGTTAGCTTGTGTTTCTTGATGGGTGAAGTAAGGCCATTAATATGTAGGGGAATGACTGTGAGATTTGATTTGATCTCTGCCATATTGTGATGGTAAATGTGGATTGGTTTTTTCATGGACTTTGAAGTTTTTTGTGCCTACTCTGAGTTTGGTTGTTGTGATCTGATTCTTGTAGGCAATTGAGTTTGATTATTTGTTTCTTCTATGTGGAGAATTTCCTGAAATACTCTCTGTAGGTTTGGTTTTGTGTTCATATAATTGTAAAGCTGAGTTTTGTCATGGAATGTTTTTCTTTCACCATCTATTATGAGGGATACTTTTGCTGGGTAGAGTAGTTTGCGTTGGAAGCCATAGGTTCTTAGACTTTGCAGTGTTTCACTCCAGGCCCTTCTAGCTTTCAGGGTTTCCATTGAGAAGTCGGAAGTGATTCTGATGGGGTTACCTTTGAAAGTGGTGCGCTGTTTTTCCCTAGCTGCTTTTAGGATTTTCTCTCTGGTGTCAATGTTTAGAGTTTCAATGACAATATGTCCTGGAGAGTTTCTCCTTTGGTCCAGTCTGTTTTGAGTTCTGTTGGCTTTGTATCTTGATGGGCCTTTCTTTTAAGAGACTGGGGAAGTTTTCTTCAATTATTTTGTTAAATAACTTCTCCATGCCTTTGGTCTGAATTTCTTCTCCTTCTGGTATTCCAATGATCCTGACATTAGGACGTTTAAGTGTATCCCACAATTCCCTCATGTTCTGTTCACAGGAACTTTTGAACTTACTGAAATTTTTGAACTCTCGTACTGTTACTTCCATCTTCTCTTCCAGATCAGAGTTTCTAACCCCCAACTGGGCTGACTCTATTCTTGAGAGCTTCTAGAGAGTTTTGGACTTGTTCAATTCTGTTTGCATTTTCTATTACTTTTCTATGTATGATTTCCATCCCTCTGTCAAGCTCCCTTTTCACATCATTTTCTGATTTTCTTGATGACTCTTGGAGTTCATCCTTGCATTTCTTTACTGATTTTTAAGGTCTTCTTCTTTTTTTTTTTTTTTTCACTCTCCCTCACATCTCTTAACTCTCGTTGAAATTCTTCCAATTTCTGATCTAATCCTTCTAATATCTTATCTATTAGTTCTCGTTTAGTGATGGCAGCATCCACATGATTATCAGCCCTTTGTTGCTTTCCTGCAAGTTCTACCAGTAGGTTGGTCAGGGTTGCATTGCTCATAGCTTCAATTTGGTGTTCTGGTCCTATTGGTTCTTCTATGTTTTGTTTAGATGTATTCATTGTGGGACTGGGTGATCTAACTGGATTTTCTTGCATTTGATTTTTCATGTTATTTCTTTTGTGCTGTGTTCTGCCCATGACAGTGTATGGGCAGGTACGTGGGTGCATCAGCCTGGCCTCAAGAACAATGTGAATCTTATGCATCCTGGGGACAGTTGCCAAGCAGCCTGGGCTTTGGCTCTCACTTGCCAAAGCCACCTATCTACTGCCTGGCACGGCGCCAAAGTTGCCTGAATTCTGAAGTGGTCGAGCTAGGAGTGGCACTGAGGCACCAAGCACTGAAGCAGCCTGAACTCTGGCTGGAACACTGAGACCCGGAAGTAGTCTGTGCTCCCCTGCCACAGGACAATGGCAGACGTCCGGCGCGGCAGACAGGTAGGGGATGGCACCTGAGCTGGCCCAAGTGAGAGACACAGTCTGCACTTGCGTGGCACCTTCTGTGGGACTGGGCTCACTCAGTAAGTGGGCGAAGTGGACGAGAGTGTGGAGCAGTCTAAGCTTCCGCACGCAGGGAACAATCGGCACACAGTGGCAGCAGTGGCGGCCGGCGCAGCAGTGGCTTCAGTGGCGGTGCTGTGAACACGGTGGTTATTTGGGGTGAGGGGTGGCTACCCTCCCGTGAGGGGATCTTCAATTCCCTGTTCCCCTGCCTCTGTGCCCTCCCAGATTTCTCTGCCCTAAAAGCCACTATGTACCCTTAATATCTTGCCTTTCTTTCCCCTGGATTTGGAGCGCAACTAGGCGGTCGCCGTCTTGGCTGGAAGTCTCTCTAATGTGTGGCTCTGAAATTCTTTCCATACCCTCTTCCTCAAAATTTCCCTGAGCCATTTTGGGTTCATTTTGGTCTGCTTCAGTGATGAGGTGTTGGGGGCCTCTGTGTCTCTGGATATCTGATTTGGTAGGAGTTGATTTTTCTCTGTGTCAATCTCCTTCACCCTTGTGCTGGTACCTGGTTCACCAAGAAAGCAGACCCATGTTTGTTTTTCCAATTATTCTTAGTTTCAGCTGGGGCTCCTTTGAGGTATGATTGGGTGGTTGTCTCCTTAGGATCTGTGTCTATCTGAAAAAGAGAAGGATATTCTCCAACAGAGAGTAAAATCAGCACAAGACAAATGGGATAACGCCTATTTTTTTTTATAGAGAATTTAATAGGTGTAGGCCCTCTTGTAGCCCACAATTGGTGGAAACTTGATAATGGAGGGTGGGCTCATGTTTGGATATGGTCCTGACTTGTTGTCCAGCTCCAGCAGTGGGTCACATTCCACTGAAGGGATCAGTTAGCCAAATCAAGAGCAGTTGGTTTCCCACCATGGCTGTGCACCACTATTGCACTTGTATGAACATCATGACAGGTTATTTGCTGCTAAGTAGGTTAGACCATGAGTTGCTTGGATAGATATTGGTCATTTTCCCCCAGTCGCCCATGCAGCACCTTCTGGCACTAGATGCGTTGACTGTCTGGGGACTGACTCTCTTTCAGCTTCCAGCCATGTCATTGCATTTTAAGTGTCAACTGCATATTGTATCTTCAGCAGTAGGGTCTGACCACTAACCTTTGGTGGGTCATCAAGTACTCTGACAGAAATCTGACTTTCTTTTAGGAAACTTTGCAGCTCTCGCTGATCAAATGCTCATTGTGGATGATTGCCACCTGCTGGTACTGGGAGTTACAGGTCAGTGCCCACTAAGAGAAGGAAGAAAAAGATAACTTTGGAAAGCAATATGGAGACCCCTAAAAAAATTGACTATAGAATTACCAATAGACCCAGTCATTCCCTTACTAGGCATGTACCCTAAAATCTTTAAACCTCAGTCCAGAGAGGTTTGCTTAATCAACTTTGTAGCAGCTCAATTTGTAGTAGCTAAGAGCTGGAATTAACCTAGATGTCTATCACTAGAAGAATTTGTAACTAAGATGTGGTATATCTACACAATGGAATTGTACACAGCAGTAAGAAAAAAAAAATGACACAATGAAATTTGAAGAAAAATGGTTGAACCTGGAACAGATCATACTCAGTGAACCTACCCAATCACAAAAAGATAATCACCACATAGTCTCACTCATCTACAGCACCTAACCTGAATCTACCAAAGCGGCTGACATACCCAGCAAGCATCTCTAAGACTATACAGTAGGGTGGGTGGGGAGAGAAGGGAGGGCAAGAGAGGAGGTGGGGGACACAAATTTAGACCCAAACAGCAATGGTACCATAAAATTCCACATCCTACAAGGCAGACCAAATGGTTGAACTTTTACCAGACCCTTAGAGGGAACACCTGAGCCACAAGGCACTGAAGAGAGTACAATGAAGACTGACCTTAATCTTCTACAGCTCCTCTCTCTCTTTCTTTCTGTCTCTCTCTCTTTTTCTCTCTAACTCTTTTTCCTTTATTTTAAAATGTATATTATTTGAATCTTTACACAACATCATAAAATTTCTGTGCCTGTATGTATATCACCTCTAATACTATAATTTTCACTAGAAAATTTATGATGAAATATTATACTTTAATATTGTTTTATAGTTCACAGTATTAAACATAGGACTTCACATGTACTAGGCAAGTATCCTAACACTGAGCAAAATCCCTAGCCCTTCTTTTGTTTTCTATTCTGAAATAGCCTTTTCTCTCTGAGTTAACCACATCTCCTTATACTGTAGCTCATGCAGGTCTTGAGTTTGTCATCTTTTTCTCAAGTTTCTAACTAACTGGGATGATAGGCCTGTACCACCATTTCTGGCTAATAATTCTTTACACTTTTAATATATAAGCACCTGTCATAATTATAGCTATATTATTTGTGCAGCTCCATCTAAAAGTCATGAATATAATTGTTAAGAGTACCCTAAAATTTAATTTGGAGATTGGCCATCCATTTCTAATTGACCTTCCATAAAGATTTATAAGTTTGTCTAAAATAAAATATTTCCTACTTTTTTCTAGTATATTGATCTTTGCTAATAGATTGTTTTTAGAAGCATGCTTTCTTACTATAAATTATTGGTTTCTGCTTATCGATCTGTGGTCTTAGTAGATGAGGAGATGATTTGTTTGTGTTTTTTTCAGGTTAAAGTATTATTTTGTTAATGTAATGAGTATTCTGTTTTCTCTCCCATTATTGATTATATAACTTAATGATTTTGGCAAAATACATACAAAATAATATGAAATGAAATAATGATTTATACCTATATTTTCTCCTTACTCTGACAAAATGGTATTTTATATAAGGTTTTTTTTTTTAAATTTTCATTTATTTGAGAGTGATAGAGAAAGAGGTTGGGAGAGAGAGAAAGACGGGGGGAGAGAGAGAGAGAGAGAAAGAAATAGTTTATAGGACCTCCTGTCCCTGCAAACTCCAGATACATGATCAACTTTGTACATCTGTCTTTACAGGGGTACTGTGGAATCAAACAGAGCACATCAGGCTTTGCAAGCAAGCGCCTTTTACCATGGTGCTCTCTCTCCAGCCCCTTATAGTAGTGGTAGTTCTATGTTTCACAGAAATATTCTTATTAAAATTAGGTATTATCTTTCTTTGTATATTATTTAAACCTTATGAAAATATTAATGGATATTTGGGGCTGGAGAGATAGCTTAGTGCTTAAGGACTAGGAAGCCTATTGGATTCCCCAGAACCCATGTAAGCCAGATGCACAAGGTGGCACATGTGTCTGGAGTTTATTTACAGTGGCTGGAGGCTCTGGAATGCCATCCTCTCTCTCTTTCTCTCTCTCTCCCTCTTTCTTTGTCTTTCAAATAAATAAATAACTAAAATATTTAAGAA
Source organism: Dipus sagitta (assembly GCA_036346955.1). Classification (NCBI taxonomy): domain Eukaryota; kingdom Metazoa; phylum Chordata; class Mammalia; order Rodentia; family Dipodidae; genus Dipus; species Dipus sagitta. The sequence continues at coordinate 195,512,853 of CM070770.1, forward strand.
TATTAATTTTATTTTCTTTATTTTTATTTAAGAATATTAATTTGAATATTAATTTGCCTTCTTCAAAGAGTAGAATCCCAGGTTAAACTTATTATTTTTCCCCATTAATTGAATTAATTAAATTTAAATGTTAATGGCAAATGCTACCTATGTTCGTGGAAAACTCCCAGTTTATTCACTTTAAAAATATTAATTTATTTTTTTGTTTATTTATTTATTTTAGTAAGTTTTACCAGATAGAGTGTGAGAGAGAGAGGACGAATGATAGAAAGATAGAGAGAGAGAATTGAGGTGCCAGGGCCTCCAACCACTGAAATCAAGTGTGCCAACTTGTGCACATGTGCAACCTTGTGCACTTGCCTCACCTTGTGCATCTGGGTTATGTAGGATCTGGAGAGTTGAACATGAATCCTTAGGCTTCATAGACAAGCATCTTAACTGCTAAGCAATCTTTCAAGCCCTTGTTTTATTTTTTAAGAACATATTTTGTATGGATACATCATGTGCTGTTATCATCGTTCCTTTTCTCCCTGACCCCATTCTGCTGTGTACCCTCCTCAGTGGGATTGCTGGTATATCCCCTGAGGCTGGTGGTTATGTACTGTGGAAGTGGCAGTTCTTGGGGTGGGGGTGAGCCAATGCTTCTGGGTATGATATCTCAACCGGTGGCTTTTACAATCTTTCCATCCCATGTTCTGAAACATTTCCTGAGCCTTGGTGGGTGTGTTTTAAATCTAGTTCAGTGAGGAGCTCTTAGGAACCTCTGTATCTCAGCTTTGATATGTGTTGTGTATCCTTAGGGTCTGTCTCCTTCACTCTGGCACTGATTGTCAGGTTCATCAGAGAAGCACCACTCTTATTTATCTTCCCACTTCCCTGGTTTCACCTGGACCTTGGCTGAAATGCAAAAGGTGGTTTATCACCTTGGGTCTCACTACCTTCTGAAAAAGATTCTCAACAGAGAGTGAAGCCAGCATAGGTTAATAGGATGTGTTATTGATTCAGGGAGATTTTGTTGTATATAGCCCCTCTTTTAGCCAAAGACTAGTGGAAGCATGACATTGGTAAGCATAATCTTTGTTGCCATAGGATTTGGACTTAGTTCCCAGTTCCAGTTCTGGGTTCCTTCCCACTGATTGGATCTCCTGGCCAATCAGAGAGCTATCGGGTACCCACTAAGGCTGTGGGCCACATTGCACTGCTGTGTATTTCTTATCAGGCTTGGTGCTTCTAAGTAGCTTAGACCCCTCCTTGCTTACACTGCTGTTGGTCACTTTCCCCTAGTAGCTCATGTAGCACTTTCTCTTCCAGATTCCAGTCAGGTCTCTCCTTGTTCTGTCAACTACTTTGACAGAAGCTTGTCTTGTTTTGGGGACCCTGTTGTTCTCTCTGTTCAAAAGCTCAGTTTGGTTAGCACTGATTTCTGGTATTGGGAGTTAAAAGACAGAGTCAATATTTTTAAGGTTATGCTTCAGCCCACCCTCTCCAGGACCCCTTTTATCAGATTCTTCCCCTATAATGCTATGCTGTTGAGGGTTAAATCTTTTTGTCAACCTTCAAGATGAAAGGTTTTTGTGATTTGGTTTGCTTAATATTCATTTCAAAAATTTTCATATATATTTACAACAATATTTTTCTTTAATTTTTTTAGAATACTGTCTTTGAGGGTTGGGGGACTAGTTCAAATCAGTGATTGACAGAGTATTTTATTCAATGTTAATGCTATTGAAATTACTTAAATAGCTACATATTCATAGGTCTTTTGATCTTTTGATATATTTTAACTTATAATTCTATCTGGGCACAATACAGTTATAACATATAGATTATGAACATTTTCCCCCAACATTTCAAGGAATTTTTATTTTTATTTTTTCATTCTTATTCATTTTTAAACAATTTTGCCTACAACAGAGATGTTTCCTTAAATTCCTTCATTTACAGTTGTGTTTCTAAGGTTTCAAGGCCCTAATTCAGAAGCACGGTTAGTATACTTTTACATTATAAGTTAACTAAGCTACTAATTTGAAATACAGTAAAAGAACGAAATAGATTTAAATTGGTCAATAGAAGAATATTATTTGTTTAATATATATTTTCTATATTTGAAGGTCAAAATGATAAAATAGTGTCCCCAGTTTGACAACTATGCTTACTTAGAAATAATCTGTCCTGCACAAATGTTACCACTGCTCAGCATCTATACACAAGATTTTTAGTTTATCTACATAGTATATCTTCATATGAGCAGTCTGAGTCATGATATTAAGAAATTTATCTTCAATATTGAATATATAAATTGCATAACTTTTCCTTAATCTTATATTTATGTTAGCTTCATTAGTGCTAATTCATGTGAATCTGAAGTCTCAGTGTCTTCCTAACATAGTATGGTCTTTCTTTAGTAGGTAGAATTTCCACATTGATGAGTAAATACCTTTTCATCTAGTATCACATATTTTTAATTCACAACATATTGATATAAGCTTTTGAATGATATATGTATGACATATTAATTTTCAATCCTGATGGAGCTGATTGCTATTTTAGTAATTGTATGGTCATAACAATTGCTAATTTATATCAGTATATAAATTAGCATGGTATTTCACAATGAATTCTAGAACATGTAACATGAAGCAGGTATTAATATATTGTAGAATATGTAAAAAGAAATTCTGTCTTGGTGTGGTGGGGCATGCCTTTAATCTGAGCACTGGGAAGGCAGAGGTAGAAGGATCACAGTGAGTTGGAGACAAGTGAATTTCAGGTCAGCCTGGGCTAGAACAAAGCTCTACTTTGAAAAACTAAAACAAAACATAACAAAACAACAAAAAAGTCTGTAAGCTTATGCAAAAAGTGAAAGTAAAAAGTAAAGGAATTTAGTTTTATTCAAAAGAGGAAAATAAAATGTTAAAGTAACATATCTGATACATTTACCGTTTAAAATTTAGAAATAGCAAGACTCAAGGAAGAAAGCGACAAGAAGGGAGCTATAATGTGGTGAAAACAGAATTCTTATAATTATAACTGTCAGATAAAAGGATTGGTTTCATTTTGACACAGTGATTTCTCCATTACTAAAACATTTGTAGAAGAAATTGGATGACCACCTGCCAGAACAGAAAGTATTCCCAATGTCCCTATACTAATTTATTGTCTGTATCTCAAATTTCAAGTTATAGAATATTAAAGACAAAAATGCTTCTTATGTTGTAAACATAAAGACTCAAGATTTATTGTCTGCCCTTATCTCATGGTTTTATTTTGCAAAGATACAGGTTAAAACTAAGTTTTTCTATAGCCTGCCTGTGCATTTATGCTACTTATGTTATTTTTCATCACTTTAAAGATGATTTGTCCTCCTATTTTGTACTCAATTGGTACAAACTTTGCTTCTGGAAGATGGGAAAAAGGCAATATTCTTTGAATGAGATGTAACTCATTTTCCTTGGTTAAAAAAGCAGATTGATATAAAAGCCACTGCCAAATATTGAATTTTATTTTTACATCAAATTTTAAACTGGTGAGCTTTCAATTGTATCAGGCTCTGGTCCATTTATTATTTATCCACCATACAGTTGTTGAGTATCTTGCATCATGTAATTTAGTTTTAGTTGTGAATACAGCAGGGAACTATGTAAAATCTCTAATGAGTTTCTATGTTAATTAGGGATGTGGGGCTGGTATTAAAAAAAAGCTAACAAGCCAATATAATAAATCTATTGTTGCCATAAATATTTGAAGATAATATAAGACAAAGACAATTATGAGACAAACCTACAGGAAGCATTCTCTGAAAGTGTGAAATCTATGCCTCTAATATACTGAGTCAAGGCAATAAATTTTGGTAATTCAGCAATAAGTTAAGGTAATAACAAATTTTGACATTTAAGTACAAAAACAAATTAGACATTTTTTTTCATTTGGACTATTATTGAAAGTGAGCTGCTTAAGAATCTCAAGAAAATACACATCAAAAATTAAGAAATACATTGGATTTGTTTCTAAATTTTGCTCAAGGAAATGACTAGAATAGATTATCATATTAATTAATGTAAAAACTAAACATCATTTTGTACATTAAATAGAATATATTAATCAAACTACTAGAAAACAGATGACTATCCTTAGAAGTTGATTTAACTTTGAATATCCTACACTGCTGATGCAGAAGTTGTTTGCTTTCAAGGCAGAGACATTACACTGCAATAAAAATGGGTACAGAGAAGCTTTAGAAAGACATTTTCAGTTTCATTAAGTTATTGTGTGTGTGCATACATCTGTGCATGCCTGTGTGTGTACCAGGGCCTCTTAGTGCTGCAAACAAATGCCACACACTTACGTCTAACTTTACAAGGGTGGTTTAGGGAATTAGATCAGGGCTAACCGGGTTTGTAAGCAAGTTCCTTTAACCCCTGAGCAATTTTTCCAGCCTCTGGAAATACTTTCAAATTCCTAACTCATTAAAATAATTGCCTTGTCTCTGGAGAATAATTAACTTGATTGTCAAATAAAATGTTCTCTATTCTTTTAAAACAAGGCTACATAGAGTCATGTAATTCTTAAAGTAATTGTTTATTATTTATTTTCCTGGAATTAGGCCTAGGTAAAAGCTTTTGGTGAAACATAGGTCAATGAAATACTTTCTCATTAATATTATTTTGAAGTGCCTTCTTTTTTTTCTGAATGAGTGTGTGGTGCATACATGTATTGTGCACATGTGTAGTCCCTATCTCTTTGTAGACCAAAGGAGCACATTTTGTGTCTGTCTGGTACAGCTTGTCATGTATTTCTTTGAGATGGGATCCCTTTTTCAACCCAGAGTGTCCTTTTGTCCCAGCAAGCCTCACAGATACTCTAGTCTCCACCTACATTTAGACTGTCATAATAGAAGTGCTTGACAATGTCCAGCAAAGAAGTGAAACTTAATGGTTTCTACCTTGAGAGACCCTTGTGCTTAAGCCAGAAGAGCACTTAACGGCTGAGCCATTTCCTGATCCCTGAACTAAATTCTTTAGTTAGTATGTTGAAAAAAATCTGAAATGTAATACTTATTAATAAGAATAATGACTATCTTAAAATCTTTCTCCTAAGCACATATCAAATTATCATTTATGTACCAGATAGCTATTAGACTCAATAAAATTATAAATATTTCCAAAGTATTTATTATTGTATTGTTTCTTTTCCAAGTAAATTTTTAGTATCCAAATGTTATTGGGGTGTTTATATTAATTTATGTTATATATTAATACAGAATATAGCTTTCAAAGTGAACATTACCTGTGCTAAAAGTAACTCTGGAAACTTTAGTAAGAAGAAGTGAAGAAATCTGTGAAGCTATTCACTAACTGAATTTCTTGGCAAGCTGCTTTAGTTTGTCAGCTCTGACTTTACTGTCAAAAGAAAATAATATAAAGTGGGGATTGATCTGAGATAACACCAGGAGCATTTTCATAATGCCAAGGCAAGAAGAACACTAAGTGTTGTCTCAGAAGCTGTCTGTACTAAGTTACTCCCACCCAAATGTGTGTAAATTCATTTTACTTTTGAGTCTCTATTACCTGATACTGAGGTCTGAAATGAACTAATGACCTGTCAAATGGCAGTACATAAGACTTTCTTTTAGTATGAGGATGCACATGAACATTGCTTGAAATTTGTCAATTACTTCAAAAATGCAATTCATCTTGTACTGCTTCCGTGCATGGATAATCTATAAAATGTTTAGTGGCTAATTAGACAGGAAGGGAGTCTAACTGACAAAAAAAATCAGGCAGAAGGAAAAAATGCCATGAATTAATGGCTTATTCCCCAGTTCTTATTTGATAAAGCAGCATTAATCACATCCCTTTGGAAATTTATCCTTGAATGCCATTCAGATTTCTCTGTAATCACCTTCAGGAAATTTCCACTAAGAGGCTTCCCCTTGGTCTGTGCATATCTCCGAAGGACTTCAATGTATTAGGAAGCTACTGACAGCACTCTTAACAAGTGCAGATTGTACTAACACTACAAAATATAGGCCTCTTTACTTTTCAGTTCTGAAATCTAAAATATCAAACATGAACATTTATCCATAAAGGAGACTACTTCTTACAATATATGAATATATTAATCTTAAATTTACATTAATATGCTAAGAAAAATTACATAAAATGTATAACATTTCAGATAGAAATTTGTTTATCATTTCAAACATATCAAACTGATTAATATTATATATATACATATTATATATATACATAATATATATATATATATATATATATATGTATAGTTATTTTTATTACATTAGTAAGTTTGCAAAACATCAGAGTAGAGAAAGGAACTTTTCTTTATCAGGCAAGATTTGTACTGATGACATCATTTAAACCACTTCAGTCCACTGAAGAGGTGGTTATTTTGCTTATAACCATAAAATTTGAGAATGTTCTGCAAGAGGTTCAAACAGTTCATCTATGCTCCTTAGGTTCATGAGAAGACATGACTTTTCATAATTATCATAATTCAACATATTAATGTGGAACCTACTTTTTACTAAACTCTAAGGATTTATATTTGATAACCTTTTAAGAATATTAATTAATTAATTTATGAGAGTGAGAAAGAAGCTGACAAACAGAGGGGGAGAAAGAAAGAAGATGGGTATGCCATGGTCTTCTGCCACTGCAAACAAAAATCTAGGCACACGTACCATGTCTTGCGTCTGTTTTTATGTGGGTACTAGGAAACTGTACCCAGGGCATCTGGCTTTTCAAGTAAGTGCCTTTAAGTGCTTAGCCATCTCTCCAGCCCCAAAATAATTTAATCTTATTTTTCTACTTACAGTAGGAAAATACTATGCATGCAGCTGAAATAGGTACTTGTGTATTTATTTTTGCTCTTTCTCCTGGGTATATTTTTAAAAAAATTTTAATTGCACAATTACTGTTTAGGATTCACACCTCTTTCATGACATCTGTCTATTCAATAGCTCAAATCTTATCACATAGCAGTAATCACATGATCTTAACACCATCCCATCTATGTCTATAAGTTTTATCAAATCTTAAGTAAGTGCATAACTATCAGTATTCATCAAATTTGTATTTGAGAGCTCAGTGACAGCAGGATAAATTTTTGGCCGGATAACTATTAAGGCCCACGTATTTTTCAATGATTTGCAGTAAAGTTTTTAAGTAAGTAATAAAAATGTATGAGATTGACCTGACCTTGCCTCCCTGCCCCGTGATGAATATATCTCCTCAAATTGTGAACCAAAATAAACTTCTATTTTAAAAAAAGAAAAAAAAAACACTTATTTCATCCTAGGTGAAGTCATTGACAATAAAATTAGCCTTGGTGATATTTTAAAAGCAATTACATAATACAATTTCAGTGTGACTGAATAATTAACCCAGAAAATCATCAAAAGAGACAGGGGTAGGGGGAAAAAAATCTCACATTTTGTAAAGAAATTCATCGAAATTTCCATAACAGTATATTGTATGAAACATAACTATTCTCATTTAACAGATGAAAGAAAATGAGGCTCAGATATTACCTATGATGACAAGGAGAACAACTGATAAAACATCAACTCTTAGTACAGTTTTATTACAAAAGCATATGAATCTCATTTTGTTCTTATCAATCCATAAGCAATCATGAAAATGGGAAAGTGTTCCATTCACGAAGGAAAATTTAATTGTTAACTCTGGCACCTAACTTTCATGAATAAGCAAGGAGTTTTGAATTTGCTAATTCGTTTTTAAGGAGGTAAACATCAAAAGAATCCGAAATCAGTAATCTGGATACCTGTGGCGGCAGCTGCTACAAAGACCATTCCCCAAACTGAGTGTGCTGATAGATTTGCAGTGTGCTTTGCATTAATAAATGGGGTTTAATGCAGAACTGATTCTTATTGCGTCTATAAAGATGGTGGCATTTATACCCCTGAAAATATTTACACATTTTTAAAATTAAAATAATATTGATCTTTGCCACTTACAATAAAAAGGACAAGACACAGAATACTTATTTATAATTGGTAATAATATTGTGGTTTGATTACTATTATTAGTTCTTTTTTTTTGGTGGAGGTTCTCTCTCTAGGCCAAACTGACCAGGAATGCACTGTTTAGTCTCAGGGTGGCCTCAAACTCACAGTGATCCTCCTACCTCTACTTCTCTTTTGAGTGCTGGGTTGAAAAGTGTGCACCACCACACCCAGCTAGATTATTATTATTTTAAAAATATTTTTATTTATGTGCAATTAGAGAGAGCGAGAGAGAGAGAATGCTTGTGCCAGGGCCTCTGGCCATTGCAAATGAATTAGAGATGCATGCATCACTTTGTGCATCTGCCTTTATGTGGGCACTGGTGAGTGGATCCCTGGTTGTTAGGATTTGCAGATAAGTGCCTTAGCCACAGAGAAATCTTTCCAGCTCCATGGTTAGATAACTAAGATGATTGTTTTTACCATTTATTTCTAAATTAAGTCTTTGGGAGGATGGTTTATCTCACTTTATTTTGCATGAAATTTAAGAACATTTGCCATGACCTAAATCATTACTCAGAGATTACTTTGGAATACATGTTTATTTGTATATGTTTATAAATATATTTTATTTTAGAAGTATATGTATGATACTGATATGATATTTATATGTAACTACACCTGATGAATTTATGCATATAATTAATTCTTTTTATCCTCTAGCAGTGCCTAATTGTGATTGTAAATGTGATTGGATTTGAAAGACACAAGAGATTAGTACAACATGTTTAAGTCACCTTTGTCATAGCTGTGCTGAAATAACCTCTGGGTATGTCAGTGAAGGTGTTTCCAGAGAATATTTATAAAATCACAGGGGTTCTGAGATAATCAATGTCTTAATTTATTGATGGATTTTAAATATGAATAGATTTATTTTATTTTATTTTTATTAATTAGTTTTGTACTCAGAGAATACAGTCAATTTGGTACCATTATTAGGCTCATCCATTACCTACCACCTCCCCTTAGCCCCTCCTTGTTGAGGTATATGAGTCATGCATTCTGGAGTTAGCCCACAGTTATGGGTAGGATAAATGTCTGCATATCATGAAAGTCAGGCATGCTTGAAAACAGTAAGTCATTAGGAGTGTGTTCCTGAAGAATATGTGTTTTTTACTGTCCCCTTCCTGCCTAGTTCTGCTTTCTAGCCACCTCAAGTAATATACTCCCACCAACATGATAGATGCCTGTTCTCAAGTCCAAAGCAATGGATGGAAACCTCTGAAACCATCTCTTTTAAAGTGTTACTTTCCAGTATATTCCATATTGATGAACATATAACATACTTTACATTCCACATCTGTAGATTCAGCTGACCGCAAATAGAAAGCAGATAAAAACGCACTCACACCAAACATATAAGATTATTTTTTTCACATTATTCCTTATAACCATACTATAACTATTTCTATTGTGTTTAGTTTGTATGCTGCTATAAGCAATGTAGAGATGACTTAAAACATGTAAGGATATAGAGGTTATATAAAGTAATAAGCTATGTTATGTAAAGGAGATATGCATTGACATTTTTTGATATTTAACAGAGTCCTAGAGCCTGTCCTCTAGAATATAACAGTTGCATTTATATGGCATATATAAGTTACTTCCTTTTATCTATGCTAAAATAACTGACATAAACAAGTTAAGGAAATATTTATGTCAATTCATGGTTTCAAAGGGGGGAGTCCATCGTGGCACAGAAGGTAAGGTAGAGAACCTGTCATGCCTTAACAGCCATGGAGTGGAGAAAGGGGAATATTGGCCCTCCTCTCTCTTTGCTCCTTGCTTTTAGCAATCTGTCTAGGTTCCCAGCCCATGAAATCATGCCATCTACACTGAAGGAGTTAATTTAAATCTCTCTGAACATACCCTCACAGACACACTGAGTCTCACCATCTCCTGGGTGATCCTAAATCCAATCAAGATGACAGTGGAGATTAATCATCACAGTATATATATCATACAATTATGTATTCATGTATACACATACAACATAATATATGTGGTCAAAGTACAGAATAGATGTTATAAATTCCTAAAGAGTTTTTGCTTCAACATTCTCCAAAAAATATGTAAGATGTCAATAAATAATTTGGAAATTTACCTTGTTCTATTCACCTCTAAACATAAGCATAAAACTGACCAACAAATAATAACTTGCAGGAATGTAATGTAAGAGAATGGAAACCTTTGTATTTTCTATATTTCCCTATTTTATTTAATACTATTTTTGATCCATTTGGGGCCTGAACATCACCTAATTTTCTGGAATTTCTTTAAACTAAATAGCACAAAATTTCAAGTTAAAAATCAGGATATTTACATGAAGCTCTGGAGATTTTTATACTTTGTCAGCTTTATTAAAAAATCATCCTCTGACTTCAGGCTTCATAATTTTAAAATTTCTTCCCCAAATGTAGAATCTGTTGACTCCCCAGTTCATTATACTATGCATCACCTTCACACAACTTGTGCCTTTCCTTCCCCACATGCTCATCTATGCAGAACCCCTCATCTTTCTGATGAAAGCTATCATCAGCCTGTGCTACATAAGTAGCTGTATTTCTTTCAGATGCACCTTTCCTGTCAATCTACATAAGCAGCAATTGACTCAGGTTTAACTAAAAGTTGTCCAACAGAGTAAGCATTTGGCATTGTCTTCATTAATAAATGGTTTTCTAGAAAGACAAGGAAGAGTGTGGATCATGGGAAAGCCCAGACAAAAACAAAATCAAAAACATAAAACACACACACACACACACACACCCCCCAAAAAACAAAACAAAACAAAACAAAAAAAAAGGTCTATATTTGGACACTTGCTGGCAGTTAAAGTTTGATTGCATGGAGTTAAGTTTGAGTTTTCACCAAAATGTTCAGAAGACATGACAGTCATGTGTTTAGCAATGAGGCATTCTTAGCACACCCTCCAAATTCTTAGCTGGTCATCTTGCTTTCATTCATTAAATCCATGCTCCATCTTGTCATGGGAGATATTTTAATATCAATAACTTATTGGACCCAACTAAGTTAAGGTCTCTGATTACATACATGATTAAAAAAATTACAATTTTTTTTATCATGTATGGACCTTGGGGATATGAATGGGAAATGATTCAAGCAAATGGAATACAGAACTGTATTAGTGGGTGATGACATTGTTACACATACAGAATACATCTTGTAGAACTCACACTAGGGTTTATGAATGACTGAGATATTTGCCTATAATATCTCCAAAATGTGATCTCAGTTGGATACTTCCTAAATGATCAAAATAAAATAGATTTAAATTTTTCTGCCCCTTTCTCTGTAGAGCTCTGCTTGTGGAAAATCATTATTTTCAATCTGTTCTAAATGACTTGTACTACTATTTCAGGAATCCAGAATCCCTGTGTTCCTCCCTCATTTCAAAATTTTTTACATTGAAGTTATTTTTATTAATGAAAATGACAATACTGAGAGTCAAGAAAGCAAACAGTATAATGCTAACACTATCCATCATATCTCAAGTAAGTGTATATTCAACCATTTTATTAAGTTGAATTATCAAAATGCTTACCAGACTGCTCAAACCTCTGCAGAAATTTCTTTAGAAATGCTTTCATTGTAGTGTATTATGGTTATGGATTTTATTAAGGGCAGATTCAATAAATGGATATGAAGAATGTTTCTAGTATTAATGATCAGCTGCTGAGAAGAGACAGTGTCCTTTATCCTGCCTTCTGTCACTCATATGAATACCCAGAGAACATATTTCTGGTATAATTGCCCTAAATAATTCTTAGGAAAAGTCCCCAAACTACAAGCCTGTTTTCTATACCTGTCAATATTTGAGAATTAAACAAATCACTCTAAAGTGTATATTCCCTTAAAAAAAAATTAAATTTTACTTGAAAATATATTGATGCTAAGAAATAAATGTATAAAAAATTAAAATTTCAGTAGTACATATTTGCTTAGAAGTGATCATACTAATAAAATTATTGCAACATTTTCATTATAAATTTTAGATAATTTGTAATAAAAATATTGATAGCTTTTCCTTCAAAATTTTTATGTCAAGAGACTTTAAATTTTTCTTGATTATTAAAGGTATCTTTGCATTAGAATTTGACTTCATTTGGATTTTATAATAAATGAATAAACTTATTTATTTATTTATTTATTTTTCTATTTTATTTTATTTTTTTATTAGTCAGTTCTGTATTCAGCAAATACAGTCAGTTTGGTACCATTATTAGGCTCATCCATGACCTACCCCCTCCCCTTGGCCCCTCCTTGTTGAGGTATACGGGTCATGCATTGTGGAGTTAGCCCACAGTTATGGGTAAGCTAAATGTCTTTGCATGTCATGACCCAACATGGGACTCTGACATTCTTTCCACCCCCTCTTCCGCAAAATTTCCCTGAGCCATGTTGGGTTCATTTTTGGTCTGCTTCAGTGATGAGGTGTTGGGGGCCTCGGAGGCTCTGGCTCTCTGATTTGGTAGGAGTTGATTTTTCTCTGTGCTGATCTCCTTACCCCTTGTGCTGGTATCCGGTACATCAGGAAAACAGCCCCCTTGCTTATGTCTCCAATTTTTCTTAGTTTCAGCCAGGGCCCTTTTGAGGTATGATGGGGTGGCTCTCTCCTTAGGATCTACATCTATCTGAAAAAGAGAAGCAGATTCTCCAACGGAGAGTAAGTTAGCACCAGGACAAATGAGATAACCCTTACTTTTTTTTTTTTTTAATAGAGAATTTAATAGGTGTAGGCCCTCTTGTAGCCCACAATTGATGGTAGCTTGATATTGGAGAGTGGGCTTATGTTTGGATCTGGTTATGACTTGTTTCCCAGCTACAGCTAGGGGTCCCATACCACTGAGGGGATCAGTTAGCCAAATTGAGAGCAGTTGGTTCCCCACCATGGCTGTGTGCCACCACTGCACTTGCGTGGGCATCACAACAAGTTATTTGCTGCTAAGTAGGTTAGACCATGTGTTGCTTTGATAGATATTGGTCAATTTCCCCCAGTCGCCCATGTAGCACCTTCTGGCACTAGACGCGCTGACTGTCTGGGGACTGACTCTCTTCCAACTTCCAGCCATGCCATTCTAATTTGCATGTCAATCACATAAGGTATCTTCAGCAGTAGGGTCTTACCACTAACCTTTGGTGGGTCATCAAGTACTCTGACAGAAATCTGTCTGTCTTTTAGGAAGCCTTGTAGGTCTCTCTGATCAAAAGCTCATTGTGGATGATAGCCCCATGCTGGATCTGGGAGTTACAGGTCAGTGCCCACTAAGAAAATGAGGAAAAAGATAACTAATATACACGAGTTAGAGATAAGAGAGAGAGAGACAGGGAGAGGGGAAGTGAGGGAGGGAAGATGTAGGAGATTAAGGTTAGTCTTAATCTTACCCTCTCCAGTGTCTTGTGGTTCACGTGTTCCCTGTAAGGGCCTGGTGAAGGATCAGCCATTTGGTCTGCCTTTTAGGAAGTAGAAGATTATGGTACCATTGCCGTTTGGGTCTAGATTTGTGTTTCCCACCCCTTTGATGCCCTCCACTCCCTCCCCTTCCATCCTAGTGTCTAGTCTAGGAGATGCTTGCTGGGTATGTAAGGTATCTTCAGTAGATTCAGGTTAGGTGCTGTAGATGAGTGAGACTATGTCAACATCAAAAAATCAAAATGAATAAAGTTTTAACTGATAAATTCTAAATATGATTTCACAGTACATAAGGACATCATGCATGTCTTTATTTCCAAAAATTTCTTCTTAGGCTCTACATACATTTCTCCATCATTTTTTACCTGCATGATTTAAAACCCAGATTTGTTAAGTGTGTTTTCTATTCTTTGCTGTATAATGCAATAACTTTCACATTTGTGTACACAACTCAGTGAAATTGGCAATTCATAGTTTAGATTGTTATAGTATCTCACTATACTTAACTTGCCTAAAGACTTTGAAAACATACCTCTACACCTTGATTGTAGAAAAATACTCATATACAATATTAGGGAGAAGCATATACTCTGTGAACTATATAATATAAAAGAAAGTGGATGCAATCAGTTGAATATTGGTTCATTTATAAAGATAGACTGCAGCACGTTTGTGGTTTAGCAAGAAATAAAGGCAGTCATAAAATTATGTATTATTCTCTTAGAGATGCAGTGAAAAAATATTCCCAACTAACTAGCTTAAATAACAGAAATTCATTTCTCCCAGACTTGAAAGACAGAATGCAAAGATCAAAATGTCATTAGGGTTCATTTCTGATGAAGTCTCTGTTGCTGCTTACAGAAATGCATTCTTGGATATATTCTCTCATGAAAAAAAAATGGTAGAAGGGAAAAATGGAGAATACAAGGGAGAAATGGAGAAAACAGAGACCATTGAGAGAGTGGAGGGAAGGAGTACAGGAAAGAGAGGGAACTAAAGGGATTTAATGTTTATATTTATAAAGACATTTGACATGTTGGGTTAGAATACCATCTTTATTATTTCATTCATCATTAGTTACCTGTATAAAAGCGCCATTTCTGAGCAAAGACTCATAGGGCATAAGGCATCAGAATATAAATTGCAGGGGGAACCAATTCAGACCATAAAAAAATGATAAGATCAATGTAGTAGTTGAATAGATGGGTCCCAAAATAGTCAATGTTTAATTACTTTGTAGTTTGCAACTTCAGCCACTTGGACAGATCTTAAGGTGTGGTGGTGGCTTTGAGATTTCAATCTAAAGATTTGCAAAGTGTGCCTAGCTGGAGTTCCTGAAGTGTGCTGTGCTGTGTGGCTTTTGGCTTTTTTGGCTTGTGCTTCTCTCTGTGTGTGTTTGGTCCTGTGAAAGCAGGCCAGCTTCTTCTGCCATTATGGAACTTCCCCTGGATCTGTAAGCTTCAATAAATCCCGTCCTCCATAACTGTGCCTGGTCTGGAAGTTCATCTCAATGAACCTGAAGCTGTCTGTTACAGAGGTTGGTACCAAGAGTGGGTGAGATGAACCTAACCATGTGGATGTTGGTCTTTTGGACCTTATGTTTTGGAGGAATGGGTATGGACTTGGTGCTTGCAACTGAATATGCCTTCTGGAGTGGTAAGCCAAGTTTTATGGACTATTCTGATGAGATTTTGAGAATGCGAAGTGCAGCAATATTGAACTTTGAGGCTTGGCTTATAAGCTTTCTAAGGGGAAGGGAATTCTACAGAGACCTTTGTTGGAGCTGGGCTACTTGTGTAAGGGCTGGCTGTATTTTGCTGCTCAGTTGCAGAGAGTTTTATCAAGTTTAAATTTGTAATGGTCTGATGTGCTTGGCTAAAGATAATTGGGCTGAGAGATTTAAGATTTTTAAACTGGAAAACCTCAAGCAAGTTAAAATTACTGGCACTGAGACTGGTCTTAGGTTACTGAACCTGCTATTGTCAGACACATTAGCAATCTTAAGGAAGATGGCCCAACTGCTTTACATTAAAACAATGGAAAGAATGCCTGAGAAAAGACTATTGTAGAATTGCAAACTCTTTTGGAAAGAGTTGACTGGAGAAGGAACCTGCTTTTCAAGGTTATTTCTTCCCTGAATTAAGAATATGGCTCGTTCCTTCACACCTGGTATTGTTTTCATTAGCATGAAAAATGCGAGGAGTGGTCGGGAATTGCACACAGTTCCAGGAGCTGCTGCTGAGATGCAACGTGAAGCAGGGCCTAAGGCCTTGATAGGCTGAAAGAGCCTTTGGAAGATGGACTGTGGTTTGCATGAAGACCTGAAGATATTTTGGATATATCAGAATTATGCAAGGGCTACCACAGAGTGCACTGTTGGCCTAGGATGGAAGTGTTCCCTGGCTACTCTGCACAGCTGGAGGGGCAGAATTGGAAAATCTGGAGGCTGTCAGTCTCTGGTTATATTGGACCTGAACTGCAGAAGTTTGATGATGGTTGAGTTTGCATTGTTTTAATCTCTCTTTGCTATGTATTATACCAGTTGACAATATTTACTTTGTGCCTTTATATGTTGGAAGTATTTAAATTGTTTGATTTTACAGAACTTACTATCTTAAATTGCTCAAGACTGTGGGGAACTTTGAAATTGAACTGAGTACAATTTACATTGTGTGATGGCTATAAATCTTTTGGGGGCCAGGGGCAGAATGTGGTAGTTGAATAGATGGCCCCCAATATATTTAGTGTTTTATTAGTTTGTAGTTTGCATCTGTAGTTACCTGGCTGGAGGCGGTGTCACTGGGTGAATCTTAAGGTGCATCTTAAGGGTTTGAGATTTAAATCTAAAGTATGCAAAGTGCGCCTAGCTGGAGTTTCTGAAGTGTGCTGTGCTTTGTGGCTTTTGGCTTTTTTAGCTTGTGCCTCTCTCTCTCTCTCTCTCTCTCTCTCTCTCTCTCTCTCTCTCCTTGGTCCTGTGAAAGCAGGCCAGCATCTTCTGCCATTATGGAACTCCCCCTGGATCTGTTAGCTTCAATAAATGTCTTCTTCCATAATGTGCCTGGTCTGGAAGTTCATCTCAATGAACCTGAAGCTGTCTCTTACAGGTGCTGTCACAGTCAACTTCACATTGCTGGGATGAACTTCCAAACAAGGTGCAAGTTATGGAAAGAATGTATTTGTTGAAGCTTACAGGTTCAGGGGATGTTCCATAACAGCAATAAGCTGATCCTCTTTCACAGGTCCAAGAAGAGAGAAATACCACCATCTGCACCATAAGTAAGCATACTCCAGGAACTCTATGCAGAGTTCAAACACTCTCCCTATGTTTGGCTTCAATTCAGATCTGCCCTGTAACACATCTTAGGGCTTCTTGGTCCTATGATTCCCCCCACAAGTACATCAAGTTAAAAGTTTGAATAAAACTCCTGAATTTATTGGGGGACAGCCATTCAAACTGCCAGAGGTGGTCTGAATCAGATCCCCTGCTCCCGCACCCCCATTGGTGGCAGTTTGGGAGGTGGAGCCTTGCTGAAAGATGTATGGAACTAGGAGTAGGATTTAGGGTATTATAGCTCACCTTCCCATTTGCCAGAGTTCAGCTCACTTTCTTGAAGAAATATTCCATCTGCTGTAGCAAGATGTGATATACAGCCTCTGCTAGTGTTATGCTATGGCCTGTAATCTTGAACCTTCCCCTTTGGACTATAAACCAAAAAAGCCTTTCCTCCCATCAGCTTCATTTGGTCAGTTTTGTCCCAGTAACTCAAAGATTGCTACAACAATCAGGAAATAATCAACTGAGTTTTCTTCCCTTCTTACGTTGTCAGACTCTGAGAACCTCATTTCTTGTCACTCCAGATTATACTGAGAGAAAGACAGTTCACATCCAGCAGCTCAATAAGAAACCCCTAAGTTTTGAGTCTTATGTTTAAATATGTCCTTTTCATAAGTTCTACTCTTTAGTACCATTTTTTTTTTTTTTTTTTTGAGGTAGGGTTTCACTCTAACCCAGGTTTACCTGTAATTCACTATGTAATCTCAGGGTGGCTTCGAAAGCACAGTGATCCTCCTACCTCTGCCTCCTGAGTGTTGGGATTAAAGGCATACGCCACCATGCCCAGCTTGGTACCAATTATTTGTTGAATTGCTTATTAGTGCAAATATTTAATAAAATTTATACAAAAACACTCTCCTGCCTTTTAACTGAAAAGTGACTACTTAAAAATGAATTCCCTTAGGCCACTTTCACTTTTTATCCATTTGGTTTTTCTATATTATACTCAATGTGTAAACAGCCATGTTGGTACCATTGTTAGCCTTCTCCCTGTCCTCCTCCCCTTCCAAAGGGACCCTCCTCCTTGGGGATTGTGGGTCATGCATTGTGGGGTTATCCATCAGTTATGGAAAGGAGGCAATGTCTCTGTGCATAATGACTCAACATGTGGCTCTAACAGTCTTACAGCTGTCAGTCTGGTCACTCATGGCCCCTTCCTTTATATTGGCAGAAGTGTGTATTATCACTTTTACAAATGCAATGATTAACACAAGTACTGCTATTTCATAAGGTTATTATCTTCATGTTTTACCAAAATTTCAAATAATGACCTTGTCTAATAGTTTTTCCACAAATATTAAAAAAAAATGTCATTTTATATTCTTCTCCTGAGTCTTAAATTGCCCCTGGGTTTACCCAGAATCCTTTCTTGCACAAAGTCCTTAGCTTCTCCTTTCAACCTCTCACATTGCTCTCAGACTGTAAGACACATATGGTTAGGGGAAATCCACATATCCTTTATATCCTATATCTGCTCAATATCCATTAATATAGAGAATTTCCACAAAATAAATAGTTTTCTCCTACCTCCAAAACAAAAAAAATGAAATAAAATATTTTTCCAAACCAATTGAAACAAATTTATTTGGCAAGCTCTATCATCTGATCCAGTCAATGAAAATATGCTTTGGCCAGTAATATTTTAGAATGACCTTGGATGATATACCTGCCTTCACTTTAGGAGTACAGTCATCAAGTTTCCTTGAAGATTCTTGGTGTCTCTTAGTCTTTTCCCCTAACTGTGCAATAGATCTTATCTTGATCATTGTTTCATTCTGACTTAATTTCACACTAAATTGAGACTTTTATATCCACATTACTTATATTTTTCATTCTCATATCAAGAAAAATCTTCCCACATTTATTATTAATATATTTACATTTTGAATCAAAATGTCTCTTGACCTGTCTATACAACTCTTAAAACTACAGAGAATGATTTTATACTCTCAATTTTTTTCTGGCAAGATTCTTTTCTGACTAATATAAACTAGAAGAAAATTTTACCTTAGCTTACACTACAAAATAAAACAAGAAACACAAGCAATAAAAATCCATAATTTTAAGAATTTCATAAAATACTGGCATATAATAAGTATATATGGCTGATATACTTATTATTTTTTCTTGATAGGATTATCATAAAGCCTGATAAAGTCACCTGGCACAGCATATGTTGCTATAAACTATACATAGAGTTCAATTTTTAAATGAAATCTACATATACACTGTGTGCCAGGGAGTTACTAGAGTAAGTTCATGGAAGAGTTTCCTAAATATATTCATATTCAAAAAGTAAAATAAAGAGAAAGAAGACTCAAAGAAGCAAAGAAGGAAAGAAGGGTAGGAGGGGCAAAGGCAGAGAAGATGGGAGGACAGGAAGAGTGAGGAAGTTAAGACTATGCTTCTCTTATTTTAATAACTTTGTGCTAGAATTCATTCTTGTTTATTTCCCATCTTGCCAGCCTTAAATCCTGAATAGCAAACCATACTCTTTCATGTTTTAGCATGGTAAAATAAGCATTGTGGCTTTCTTCTTTCCTCCCAAATTTTAAGACAATAAGCTGAGTGTAGTACTATTTAGGCAGTGAAGAAAGAAACATAATGTTGAGCTGTACCCTAAAGACATTTCTTTTGTATTATAATGCTTTTTATCCACAGATGTTACTTGAAAATTGATATAATAGTGTTTCTTGTAGGATGATCAGAAACAAAACAAAACAAAAAGTCATTTTAAAAGTAGAATGGCTGTAATTGTATGTGATAAATGAGTCTTGTGGGATTGTACTGGAAACCCATAGGGAATAATTATCTATCAGTGGCACCTGCAGCAGATTTATAAACAGCTGCATGATTTGATTTTTGAATAAGAAAATAGAGAAAATAGCTTAAGGGCTGGTATTAAGAATTAGAAAGATAGGAAACAGAGTACAGACTCAGAAGAAGAGGTTTACACAGAATCACAAGCTTAACATGATAAAGAATTATATATATATTTTTCAGTAGTAAAGAACTTATCAATTAGGAGAATGGTAAGAAAAAAAATTACTTGCCGGGCGTGGTGGCGCACGCCTTTAATCCCAGCACCCGGGAGGCAGAGGTAGGAGGATTGCCGTGAGTTCGAGCCACCCTGAGACTACATAGTGAATTCCAGGTCAGCCTGGGCTAGAGTGAGACCTTACCTCAAAAAACCAAAAACAAACAAACAAAAAAAAAAAAGAAAAAAAATTACTTAAATTTCACAATTCAAATTTAAGTATCATATAAGTGTGCAAATGTGTAAGTTGATTTTCCCTCTTGTTAAGAGCATACAAGTTTCATGACAGTCAGTAATATTGACAATTCTTGAAATATTCCATGACCAAGCTATTTGGTCTTTGAGATATACTTAGTGATTCTGATCATTTGTTTATGGCATCTTGAGACTTTTCTGCATAGAAGATACCTAAGGATATGAATTTTTTTCTCTTTTTCCACCACTGATAATTTTAAAAAGCTTAAAATTGTATATGCATACTGATTTACATACATATATGCTATATATGTGTGTGCAAATATATGTGTCCAATCGTTATCTGCAGTAATAAATGAATACTCCATTAATTATTTTCTTATTGATGTGCATTAAAGCAACTTCACAAAAACCAGTGCTATTCTTAATTTCTTTCTTGGTGGGAAGGATGTGACAGCAAGAAATGTAAGGCTGCTGGTCACACTGCATTCAGTCAGGAAGCAGATGAAGAGGGAGTAGGGCTGGGCTTAAAGCCTAAAAGCCTGCCCCCAGTGATCCACTTCCTCCATACACCTCTCATCATAATGATTCTACAACCTTCCCAAAGAGGGCCTCAAGCTAGGGAACAAGGGTCTTAACACATTTCACATTCAAGCAATAACCAATACTAAGCTGCTGTTCTTATAGAAAATGCAGATTAATTTGCTGGGTGGTTCTGGTCACATTTCCTTCCATCAGTCATAAGTCAGTTTTATATTGATATTATTTTTCTGAGTAACTTACTTAATATATACTAGTGAACTATTAATTTTGGACTTGCCAGCAGAAGCCATGTAATTCTAACTCAGCAAAGGCAGCTAATTTGTGGGTTTGTTTTATAAGCTATATCAAACTTTATTAAAATTATGCACCCTAGGGAATAATTCGACATTACATTTAGACCAATTTTAAACAACAAATAGCCAGCAATAAAAATAAAATTAACATAAAATGAAAAAAATTGAGGAAAATGTGGCCTTGAAATGTATCACAAAATGTGACAGGGATAAAGTTCAGTCAGTAAAATACTTACTGTAAGGTTCAGGAGTGACCAAGGATCACAGAAGCCACTCTGAGGCAAAGATGGAAGTTTTCATTCAGGGATAAAACGTGAGCTGCCAGGACTGACTCTTAAGAGTGGAGCAGTCAGCTTAGGGTTACAGGTAGTGGGCTTTACAGGCATTCCAGTAGGGGCAAGGTGAGAAAGGGAAGGAATTTCTTTGTTGGGCAGTAAATCTCTGTTCTTTACATTAGCCATAGTGTGAAACCAGAAGTGATAAAATGAGAGATAGGGGCCAGTAAATCTAGACCTAGAGCCTTGTTAGGCAGGGGACGGATAATGGCTGGGCAATTTCTTGACCAATGTGGATGACTCCTCTCTTGCCCTCCTGCTGTCCTGGGTGACTCCATTTTGTCCTGACCTAACATTCAGCCTTTTGTTAATGATAAGAGATGAAGAAGGTTCATGCTGACCATATGGGTGATGAGTTAGTTATGGGAGAGGCAGTCGATAGGTCTCTATTCACAGCAGGTGATGAGGAGGCTGTGGTGGCTAAGGTGGCAGAGTGGTGAGATACCATCCCAATATTGAGCTGGTTTCAGGGAAGTCATTGGCAGACACCTTTTATAGAGAAGGTGAGGGAGATGGGCTCTATGCACCCCTTGAGAAGACAGAAGGGAGAGTAAAGGAGTTTGTTATTTTTTTTTCTTTTTCATATTTAAGGCCTTTAATCATGTTTCTTCTTCTTTTTTTCTTTATCAGTTAGTTTTGTATTCAGCAAATACAGTCAGTTTGGTACCATTATTAGGCTCATCCGTGACATATCCCCTCCCCTTGGCCCCTTTTGTTGAGGTATATGGGTCATGCATTGTGGAGTTTGCCCACAGTTATGGGTAAGCTAAATGTCTCTGCATATCATGACCCAACATGTGGCTCTGACATTCTTTCTGCCCCCTCTTCCACAAAATATCCCTGAACCAGGAGTTTGTTATTTTTGTCAACAGGTATGACATCAAAACACCAGGTGTAAAGGGAGAAAGAGAATTCAGAGGTGAGAGATAGAGGGCTTGCGGCAAGAGAGAGGAGGCAGACGGGCATTTTGGGATCAGGGGAAGAGTAGAAACACAGGAGAGTTTAAGTTTGAGAGTGTCTGTTGGGGCGGCAGTGTACTTATCCCTGGATGAGATAGGGTAAGCACTAAGGAAGGAGGGGGTCTGAGGAATAGGTTTGATTTTGGCTAAGGCAAGTGGGAGGAGCTGGGGTCAGGGGATATGAAGTGAATCAGGTGCAGGCAGAGGCAGAAGGCATGAGTTAATGTTAGAGTTTAGTATTGTAAATCAGCATCAGACAGGGAAGCCTATAAGTCTGACTCATTGTTTATACTGTAGTTATATTTTTCTCCTTGGGTGATTAAGACCATGTAGGCTGTCAGAATTAGCTGCATACTTTGGAGGTCAATGATGGCTCTGTAGGAGACACTTTCAGGGACCTGTGAGGAGTTCTATGACTCTCATCTGCTAGGATAAGTAAAGGCCATGCTGGCCAAGTGGCCCTCCCTCCCTCTTTTGGAAGCCTGGAGGACTGATTTTCCTCCAATGTGACTCTCCTGTTGCAGATATGCTAACTTGGAATTCTGAATTCCATTTCTGGATCTCCACACATCCTCTCTGATGAAGAAGATAGGTAATTTACCAGAGGCTAGAAGTTCAAATGCCCCATCATCTCCTGTGGCCTTTTGACCTGGGAACAGGAACAAAAATATTGTCCTTTTTTTTTTTAAACTCCAATGTTTCCAGTTGATTTTGCCTTCTAAATATGGTTATTACTCACTCAGAGAGACTAGACACTATACATATCTGATTAGCAGAACAGACTAGTTTAAAAGGTTACGGAACAATCTGGTTAGCAAAGCAGATCCGGTTGTAGAATGACACAATAGTTAAAAATTATTATGATTAATATTTAAGTTTAGTTGCAATGTGACAGTGTAAGCTATATCTGGGACATAGAAAGCATACACATTCTATCTTTTAAGTATCTGTCAGTTATACATATAGACAGAAAATTCTAGTAGCCCTGAAAACGATATTTTATCAATTATTTTATCAATAACTTTAAGGCAACTGATTTAATTTAGAAATTGTATGTTTGGAAAAGACAAGAGGTATAAAAACTTAGCATTTGTGTTTTAAAACGATTGTGGTTAGTCTGTATATTGATGAAAGTACCAATTGCCCCCCAAACTGGAAGTAGAACAGCAATTTAAGATTATTTTTTTTAGGGCAGAAAACATGTATCAATATCTCTATAAGTAATGGACTTAAGATATCAGAAATGAGACAATTAAATGATAGTTTGAGACTGATTATACATAGCTCAAGAATAAAATAAAACTTGGTCATTGTTGAGTTAAGCAAACCTGATTTTAACATGCACTAGAGACAATATGACAGACACAAAGCAATTTCTTAAATAAGTACCTTTTTACCATTGAACAACTTTAAGGTTTATTGAAGGAAATATTTAAGACTGTTACATGAAGCTTAGATAAACTATATTAACATTGTATTTAGTGGATTTTCTCAAAACATGTGGAGTTTTTTTTTTTAGTTTTTTTAAGAACAAAAATAATGTCATTTTTTTGTTTTTATAACATATATATGCATATATATATATATATATATATATATATATATATATATATACATATATATATATGTATGTATTATTGACAACTTCTATACTTACAACAAACCATGGTATTTTTCTCCCTTCCCCCACTTTCCCCTTCATAACTCTGCTTTCTGTCATATTCCTTCCCTTTCTCCATTAGTCTCTCTTTAATTTGATAATTATCTTTTTCTCATATTATGAGGGTCTTGTATAAGTCACTTTTTATAAGACTTAGATTATAACCTCAGTGAGAATTGCAAGGAAAATGTAAGAGAAAAGCAATGGAGAACTTCAGACTTGATATCTACAGACAAGACTGTTTTATTGAGACAAAACAGTGAGGGATCTCAGCTTCCCCATGGGATGAAGGCTGAAGCACTGAGCCAGGCTAGGGTTTGAGTTTAGAAGGAGAATCCTAAGGAAAAGCCACGCTGTACCAGGTGCAGTTGATAAGAAAAAAATATAGCTGCTTGTGTCCTTCTTTAGAATAGGCTTCTTCAGTCAGGAACATCTAAGGGAGGATACTCAGATAGTCCCTGGTCCTTCAAGGCTATCTAGGCTGATGGGGAGTACATCAATCAGAAAAGGTGTCATGCTTATGGTGATGAATGTCTCTGTTTTTTCTTTTACTGCCCTGCACCTTGGGGATAGCCACTAACTCTTTAGTTCCCTTTTGGTTTTCAGGGAAGGCCATTGATCTTTCAATAATCATCTAGCAAAACCAGTATAAACAAGACAAAAACCATTTTAAAATTACAGAGTTTTAGCCAGGCATGATGATGCATGATTATTGATAGCTAAACATTGTGGACTTTGTATAAATCAAACTACAATATTCTATTATCCTGACATCTGGAAAAGTCTGATGTTAATAAAAAGTAGAGTTTACATATTTGAGGCACATGAGGCTACAGAAAGTAAACTATAAACAAAAGATCTGCTGATAGAATTTGAAATGGACAAGAAATCTATATTACATAATTACATTTTTGGCTTAAATATGAAAATATGAACAATTGATAATTTTTAAAGTTCATCAGAGGTGGAATACCTTTATATAACATATATTTTATGAGGAGATTTAGCACTTTCAAAAGCTAAATAAGATGTCTATCCAATCTATAAATCAGCTTTTTTTATTGAAATTAGTTATATTTATCATACCCGAACAATAGAGGAACTGGATTAAACTGCCATGATCTACTAAGAAAAGGAGAGAAATCTCATGAAAAAGAGAGGAAATGAGCATACCAGGGCCACTTGCCACTGCAAATGACTTCCAAAACAATTTTCAAATGTGTGTTCCACTATGTGCATCTGGCTTTGCAAATAAGCACCTTTAACTGCTGAGCCAAAATGAAATATTTTAAATCTCTTAACATACACAAAATTTTATGACACAATCTTTAAATATTTGAACCTTAACAAACTCTATAATTCTGCCTGTGATAATTTGGTAAACTTGTTCAGTAATGACATAAGTTAAAATTAAAGTATTAAGACTGATTGTTAGAGGAATTGAAGAATTACATCGTAAATCACAACATAACTTTGTTTAGAATTTTTTTTTTAGCTGTTCACCATGAGATAAATAGTTTTCAAGTGTGTGGCAGATAAGTGCTGTTTAATGTTTCAAATGTGGTCTATTTACCTTAAAAAAATAGGGGAAAAAAAGAGTGAATAGTTCCTCTGTGAGATTTTTTTTTTTTCAGGCAGGGTTTTAGATATAATAACCTTAGGAGAGAATATTAAAGAGACAATTTTAACTTTAAGGTTTAGTTAAAGGTTTGACAAATAGAGGAACCTAGTTAACTTGGTTGGGTACTCTAAATTCAGTCTTTCATAACCATTATTATGATCAGATTAACATCAATGAGTTAAAGTAAGTTTACAACCTGAATACCATTAGCATCCTGTTGCCAGCCAGGGCCATACTTTGTTAGTCTGATGTGAGCCCTAGGCTAAATCATTTTATATCTCAAGAAGTCTGTAATCTGATTAAGCACTTTGTCTTTAACTTGTTTAATCTTATTCATATCTTCAGCTACATACTTTCTCCATACCTTCATCTACATACTTTTATCTTACAATCCATGTAACCACTATGTAACAATCATTTTCATCAAACATTTAACATCCAACATATAAAGTTTTCTCTCCAGTTTCTTTTTCAGCCAGTCCATCTCATAACTACCAGCAAAAACTTTTGTTGTTCTTACCAAAACACTTTTAATATGCCCATTTTTCCCCTCAAAAGTCATTTTGAAATAACTTTTTTAAAGAAAGATTTTTTTTAAAGATCAGATTTGACTTATGCTATTTCCCCAGAATAAACATAAATTTTGGAACTAGTTCCATATAAGCATAGAAAGATAAAGTAAACATAAAACAGTTACAAATTTCTTATAAGAAGTCCCCATAGTGACTTGGCATTCATTCATCATCATGCTGGGGCAAGGATTTTGAGATTCCCAGTGCTTGCAGTTCCTTGTCTCTGCAAGGCAGGGAAGCTAAGAAAGAACCCCCCCCCCCCCAAATTCCAGGGAGAGTTTTGATCTTCCCTCATGGCAATAAGACAGGTTTTTGAACCTGTCATTTTACAACTCTTTAAGAGTAGGAGAATCTTGCATTTTTGTTTTTGTCTATGATATTAATTACTTTTAGTGTTCCTTCTGGGGAACACTCAACAGTAAAAATTGGCTATGCTATCTAGTACAGTGGGCTTGGTGGGAAACATCCCCACAATGAAATGGCACTGCTCAGAATAGAAATCATTCTGTAACCTTAGGGCTATGAGTCACATACATATTCACACAAACACACACACACACACACACACACACACACACACATTCATTTTAAGTGCACTTTTCATATAGACTCTAGACAACCATTTTACCTTCATATATTCATTCATTCATTCATTCATTCAGAAGTTATGCATTCCCATTTTAAATTCCTATTACATTTTTACAACTCTGGAGATAAAAATCAAACCTTATTACCAGGTAGGGTGTCTGGAGAGGCTGAGGGAGCTGGAGGAGCTAGAGGAGCTGTTGGGGCAGGGTCCTCTATTGCGTCTGGGTCAAAAGCAGAGGGTGAGGATGAGTATGGGGGAGGGCTTGAGTGAGAAGGTATTTCTGAGACCTTGGCTAGGACCTGGTGAGAATGGCAGGTAGAGCATAGAGAAGGCCTTGCATACAGAGTGAAAAATAGGGTACTGTGGACCATTTGTTTGTACATTGGCAGAAGTTTGTTTTAAATCAGTGAGAATTTGGAAATCAAAATTATCATTCTTGGGCTATTTGGACCCATTGCCCAGATTATGGATGTGGCCAAGCAGAGTTGCAGAGAAAGACAAGATGTCATCCAAGAGTCATAGAGACTTTAAGTTCTTAAGAAGACAGGGAAAGAGAAAAATAAGGGTGAGAGAAAAATAAACCAGAGCTTAAGCTGGGTTTACACAGAACACCAATATGACCGCCTGGCCTGTTAGGGTGAATGGGGCCTGCACCTCCCATGTGGGCAGGGGCCTTATAGGTCAAAACTGTCAGCTTTTTAGCCTGTTAGTGGGCAAGGAGGGTGACTGTGCTCCCAAAGGTGAAAGCTGCTGGCTGTGGAAGATTAAAGCAGCTGGCAGTGGAAGATGAGAGCCCAGGAGGGAGAGGGAGAGGGGGTGTCCTGAGATGGTGCAACTGAACCAAAAGGTGCCCATTAGGGTATGGTAGACCAGAAAAAGTGACCCAGTGTGTGTCTTTCTGGAGACCAGGGGTTGGGGCCTAGTGCCAAAGGGGGGTAGCCTGGTGTGCGTGCACGACTTCCACAAGGAGGGGTGAACTCTGAGACAGACCAACCCAAGAGAGAGACACTTACAGAAAAGGAGGGAGGAGATGGAGGAAAGAACAGTAGGCCAAATCTTGGTGGGTGTGAGAGCCTGTATCAGGCAGAGATGGTCCAAGTCCTTCAGAGAGTCAACTGGCAGCTCGATGGTCTGTTCAGGGGAAAAGGAGGTCTGGCCGCCTAAGAGGGCACTTAGAAGCCTTCCTATATGAGTCAGGGCATCACATGTAAGGTTCAGGAGTGACCAAGGACCACGGAGAGCACTCTGAGGCAAAGATGGAAGTTTTTATACTGGGGTTGGGGGAAGGAACACGAGCTGCCAGGACTGACTCTCAAGAGTGGAGCAGTCAGCTTGGGGTTATAGTGGGCTTTATAGGCTCTTCAATTGGAGGAAGGTGAAGAAGGGAAGGAATTTCTTTGTTGGGGCAGTAAATCTCTGTTCTTTACCTTAACCATAGGGTGAGACCAGAAGTGACCCAGTGAGAGAATAGGGGGCAGTAAATCTAGACCTGGGGCCTTGTTAGGCAGGGGAAGGATAATGGCTAGGCAATTTCTTGAGGAATGTGGATGACTCCTCTGCTGCCCTCCTGCTGTCTGCCTGCCTGATGTCCTGGGTGACTCCATTTTGTCCTGACATAACACTTACCTTGTATGTGAGTATGTGAGGATGATCTTCAGAAACATGTAAACGCAAAACAAAACTAAGAGAGGGTGTAAGGGAAGTATACAGTAGATACGGAAGCAGAGGGGTGCAACACTAAGGATGGAATTGTCTAAGTGGGATCAAGGGATAGGGATGAAGAAGTGGGGAGGATGGAGGAGGGGTAAAGTTAAAGACATTATGAATAAGGCATATGGAAACCTACTAGCAATATATGTATATATACATATTTTTTTTAGACAACACAGGATGTTCCAAAAAATGAAGGTTATTTTTGTTCACCAGAACTAGATGGTAAAACTGTATTTATGAGGATACTGTATTATTTGCCTGGAGGACATTGATAAATGAAACTGGAGATGAGCTGCATGTTTCTTCTTTGTTATAATTGTTCTGAAATAGTACTGTTATGTCTGTAATAGTACTGAAAAATGCTGTGCATCCTGCTAGCAGAAAAGTAATCAAAGGTCTTCACAAGCAGCGGACACTGAAAACTACATTGATGTCTAGTCAGCCAGGATGTGCCAACTGGAATGGTGGCATGTCTTTTAAGGGAAAGCTAACTGCCATCTGATTGGATTTTAGGCCCATTCCACGGTAGAGAGTTCATGGCTGATACTGAAATCCTAGTCAAAAGCTTATAGCTGGGGGGCAAGAACTCATAAATCCAGGGTGGAGAGAAGCTACTACTGTTATTTGACTAAATAGATACATTATTCCAACCAAATTTCACTCTAAGCGTTTATGTCTCCACCCATATATTAATGGTACTCTCAGTTTTGGTTAGAGAAGCTTCTCTTTTCAGATGGCGGTGACTACTAGGAAGACTCAAAACTGGTCAAAGTGACACTGGGCATGTTTAGCACTAAGTGACACGTCTTTATTTCGCCTTCCAAGTTTCAGGATCTATTGTGGAAGAGGTAATATAAAGAAAATCAAAACCAAAGGCTGGAAGGAATACTCTGGAATGCTGTGTCCCAGACATGCCATAAATAATATGAGGGCAAAAATAATAAAATTATATCAAAAAGAAGGAAAGGGACTAGTTGGAAAGTTCTGAGGAGGAGGACAGAGCACAGGGACAAAGGAAGGAGGTAGGAGGGATTATGATTAGTGTACACAGTGTGGAGACTGTCTATATAAAGTTAAAAAATAATGGTGCATGTACTGAAAACCTAGCCAAAAGCCTATGGCTTGGAAAGTCATAAACAATCAGAGGGAAGTTACTACTACTTTATGGCTAAATGAATATTCTGTGTCCATCAAATTGCTTCCTAAATATTTATGTTTATTCCAATACATTAGTGCTGTTCCCACTTCTCTCTTGGCAGATGAAGATGATTACTTAGGAAATCAAAACTCATTTGCTTGTTAAGGAATGAGACATGTTTATCATATTCTTTGAAACTCAGGGAGCACTGCAGAAGTAGAGACAGAAAGAATGTACATGCAGAGGATGAAAAGTGCTTTAGCACTCTTTCTTCAAAAACTGAAGTGGCCATTGCATTCGTGATCTCACAGCAGCTGTTGATACCTGCTCAAGTCATGCACAATATTGACCCCATAAACATTTGTTTATTTCAATGGGGAGTATTTTCATTGACAGACCCCAATTTTTCACTGATATGCATGATTATGCATTCTCAATCCAGATATTGCATGTTTAACTCCCAAGAATATGATAGGGGGTGGGACATTTGGGTGATGGCTATGTCCTAAAAGAGGAAATCATGTGAATGAAAACAATGCCCATTTAAAGAGATTATTTTGCCTTTCCCAGCATTTGAGAACACAGTTAAACAACACATATCATTCAGCCAAACAGCTCCTTTTAGGCCCCAAATATACCAGAACATTGACCATTGATTTCCCCACCTCTTATGGTACAAAAACCTTTTGCTGTGCATAATTTGTACACTTTATAATATTTTCAACATTTTGTTTTGCCTACTCCAATCGATAGCACTTGTCACTATGAAAATAAGTTACGAACAATTTTGGTGGAAAAGCACATTTTCTAGTAGAACCTGCAAATTAATGAGATAAAAATGAACAATTTCTTCTTTATAAACAGAAGACTTGGGTTTAATTCCCCAGTATCAAATACACAAAGTCACACATGTGTCTGGAGTTCCTTTGCAATAGCAGGAAGCCATAATGCACCCATTCTCTCTCTGTTTCTTTTTGAATATAAAAAAATTGTTTTTTTAAGTTAAAAAGCAGAGGAAAGGGCTGGAAAGATGGCTTAGCAGTTAAGAGCTTGCCTGTGAAGCCTAAGGACCCCGGTTCGAGGCTCTATTCCCCAGGACCCACATAAGCCAGATGCATGAAGGGGCGCATGCATCTGGAGTTCATTTACAGTGGCTGGAGGCCCTGGCTCGCCCATTCTCTCTTTCTCTCTTTCTCTCTCTTTCTCTCTCTGTGTCGCTCTTAAATAAATACATAAAAATAAACAGAAAAAGCAGAGGAAAAAGGAATACACTCACACATATATATGTATATATCTATGTATATATTCACTGTCATTATTGGAGACATTATAATAAAAATGGTATTGGATCAAAGGACATTGCTCAAAATGGCCTTCCTATAATTAGCAAATGTTGCAATAGCATTCATCACCTTTTCATAACTTGAACAAATCATCTGAGACATTCAACTTTTAAAGAGAAAAATGCATTTTATGTCTCAGCTTTGTAAGTTCTACTCCATAATCAGTTGTCTCATAGATTTTGGGCCTTTGGTGAGATGGCACATCAGTGCAGGAGTGGGTGGTGGTAGAAAACAACTCATTGCATGGCCAGAGATCAACAAGAGAAATAGACTGAGTTACCAGCATCTCCTTCACAGGCCTGGCCCCAATCACTTAATGCTTTCTTACTGGACAACACCTCTTAAAATCTCTAATGTCTCTTAATAATATCTTTTTGAAGATCAAGCTTCTAATATAGAACTCTTTGGGGAATATTGAAAATTAAAATAATAGCAAGTAATAATTATTAGAATAACACATTAAAGTATTTTAAAAATTAAAAAGAGATAAGGTGTTGGACATAAGATTTTAAAAATTAAAAACAGATAAGGTTTTGGATAAGAATCCTAATATTCTTGTCAATACTCATGGGCCCCAAATAAGGACTTACAGTGATAGAAATACTGGATAAACCTTCCTATTTATACTATAATTTCAGTTGGAAACATGGCTTTAGTATTAAGGCAGTTCAGTAATCATGAAGAAATTACCTTTATTTTTCCAAAACATTTCACAAAAGAGGCAATATAGCCGAATCAGTACTACATGCATGATCACAAGTTGATTATTGCATTATAAAATAATACTATTTGGGTATAGTATCAGCTTTTTATAATGGCTTCTCAGAACTTTGAATATTCCCATCATTCTCTTTTCCCCCATTTGTGTGTCATAATGTTCATTTTCTCTTCATTAATTGGAAGGTGATATAATTATACTGGACTGTCTTTAGGGATTTGTGCCATTTTGTACTTCGCATTAATAGACTTCCTGTAATTTTCCGTTTTTTCAAATAATCATGGTTTCATATGCTCTGTTCCAAATTTTAACTACCTAATTTTATTATTTCATGATGTTACTTGGTTGTTGAGTGTTCTTTTTTATAGTAATAGAGGAGGGTAAAATACTCATTTTGGAAACAATATCAATACTCATGTTCTAGCACCTGGGAGTCTTGGACTGTTTAGTTTAAGGATCATTTCACAACAGGACATAGGCAAAGGTCTATTTAAAATAATAATAAAATAGTAAAAATACCCAAGAATCAGTTAAGGACCTGAAGCATCATGGTCTGTCTTATACTGAGATTTTACCATTTGAAAGTCATAATTTTTATTTCATAGCACCAAATTTGCTCCCTTTATAATAGGAGGAAATTGACCATTAAATTTCTAACACAAAATATTTACAGGAGTTGTGGTCTTTAAAAATCTTACTCTTAAAATATTGTCTTTATTCATTTGCCTCATATAATACTCAGCCATCTCCATCTCACTAACTCCATTTCAATCTGTCCTTCACATGCCTTAATCTTGCCTTTGAACTGCATCTGTCTTTGAATCTGTAAAATTTCTTCTATTATTACCCTTATTACCATTTTCATAAAGCTTAGTTTATTTTTTATTTGAACATTAAGGCCATAGACATGCTTAAACATTGAGGAAAAATACCCACACTCTTTAAAACTTATCTGTATTTATAAATAATGGTGTTTATAATGCAAATCCAAATAATTTCTATATACATAAAGTCTATTTATAGGACCCCTGTATTGTTATGCTTTCCTGTTGTGACTCTCCCAAAGCTAATGCAAGAGATCCTTTGCCTATTTCTGTGTGAATATTCTCCATGCTCATTCTTATCACTTAAAGAGTCTACAGAGAGGGCATTCTCCTCTGAGTGAAAAACATCCTTCAAAATAATTTGAAATACTCTATCTTTAAAATATTTCTTTCAGAGATTTTATTGAAGTTTCAGATAGTATATACTCATTTATAAGCTATCCATCTGGTACTATCTATGAAGTGCTGAAGTGGTGGTATTCAGTACTTTATGGTGAAATACAAATTGTAGTGGAATTCAATAGTTTAAAAACACTATAAAGTGCACACAGCAAGAAAGAAATTGCTTCTGAGCCAGGAAGATACATTTTATAAAGAATATGTAATATATTTTAAAGGAATTTTTTTTCAGTTAGTCTAGGTAATCAAGGTGACTACAAATGTTTTGTGAAGAAGAAATAGCTATTATAAAAATTTCTGCAGTCTCTTGATTGCATCCTACCACAGAGGTGATAACAAGGGTCTCTAGTTTAAGTAAATAACACTTTGCTAGTGGATATTTATTAAATAATTATAAATTTGCAGTGATAACCAGACAGCCAGCAACATGTTAGTATGGTGTTGAATATTTATTTATTTATTTGCAAGGAGAGGGAGAGAGAGAAGAGAGAGGCAGAAAGAACAGACATGCCAGGGCCTCTAGCCGCTGCAAACAAACGCCAGATGCATGTGCTTCTTGTGCATCTGGCTTATGAGGGTCCTGGGGAATCAAAGCTGGGTCCTTTGGGTTTGCAGGCAAATGCCTTAGCTGCTAAGCCATTTCTCCAGCTGGGTGTTGAATATTTTATTAACACCAAGAATCAGTGTTTGGTATTTCTTCTATTACTTTTGTAACCCTCCTCATGGACATTATCTTTTCAGTATATATTTTTCTTTAACTAATTACTCAAGATACAGTAACTTATCAAGAATATAACTATTTGGCCAATTGTTCTGGAGAACAGGAAACCCAACAAATCTGCTTACCATGTTTAACATCTGCTGAGTGTCTTCTCCCTGGATATTAACATGGGGAAAAACATAACATGGCCAGATAGCAAGTTGTTGGTTTTGTTATTATAATATTTTATGAAATTAGTAAGGCTATCATGAGGGTCCCACTCTCAGGACCTCATCTAATCCTTATTATATTGGAAAGACCCACTTTCAAATTCCATTACAATACTCAATTGGAGATGAAGTGTCCTACAATTAAACTTTTTGGGAAACTATTTCCACCAAATGATATATTACTTCTTAGGATGGAGTGGTGGTGCAACACCTTTAATACCAGTACGTGGGAGGCAGAGGTAGGAGGATAATCAAAAGTTGAGGTCACCCTGAGACTACATAGTGAGTTCCAGGTCAGCCTGAGCTACAGTGAAACCCTACCTTGAGAAACAAACAAACAAACAAAAAAAAATTAGCTGAAGCTCTGGGATATTGTAGCGCTTTTCCTAGGGAAATGTAAAGAAATGTCTTCTAACTTCAGTTGACACAACCAACAAAATATAGACAATGCTTTCCAAATAATCATGGTTGAAGAAATAAATGACTTTATTGGTACAAGATCCAATAAATAAATTCCATTCAGCTAATAGGCTCACCAAGCCACATTTAGGTGGAAGCATTTATTGGGTCTGTCATGCTTGTAGTGAACAGATGTTTGCATAGTACCCATGAGGAAAATGACAAAGGAGAAGGTAAAACATTCAAACCCCAGTAATACTCAAAGTTATACTTTCTGTGTTAGTGTCAAACACTAGAATTTATGTCAGAGAGCATTCTGCATCTTAAAAGCTTTATTGGGTAATTCAATAGGCTTTTTGTGTTCTTTATCTACAGAAAATCTGGGCTGCCAAAATTATTGGGCAGGAAAGAAGTTGAATAGAACCAAAAAATATGTGTCTGCATACATGAGCATTGGTGTGATTTTGAGTAGTATCTTCAAATAATATACTTTATTTGGACACAACAAAGTAAAAACTTCATAACTTTAAAATAACAACAATATGGACTAAGGATATTAACTTTGGTGGTTTACATACAGCTATTTATTAAAGACTGATTTTCAATACATTATAAAAATATATGTACAAGCCGGGCGTGGTGGTGCACGCCTTTAATCCCAGCACTCGGGAGGCAGAGGTAGGAGGATCGCCGTGAGTTCGAGGCCACCCTGAGACTACATAGTGAATTCCAGGTCAGCCTGGGCTAGAGTGAGACCCTACCTCGAAAAACCAAATATATATATATATATATATATATATATATATATATATATATATATATACATATACAGCTATATCCATTTGAATATATAGATAGTCTTAATTTAGAGACATTCTTTTCAAATGTAACAATCTTAGAAGATTTTTAAAAGCAAAATACAGATGTGCGTTTTTCAAAAGATGCATGATCCATCTTAATCTGTTTAAATTCTATTATAAATTTATTTATATATGATAATATACAAATTCTAACTTTTGAAAACATAGATTAAAATAGTAAATTAAGCTGGGTGTGGTGGCGCAAGCCTTTAATCCCAGCACTCAGGAGACAGAGTAGGAGGATTGCCGTGAGTTCGAGGCCACCCTAAGACTCCATAGTGAATTCCAGGTCAGCCTGGACTAGAACAAGACCCTACCTCAAAAAAACAAATATATATATAGTTTATATTATTATATAAATATATATAAATTTATATAATAAATAAATTAAATAATATATATACTATATATAAACTATATATATATAGTATATATAGTAAATTATCTTTCTTTGAATGGATAACCATATTTGAAACTGTTGAAATTTGTTTATGAATTTTTTGTGTATTCATGATAAAGAATATAAAAGAAAAAATATAAAAATTTGTTTATAAACACATCTGAAATACTAAGCATTTTCTCTTTTGATGATCTTCAATATCATTCACAAGAAAGGGAAATATGCTCTTTAAGTGAAGAAGTATATCAGAATCTTGATAGGGTTGAGAATGATGCCCATATGAAAATTTGCATATAGCCTTTGACAATATCCACTAAATTATTTATCCTTTCTCTCCACCTTTGTGTAGTTCATGATCTGATTTAATTTATATTAATTGTGCACCAGGATTTTGTAATATTTAACATTTAATATTTAAGTGTATTGTGTCATATACTAAGAAAACTATATGTCTTCTAGTTATGTTTAAAAAGGCTGAGAAAAGTGTCCAGAGGGTGATACACACCTTGTGCTCATGTTGTCACTTTCCCTGACATTGTGGAGTTTCCCCCTTGAGCCTGTAAGCCAAAATAAATCTCCTTTTTTTTTTTTCCACAAGCTGCTCTTGGTGGATTTTTACCAGCAATGAGGACCTGGCTGCCATGGTGTTTTTTGTGACCACTACCTTTCTTCATCAAATTGGACAGGGGATTAACAATATTGTTTATCTTGTTTTCAAAGAGCAAGCTCTTCATTTCATCAAATTTCTTAATTGTTTTCTTAGTTTCCAATTCACTAAATCTTACTCCGATCTTAATTATGTCTTTCCATCTGGAAATCTTAGGATGGATTTTTCTTGTTTTTCCAATGCCTTTAGGTAGATCGTTAGGTTATTAATTTGAGATCTCCCTGCTTTGTTATGAAGGCGTTTAGTGCTATGAATTTCCCCCTTATGACTGCCTTCATTGTGTCCATAAGTTTTGGTATGTTGTGTTTTTGGTATAATTCAATTCTAGAAGTTTTACAATTTCTTTATAGGTTTCTTTTAAAAGTGTTTTGTGTAGTCTCTAGGAGCTGGTATAATTTTTGCTGTTCTTCGTTTCTTGTTATTAATTTCAAACTTTAATGCACTATGGTCTGATGTGATACAGGCACTTACATCAATTTTCCTGAAATTATGGAGGCTCACTTTATGCCCTAATATATGATTTAGTTTGAGATGGTTCCATGGGCTGTTGAAAAGAATATGTTTTCTGTGGAATTGGGATATAATGTTATATAAATGCTGTTTGGTGTAGTTGATCTATGGTTGTTGTTATGTTCTATTATTTCCCTGTTGATTTTTGCCTTGAGCTGCCAATTGATGATAGTGGGGCATTAAATCTTGAATTGTTGGCATACACAACATGAAACGCGAGTGCCAGCTAGGAGGGATGGAAGGGTTTGTGAGGAGGAGAATGAGAGGAGAGGCAGATATACACAAAACCAAATCCATAATGAATTGTTACCATAAAAACCTTCCTCCTGGATAGCAGACTAAAAGATGTAACTGTCAATAAGAGCGTGGAGGGATTCTCAGATAAGATGGGCCCTAGAAAGGGTGGAATGAAGACTAACCCTCAAAATATTTGCCCCTGGCTGATAAATCCCAGTACCAGAAATGAGTTACAACACACATTGAGCTATTGATCAGAGAGACCTATTTGGTCCCCAAAACAAGACAGACTTCTGTCCATGCACTTAATTACCCACCTGCAGGAAAAGGTAAGACCCTATTTCTAAAGACAAAACATGCTGCTGATGGAGAACATTGAGAGATCTGGATGAATTTGGAAGGAAGTCTGCTCCCAGGTGATTAAAGCATATACGGCTAAAAACCTTACAAGAGATGCTGGGAGAAAAAGACCAACAATGATGCAAGCAATCAGGGGACCCTGCTGTATGCAAACAATAATCCTGGCAAGATAAGATGTACATACATGTGCAACAGTGGCAACCAGCCTACGTAGGTAACCAGTGGTTTTCTGATTGGCTAACAGATCCACTCAGTGAAAAGGAAATCATAGTTGGAACTGGGAACCAAGTCAGAATCATATGGAGACCAAGATTATGGACTCCAATGAGAAGCTTCAACTAGTGTTTGGCCAAAAGTGAGGCTACAGACCCATCAAAATCTCTCTAAACTAACAATGCTTATATATTTCACCCATCTTAATCTCACTCTCCACTGTATAATCTATTTCTTTTTAAGAAAGCACAAAGATCTGAGGACACCCAAACTCTATCAACAGGACAAGGAACACTGACTCCATATAGCTAGGGCCTGGGCGAAAACACAAAGGGATTGGCCAGATGAGCAAGAATGCTGCTTCAATGGTGAACCTGACAACCTGAGCCAGGTTGATGGAGAAAGACAGTGAGTATATTCAAAATGTACCAAACAAGAAATTCAAAAGCTGCTGAGAGCTCAGCACTAAAGAAGGCTTAAAGCACTCTCACCAAGGCACAGGGAATTTTGCAGAAGAGGGTGTGGAAAGAATGTAAGAACTAAATAACAAATTATTTATTAAAATACTTATCTATTTTAATGGCATGGTACCTCAGATACTTCTTGTTCACAATGGTACACTATTATATAATTTTTATTGAAATTTAACCATGTGACCTGTTTTAAGGTCACTAGGCACAAAGATAATGGTAACTCCTCTAAAATTACATTTGCTCCTGTGGCATGTGGATCACTTATTCCTCACAGGTGGTTTGGAATTCTCTGAATGAGGAAATTCAGATCTCTGTGTTTTTTACATCGTATCATTATAGTGCATGAGAATGTTTACTCTGACATGCATCCATGGAAATTTAGACAATGTATCAGAAACATCATTTGACCTGAGAACTATATTTATAACAAACATGTTAATTCTAACTAGGAATAAAATTGAAAGGATTTCATTACATTTTTGGTATATTAGTTTGTTTAAGATTTGATTTCTATATAGCTAATGAATACATACATTCCCACAAGTTATACCTTTACTATAATTATCTATATCTATAATCTGTCTATGCAACTCTAACCAAAATTATTATTCAAATAGATGTGAATTCAACTCCTAGCTTTATAAATGATTTGATTTAACCTTGCTTAAAAATTGTATGCTCGGGCTGGAGAGATGGCTTAGCAATTAAGGCACTTGCCTGCAAAGTCCAAGCACACATGTTCAGTCTCTCTTCAGAACCCACATAATAAAGACTCACAAAAGGTGAGGGAAGTACAAGGTCATACATGCCCGCTAGGAGGCACAAGCATCTGGAATTCGATGACAGCAGCTGAGGCCCTGGTGTGCCAACTCTCTCTCTTTCTCTCTTTGTCTCTCTAGCACTCCCTAAAAATATTTAAAAAAAACTTTTTTTAAAATGTATACTGGGTGAGATATCATTTTAAAAGGATTTAATGGAGAATTTTTGGTAATAGTCATTTTATTCAAAGAAGGTTAGTTTGTATGAGTGTTATCATTGGGATTTCCCCTAAAAAAAAGTTCACAGATAAGAGGTTATTCTAGGTCTACAGAGAATCAATTTTAATATACTTAAAGTTTGAATTTCTGTAAGATTTGACTATTGCCGATGAACAATCAAGGTAATTCTCTGAAATAAAGACTTTCTATTTATAGAAACAAGATAGTTTGTCATCACCATACTTATTCATCTAATCAATATTTTTCTAATTCTGTTCCATCAGTTTTTACATTTCAATTTAGATTTAAGAAAAGCAATATTTCTTTTGAAGAACAAGTATGCCACGATGATTTATTTTATTATTTTTTATTTATTTAAGGGGGGCCATGCTAGGGCTTCCAGCCACTGCAAACAAACTCCAGATGCATGGGCCATCTTGTAAATCAGGCTTATGTGGGTCCTTTGACTTTGCAGGCAAGCACCTTAACTGCTATTCAGTTTCTCCAGCCCCACAATGATAATTCTTTCATTAAAGAAGAAAACCTTGATTTGGTCTAATTTAGTAATAATAATTTTATATTAACATTCATAAAATAATGCCTTTCTTACATGAATATTCCTTACATTATTTGGACAATGTTATGAAAAATATCTGTCTTGAGGAAAGTATTCATAGCAAAAACAGTTATGCAGACTCACCTAGAATAAAATTGAAACAAATTTCATTACATTTTGGTACATTAGTGTTGTTTGCATTTCAAGTAAGTTTTTGAAACCAAACTTTTAGTAAGGCTTTCAACATTATTGCAACTTTCATGAGATAACTTCCCTCAAGCAATAATTTTAAATTATTCATTTAACAATACAAAACTTTATAAAATTTATTATTTTTAATACAACTATGCTATGATGTAAAAGTTTAAATGAACACATTGTCAATTCATAAAACATACTGTTAGTCTATAACATTTTCCCAAATAAGCGGTACCTGCATATGTGTTCTCATCACTGTTGGATAAAAGCAGAGGTTGTTTAGAAGTTAACATGCAACAACCTATGAATAATTGTTATAAAGGGAAAAATCCTTCCTGCAGGGACTTTCTGAATTCTTCAGGATTTTTAGCCATTCATTGTAAAAGGTACTTTTCGCATTTGTGTTTTACATAAGGCAACTGTTAAAATAACGTATAAATGGATAGAAACTCAATCAAGAATAAATATTTTATGAATCTGATATAAGAAAACACATACACTGAGCTCTATTTTTCTTTTGTTTTGTGTCTTTTCAAACTCACATGCAAAAATGTAAACTGATGATATTCAACTAATATTTAAAAATGAAATCGAATTTAATGTACTTAGTTCTACCTGATATTAAAATATTAAATAATATTCTATTGAAAAACATTAAAATACATTTATAATGAGGTATAATGTACTTATTTATACCTAGTATTAAAATAATATTAAATAATAATATATTTAACAATATTAAAATATCCAAATAACAACAATGTAATACAAAACTATGCCATAATATAATCCCAGCATTTGGGAGACTGAGGCAAGAGTCTTTTGTTCAAGGCCACCCAGGGATATGTAGTGGTACTATGTCCAAAATATAAATGAATGAATAAGTGAAATTTTAAAGATTTTAATGAATTTTTAAAGTATCATAATAATTTAATTCCTAGAAGTTCTCAGCATGTTTGCATGCTTATAATGATATTTATTATTAATATTTGGTATGGATAATAGAAAATGACACCTCTTTCACATAGCTTGTTTAGGTTTTATAAAATGTCCTTATTAATAAGCACTCCAAAAATCCTAGTAATATAATGAACTTAATGAACCTGAGAGATTTAGGAAATAAAATTTTGATTAATATATCTAATATTATGTATATCCTATCTACATATACTACATATTTCCTTATTTTTAAAATATTTATTTATTTATTTGAGAAATTGAGTTAGAGACAGAGAGCAAAAGGCATATGGAGAAAAGGAATGGGTGCTCCAGGGCCTTTAGCCACTGCAAATAAACTCCAGACACATGTACCACCTTGTGTACCTGGCTCATGTGGGTACTGGGGAATGAAACCTTGGTTCTAAGGCTTTGCAGGCAAGAGCCTTAACCACTAAGCTATCTCAATATCCGTTCCCTATTTTTTTAAATATTTTTTTGTTTATTATTTATTCATTTGAGAGTGACAGACAGAGAAAGAGGGAGAGAGAGAGAGAGAGAGAGAGAGAGAGAGAGAGAGAACGGGCACGCCAGGGCTTCCAGCCACTGCATACGAACTCCAGATGCGTGCGCCCCCTTGTGCATCTGGCTAACGTGGGTCCTGGGGAATCGAGCCTCGAACCGGGCTCCTTAGGCTTCACAGGCAAGCGCTTAACCACTAAGTCATCTCTCCAGCCCCGTTCCCTATTTTTTAAGTAACGCTTTTATGACTACATAGAGACAGAAATAATGTTACATAAGTTCTTCAAAATGTCCTCTATATGTATGTATACACATACATAGACAAAAGTTGATAAAGAAAAAGTATACTGAAAATATGTCAATGCTAACTAAAGACATAGTTAATGCAATTGTAAGTTAAACTTTATCACTTAATTAGTGGTTATATCATGTAGAATACTAGTCAGAATGAGGGTTTCCTTGGAACGGATT
Source organism: Dipus sagitta (assembly GCA_036346955.1). NCBI lineage: Eukaryota > Metazoa > Chordata > Mammalia > Rodentia > Dipodidae > Dipus > Dipus sagitta. Next base: position 195,554,310 of record CM070770.1, read on the forward strand.
CTTTTTTTTTTTTTTTTTTTTTTTAGTTTTTCAAGGTAGGGTCTCACTCTAGCTCAGGCTGATTTGGAATTCACTATGTAGCCTCAGGGTGGCCTCGAACTCGTGGTGATCCTCCTACCTCTGCCTCCTGAGTGCTGGGATTAAAGGCGTGTGCCACCACGCCTGGCTGGAACTGATTCTTAATGCCATCTTGATTTTTGTGTAATTCCCTGTCCAATCTCCCTATTCCCTACTCCCCCTCCCTACCCTCTACCCCATCAATCCCCTCTCATCCCCCAACATTTCATTTATGCCCAAACTCATAAGGAAACCCCTCATCCCTTCCCACCCCACTTTTCTCATTCCTGGTCTCACTCCACTTTTAAGCCCATACCCCTGGTGTTAACTGCATTTGCCCTCATCTCCACTTGATCCCAGTTGCAAACAACATATGACAGAGTGTATATGAAGTTTATCTTTCTGTATCTATGTGACCTTGCTTAGAATGATTTTTTCGAACTCCTTCCATTTTCCTGCAAATTTCATTACTTCACTTTTCTTTACCACTTTGTAGAATTCTATTGTTTGTATGCACCACATCTTCATTATCTCTTCATCAGTTGATGGGCAGCTGGGCTGATTCTAATTACTAGCTATTGTGAATAGGTACAACACACATGGTTGAGCAAGAATCTCTGTAGTAAAGAGTGGAGTTCTTAGAGTATATGACTAGGAGTGGTATGACTGGATCAAAAGGTAGATTGATTTTCATCTTTTAAAAAATATTTCATTTTTATTTATCAATTAGAGCCAGAGAAAGGGAGAGAAAGAGTGATAATGGGTGACCTCTAGCCACTGCAAATGAACTCCAGACACAGGCACCACCATGAGCATCTGGCTTAGACGTGGGACCTGGAGAATTAAACTGGGGTTAGGGGGTTAGGCTTTGTAGGCATGTGCCTTAATGGCTAAGCTGTCTCTCCAGCCCAATTTTCATCTTTCTTAGGCATCTCCATATTGCTTTACATAATGCTTGTACCAGTATGCACTCCCACCAGCAGTGAGTGAGGGTTCCTCTTTCCCACAGCTTCACCAGCATTTCTTTCATTTGACTTTTTGATGAATGCCATGGTGACTATAGTAAGATCAAATCTCAGAGTCATTTTTGTTTGTATTTCTCATGACTAGACTTGTTTAATGTTTCCTTACATGCGTAATGACCATTTATATTTCTTCCTTTGAGAATATTCTGCTCAATTGACTACTGATTTTTGATTGGGTTATTTGATTTTAATTTATGTTTTTAAAGTCATTTGTAGATTAGGGATATTAGACCTTTGTTAAAAGTATAGCTGGTAAAGGTTTTCTCCCATTTTGAGGGATGACTATTGCCTTTGTTAATGGTGTTTGTTTGTTTGTACACTAGCCTTTTAGTTTTGTGAGGTCCCAGGGTTTGAGTGTTAATCTAATTTCCTAAGGTATTGGGGTCTTATTCAGGAACTTTTTCCTATGTCTATGTCATGGAATATTCTCCCTATTTCTGCTTCTAAATTTTTTAGAGTTTCTGGTCTTATGTTGATGTCCTTAATCCATTTGGAGTTGACTTTTCTTTCTTTTTTTTTTTTTTTTAATTTATTTATTTGAGAGTGACAGAGAGAGAGAGAGGCAGCTAGAGAGAGAGAGAGAGGGGAATGGGCACGCCAGGGCTTCCAGCCACTGCAAACGAACTCCAGATGCGTGTGCCCCCTTGTGCATCTGGCTAACGTGGGTCCTGGGGAATCAAGCCTCAAACCGGGGTCCTTAGGCTTCACAGGCAAGCGCTTAACGGCTAAGCCATCTCTCCAGCCCCTGGAGTTGACTTTTCTTTGCAGGATGAGAGAAATAGGTCAGATTTCATTTGGTTATCCAATTTCTTCACCACCATTTATTGAAGAATCTGTCTTTTTTCCAGTATGTATTTTTGGCCCCTTTGGCAAGAAGAGTTAAGTGTAGTTGCTTAGATTTAGAGATGGGTCTTCCATTCTATTCTATTAATCTGTGTAACTGTTTTTATGTAAGTGATTTGCTATTTTAGTTACTATGGCTTTGTAATATATCTTGAAATCAGGTATGATGATGCCTCCAGTATTTCTTTTGCTAAGGATTTTTTTTTCTTATGAAGCCTTCTTCTCTTCCATATGAATTTTGAAACCACTTCTTCTATCTCTGTGAAGAATTTTTATTAGAAATGGATTAAATATGATGCTTTTGGTAGGATGGATACTTTCACAATAATAATTCCTCTAATCCATGAGCATAGAGGCCTTTCCTTATTCTTATATCCTCCTCAATTACTTTGTTCAGTGTTTTTAAGTTTGCTTTGCATAGCTCTTTCACTTCCGTGGTTAATGATATTCCTAGGTATTTATTTTTGTGGCTATTAAAATGGTATAGCATCACTTATCTCTTTCTCTATGTGTTTATCTTTGGCATATAGGATTTCTACTGATTTGTGTGTATTGATTTTGTAGCATGTCTCTTGACTAAAGGAATTTATCACTTTTGAAGTTTTTTTGTTTTTGTTTTTGTTTTTTGGTGGAGTTGGAGTTTTTTGCATTACGTAACTATAAAGTCATGTCACCTGCAAATAGGGCTAGTTTGATTTCATCTTTGCAAATTTGGAACCCTTTTATTTGTTTTGCTTACCTTATTGGTTGAGCTAAAACTTCAAGAACTATGTTTAAAAGCAATGGTGAGAGTGGGCGCCCTATGTTGTTCCAGACATTAATGAGAATGTTTCATTTTTTCCCATTTAGTATAATCTGGGCCTTAGGTGTATTGTAAATAGCATTCATTATGTTGAGATATTCCTCCATCCCAAGTTTCTCCAGTGTTTTATTCATGAAAGGGTGTTTATTCTGCTTCTATTGAAAAGGACATTTGATTCTTGAGCTTATGTTTATTTATATAGTGAATTACATTTATTGATTTCCATATGTTGAACCATCCCTGCATCCCTGGGTTGAAACCTCCTTGATTGAGGTTGACAATGCTTTTGATTTTTTCTTGTATTCTGTTGGTGAGGACTTTATTAAGGATTTTTACATCTTAGGTCATTAGGGATATTGGTGTATGATTTTCTATTTTTGTTGGCTCTCTGTTTGGTTTAGGTATCAGAGTAATTCTGGCCTCATAGAAGGAGTTTGGGAGTATTCCCTCTAATCCAATTGTGAGAAATAATTTGAGAAGAAGCTGTTTTAGTTCTTGGATGAAGGTTTGGTAAAACTGAGCTGTGAATCCACCTGGGCCTGGACATTTTTTGGGGGGGTGGGTGGGAGATTTTTAATTACTTTCTCAATTTCATTAGAAGTAACAGTCAAGTTTAGGATGTCTGTCTGTTTTGGATTTACTTTCAAAGGATAATATGAGTCAAGAAAATCATCCATGTTTTCCAATTTTGTGGAATACAGGTTTTTGAAATATGCCTTGATGGTTCTTCCAATTTCATTCAAATTATTTGTGATGTCTCCATTTTCATTTCTAACCTTGTTGGTTTGAGTCTTCTCTTTTTTTTTTTTCTTTTGATCAGTTTGTCTAGTGAATTTTAATCTTATTTATTTATTTATTTATTTATTTTTGGAGAACCAGCTGTTTATTTCATCAGTTTTTTAAAATTGTTTTCTCTATGTCTAATTCATTGATTTTTGTTTTGATCTTTATCATTTCTTTTTGTCTTATTCTTTTGGGCTTGGACTATTGTTTCCTTCCAGCACTTTCAAGTGGATGTTTAAGAGTTTTTGTTGTTGTAGCTGCTGTTGTTGTTTTTAACTGGAATCATTGTATGGACACATCATGTGTTGGTATGATCATTTTCCTCTCCCTAATCCCGCTCCAATGAAGGCTTCCTTAGTGGTAGTTGTGGGTTATGAGTTATGAGGGCAGCAGTCAGTCATTCTGGTGGGGCAGAGGGGATGCCTCTTGATATTCCTTCCCACCTGGTGGCTCTTACACTTTCTGCCCACTCTTCCACAAAATTCCCTGAGCCTTGGTGTGCGTGTTTTAAGTCAAAGTTATTTATTTGAGATCTGTTTTTGTAATGTAGGAATTAAGTGCTATAAACTTTCTTCTTAAAACTGCCTTTACTGGGTTCCATAAGTTTTAGTAAGTTATGTTTTTATTGTCATTCGTTGCTATAAATTTATAGATTTACTTTCTGATTTTCTCCCAAACCATCCATTGTTTAATAGTGAGTTGTTCAATCTCCAGGAATTGATGTGTGTTATGCTGTTACTATTGGTGTCAATTTCTATCTTTAACGCATTGTGGTCACATATATTGCAGGGGACTATATATCAAATTTTTATGAATTTGTGGAGAAATTTATTTATTTATTTATTTATTTATTTATTTATTTATTTGTTGGAGAAACAGGGAAAGAGATAATGGATGCACAAAAACCTCCAGCCACTGCAAATGAACTCCAGATGTGTGTGTCTCCTTGTGCATCTGGCTAACAAGGGTCCTGGGGAATTGAAACTGGGTACTTTGGCTTTGCAAGCAAATGCCTTAACTGCTAAGCCAACACTCCAGCCTGAGAAATATTTTGTGTTCTAATATATGGTCTATTTTAGACAAAGTACCATTGAGTCCATTTGATATATAATGTTGTCTAGCTCCATTATTTCTCTGTTTATTTTCTACTTTCAGGGTCTGTCTATTGATGGTAGCAATGTATTAAAGCTTCCTATTGTTACTATATTAGGATTTATTCTGTCTTGTTCTCTAGACTAGTAAATTTTGCTTTATAAATTAGTTACCCCTGTGATTGGTCCATATAAGTTTATGATTGGAATATCCTCTTGCTATATTGCTTGTTTTTAATGAATGTGTGGTAGCCTTCTTTATATCACTTTTGATTACCTTTCATTTAAAGTCTATTTTGTCCAAACTCAGTATAGCCACTCTTGTTTGTTTCTTGGAGCTCATGGAATCATACAGCTACTTTATATAGTGAAATGTTTTTCTATCCCCTTATATTATGAGGGATAATCTTGCTAAGTACTTTAGTTTGAGTTGGCAGTCATGGTTACTTAACTTTTGGAATACCTTGCTACAGGTTCTTCTGGATTTAAGAGTTTCCATTGACAAATCTGAGGTAATTCTGATGAACTGCCCTCTGTATGTAATGAGCTATATTTCCTTTACAGCTTTCAGTATTCTCTCCTTGTTTACGGTGTTTAATGTTTTGATTATGTGGTTAGGTGGTTTGATTCAGGTGTCCCCCATAAACTTAAGTGTTCTAAATTCTAGGTTCCCAGCTGATGGAGAATTGGGAATTAATGCTTCCTCAAGACAGTGTATTGTTGGGAGTGGGCTTATAGGTATTATAGCCTGTGTCCCCTTGCCAGTTTTTGGCACTCTTTCCTGTTGCTGTTATCCACCTTATGTTGGTCATGGGGAAATGTCCAACCTCTGCTCATGCCAATATTTTCCCTTGCCATCATAGAGTTTCCCCTCAAGTCTGTTGGCCAAAATAAACCTCTTAATTCCCCCCCCCACACACACACAGGCTGCTATTGGTTGGGTGATTTCCATCAGCAATGCAAACCTGACTGCAACAATAATGTTGGTACTAAGAAGTAGTGCCATTTGCTGCTAGACACCTGACTATGTGACTTTGGCCTTTTGGAGCTGATTTTTAGGAGGAATGTGTAAGGATTTGAAACCTTGGCCTAGGAGATTCCTTGCAGTGCTGTAAGTACAGCTTGATGGACTATTCTGATCAGAGTTGAAAGACATGAATACAGTAAGAACTACAGATTGTGAGGTTTGGCCTGTGAAAGTGAGAAAGAGCTTTGCCTGTACTGGGCTAGAAACAGTTTGTATGAGAGGCATGCTGTTATGGCCATGTCCTGAGAATTTGTGCAGGATTGCATTGCATAGAAATGGACTGGTGTAAACAGAGGAATATGGTACAGAAATGAAATCTTTGGGCTGAAACTTCTGCCCCTTCAGCTGAAATTATATGAGAGATTGTAGCATTTGCGATTGGGCCAGCTGACCTGCAGTGGGGCAACAGGAAGAATGTAGATGATTAACAAATTGGTACCCTACCTGGTATTGTGGAGTATAAGAAATGCAGGAAAGAGAGGGTCATTGAATTTGCAATGCAGTCTTGTGTTTTGGAAATGGTCAAGGACAGTGTGAAGCAGGTTGTTGGATGCCTGCATGGAGACCTGATGGAGCATTGAGTATGAACCATGGATTGCAGTGGAGACCCAGTGGAGATGCTGGGACCACAGACGGCTTCTAAGGAAAGCTGTTGGCCCTGGATGAAGTTTTCCAGGACTGTGAGTAGCCTTGCTGGAGGGGCAGAATTTGAACTCCAGAGACTTGTTGCTGGTTATAATTATTGGACTTGGAGATTTGTCACTGGCTAGAGTTGTTGGACATGAAGCTACAGAGTTCGATGTTTGCCCTTGTTTTTTTTAAATCTTGTATTGGCTGAATTTTTCTTTGCTGTGTTCAGTGCCACCTTGTATAGTGTGAATGTTTATTCTGTTCCATTATGGGTTTTTTGGGGGGATTTTTTTGTATTATGGCTCAGTTAAAAAAAAAAAAACTTTGGTTATGGAGATGTTTAAGCATCATTAGGATTGATCAAAAGCTGTGGGAACTTTTAAAGTTGGACTGAATGCATTGTATTTTATATCATGCATGGTTATCAGTTTATGGGGGCCAGGGGGAAAATGTGGTGGTTTGATTCAGGTGTCACCCATAAACTTAAGTGTTCTTAATGCTAGGTTCTCAGCTGGTAGAGATTTGGGAATTAATACCTCCTGGAGAATGTGTTGTTGGGGGCAGGCTTATGGGCATTATATCCAGTGCCCCCTTGCTGTGTTTGGCACACTGTCTTGTTGCTCTTGTCCATCTTGTTGGCCAGGAGGTGATGTCCACCCTCTTATCATGCCATCATTTCCCCTGCCATCATGGAATTTTTCCTGGAGTCTATAAGCCAAAATCTCTTTTTTTCCCCACAAGCTGCTCTTGGGTGATTTCTAACAGCAATGTAAACCTGATTCCAACATGTGGCATGGGCTGTCTTCTCTGGTCCTGTCTATTTGGTGTTTTGTGCACCTTCTGGACATAGATATGTCTCTCTTTTTGTGAGGTTGGGAAATATTTTTGAATAATTTTGTTGAAGATGTTCTCTATGCCTTTTGTTTTTATGTATTTCCCTTTTTGTATGCCCATGATTCAAATGCTTGGACTTTGTAAGGTACCCCAAAGTTCCCTCAGGTCCTGTTCCTATTTGGAATCCTGCTCTAATTCTTTCATTCTATAGTTCTGAAATTCTGCCTTCCATGTGGTGGACTGTGTTTGGGAACCGTCTTGAGATCCTTTTAGGAAGATTATTTCATGCCTGTTTTCTGTTATGTTTTTCTACCTCATTTCCTTCTCTTGCTTAGATTCCATTTTTATTTTTGGGTTTGACCTTCTTATTGTCTCTTGGAGTTCATTCCTGCATTTGGAAAGGTCCTCAATGAGCTTGTCCCATTTACCCATGAGCTCATTTATTGCTCAAATTCCTTTCACCTTCTATTGGTCTCTTTTTGATTGTCTTCAATTTTATTAAGCCGTCTGTGGAGTACTGTTTCTTGAGTCTGTTTGGTTTTCTTCAGCCATCATTGAGTTGTTTCTGTTCATTATCTCACACTTACTTCATCCATCCTTTGAGTTCTTTTTGTTGCCTTACTTCCAATTCATTGAAGCAAGCTTTGATTTGTAATTTGAATTATTTTTTCCATTTTTCAGTCAGCAATTCATGGAATTCCAGTTTGACTACTCTTTCACCAGTTCCCACCCATTCCAAAATCTATTTGTTCATGGTCGCTTTTAAGTTCAGTTAAAATGTTTGTTGAGATTTCATTTTGGGCAGGTATGCCTTGGGTTTGCACTAATCTTTTACTGGAGGCTCCCATTGTGAGACTAGGTTATCTTGGTGGGTATTCCTTGCTAGGTGTCCTGAGCTGTCCATTTTGAATATGGGACTGCCCATTTCAAAATCACTTGTCTCACTAAGGATGCAGTAATAACAGCTTTTGTACAGTCTGTGTGGGTGGCTTGGTCTATGTTGGTCTGGGTGGGTGTGGGACTAAAGACTATCCACTAGGTTGGGGTGGGTGCACTTTCACTTCATCAGGATCTACTTTTGTGTGCCTTCTACTGGAAAATTTGGGCAAGACCTTAGGAGGCCTTTCTTCCCTATAGATTATGCTGGGTGCTTTTATTGCAGTCTTATTTGCTGTCTGGTTTTCTTGGAGTGAGATCAGCTCCTAAGTTCTCTTGGGTGCTGTGTGGCCAGTAAACTACTTCCCTTGTTTCAGCCCTTTTAACAATAATTTACTGGGAGGGGTGGACCTAGCAAGATGAGGATGAGAAATAGTATCAAATTGATCAGATGCTTACTGTTGACTTTCAGCTAATCCTTCTCATTCCAGGGAGCTGCCTCAGAATGGACCAGCCCTGGTGGGCAACCCCTCCCCAGCCCCTACCCCTGATAGCGTGCAACCCTGCTTGCATCTGATCTTCAGCTGGTCTGTCTCTTCCCAAGTCACAACTGCCTCCCAATAGTGACAAGCACTGGTTTTTGCAACTTGCCTTCTCTGCTGACTCACAATGGCAGGGCTCTGTTTGCAACTGAACTTTAGCTGACCCATCCCTGCCCAAGCCACACCACCCACCTCAGAATGGTGTTCACCTCTGGTGTAACTTCTCCTCTTAGCTAATTCACAATAGCAAGGCCTTGCTTGCAACTGAAGTTCAGCTAGTCCTACCCCTTCCCAGACTGCAGCCCTGGAATAGAGTAGGTCTTGCAAGTTTTAGTTTTATTTGGTAGTTTCTTCTTCTTCTTCTTTTTTTTTTTTTTTTTTGTCATAGGGTCTGGCTTTGCATCCCAGACATTTTTTAAAGTTTTTTTTTTGTTTATTTTTATTTACTTATTTGAAAGTGACAGAGAAAGAGGGAGAGAGAGAGAGAGAGAGAGAGAGAGAGAATGGGTGTGCCAGGGCCTCCAGCCACTGCAAATGAACTCCAGACATGTGTGCCCCCTTGTGCATCTGGCTAACGTGGGTCAGGGGAATTGAGCCTCGAACTGGGGTCCTTAGGCTTCACAGGCAAGCTTTCAACCACTAAGCCATCTCTCCAGCCCCCAGACTTTTTAAAAAATGTTTATCTATTTCAGAGAGAGAATGGGTGCACCAGGACCTTCAGCAAGTGAGAAGAACTCCAGGTGCATGAGCCACCTTCTGCATCTGGCTAACATGGGTCCTGGGCAATCAAACCTGGGTCCTTAGGCTTTGCAGGCAAGTGTCTTAATTGCTAAGCCATCTCTCCAGCTCCAGCCCAGACTTTTTGAACTGATTATCCTCCTAAAACAGCCTTTTGACTTCTGGGGTTATAATTGTGCACCCCCCTCCCACCTGCAGCAATCTCTCTTACTAGAAAAAAAAAAAACATGATGAGTATATTTAATATCTTTAAACATACTACTGCTTATAATAGATGTACACGAAAATTTTGAAAGAATCCTCAAGCCTAATATAGACTGCATGACACCGTAATTTTCAGACCAGAATTTATGGTGTTTAACATTTGGAATGGGATGAGGACAGAGAAAGGTGTATGGCAATATATTAATATAAAACTGTTAACAATTTTCATTTCTAGTGTAACAAATATGTTGATTAGAATCTCACAAGAGTAAAATATCACTGGGGGATTACTTTTCAATAATATATAAATAGCTATTCAGCTTGAATTTTAGCTTTTGTTTCCTGTGCATAAAAATTTAAATGTATTGGGCTGGAGAGATGGCTTAGTGGTTAAGTGCTTGCCTGTGAAGCCTAAGGACCCCAGTTCGAGGCTCAATTCCCCAGGATCCACGTTAGCCAGATGCACAAGGGGGCACACACATCTGGAGTTTGTTTGCAGTGGCTGGAAGCCCTGGAGTGCCCATTCTCTGTCTCTCTCTATCTGCCTCTTTCTCTGTCTGTCACTCTCAAATAAATAAATAAAAATTAAAAAAAATAAAAATAAAAGAACCGCTTTAAAAACATTTAAATGTATTTAAAGGACTTTCATTGAAACCAAATCTTAATTAAATGTGAATGTGAGGATCTTTACATAGTATTTCAATTTTAAAACAAGAGTTCTATTTTTAAAATTTACCAAATGAAAACATAATTAGCAACATATAGTCTCAAAGCAGAGAAATTTCTTGATGTTTCTTCAAATCATAGTTCTAAAGTGTAATAATGTGCTCTGTACTCAGTAAATAAATAAAGCACCAGAGTAAAAACCTCAATATTCTTTGAATTATTCATGGTGTCTGCCCTATGCTTTATTTATTTCAAAATGGAGATAAGTAATATCTCTGGTGTTTAATTGCTATTTCCTATTTTGCAAGCAGCATCTGACTTTAATTTATTCAATTCTAAGAGAGATCATTGAGCTAGATTAAGATTTCCTTTTGAAGTTGGATGACTGTCAAAGTTTTGGTTCTGTTTTGATCCAGAGAAATATTTTTGATTACTTTGGTTCACATTTTGACATTTTAGTAATGAGTTGAAGCCTAGATGTATGGCTAATATCATTATCCTAAAGAAGTGCAGTTAGCTCAATGAAGTTTTAGAGCAAGTACATTTTTATTGTAACTTTGTTTTCTTCTTTGATTATTCAAAAGTAACCAATTTCAGTAGCTGTTCAGAATCAGGTATAACTACCGTGCTTCAGTACAAGTTAACACATTGTTAATGATTATGCAATTGAAGTGTTTGTACATAGTCAACCTAGAAATTGAATTTCATTTGAAAGCAAAAACAGGTTATTACTTTCCAATGAAGTGCTTATGAATATGTATATGTGAGCATGAGAGATCTTCTCTGAGATCTTTATTTAGAAACAAAAACACAAGACTGTCATATTCTAGGGAAATTATGTGTAATACAGAGAAAGAATGCTAAGTGTAGCTTTGCAACAAAACTATATATCATTAAATAAAACGAAATAAAATGTGGGAAACACTTAGGGGGACCTAGAGTGCATGCAGTTTAGAATCTCTTTAGTTATATGATTTAACTATGTTTTCTCTTCATTTCATACTAACTGGTTATAATGATGCATATCATACATCCTCCCAACATTTGTAGAACAAACAGTGAAATATCTGGAAAATTAATTTTAAAAGCTTTAAAATACAGCAAGTGAACATGCTTTTATAATTCTGGAAAGGTTTTGATTACCAATAGCAATAACAGTTTACAATAATTAATTAAAACAGTTCTTATCAATTTTTTTAATTTATGGGAGAAAGCTGTGACTTGTCATTTATTGTTCTTTGAAAGAAGAAGAAAGTTTGGGTTTGGAATAAACTTGCCACTGGAAAAGGAAAACATGAGAGAATTATTCAAAATTTTATAAATCATGGGAAATGATGTGATGAATTCCTTGTACCTTAAATGTACTGTCAAGGAGGGGAAAATACATGAATTTTCTTTGAATTCTACTAACAAAACTTTTTTTTTTTCCTGTTATTTGGAAGAACAGCTACTCATTGTCCTTCCCAGTTCTTCTTGGCTGATTTTAAAAAAGCTTCACTCTAATTCTGTTTGTTGCTAGCAGCAACAGCTGGTTCTCCTCCCTCTGATGGAGATTACCTCTATTTCCTCTTGCATCCCAGCTGATGAGCATATTTATTATTTATGATCACTAGATTATACTCATCCCTCAGCTTTTGGGCAGGTATACAAAAACAAATCAGCCCATCAATCTTTTCCTTCTGAATTTCCACTCTATAGATCCACACCTGCTTCTCTCTAAATTGATTAGGCAAAACTCTGGGCCTACAGATGGGCCTTCTGTGAAAAGGAAGAAAAAACAATATTTGGAAGAATAAAATTGTACAGATAATTTCATAACCTTCAATGTGTTTCCAGGAGAAAAGAAAAAGATTATTATCATTTCATGTTATATTATTATTACAATAATTAGTGATGTTTAATACACATCCAATGCTTTTTCGTGTGAACAAACTTGCAACTGTAAATTCCAGAGACATAATGTGGATCTTCAAACCATTAAAGAACAAAAAGAGAGGGCTGAGGAGATGGCTTAGTAGTTAAGGTTCTTGCATGCAAAGCTAAAGGACCTATGTTCGATTCCCCAAGTTCCATGTCAACCAGATTCACAAGGTGGTCCATGCACCTGGAGGTCATTTGCAGCAGCTGGAGGCCCCGGTGTACCCATTCTCTCTCTCTCAAATAAATAAATAAAATACATTTTAAATAAAAAATTCTAACATAATAAAGTCAAAAACACTACTAGTAGCTTTTCAAGTAAGCCTATGATCTCTATAGCCATAGACTATTGAACAAATTATTGTAACTGATATGAATTCTTTCCTGTGAATTTGCCCTCAAATCCAGTCTTATAGTAGCAGGTTGCCATGTAAGAGTCAAGCCACTATTGCCTTAATAATCACATCTTACCTGGCAGGTGGGTGAGTGGTATAGCACACACGGTCCACAGCTGAGTAAGACTACAAATAATTTTTCTCTCTCCACCACCTTCTGGAACTTTGAAAGCCAGTAGGGAGAAAGCATCCTTCTCAGTTCAAATTTAATTTTTTATTGTCTTAAGGATAAAGTGTGTGATTACTTCAAAATTATGGACTTGCCATCTAATTGTAAAGGGCAACCAAAAGCAATGGCAATAACCACCATTCATTTGGATTTTGGGGGGCCTCCCTGATCAACTTATAAAGGGGGTATATTACCACTGACACTGAAATTTTCAGTTAATAGCCTGTTTTCTGCAGGCAACAATATACAACTACACCAGGTACCTAAATTCAAACTTTTTATAAATTAAAATTTTCAATTAGTTTACAAATAGTAGGTTTCTAAATGAGTATTTATACTTCCTTTGTTTGGGTTAACCATCCCCTCATTTTTTCCTCTGTCCCATCTCTGCTACTATTAATGTTTCTTTGTTGTTTTTGTTGTTTTATTTTCAGGTTCCCTTTCTAATATCCTGTGTTTATAGGCACTCACTCCAACTTAAATGCACAGCTTAAAAAACAAAAGGCTGGAGATATTGCTTAGTGGTTAAGACATTTGCCTGCAAAGCCAAAGGATGCCAGTTCAATTCTCCATGACCCACCTAAGCCAGATGCACAAGGGGGCACATGCATCTGGAATTCGTTTGCAGTGGCAGGAGGCCCCTATGCACCCATTTTCTCTCTCTCTTTCTCTCTCTCTTTCTACCTCTCAAATAAATAAAGAAATAAAATATATTTTAAAAAATCAAAGCAAGAATCTTCAAAGGAGAATGAACATGTGACTTTGTCTTTCCAAAACTGAGTCCCTGTACATAGTCTAGGTATCTATCAACTGATGAGTGAATAAAGAAGATGAGATGCATATACACATTGAGTTTTATTCAGTTTTAAGGAAAAATGAAGTGTGCAAGAAACAGATGAAGCTTTAAAATTTTATATTAGTGTGGGTCCTAGCTTCACAATTTTTAGATGTGTATGTAAATTGGAGTGAGAGAAGACAGGAAGCTAGAAATGGGCCATGATAGGGGGCAAACATAGTGTGGGGGAAGCTAACTAAAATGTAATTTTAAAATGCATTTGAACAAAAAGTACCTTTCCTGGTGTCCCCAGAAGCCATAGACTATGATAGAAAAATTCATTCCATTGTCTGTAGTTGGATATCTTCAAGTGAATTGTTTGTCAGAGAGTTTCCTAAAGCCCCCATTACTATGTACAATATTGCCAGTGCTCTTAGTTGCCCATGAGAAGTAGATAATAAATTTCCATCACTAAAGCTCGCACGTGTTACAGGTACAGGGCACTGAGAAATCAAACTGAATTTTCTTATCCTGCTTTGAACCCTGGGAAAATACACAAGTGATCATTCAAGCAGGATGTGCCCATTGGTGCAGCAGTGGTAGGATTCTGATGGGTGTGATCAACTGCTCTTTGATTTCATTTTAGCTCCACACTATGGAGACTGAAAACTGAGTCAAAAACCCATGAGAGTGAAGTTCATAGGTACTACGAGGGAAGTTATTACTGTTGTTTAGACAAAAAGATGTTGCATGCCCACCAAATTGCCCTCTAAATATGTATGACTATGCCCATATATTAGTGCTGGTCCCACTTTTAGTTAGAGAAGCTTCTCTTTGCAAAGGGTGAATCTCAAAACTCATTGAAGTGATTGAAACAAATGACTCTGGAGTACTCAACACTAACTGAGACATATATTTAACCCCTCTAAGTCTCAGAGAACAATGTGGAAGAGGTAGAAAGAATATTAGAGAAAGAGATAGAGAGGAGAGCTGTGGGATGTATCATCCAGGTATGACATGTTTATTGTAAATATGTCCAAGACAACTGTCATAAACTGGCCAACACCACAGTAATACAGGGCCCAGTTTTGATCCATGATGGATGACAGAGGAGGACATGAAGTCCTCATCCATCTCTGAGGAGTTATATGTAGTTAATGCTGCTGTGAGAGTGGAAGACATTTTCTGCAGTAGTTTAGCCATTGATAGAACCCATGCACTCTGGTAAATGAGCCCCAGCTATTGCACATGCAGGCATGCTAATTCAACTCAGTGGGCCACATTCACACAAAAGGGAAAAAAAAGAGACTTCAAAGCAGAAGAGGGAATAGCTGAGAAGAATTGATTAAAGGGATGGGGGCAGGGAAGGGGTTCAGAAAGTAAGGGAAAGAATTGTGTTAAAATTAATATATATTTTTTTTTTTTTTTGGTTTTTCGAGGTAGGGTCTCACTCTAGCTCAGGCTGACCTGGAATTCACTCTGTAGTCTCAGGGTGGCCTTGAACTCTCAGCGATCCTCCTACCTCTGCCTCCCGAGTGCTGGGATTAAAGGCGTGCGCCACCACGCCCGGCAAAATTAATATATTTATTTATACATTTCTTTATACAACTATATAAAATTATCAATAAAATACCCAAACACAAGGAAAATATCTAATATAGACTGGGGAAAAGAAAATAATTGCATATAGAAAATATTTCTTGCTTGTCTATAGAAATTGATACATCTTTGAACTAAGTTAATTTATTTCATTATTGTTTCACATGCAAATAAAAGCCCTTTGATTTACAAAAGCTAACCATCATATCGCTATACTTATATATTTTTAATGCTGTTCATATTCTAAGTATCTTTTATGAAGAATTGATACTTGTCATCCAGTTTTCTTTAATTATTTGCTTATCAGTTAAAATCTTCAAAAGGTAAACTAGTTATTTGTGAATAACTGTTCTGTCTTTAATCATACATAGACCAGGTCTCTTTGATCTCATGAACAATGGTTTGAAATAAAAGACAAATAAACCTTTTCAGTGGTTGATTAAAGACAGTTTCACAGTGCTCTATCATTTTATGGATACAAATTCACTTTAATTAATGATAAATTTCAATTTAACTTGCCCTCAAAATCTTCAGTTGAATTAACAATAGGCTACATATTTTCACAACTATATATATATATATATATATATATATATATATATATATATATATATATACATATATAACTTTACCATTTATTTCTTTTACAATAATATAATACAAAGTAGGATTTTAATAAATTTTATGCTAATTTATTGAAAGATGACTGCAGTTTATGATAAAGATGGACATTAATGACTGCAAAAGGAGGAAGTGACAAAAAACCAAGATAACTTGCCATAATGAACCAGTCATCTTTTCAAATTTATGAAATGGTATATAAATTATTGAACATAATTCTATATATTAAAGCACTGACTTAATTCATAATAACCTACATAAATTTATATCTATAAACTAGATTGTTTATATCTGTAAGTTTACATCAGTCCAATTATTTGTGAATAACTGTTCTGTGTTTAATCAAAGATACACCAAGTCTGTTTGATCTCATGAAAAATGGCTTGAAATGAAAGAATAATAAACAATTATAAATTGATAAAATATTTTTATTTTACTGTTGAAATAATTATTAACATTCAAGTTAACTTAGAAAAATGTGTTAGAATTCATCTGCTTTTATAATTCTCAAATAACAATATATTATAATCAAGGTTGTGTTTATACACAAAATATTGTAATTGATTGAATTTCCTCCAAATGTCATAGTCTTCTTTTAGTTTCAAATAACCTGAAGTGGTCAGAATGAGAGGATTAACTTTATTGTAAGAGCATATGCACCTTTTTTCATAAACTGAACTTCCTTAATCTAAGAGACATGCCACAGTGGAAGCAACATGAGATCATATTGTTTGTGTTCTCCTTCTAGAGTACCTAACTACAGTCAATTCAGCATTTAATTTTCTTCATCAGTGTAAATGTAAGTATTTTTAAACAAATTAATTTTTACATAATTCTGACTCCTCCAAGCTGTTTGAATAGAATAACTGACATAAAATTATTCAAAGTACTTAAATGTTTGGTTATTTGATACAGGCTGTACAAGTGCCCAAAGCTGCACCATTAGAGAAAGTTTGTTAATATAATGTGAAAAATATCCTTTGTGATATGTTCAGCTGTTTGAGAAAAACTGGCAACCCACACATTATTTGTGAGAAATTTGCCAGGGTTCCATTGTTAAAGAAGTTTGAAGAATGATGTACTGCAGCATTATTAAAAATGAACATCAAAATGGCCTTAAGCTGGACAACTTTATATTTACGAAAATGTGGTTTTCTGTCACCTTGCATTTATTCAATAATTCATTCACTGTGTGATCACTATAATATATTATCACTTATCTGAGCAAATTATTCAGATAGTCATTCACTGTTCATTCACTACTACTTCTCAAATACTCTGTCACACGTATATAACTCCTTTTTTGGTCTACTTCCACTGTACCAAAAAGTCCGGTGCCAAAGTCTAAGAAGCTATGGCTTCCAACCCAGACTACTCTACCCAGAAAAAGTATCCCTGAAAATAGATGGTGAAAGAGAAACTTATGAGAAGCAGATCACAATAACCAAACTCAGAGAAGGTACAAAAAAACTAAAAAGTCCAAGAAAACACCAAACCACATAAACCACCACAATGGCATGGACTAAACAAGACCTCACAGTTATTACCCTAAATATTAATGCCCTGAATTCACCCATCAAGACACATAATCTAACAGGCTGGATAAGACCCCTCAATCTTCTGTCTTCAAGAAACCTACCTCACCACTAAATACAGACACCTCCTTGGGGTAAAGGGGTGGAAAATGACATTCCAAGCAAACACAAATAAGAAACAAGCAGGCATAGCTATACTAATATTGGATAAAATAGACTTGAAACCAAAAGTAATCAAAAAAGACAAAGAAGGCCATTTCTTACTTATCAATGGAACAATCCAAAAAATCACAATCATCAGCCTTTATGCACCAAATAAAGGTGCACCACAATTCATAATACAAAACCTACTTGACAGAAAAACAGAAATAACCACCAACACCATCATAGTTGGGGACTTCAATACTCCAGTATCAGGGATAGACAGATCATCCAAACAGAAAATTAACAGGGAAGTGAGACAGCTAAAGAAAACCATAGATCAATTAGACCTAACAGACATCTACAGAATATTCTACCCCAAATCCACAGACTGCACATTCTTCTCAGCAGCCCAAGGAAGTGTCTCTTAAATAGATCATACACTGGGTCATACAACCTGCCTCCATATATTTAGGAAGATTGACATAATTCCTGGATTCTACCAGATCACAATGTTGTATTGTTAGAAATTAACAACAAAAGATGCACCAGGAATCCCATCAGCTCCTAGAAACTGAGCAACACACTTTTAAACAATACATGGGTAGTGGATGAAATAAAAAATGAAATTGTGTAATTTCTAGAAAGGAATCACATTAACACAACGTACCAAAACTTATGGGACACAATAAAGGTGGTCCTCAGGGAAAAATTAATCATACCAAAGACAGAGAGATGCCAAATCAATATCCTAACCATCCACATAAAGGCCCTGGAAAATCAAGAAGAATCCAACCCAAAACCTCCAGACAGAAAGAAATAGTTAAGATCAGAACAGAAATTAATGAATTGGAAACTAAGAAAACAATTAAGAAAAATAATGAAACAAATAGCTGGTTCTTTGAAAACAATCAAGAAGATTGCTAACCCCTGGCCAATTTGATCAAGTGAAAAAAAAAAAAAAAGAGATGCTTCAAATTAACATAATGAGAAATGAAAAAGGGGAGATCACAACAGACATAAGTGAAATTGGGAGAATCGTCAGGACTTATTTCAAAAACCACTACTCTACAAAAGTGGATAATATGGAGGAAATGGATGAATTCCTTAACACATACCATCTACCTAAGCTGAATTCAGGGAAGATTAATCTCCTAAACAAACCTATCACACCCATTGAGAGTGAAAAGGTAATCAAAAACCTCCCCCAAAAGAAGAGCCCAGGACCAGGTGGCTTCTCAGCTGAATTCTAGTACTGGAAGTACTAGCTCAAGAAATAGCACAGGAGAAAGAAATGAAAGGGATACAAATTGGAAAGAAAGACGTTAAGTTATCCCTATTTGCAGAGACATGATTCTATACTAAGTGACCCAAGATCCTCCATCTCAAAACTCTTAAATATGATTAACTCCTTCAACAAAGTAGCAGGACACAAAATCAATGCACAAAAATCAGTAGTCTTTCTTTATTCAAAAGACAAAAATACAGAGTAAGAAATAAGTGATATTGTCCCATTTTCAATAGCAATAATAACAAAAAAATACCTTGGAATAACATTAACCATGTATGTGAAAGACCTATATAATGGAGACATAAAAAAACTCAAGAAAGAAATTGAGGAGGCCTTGAGAAAAATAGAGAGATCTCCCATGCTCCTGGATAGGCAGAATTAACATTGAGAAAGTGGCAATCTTACCAAATGCAATATACAGAGTTAATGCAATGCCAATAAAAATCTCAACATTTTACTTTACAGATATAGAAAAAGTGATCTCAAAATTTGTATGGAATGGCAGAAGGTCTCAGATATCCAAGTATATCCTCAGCAAGAGACACCTCTGGAAGCATCACCATATCTGGTCTCAGGTTGTATTACAAAGCCACAGTAATAAAATCAACATGGCCCTGACATAAAAACAGGATTATAGACCAATGGAACAAAATTGAGAACCTGGATTTTGGGTCAAGTAACTACAGCTAGTTGATACATGGCAAAGGTCCTAACATTGTAAGCTAGAATAAAGACAGCATCTCCAACCAGTGCTAGACAAACTGGATAACCATATGCAGGAAAGTGAAACTAGATCCACATATCTCCCCATGCACAAAAATCAAGTCCAAACAGATCAAAGACCTGAATATAAGACTGGAAACTCTGCTACTACTGGAAAAAATAGGAGGAACTTTCCAAGACATAAGAGTGGGAAAAGACTTCCTGAACAAAACCACAGTAACTCAGGAACTTAAATAATCACTCAACCAATGGGATCTCATGAAGCTGAAAAGTTTCTTCACAGATAAACATACAATAAGCAGAGCCAATAGATTACCTACAGAAGGGAAGAAGATTTTTGCCTGCTATACAACTGACAGAAGCCAAATTTCTAATATCTACAAAAAACTCAAAAACCTAAACAATAAAAATAAAATGAAGTAATCCACTCATAAAATGGGGCAAAGAACTGAACAGGGAGTTCTCAGTGGAAGAAATACAAATGGCAAACACACACTTAAGAAAACGTTCATCACCTCTAATTATCAGGGAAATGTAAATTAAAACAACTATGAGATTCCACTTTACCCCAGTAAAGATAGCAAATATTAGAGAAATCAAAAGAAAACAAATGCTGTTGAGGATGTGGAGACATAGAAACCATCATTCACTGTTGGTGGTAATGTAAAATGGTACAACCACTTTGGAAAGCAATACAGAGACTCCTATAAAGGTTGACTATAGAGTTACCAACAGATCCAGTTATTCTCTTACTGGGCATTTACCCTAAAAGCTCCATGCCTCACTTCAGAGAGATTCGGTCAACCATGTTTATAGCTGCTCACTTCATAATAGTTTAGAGATGGAACCAACCCAGATGGCCATCATTAGATTAACAGATAACCAAGATGTGGTATATCTACATGATGGAATTCTATACAGCAGTATGGAAAAATGACACAATGAAATTTGAAGAAAAATGGTCAAAGTTGGAACAGATCATTCTCAGTGAACTCACCCCATCACAGAAAGATAACTGTCACATGGTCTCACTCATCTGTTGCTCATAACATGATTCTGCCTGAGATGCTGACATATATAATAAGCATCTCTAGGACCAGAAAATAGAGAGGGTGTGGTAGGAGGGGAGGGTAAGGAGGGGTCATAAAACTAGACTCAAATGTCAAAGGTACCATAAAATTATATACCCTAAAAGGCTGATTAAGTGGTTGAACCATTTTCAGTCCTTATAGGGAACATCTGAACCACAAGAACCTAGTGAGTGTATGATGAAGACTAACCTTAATCTTCTCCTCTCTCTCTCTCTTCTCTCTTTCTCTTTTATATTACTGATATTTTTCTTCCATCTTTTTGTTGACATTTGCCTGTAACTCCCAGTAACAGGTTGTGGCTAACATCCACAATGAGCTGTTGATCACACAGATGTATAAGTTTTCCCAAAAGAAGACATATTTCTGTCAGAGTACTTGATGACCCACCAAAGGTTAGTGGTAAGACCCTATGTGGAAGACACCACATGCTATTCGTATAGAACATGGAGTGACCTGGCTAGAATCTGGAAGAGAGTCAGTTCCCAGACAGTTAGCTCATCTAGTTCCAGAAAGTGCTACAGGAGTGACTGGGGGAAAATGACATACATCTGTCCAAGCAACTTGTAGTCTAAGCAACTCAGCAGCATACAACCAGGCATGATGCTCACACAAGTGCAATAGTCACACACAGCCAAGTTGGATAACCAGCTGCTCTAGACTTGACTAAAAGACCTGCTCAGTGGAAAAGATCCCATAGCTGGTTATAAGAAACTAGTCAGAGCAATATCCAAAAAATGAGACCACTCTCTATTATCAAACCCCCACAAATAGTGGGCTACAAGAGGACCTACACGTATTAAATTCTCTCTAAAATAATAATGGTTATCCAATTCATCTGGTGCTGAATTCACTCTCCACTGGAGAATTTGCTTCTCTTTTTCAGATGGACACAGATCCTGAGGAGAGACTCAGCCCATTGAACCTTACTAGTGCCCCAGCTGAAACTATAGAGTAATTGTGGAAATGACCAAGAGTGCTGCTTTCAAGTGAACCTGGTTCAAGCACAAGGGTGAAGGAGATAGACACAGTTAACACTCAACTCCTACCAAACCAGATATTCAGAGACACAGAGGCTCCCCAGACCTCATCACTGGAGTAGATCTAAAATGAACCCAACAAGGCTCAGGAAAATTCATGGAATAGAGGGCAGAAAGATTGATAGAGCCACATGTTGGGGCATTATGCACAGAGATATTGCCTCTTGCCCATAACTGATGGCTAACCCCACAATGCAAGACCCACATTCCCTAACAAGGAGGGTCCATGAGGAATGGGGAGGACAGGGAAGAGGCTAATGATGGTACCAACATGGCTGTATGCACCCTGTGTACATAAATAATAATAATAATAATATTAATAATAATAATAATAATAATAATAACTTGAACTGGGAAAAAAGATAATAAAATAAACATAGTAAAAACAATAGCTGATATTGTTAAATGTCACTATTCTCTGAATTTTAGGCCTTAAGACTATTTTAACGAGTAATATGAATGATACTAGAAATATTGGAAGTAATGAGGTGTGAATATATGGACATATTGAGAAAGAATAGAAGGAAGTGTACTATGAAGCAACTAGAATGAACATTTTTAAAATGTCTGTTTGTCAGGAGAACTGTGATTTTGTAATGATTCGTATGTAGTATGGAAGAGGTCATTATGCTTGTATACTCAATATAGTGATCTCTGAATAGAGGCAAGGTATGACACAAGTGATGCGAGCATCACCAAATCAGTTAATTTTGGATAGAAGATAAGATTATTGCATAGAAGAGGAGATTTTACCCAAGATCAAAGGTAAGCCTAATCATTATAAGAAGAAAGTAAATTATATGGACACTCAGGTATATGCATAGGATTTGGGAACATATGAACTTCTCATAATGTAGGGTCTCATTACCTCAGGCTGACCTGGGATTCACTATGGAGTCTCACGGTGGCTTCGAACTCACGGCGATCCTCCTACCTCTGCCTCCTGAGTGCTGGGATTAAAGGTGTGTGCCACCACATCCAGCTTCATAGCATTGTTGTACTCTCAGTGGAAAGGAAATACGAGGTCAGGAGATGAAGGTGAGGGTGGAACCTTAAATATCAAGGACTTAGAGAAAGACAGTAGTAATAGGAATTGGACAGTGAAGAGAGTAAGAGAATGAATAGAGAAGAAAAGCATGATAGTCTTAAAGTTGTATACCCAGTGATATTTTTATTATTTTTTTTCTTTTCTTTTGTTTTTTTTTTTCATTATTTTACTAGTTCTTTTATTACAGACATACTTAATATGCACACATCATGTGTTGGTACCATCCTTTCCCTCATCCCTGCCATGATTCTGCCAGGGGCCCTTCTCAGTGGGGTTTCTGGTATTCTATAAAGAGAAACTATTCAGCAGTTTTATGTATATCTATGTGTGAATTGTGTGTGTAGTGGGGTTGTGTGGACCTTCAGTAGCATTGCTACTGGTATGTGAAAAGCAAATATTGAGATTTTTCTGTCTAGAGATGTTACTTTGCAAAGTATATGCAATGAGACAAAAGTCCAAAAATTTTGTACTCTGGGAATAAATATATAATTGATATTTATTTGCCAGCAGTTAACATCTATCAAAAAGCATCAGATAATTGTAGAAGAATTTTTCAGATATTCAATTATTAAAACTCAAAATAGCCCTGTGAGGAAACTGTTTTGTCTCAAGTTAAGAAAGTGAGACATAGAATGGTTGGGAAATTAGAGTGTGTTAGAACTTGTAAAAGATGTTATTAAGTCTCCGTTTGTGGCCATATATGCCTGTAGTTCATTTCCTTAAGGGGTGGTATAAGTTGGGAAGATGTTTGAAAGTATACCTTCAATAGATTGACAGATGTCTCAAGTGTTACCTATGAACCTAGGTTGAGCATCCCTAATCAAAAATTCAATAATGTGCCAACCACATAAGGTGTCTTCAGCAGTATGGTCTTACCACTAACTTTCGGTGGGTCATCAAGTACTCTGACAGAAATCTGTCTTTCTTTTAGGAAACCTTGTAGGTCTCTAGGATCAATCCACCTGCTCTTGATTTGGCTAACTGATCCCCTCAGTGGTATACGACCCATAGCTGGATCTGGGAAACAAGTCAGAACCATATCCAAACAAAAGCCCACTCTCCATTATCAAGCTACCACCAATCATGGGCTACAAGAGGGCCTACACCTATTAAATTCTATATAAAAAAATAAGAGTTATCTCATTTGTCTGGTGCTAACTTACTCTCCGTTGGAGAATCTGCTTCTCTTTTTCAGATAAATGTAGATCCTAAGGAGAGAGCCACCCCATCATACCTCAAAAGGGGCCCAGCTGAAACTAAGAGCAATTGGCGAAACAAGCAAGGGTGCTGTTTTCTTGGTGAATGGGGTACCAGAACAAGGGTGAAGGAGAACAACACAGAGAAAATTCAACTCCTACCAAATCAGATATCCAGAGACCCAGAGGCCCCCAACACCTCATCACTGAGGCAGACCAAAAATGAACCCAACATGGCTCAGGGAAATTTTGCGGAAGAGGGGGCGGAAAGAATGTCAGAGCCATGTGTTGGGTCATAATATGCAGAGACATTTATCCTACCCATAACTGTGGGCTAACTGCAGAATGCATGACCCATATACCTCAACAAGAAGGGGCCAGGGAGAGGGGGCAGGACATGGATGAGCCTAACAATGGTACCAAATTGGTTACATTTGCTGAGTACAAAACTAATTAATGAAAAAAATATATATTCACATTATTGAATTTGTTTCCTTTTTTCCTCTCTTTTTTATTAATTGTATATATAGCTATATATAATTAATAAAAATATATTTCATTCTATGTATTTTATATATACATATAAAATATATATTATTATATAAATATGTATATAATATAATATAATATATATTTTATTATTGTACATAAATAAAATATATAATATATAATTATATATATATATAATTAATAAAAAAGAGAGGAAAAAATTAAATAATGTGAATTCTCTGAATTTTAACACAAATAGGAAAATTCCACAACATTAAAATTTTCCTGCATAGAATCAACAGTAATAATATCATATAAATTTACTTTTATACATTGTGCATTAGGTGCAGCCAGTAGTAGAGACCAGGAAGTGGAATGAGTCAGTGGAGGGAATAGAGGACAAGAGGGTTAAACAAAATTAAAAAGGACATAACTAAACCATATGGAAAAATCCTTTATTAGCTGTATATATAGAAGCAATGAATGATTATGTTAGTTTTGTGTACAGAAGTCATAGATTTCTGATATAAAATATCAGTGCCAGAGGTGGGATACTTTTCACTGATTTATTAATCAGGAAGTCTTCTGATGCCCTCCTAGCATTATAGGATACTGTCAAAGCTCTTGGTTGCCCACCAGAACAACATAACTACATGGTAAGAGCTTATTGCCAAAAATAACAAAAAGATTCAGGAAATTGAGAAATTTAGCTAGTGCTGAACTGTAAGCCTCCTTCCTGTTGAATAGCTGCCATGATGCTAGAAAGACCTATGCAGACTCTTGGGGAAGAAAAGTCATCAACATTGATTAATAAGCAGTGAACGTGAAGGAAAAGCCTTTAACCATTGAGCAATCTATCCAACCCCAGATTCTACTTTTTAAATAAAACCAATATAATTCTGATTTTTCAAAATAGAGTAAAGCTGTTAAAAATGAACTGGAGTGTTTCCTTCAGCAGTACAAATACTAAAATTGGAATGATACAGAAATTAGCATGGCCCCTGCATGAGGATTACATGCAAATTTTTGAAGCCTTTCATATTGTTATGACAATAAAAACCCAACACACCAAAACTTATGGGACAAAATGAAGGCAATTATAAGAGGGACATTTGTAGCAATAAATATCTGCATTATAAGACAGAGAACCCACCAATAAATAACTTACACATCCATTTGAAAGTGCTGGAAAGAAAAGAACAGCCCAATCCTGAAAGTACAAGATGGAAAGAAAATATCAAGGTCAAAGCAGAAATCAATGAATTGGAGATAAAGAAAACTATTTCAAAAAATGATGAACAAAGACCTGGTTCCTCAAAAATAAATAAATTAAATAAACAAGATTGATAGGCCAATGGCCAAAATGACCAAATGAACAAAAAAGAAGGCTCAAGTCAGAAAGATTAGAAATGAAAACAGAGACATCACAGCAGATACCAATGAAAGTTGAAAAAAACCTCCGGGCATATTTCAAAATCCTGTATTCCACAAAATTAGAAAACTTGGAAGAAATGGATGAATTCCTTGACACATATCACGTAACAAAATTAAATCTAAAATAGATAGACTTCCTTAAAAACACCATCACTTCTAACAAAATTGCCAAAGTAGTTTTTAAAAATACCAACAAAAAATGCCCAGCCCCAAATGGATTCACCACTGAGTTCTACCAAACCTTCACTGAAGAACCAAAAACTAGGCTGGAATGATGGCTTATTGGTTAAGGTACTTGCCTGTGAAACCTAAGGACCTAATTTTGACTCCCCAGAACCCATGTAAGCCTTGGGCACATGGTGGTACATTTGTCTGGAGTTTGTTTGCAGGGACAGAAGGCCTGGGCACACCCATTTTATCTTTTTCTTTCTCTCTAATAAATAAATAAATAAATAGATAAATAAATTTTAAAAGAACCAAAAACCACTTTTAAAATTATTTTTGTACTATTGAAAAATAGGAATACTCCCTAACTCCTTCTATGAAGCCAGCTTTATTCCTAATAGCTAACATAGAGACCCAACAACAACAACAAAAGTATAGCCTGATATATATACAGACTTTCTGTCATCTAGAAAGTGTGCAAGTTTAATCTAAACATCTTTCCTGACCATTCATATCTCCTATCAATATTGTTATGAGAAGATAATATCATTGTCTAACTTTAAAATTGAAATTTAACAATGTACAAAATGACTAAAGAAGTAATTAGAGGAGAAACAGCTGGAAGTTAGTAAGAGTTTCTTTTTAAAATCAGATCTTGGTGAGATGGCACAGCAGTTTAAGGTGTTTGTTTCCAAAGCATACCCACCTTTGCACACTTTCTGGCAACTATGTAAAGCCAGAGTCAAAATGCACAATGAGAGGTGAAGCTAAGAGAATTCATAGCTCCCAAGTAATCTATCATGGTAGTGATTTGCAGTCTTTCCACTTGCAGTATCAAGAGACCTTTTCTGAAAGAAGATAGAAATCAGATTTCTCAAAGTTGTTCTCTGACTTCTGCACATGCAGCTTAGCATGTGTGCACGTGCACACACACATACACACACACACACACACACACACACACTAAAATATTTAAATTATCTCATCTCAATATATGCCCCAGAAAATATTGGCTTTATTCTCAGCTATTTCTTTCTGTTCATATTTTCCATTGTCAAAACAACTCACTAAATTATTCACCATAGAACATTATATCTAATTCTATAAGTTAAAAGGTCACATAGAATTGTCAGTTTTCTAGGTATGGGCTAAGAATAAAAATGAAGACAAACACGCGAACAAAGAGCCTCCACAATGAACTATGCTTCCTCCATGTGCATTTGAATCAGTTTCTCCAACATATTTGTCTTCTCTTCTTAAATACTAATATCTGTTGTAAAGGCTAGACAAGCAGTCATCTGTAATTTATTTTTCTTAATATCACAGTGAGCAGTAATTTTTTGGTTATTTCTTGCTTATTACTCACTATGCTTTGTAGGGAATGCTAATGAGATTCACAATGAATTAAAAAAATGCTCTCAGAATTATGATAAAATTCTTCCTCGATATATTACGATTCTAAAAAAGAAAGAAAACTTAGAGCTCAGTAACTGATAATGATATTGCACATCTTCTTTTGCCAGTATAGTTACTAGTATAGTAATGTTTCTTTACTAAATATTATGAGTAAAATATTTCTTAATATTCTAAGATCTAGACTGTAAATCATACATATCAGTAAGGTAAAATATCTTAAATTACTTCAAAATTTATACCCCTTATTTATTTTTTCCTTTTAATAAGAATACTCCTTTAAAAGTAAATGTATTTTTAAATATTTTTTGTCTGTGAACACAACCATATAGATATGGATATTCCAGTTATGGTAATTGTGAGAATAAATGGCATTTTTTTTTTAAAGAAGAGGAGCTTCGCTTTCCAACCTTTTTTTTTTTTTTTTCCAGTCAACTGAGTTGCAATTAACACAGCAGCAGTATAAATTAGCTCAAGGGTCTTTTCCAGCCGAAGTGTCCACTAAATCTGAAGTGAGTTGTAGCTCTCAACATCTTCATTTTGTACGTGGAAGCTGGGTTAATTGCTTTTAATTAGCTTTCCTAATTATCCTAAATAAACCAATATTTGTCTGCAACTTGTTTGCACTATGGACCTGAAAACTATAAAGTGAAATTCATTCACTTAAGTTTTTTTTTTTTTTTTTTTTTTTTTCCTGTCTGTACCATCCTTTCTTTCCCCTAACTGGCTGTCAATCATTGCTGTGATCTATTCTAGGACAAAAAGTATGGTGACACATCCATTTCCTTTTTCTTTGTATGAGGACATGTATATGTTGCTTTACCAGGAAAAGAAATCTGCTTGTTATCTTTTCTCTGTGGAATTTTCTGAAGAACCTTACAAATAGCAACACCCACTTTCAATCTGCTTTCACTGTTTTTTTTTTTTTTAATGTTTTCATGGTACTGATTATCCCTTAGTAAGTTTAATTTTTACCTACTAATGATTTATTGTTTACATTTTATCTTCCCTTGATATGTATCAATTAAATACAATATTTTTCTATTTCTTGCTAACTCTTAAATGTCTAGAAAATTTCCTGCTATGTATTAAAGACAAAAATATAAGTAGATTATCAAAGAACTCATTCACTTTTTTTTTTTAACTGGAGTGTTAAGAATTTATGGTTGTATTAAAAGACTTCTGACTGCAGAGGAACTATGTGGCTGGACTGGGGGCCAAACTTGTACCAACAGGTTGTAGGCTGCAAGGGCCTGCAACAAGTGCCATTCCCAGTCAACAAGTATGTATCAATCTAATGCCACTACACTCATTGCTATGTCACACTTCAAAATATATTTCATGAAATAAAGCATGTTTTCACACAATTTTAAGTGAGTAATTAAAATGACTGCAATATTAAAAAGATTAAAAAAACAATAAAATAAACTATGAGGTAAGACATTTCAAATTCAGTATTTCTTTGTCCCATGACAGTAAGCATGTAAACCAAAAGTTTCTGCCGAGTGAAGAATTTACAAACACAAAATAATGTCATATAAAAAATTAAGACAGAAAAAAAAATTAACAAAAAAGAATTGAAAGGGCTGGAAAGTGGCTTAACAGTTAAGCGCTTGCCTGTGAAGCCTAAGGACCCCGGTTCGAGGCTCAACTCCCCAGGACCCACGTTAGCCCGATGCACAAGGGGTCGCATGCGTCTAGAGTTCGTTTGCAGTGGCTGGAGGCCCTGGCACGCCCATTCTCTCTGTGTCTCTCTCTCTGCCTCTTTCTCACTCTGTCTGTCATTCTCAAATAAAAAAAATAATAATAATAAAATAAAATAAAAAAACCCATGCCGGGCGTGGTGGCGCACGCCTTTAACCCCAGTACTTGGGAGGCAGAGGTAGGAGGATCACCTTGAGTTCGAGGCCACCCAGAGACTCCATAGTTAATTCCAGGTCAGCCTGGGCTAGAGTGAGACCCCACCTCGAAAAACCAAAAACAAATAAATAAATAAATAAAATTAAAAAAAAAATTAAGACAGGCTTTACAAAGTTGGGTTTGAGCAATGGAGGGATAAAATTTGTCATATAAGCTAGCTGAGGAAAATATTTAATTGGTCCCAAAATAAATGGCTAGAAAATAATATTGAGCTGGAATTTATCATTTGGTATATTTGAAATTGATAAAAATACACTTTTGGACATGCTATTTTATAATAAATGTGGCTCTCATTCTGATTTGCCTTGATTCTTTTAATAAAACATTTGCTCATTAAAATGTACTACAGTGATATAAACAATTAATACCTGTGTTATCAGAATGTGTTATCATTCTGAATTAAATGTCAAGAATGATTATCTTTCACTCAGCATTAATAATGATCTCATTTGAAAAGTATGTTCTAAGTGATATAAAACAATATATTATGGTTTAGTTTGATAATAACCATGCTTTGTCTGTCAATCATAGGGCTAGTCTAATTTGTACTTAATATTTATAATATTTTATTCTCCTATATTTATTTGAGACAGAAAAGAGAGAGAGAGAATGAGCACACCAAGGCCTCTAGCCACTGCAAACAAACTCCAGACGTGTGTGTAACCATGTACACCTGAGTACATGAGTCCTGGGGAATCAAACCTGAGTCCTTAGGCTTTGAGGGCAAGTGCCTTAACTGTTAAACCATCTCTCTAGCTCTGTATTTTATTTTTATTGGGCTATATTTAGGTTTACAGCAAAACTGAGTACAAAGTTCAGAGAATTTCTATATAACCTTGTTTTCAAAACTCTCAGTCTCCAAGCAATGAGATCAGTTGGGTCCAATTGATGAGCTTACATTGATACATAATTAACACTCAAGGTCAATAATTACATAAAGGATAACTTTAGATATTGTGCATTATACGGGTTTGGAAAAATGCATACTGACATGTATCAACACTATAATACTAGGCTGTATAGTTTAGCACCCTAAGATCCTCTGTTTTTCTGCCTCCCCTGGCACTCTATCCCAACACCTAAAAACCATTGAACTTTTTTCTCCTTAGTTTAGCATTCAAATTTAGGGTAGTAAATTTTTCTCTATTCCTTCTGCATGTGGAGTTTTGAAACAGATATTACTTTAAAATCTATAATGTTTCTAATTCTTTTTCCTGTTTTTCTCTTAAATTGATTCTAAACAGACTTGCTCCCAGTCTTTCTGCATTTCAACTACTACTCTGGCCTTTTTTTTAATGCCATTTGCTAAAACATGGTCATTCTCCAATATGCCACATGCCCATGAACTGTTTTTGCTTTTTGCTTATTCTCTGTAATAGATTCCATAACTATTTCCTAAGGTCAGATATCTAAATGTTGGACTATATTTGCATATTTCATACATATCTCCTGTAGAATATGTTCAGAACTGAATTCCTATAATCCTCACTGTATTATCTATTCCATTAGACATAGCTTTTCTGAAAATTTCTACATTTATAGTTGCTAATAGTCCTGAATTTTCCTTCTTCATAGGTTTCTTATGGCACAAGCACATTGGGAAGACATTCTTAAGGATGTGGTTTCAACAATAAAATGCAACCAATCCTTCAGTGATGCAGCTGTATACTTAGCCATGCCAGCTTCTTTCTTGAATGATTGCATGTAACCTCTCTTTTCAGGGACACATTTTCTGGAATGATCCACCTCTACTTTAGGTTGTAATGTGCCAGGATTCTCTAAAGCATCCACTGTTTCATGTTACCCTTTATTTAAATGTAGTTAAAACGATTTCACTTCATTTTTTAATTCCTGTCCTGCAACGGCATGCCTTATTTCAGTCTTTCACTCAGTGGCCTTTTATAATCTTTCAAAACCATGTTAGCTGAACTCTCACATGATAGCCTGTTCAGTAGCTAGTGACTTTTGCTGAAATATTTTCCCTCCACACATATATCTTTTCAACCTTCTCAAGGCTTTGTTCAAGAATCATGTCATTAAGGTTTCTCCATCTGTCCTATAAAAACTGCTCAACTGCTCTCACATTCTATCTTTAAAATATGCTCACTTCAGGTCTGGAAAGATGACTTAGTGTTTAAGGTACTGGCCTGCAAAGCCTAAGCACCCATGTTCGACACACCAAATCCCACATAAGCCAGATGCACAAGGTTGCACAAGCTTTCAAGTTCACACATGCACACAAGGTGGAGACTGAGTCTGGAGTCGATTGCAGGAGCTGGAGGCCCTAGTGCCAACTCTCACTCTCTTTCTCACTTGCTCTTGCTCTCTCTCTCTCTCTCTCTCTCATTAAAAAAATACATTCTCATCATTTTTCCCACATGAAATTTTACATATTAAATGAGACATCATGATGTGTTTAGTTAAGATATTGTGCTTTCATTATTTCTTCTTTGGCATGAGTCTAAATTCCAAGGAATTGCCAATATCTGCCACCTTAATTTTTGCATCAGAAATAGTTATCCAAATTAGTCAACAGCAAATAGTTTAAATAATCAATATCAAATAACTCATATGGTTCTGATACTTGTCGATCATTTATTTTAAACATGACCATATGTTGGGAAAACAATTTTAATACAGAAACTGTAAATTTGCCATGAAGCAAATATGTCTAGTTATGTAAATCTGTGAAAAGACCTCACAAATGGGACATTTCAAAAGTCTCTCCAAAACTATTCTTTGACAATGAGAAAAAAAAAACTGAAATAATAATTTCTAAAAGTGTACTTTATGAGACTGGTTTAGTGAGCATTCCTTTTAGCAGACTGAGCACAGCAATGGCAAGTTTAACTAATGTAAAGCAAAGTTATTGAAAAAAGATAGATTTCAATACATCTTAAATAATTGTTTTTAGTTTAATTAAAAAATAATCAGCCAGTTAACATGAATACAAAACTACAGGAGACAATGATGGAAATATATATATTAGGTATTGTAAATGGAATTAGAACAAATAGAAAAAAAATAAATGTTTACATGAGGATTTTATATTTTATTTATTCATTTAAGAGACAGAAAGGGAGAGAGTGAGAGAGAGAGAAAGAGGCAAATAGGGAGAATGGGTGTGCCAGGGACTCCATCCACTGCAGATGAACTCCAGATGCTTCTACATCTGCCTTATACGGGTACTGGAGAGTTGAAATTGGGTTGTTCATCTTCTCAGGGCAGTGCCTTAACCACTAAGCCATCTTTCCAGCTCCAGTTGAGTATTTAGTAACATTTGAAAACCTTTGTGGGGTTGGTGATTTTTAGGAAAATTAACTTAGAATTTCAGGTCATATACTGAGGTTCTTAAGCCATTTGGAGTTACTTTGTGAAAGGTGAGAAAGGTGGGTCTAATTTCATTCTTTTGCATATACTTATCCAGTTTCTCCATCACCATTTGTTGAATATGCTGTCTTTTTTCCAATGTGTATTTTTGGCCCCCTTTTCAAAGATGAGGTAGCTGTAGTTTCTTTGAGCTAGAGAGATAGGTCTTCCATTCTATTCTATTGATGTGTGTGTATGCTTTGTGCAAGTTCCATGATGTTTTAGTTACTATGGCTTTGTGATATATCTTGAAATCAGGCATGGTGATATCTCCAGAGTTATTTCTTTTGCTAAGGATATTTGGCTACCCCAAGTCCTTCTGTTCTTTCATATGAATTTTGAGACTACTTTTTCTTTTTTTCATTAGATATGGACATATTTAATATGTAAACAACATATGTTGGTACCACCCTTTCCCTCCTCCCTGCCTCTTATCTCAAGAGGCCTCCCTCATTGAGGATGCAGTTCAACCCCATGGGGATTGTGAGTCATGCATTATGGGGGAGAGACAATGTCTTTGTGCAAAACATCCTAATTTGTGGCTCTAACAATCTTTCTGCCTCCTCTTCTGAAAAATTCCCTGAACCATGCTGGGAACATTTTAAGTCTACTTCAGTGATAGACACTTAGGAGCCTCTGTATCTCTGGTTTGGTAGGTGTTGAGTGTCCTCAGTGTCAATCTCCATCACTCTTGTGCTGATATCAGATTCACTAAGAAAGCAGCACTCTTGTTCTTCTCTTTTTGCAGATGGGAGTGGGACCTGGGGAGATAAATGACCCAGTGCACTCGACCCTGGTCCCAGCTGAAACCACAGAGGAATTGGGGAGAAGAGACTACTTTTTCTATCTCTGTGAAGAACATTGCTGGAGTTTTTTTTATTGGAATTGCACTGAATCTGTATAATGGTTTTGGTAGGATGGCCATTTTCACAATATTAGTTACTATTTTTTTTTAATTTTTTTGTTTTGTTTTATTTATGAGAGAGAGAGAGAGAATGGGCATGCCAGGGCCTCTAGTTCCAGATGCATGAGCCACCATGTGGGCTTATGTGGGATCTGGGGAATGGAACTTGGGTTCTTAGGCTTCTCAGGCTAGTGCCTTAACCACTGAGCCATTTCTCCAGCCCCATCAATATTAATTATTTTAATACATGAACATGGGAGGTCTTTCATCTTCTCGTATCTTCCTCAATTTCTTCTTTTGTTTTTTTTTTATGTTTTCTTATGTAAATCTGTTATGTCCTCAGTTAGTGTTATTCCAAGGTATTTAATTTTTTGTGTGTGGCGATTGGAAAAGATATAGCATCACTTAGCTCTTTGTCCATGTGATTATCTTTGGTGCCTAAGAAGGCTACTGATTTGTGCATGTTAATTTTGTATCCTATCACTTTAATGAAATAATTTATCATCTTCTGAAGTTTGTTGGTGGAGTCTTTTGGGTCACAGATATAGAATCATGTGTTCTGTAAATAGGGATAGTTGGAGTTCTTTCTTGACAATTTATGAACCTTTCATTGTTTTCTTATGTCTTATTGATTGAGCTAAAACTTCAAGAGCTATTTTGAAAAGCAGTAGTGAGAGTGGTCACCTCTGCCATGGGAATTCATCGAGTTTTTCCCCATTTAGAATGATCTGGAGATTAGGTAAATTATAAATAGTCTTTATTATAGATATATTCCTTCCATCCCTGGTCTCTACAGTGTTTTTTTTTTTTTTTAATTTATTTATTTGAGAGCGACAGGCAGACAGAAAGAGGCAGAGAGAGAAAGAGACAGAATAGGCACGCCAGGGCTTCCAGCCACTGCAAACAAACTCCAGAAGCGTGTGCCCCCTTGTGCATCTGGCTAACGTGGGTCCTGGGGAGTCGAGCCTCAAACCGGTGTCCTTAGGCTTCACAGGTAAATGCTTAACCGCTAAGCCATCTCTCCAGCCCTCTACAGTGTTTTAATCATGAAAGGCATGTTGTATTCTGACAAATGGCTTTTCTGGATCTTTTGAAATAATCATGTAATACTTGTGGTTAATTTTATTCATGTGGTGAATTGTATTTACCAATTCCCTGATGTTGTACTATCCCCATATCCCTGGGATGAAACTTATTTGATCATGGTGGATGATGTTTTTGGTTTGTTCTGGAATTAGTTTTGGAGGACTTCATTAAGAATTTTTGTATCTAACTTCATTAGGGATATACAAAATGTCTGGAAATATTAACCGATATTATAAAAACCCTGTGATACTCCCTTGTCATTGTCACATAATAACCTGTGAATCTGGTCCTTGGCGCATCTTAATCTGTGTCATGTTCAATAAAAACTCTAAAGTCATCCAGTGAGTTTTCCTTCTACTTGGAAATTTCCTCCTGTCTGGACAGATAGGAGTCTTTCATTTCTTCAAGCTCTGATCACCTTCTTCTAAAAATCTATATTTCACCCTCCTAGGGTCTGTGAATATCTTTCATTGAAATCATAAGACAAGAACCCAAGACGGCCACAGGCTCAGTGGAAGCTCTGTGTGACCATGAGTTCTGGGGCCTTAGCTCCTGGGTCACAGCCCACTGCAGGGCTAAGATAAAGCGATGCTGCTTTCAAGGATGCTGTAAAAGTCCCATCAGTATAATATCTATCAGTATAATATCCTTTGCCTTTTTTACTCTGTTGGAATTTATTTCTCAACTATAAGGACTAAGCAAAACAACAATATCTGCTTGTCCCTCTAGACATTACCTTTTCCCCTGCAGCTAATATGAGGGCATTAGGTACTTTACTTGTTACTGAGATTAAATACTTGACAAAAGGCAATTTATAGAAGAAAGGAATTTATAATTCTAGGGGATACATTTCATGATGGTGGGGAAGGAATTGCAAAAATAATGATATGGAAACTGTTCATATAGCATCCACAGTCAGGAAGTGAGTGAACATAATATGGGGCCATACTGTAACACTTCCAAGAACCAATCCCTGTGACCCCCTTCCACCAGTGAGGTTCTACCTACTAAAAGTTCTACAAGCTTCCCAATCATCTCAATCATCTAGGGATAAAGTGTTCAAGCACATGAATATATTAGGAATGTTTTACATTAATACCACTACATTATTCTCCTCCTCCATAGTTTTATGTGTTTCTTATGATGAAAAACACATGTCCTACATTAGATGTCCCTAGAGTCTCTAACATTTCCAAAAGTCCAAAGTCTGTTCGCAGATTCAAGGCAATGTCTTAACCTTGATGCTCTATATAAGCTCCTATTTTCCTCAGTTTGTGACCTGCTCCAGCCTTTTCCTATACTTAAGTTTCTCTTAAATAAATGTCACCAACTATGCTGTGCCTTCCACACAAGTGCATGCTTCTTCTAAATCTCTCTAAATAAGTTCCTACATCCCATCTTCCAAGTGTATGCCATTCTGCTTCTGCCGTTCTTATATCGTTTCCCTTAAACGAACCCCACATTTGCACAACTTATTGCTTCTGCCTAAATCAATTTAATAATTCCTAATTTATCCTTTTTGAGTCCATTTTTATCAATTATTTGTTTAAAACAGGGCTAAGTACCAAAATTGGGGTTTATAAGCATTGGAAGGCCCATGTTGTACCAAAATCCTGCATCAGTAGGAAGTATTTTAAGGGTAAAAAACCTACTACAACATTTTATGTATTTTTTTTTTTCTTTTCAAAAGAATTTGAATTGTCTCAATTTAAGCCTTCAATGTGTATAGGGTCTTGCCCATAAGGTACGTTTTCTGTTGCCCCACTGAAGACAGAGAGGCTTCTCTTTAGTCACATTAGTTTATTTCATCCCTTCAGCAGTTACAGAAGCTTTGTCTCTGGCAATCTCCTTGTCTGAAACTTGACATTTGCTCACAAGCAAATGCTGCCTCTTTAATACTTTCTCTTTTTTATACCTCTTTGCTCTCTTTTTGTTGTAGATTTGAATAAGATAGTGAGTATTACCCATGCCACAGATGTAATGCTATGCTGTCCTAAAGTTTCATCTACTAAACACATTAGTCCACTACTTATAAATTCAGCTCTATTCATGTTATCTGGGCACTGGCAGAAAGCAGCCAGATTCCTTGACAAAACATAATATGAACTGCCCCTACACCAATTCCCAGTTGAGTACGTGCTTCACTCTGAAAACTGATGAGCAGAGCACCCAGTGTCTATGATTCATTCACCATACGGGTCTTACAAACTCCCACAGAATAGTTCCTCAATATCTGCTTATTGTGCTATAGGCCTTCTTTGTTCCAGTGTTCCAAGTTCTTCCACATTTCTTCTGAAATTTTTTTTATTAAAAAAGTAAAAAAAAAAACTAAGTGGAAAAATCACAGAAATATGTTACAATATTTGTTGCCAATCATAAATTATTAGCAACGAAATATAGCTATGAAGCTCAATTGCATCAACTGCCATTTAAGAATTTTAATTTTTTAAAATTTACTCATTATTTGTTTGAGACATACAGAGAGAATGAGGCAGTTAGAACAAGAGAGAGAGAGTGAGTGTATATTAGAGAGAGAGGAATGGGCATGCCAGAGCTGTCTGCCACTGAAAACACAGACACATGCACTCTTTGTGCATCTAGCTTTACATGGGGACTAGGATCAAACCTAAGCCTTGCAAGCAAGGGCCTTTAACTGCTGAGACTTCTCTCCAGCCACAATTTTAAAATAGCTGGCATTTTTCTAATACAATTGGTTCTCATAATTATATAAGATTTTATACATTATAAAATGAAATATGTACTGTTGTTGGCACAAACCACACAGCTCTCACTTCAAAGAGGATAAGAGCTATTTTAATCGGGAGCCTAAATAAGGGACCATGGACAAGGAATGCACAAATTATCCCAATTCCATGTTCCAGTGTTTCAATAATTTCATGAAGTCTTTATAGTTACAGAGAAAAGAAAATTATAAATCAAGGTACTTTTCAAATACATTGACTTATCATCAGGTAGGTGGGCTATGGCAGAGTAAAGAAATCTCCAGCATAGGCTTCAGATGCTATTTGACATTCTAAGCCCTTGAGTCGGTGTAATATGGGGGTCTTTGCAAGAGACTAAATGTAGAAAACACATATGAGAATAGATAAAATATATCTCATTGTCAGAAATAAGAGATTTTGCAAATGAAAATATATGTTTATATTAAACTTGCTAATTTTAGTTTTAAATAATATTTTCAACATATTATATGACAAATATTATGTTTAATTTGTTGCCTTTGATGAATGAATAGATATTTTAAGGAATTCTCATGTTTAATAATCCATAACTGAGTGTTGTGAGCAAGAATGATTTTGAACTGCCCATGAATTTTACAAAATAGCATTTTAGACCCAAGTGTTTGAGCACTGCTAACATGATGTGTGCAAAGAATTTAACACAGGAGTCTACATGTTACCACCACAAAATAATGCAGGGAAAGATTTACTCTATTCGCTTTATGGCATTATTAGAACTATAAGAGTAGTTAGCTATTTCCCTTCTGTTTCCCAGTGTTGAAATCATCACATACTCCTCATTGACTTTCCTTTCTTTATAATATAATCAAGTTGAATAGAATAAAAGAAATGAGATTACAAATACAAAAGAAATGCAGTTATTAATATAATCTTTAATAAAATGATTTATTTAGAAAATGAAATGGCTACAAAGGATACATTGAAAATATAAAAATAGTAAAATAATAGCAACAAAGAAAGACATGTAAAAAAATCTACTTTCAATTTAAAATAGCTCCACTGTAAAATAAATGACATAATTCTATCATACTATGTCAACTGATTATTTGGCTTCTGACCAGTGTTTTTGGAAATCCATTTCTACTGTATATTCAAAATGATATGTTTACATCATAAATATATTATTGTTACTAAAAATAACTAGCTATTTTATTATGAGAGTCAGACTTGAATTGAAAAATAGAAAAAAATATGAAAAATAATGTTAAAAATATAAAATTAGTTTCACTAAAATTAACTGAAAATGAAAATTTTTGATTAGCAAAATCTTTCTGAATATTAGTCTTTTAGAGATATTAAAATATGACAAAGTTGACTATTTTTATTGTTATTACTGTACACATAGAAATAATAGTTACAATGAAAAAATTATTTTAAATAAAGATAATTTGCAATACCCATTTTAGGAAACACTATTATTTGCAAACTATAATATTTTTAACTGTTTAGAACTTCATTCTATCAGATTTTAATTTTCAATTAATCTTAGGATAAAATAAGTGTGTGGCTTGACATTGTCTCCACAACCACAATTTATAGTATTTTGATATTTTATTCCATATCTATAAATATGGAACTATGATAAACTAGTTTATTCCATTTAATGCAATGAATGTCAAAAAAATTAGTTTGAAATATTTTGCATATGTTAATGATTTAATTACATTTTCATATCATTTCATGTATCAAAATGAATTAGCTGTTATACAACACTGTTTGAAGTGTAATTTTTTACAGTTTCTTTGAAGGCTTAGGATTTCAATGCTTTTGAGAACAGTGAAGATTTTCATTCTCTTTAATCTACATTTATTATCCTTTAGAATATATCATGGGTATTGCCTTAAGACCAGAAATGTTTTCTTCATTCTCCTGTATATCACTGTTTTATCAGAAAGTTCCACAGCTTAGAGGACTCCATTAACAGGGTTCTGACCTTCTTTGATTTCCCCCATTTTTCATATTTGTAAGATTACAATTTGTTCCCAGATGAGAAATGAAAATGTATGTAGTGAGTTGACATTTCAAGACAGATATACTGGTTGGAGATTAATGTTTTATTTCACTTTTTTTTCCTCTGTGTGCTCCAGCAAGAGCCAGAAGAAATTCACCTTGGTTGTCCAAGTAAGATAAATTACCTTCAAATCTCTGTTGATTGGTCAAGTCTCATCCACCAAGGAAAGGAAGAACAAAATATTAGCACATACAGAAAATAGCAAGCACTTCTACTACTGATAAAGAGATTGTGATATGCAGAGAGGGCAAAAGCTATGACTCCATGCAGCAAAAATATCAAGCACATTAATTTAAAAATTAAAGAAAATTTCAAAATACAATTGTATTATGGAACTTGAAAGTATGATTCTTATTAATTGATTAGGGATCTAAATAAATAATGATATAGAACATATATATTGTATAAAGTTATTATACACTTAATTATTCATATATACTTATGGGTTTTTCACTGCAATTCCAATCTTCAGTTACATGTTTAGTTTATTTTCTGTTCTTTCCATTTTATTATCCTTTCTTTCCTTTTTGTTACAGAACTTCAACAATAGTAATCCATCTTAGTTTGACAGTATATTTGATAAGATAGAACAGATATTTATCAAATAATATTTCAAAATCTTAACACATCAACTAATTTTAATGTGCATTTCCAAACTAATGCTTTACCTTTTAATTTTAAAATTATTTATTATTATTTTTATTAGTTATGTATAAAGTGTCTACAGTCATGTTGGCACCATTGTTAACCTCCTCCCTGTCCTCCCCCCTCCACAGGGAACATCCTCATTGGGGTGAAGGAGATAGACAAAGAGAATATGCAACTCCTACCAAACCAGGTATCCAGAGACACAGAGGCTCCCAAAATCCCCTCACTGAAGTATTGTTATTGTGTGTGTGTGTGTGTGTGTGTGTGTGTGCTTGTATATGTGAGTATATGAATGGGTACTCCAGGGTCCGTAGCTACTGGAAACAAATGACAATCTGTCTTTACATGAGTTGGTGCAGAATTGAACCAAGGTAGAAAGGTTTTGCAAGCAAGAACCTGTGTCCACTTAACAATCTCCCCATATGTTTACTTTTCATTCATATCTTCTATTTGTATCTATACAAATATTTTTCAGTTTTGTAGTTGACTTGTGTTCTTGTATTAATGAGTCACTATATAATTTGGGCAATATCTTTTAAATTTATGAACTCAGAAAACATACAATGTCTACTACATAGCCATGAATTCCTTTATCATAAGTGTGCTTTAAAGTATATATTATTAAGCTAGGTTTGTTGGTTCATGACTATAATCCCAAAATTCCAGAGATTGAGTTCAAGGTAACCACAAGCTGCACAGTGAGTTCCAGGTGAGCTTGTGCTAGAGGGAGACCCTATATCAAACTTCCCATGCAAAAAAAAAAAAAAAAATGATGTTTACAACAATTTTATTTCAAGATTCAGATCTGTGGTGTTAAATGCCAGGATTCAGATAAAAAAAAAATAGTATCCATGTGTTTCCTGACCCAAAATTCCTTCTATTTCACATGATTTGCACATTTGTCTAATGTTCTGTTGTGTACATATCTTGATCTAAACATGGAACTATAATTAATTTTGCCTTAAGTATTTTCACTGATTCATTTGTATATTCTGTTTGCTGAAAATATAACAAGTGATTTTGAATTATTTTATGGTGTAAAAATTAGCAGTTACATATATATTGACTTATACCTGGATTCTCTAACCTTGGTGATAGATTGTTATGGTTGTTATAACTTCAATCCATTTCAATTTAATGACAAAGTTTGAAATAGTTTTTTTTTTCTTTTTTAGTAGCATTACTTTTTTTTAAATTTTTTTTGTTTGTTTATTTTGATTTATTTATTTGAGAGTGACAGACAGAGAGAGAAGGAGGCAGAGAGAGAGAGAGAGAGAGAGAGAGAGAGAGAGAGAGAGAATGGGCGCGCCAGGGCTTCCAGCCACTGTAAACGAACTCCAGACGTGTGCACCCCCCCTTGTGCATCTGGCTAACGTGGGTCCTGGGGAGTTGAGCCTCGAACCGGGGTCCTTAGGCTTCACAGGCAAGCGCTTAACCGCTAAGTCATCTCTCCAGCCCAGCATTACTTTTTTAACTAAGAACTTCTGTATTTATAGACAATAAACCATAATTCCCTCCTCTCCCCCACTTTCCCCTTCACAACTCCACTCTCCATCATATCCCCTCCCTCTCTCCATTAGTCTCTCTTTTATTTTGATGTCATCATTCTTTTCTCCTAGTATGAGGGTCATGTGAAGTTATTGCTAAGCCCTGTGAGGATATGGATATTCAGGCCAATTTCTGTCTGGACAGTTGCATTGTAAGGAGTGCTACCCTTCCTTTGGCTCTTACATTCTTTCTGCCACCTCTTCCGCAATGGGCCCTGAGCCTTGGAGGATGTGATAGAGATGTTTCAGTGCTAGGAACTCCTCTGTCACTTCTTCTCATCACTATGTTGCCTTTTGGGTTATCAGAGTGGTCATTGCCATCTGAAAAGAGATGCTTTTCTAACCAAAAGTGAGAGCAGCATTAACATATGATTATGAACATAAAGTGTAGTGCTTTCATGGCAGTTTGGTGAGAATAATATATGTATTTATCCAGACAAGAGCAGGCTTTATACCCTAAGGCTCATGACCTCCTTTACCATAGGCTTTGGATTAGGTTTTAAGTACCAGGCATGTAGTCCCTCCCATAGAGCGGGCCTCCAGTCCAATTACAGATCAGTTGGTTGCATCTGTTTGGTTCATTTTGCTTGTCTGACCAAACTTGAGGCTCCCAGTGTCCACTGTTTTCACTGCCAATGACTTCTGTCTCCCATAGGACTGCATGCAGTGCAGCTTTTTCTAGCTTTTAGTTGGCTGGTCTACAGGGAGAAGGTTTTCAGTTCAGCACCAGCTTTATTTCTTAGTGACCTTGCTGCTCAGGCAGTGAAGTCTTCAGCAATAGGGTCTTACTATCTGTTACTCATGGCAAACCAAGGGCTTTGACAACTGCCTGTCAAGTTTTGGAGGCTACAGGGACTTCCCTGGGCCACAACTCACTGGTAGGTATACCACCCCTGGCACTGAAAATTATCTGGTAGCAATCTATGGCTTCTGGATGTGCCATTATCCAAAAAAAAGTAGGCTTTCATATGTATTATTCAGAATATCTTGAATTTTGATTGACCCTTCTCTTACTCAATCTCTTCCCCTGGCCTCACTTAGGCCATTCCACTCCCTGTAATCTGTTCTTCTACTTACATATATGCAATTCCATCTCCATAAATCCTTCCCTCTCCTCCCTCCCTTATAGCCTCCTTTTCTAGCTTACTGGTCTCTGCTAATAATTTTGGTTGCCAACTTACACAAAAGTCTAAACGTTTGTAGCTAGGATCTGCATATGAGAGAGAACATGCAATATTTGGCTTTCTGGTCTTGGGTTACCTCACTTTGTATAATCCTTTGCACAGCCATCCATTACCTTATAAATTTCATAATTTCAACAGAATTCCATGTGTAAATTACCACATCCTTTTTATCCATTAATCTATTGAAGGACATATAGCCTGGTTCCAACTCCTAGCT
Source organism: Dipus sagitta (assembly GCA_036346955.1). NCBI lineage: Eukaryota > Metazoa > Chordata > Mammalia > Rodentia > Dipodidae > Dipus > Dipus sagitta. The sequence goes on from CM070770.1 coordinate 195,597,115, forward strand.
GCTGTGAATAGAGCAGCAATAAACATAGATGTGCAAGTATCTCTAAGATAGTGCGAAGAGTCATTATGCCTAGGAGTGCCATAGCTGGATCATATGGTAAATCTGTGTTTAGCTGCTTCAAGAACCTCCACACTGATTTCCACAAAGGTTGTACCAGACTACATTCCCACCAACAGTGTAGAATGCCTCCTTTTTTTTGCATCCTCTGACAAGAGTGAGATGGAATCTCAAAATAGTTTTAATTTGCATTTCTCTGATGGTTAAGGATGTAGAGCACTTTTTTTTAGATGCTTATATGCTATCTTTCTTCATTTGAGAACTCTCTATTTTGTTCCATAGCCCATTTTTTAATTGGGTTGTTTGATTTCTTATTGCTTTGTTTTTTGAGTTATTTGTATATTCTGGATATTAATGGTCTGTCAAATGTATAGCTGGCAAAGATTTTCGCCCATTCTGTAGATTGTGTTTTTGTTCAATTCACAGTGTTTTTAGAAATACAAAAGCTTTGTGATTTTATGAGATCCCAGTGATTAATTAATGGTTTTATTTCCTGAGCAATTTGGGATATATTCAGAAGTCATTGCCTATGCCAACATGTTGAAGGGTTTCCCCTACCTGTTCCTGTAGAAGTGTCAGAGTTTCAGGTCTGATATTAACATTTCTGGGCCACTTGGACTTGATTCTTGTGCAGAGATAAAACAAGGATCTATTTTCATTCTTCTACATGGAGATACCCAATATTCTTAGCATCACTTGTTGAAAAGGCTGTCTTTTCTCCAATGAATATTTTTGTTATTTTTGTCAAAAATCAGATTGCTGTAGCTGCCTGGATTAACATCTGGATCCTCTATTCTGTTCCACTGATGTACATGTCTGTCTTTGCACCAGTACCATGCTGTTTTTGTTACTATGGCTTTTTAACATAGCTTAAAATCGGGTATAGTGATACCGCCAGCCTTATTTTTTTTTGATAAAAATTGTTTTTGCTATTTGAGGTATTTCTGCTTCCCAATGAATGTTAGGAATTTTTTTTCTATTTCTTTGAAGAACCTGACATGAGGCTTACCCAAGTGCCCTAGTGTCACACAGCTATGGTGTGTAACCAACTGCTCTTGAATTGGTTAATGGATCTTCTTAGTGGAATGGAACCCATAGCTGAAACTGGGAAACAAATCAGAATCATATCCAAAAAATGAATTTGCTCTCCAACATCAAGTTCCCACCAATCTTGGGCTACAAGTGGGCCTATATCTAGTAAATTCTCTCTAAAATAGCAATGCTTATCCCATTTATCTGGTGGTAACTTCACTCTCTGTTGGAGAATCTGCTTCTCTTTTTCAGATGAATGCAGAACTTGAGGAAAGAATCAGCCCACTGCACCTCACCAGGGCCCCGTGAGAAACCATAGAGTAATTGGAGAAATGAGCAAGAGTGCTGCTTTCTTGGTGAACCTGGTATCAGCACAGGGGTGAAGGAGATAGGCACAGAGAACACTCAACTCCTAGCAAACCAGAGGTCCAGAGGCACAGAGGCTTCCAAGACCTCACCATTGAATTGGACCCAAAATGAACCCAACATGGCTCAGGGAAATTCACAGAACAGGGGATGGAAAGATTGTCAGAGCCACAGTTGGGTTGTTATGCACAGAGACATTGCCTCTTCCCCATAACTGATGGCTAGCCCACAATGCGTGACCCATAATCTCCAATGAGGAAGGTCCCTTTGGAGAGGGGAGTACAGGGAGGAGGCTAACATTGATACCAACATGGCTGTTAAATACTGAGTATGTACATCACTAATAAAGGGGGAAAAAAGAAAGAAATTACAGGAGAACATTGAGTTACATGCTACTCAAATATGAATTCTTGGTGTCAAATGTTTTCCTAAGAAATGTAGCAATCTGGACTTCTGGGAAATATGGCCACATAGGAATCATGCCAATCCAGCCCAGGGAGGGAATTAAGGAAAACCACAGCAAAATACAGTCTTTGTCTGGAGAAGCAGGAGAGACTAAGCTCTATCAGAAAGGAGGAAAGAGGTCAGAATCCCAACAAGGTGCTTGTGGACCCAGACGTGATCCACATGGATCTGCACAGTTATGCACACCACCAAGCACCCAGCTGTAGGAGAAGAGACCAAACAAGGGGATTTTCCAACCTCATCAGCCTTCTTTGCAAGGTCAAGGAAACTGAAGTGGACACAACAGAGATTAGCTGAGGAGCTGATGAAGGGGACAGAGGTGGGACCAGCTGAGTAGTTCCAGCATAACCCCAGGCTTCCTGCACTCTCCCATTTCCTAACCAACAGCACCAGGGCCCTCCAGAGAACTCCTTCAGCTCCCCGCAGCAGGGCATCCTGCACAGCTGCTCCAAATGCCAGTTTCATAGCACAACACAGAGGGATTGAGGTGGGTGCTCAGCATTCACGACACTTGAAACAACCCCAAAAGTTATGGAAACTGAATGACAAAAAGCAGACACATAGGCCTGAACTGTAAGTGCTAATCTCTCTTTCCATCTCAGAGCAGGTTATGAGTTACATATTGTTAGTTGGCTTTACCATTCTCAATTAAGGTATATTTGGAGGTGGACTATTGTTGCCCTTGATGCTTTTTGATTCTGTCTTTTTCTTCTGTCATTACTGGGGGCAGGGTCTGATTCAGACCCAGGCTGAACTGGAACCCATTTCAGAACAGAAATCCCAACCACCCAGCTGACTGGATTAAGGATGAAGAGTAAAACACGCCCTTAGGGTTTGTGGCTTTATAAGGTTATCTGTTCATTTCAATCGCCACACTTGCATACTCTGTGATGGTTTGTATGGCAAGCCTACAGCCAACATAATACTAAATGGGGAAAACTTTCAAGTTTTCCACTAAATTCAGGAACCAGACAAGGGGGGTCCACTGTGGCCACTTTTACTGGATGTCTTAGCTATAGCAATAAGGCAAGAGACATTCATTAAAGGAATTCAAATTGGAAAGGAAGAGATCAAATTATCATTGTTTGCAGATGATATGATTCTATACTGAATGGACGCTGAAGACTCTACCAGCTATCAAACTGTTAGAGCTGATAAACACTTTTTGCAATGTAGCAGGATACAAAATAGACACACAGAAATGAGTAGCTTTCCTATACCCTAACAACAAATATGCAGAGGATGAAATCAGGGAATCTCTCCCATTCACAATTGCCTCCAAAAATATAATAAGGTACCTTGGAATAAACCTAAAAAAGGAAATGAAGGTTTTCTACAATGAGAACTTTAAAATACTCAAGTAAGAAATTAGAGAAGACACTAGAAAATGGAAAGACATCTCATGTTCTTGGGTTGGAAGAATCAATATTGTGAAAATGCTAACCTTACTAAAAGTAATCTACACATTTAACACAACTCTATTAAATTCCAATGGAATTCTTCAATTCTTAAGTATCTCAGTTGTCAGTTCTTCTCAAAGCTTTGCCCCTTTTCTCTTTCACATAAATATCAGAATCAGTTTGCAATTCTTCAAGATAACTTTGTTATTTTGTTACTGCAATGAATTTCTTTATTAATTCTGGGAGAATGAACACATTTTGTCAATGTAAAATGCTTCAAACTGTAATAAAGATATGGCTTGTCATTTTTTAGTTATTCTTTACTATTTCCATCAACATTATATTATTAAGCATGTAGATCATGCTTTAGTTTTCAAGTATTATTATATTTTAATGCTATTTTAAATATTATTATAGTGTATGTAAAATATTATATTTAAAGTTTTTAAATATTATTATATTTTTTAATATCCATATTCATTTGTTCAATGATGTTACAAAAAATCATCATGTTGTGCTCAATATAATTGTATTAGCTTATGCTCACATATTTTACAATGCTAAATTTATTATTTCTCAGGGCAATAAAGAAATGATGGCAATGGAAGTAAGACAAGTTTTGTTATGGTTTATATAATAACAATATCCACATTATTTACTTTGACACTAATTTTTATAGTTAAGAATACATAGGGTCTGGAGAGATACCTTATCATTTAAGGCACTTGCCTATGAAACCTAAGGACCCATGTTTAACTCTCCAGGTTCCGTGTAAGCCAGATGCACAAAGGTGAGGCAAGCATGGAGTTGCACATGCCGACTAGGTGGTCCAAGCATCTTGAGTTTGATTGCAGTGGCTGAGGCCCTGGTGCACCAATTCTTTCTCTCTCTCAAATAAAAATAAATAAATAAAACAATAAAAAGAAGAACACATTGTACTTTGTATTTGGAGATACTTTGTATATAAAATAAAGTTCAATGGTTCTGAGCCATTAGTAAACAATACTCAATATCAAAACATTCCTTATCTATGACACATAAACTCATACTGTGTTATCATTCTTTGTAGAATACAAAGTATGTTTATTAAAGGTAGTAGGAGCAATATAAAATAGTAAATGATCAGTTTGTAAATCAAAAAAAAATGTTATGATAAATTTTAAAGCTTAGCTCAATGACTTTTCTCTGAACTAGAACTTTACATTTTTAGGGTCCTTTTCTTATCTCAGTGAAGGAATAAGGCCTCAAAAATCAGTTTAAATAACAAGCTAAAGGTAGGGAACTTTCTGGTTGAAATTATTAACATCTAATATTAGTTAAGATTTTTTGAAAGAATTGGAGATCTAATTTCATTTAATTGTTCTTTTCAGACATCGTGCATGTGTATGCACCATGACTTCTTACTTGTATAGATTTTTGTTTTATCTGTGGGTATTAATTATATTAAATTTGCTTTTAATAAGTTAGTTTAGATTATAAAGCATTAAACATGTTTTAGAATAACAAGAGCATCTAACTCGCTGGAAGTAGGTAGTATTGCTGGCATATTTGTAGTCTGTTGGGTTCTATTTATCAATGAACAAAGCACAAGTTGCTTGCTTATTTTTTATAAAATATGCTCATAAAAGGCAGAGATGAAATCTAAGGCATATACTTCTTATAGCTAAAGAAAACCAAAATTCTCATATATAAGTAACACCACAAAATCACTTGAGAGTGTATAGTCTTAATTTCAACATCTCAGCAAAATTTGAGTCTTGTTTTTTTTAACAATATATGCCCAAAGTAGAATTTTCCAGGAGACATAAACCTTTTCCAGTATTATTATCTTTAACCTTACTAGTAACATTATATATATATATATATATATATATATATATATATATATATATATGTTATATACTTATATATTAGATATATATGTAATGCAAGTTCTTAACCTCCTGAATCATATGAAATTATCTGAACAAAATGTTTACATATACAAATATAATACTTAACATATGCTGTAATCACATTTTTATTATATTTTCATGAACAGTTATATATCTTTATATAAAACTAATATTATTTTATATAACAATAATATACAAAATACTTTTAAGCATTTTTACATATTTTATATATTTATTTGCAAGGAGAGAGGGAGAGAGAGAGAATGAGAATGAGAATGAGAATGAAAATGGATGCACCAGGGCCTCTAGCCACGGCAAAGACACTCTAGATCCATTGGCTACTTTGTGCATCTGGCCTTACTTGAATACTAGGGAACCAAAACCAGGTCCTTAGGCTTTGGAGGTAAATGGCTTATCTGCTTAGCTATCTCTCCAGCCCTAATAAGGTGTTTTTAATCTCACATTTTAAAATAATACCAAAGTGATTTGGGAGGAGGGCTTGAGATAGGATCTTGCTCAAGCTGACCGGGAATTCACTATGTAGTCTAAGGGTGCCCTTGAACTCACAATGATCCTTCTACCTCTGCCTCCCAACTGTTGGAATTAAAGGTGTTTGCCACCACACCCATATTCAAAGTGACTTTTTCAGAATTATAGGAAATTAGAAATATTTGCTGCTCCTCAACATATTTTTCTCTACGTTATTTTTAATGTTTTAAATAAGTATGTGGCCATAGTCCATGTAAGACCTTTTTATTTTTTCTTTATTAGTTAGTTTTGTATTCAGTAAATACAGTCAGTTTGGTACCATTATTAGGCTCATCCGTGACCTACCCCCTCCCCTTGGCCCCTCCTTGTTGAGGTATACGGGTCATGCATTGTAGAGTTAGCCCACAGTTATGGGTAAGCTAAAAGTCTCTGCATATCATGACCCAACATGTGGCTCTGACATTCTTTCCGCCCCATCTTCCGCAAAATTTCCCTGAGCCATGTTGGGTTCATTTTTGGTCTGCTTCAGTGATGAGGTGTGTTGGGGGCCTCTGTGGCTCTGGCTCTCTGATGTGGTAGGAGTTGATTTTTCTCTGTGCTGATCTCCTTCCCCCTTGTGCTGGTATCCGGTTCATCAGGAAAACAGCTCCCTTTATTGTTTCGCCAATTTTTCTTAGTTTCAGCAGGGGCCCTTTTGAGGTATGATGGGGTGGCTCTCTCCTTGGGATCTACATCTATCTAAAAAAGAGAAGCAGATTCTCCAACGGAGAGTAAGTTAGCACCAGGACAAATGAGATAACCCTTACTTTTTTTTTTTTAATAGAGAATTTAATAGGTGTAGGCCCTCTTGTTTTATTCTAAATTTTATTGAAATTATTTGCTTTTACCTAATTGGTTTTTTATTTTGAAATAATCTCATGTAAGTACATGATTTATATGTACCTTACATGACTTTTAAAATGTTTAACATTCATATTGATAGTTTCATATAGATATATATCGCCACATTAATATTGGATGAAATTTGCAGAAAAGACCTATAAAATATCATAGTTTCCTCTATTTCTTGCATGAATGCATGTGTGTGTGTTTTGCATGCATGTGTGTTGTCTGCATATGTATGCACTCTTGTGTTCAACTTTGGTGGTGTGTGCTTGCCTGTGATTGCTGGGGCAGAAAGTTGAGTGTCAGTTTACACCACTCTTCCATCTGTCCTTACTTGAGCCAGAGTTTCTTTCTAATCCTGGAGCTTTCTGATTTTCTTTGAAGTCTGGCAATTCTTGGGTCTCTGCTCCCCTACGGGACTAGGGTTACAGGCAAGCATAGCCATGCCCAGCTGTTTATGTGGGTCTTGGGATTCAAGTCTGAGCAGTCACTCTAGCCTCACAGGCACTCATGTTTGCACCAGAAGTGTTCTTAACTACTGAACCATCTTTGCAGCCTCATTTCTTCAATTTTTCAAATTAATTTTAGTATATCAGATTTTCTCGTGGAAAGTTTTGGATTATAGTACTAATGACATTGTCTACCAGTTCATCAGTCTATCAGAACCAACATTGACTTTACATGAAGAAACCATAGGTCACTACCTGGAAGGTCAGAACAAATATTGTATGATTTGAATCTGTTAGTGTAACACTTTTATTATGAAAACAAAATTCATGTTGAATGATTGCTTGAAATGTCAGCTCTTGGGAAAATCATGCAGAGGATCATGAGTTTCATGTTAGCTTTTGCTACATAGTGAGATGCTACATCAGATCAAAACAAAATAATCTAACAAAATTTGGACTCATGCAATTTTTAAATATATATAAAATGAGGAACCTATAAAATGGAAAACAACCTCCATAAAACAAGTTAAACATACTTTTATAGGAATATTATACTATTCCTAGGCAATAACTTACAGAGGGATATGCATATTTCCCATGGATGTTAAATTTTAATACATCCATAATGTCTTTAATAAATATCTTCTAATTGGGATCTTCATGGAATTTATGCTATATAGATAGTATTTCTTTAAATGAAACAAGGAAGACTGCCAAAGGCGTCATCTTTGTGAATTAAAATCACTGAGATGAAAATACTAACCCTTAGCTTTCTCTTAGGGTACCCTATGCAACTATAGTAAAACTCCTGTAGACTATGACATTGCAACGTGAAGAATATCACTAATCTGCAATATAACAACACAGAATAACAATGGACAATTAATAAGAAATGTGACCAACTCAGTAAATTTAAAATCATGATAATAATTACAAAATATTCTCAGGAAGAAATTTCTGATTAATTTATGTAGAAGAGTTTTACATTGTTTCACATATTTCTAATTTATTTTCAGAGTTTAATTAATATGCTAGACTGACAATAATATAGCAATTGATAACTATCAGTGGAAACATAACTAAGAATTGAAATAATTGGACTTCTTTTCACAATAATTTTGTTATCTTTTTCTTAAATAGTATAAAATGTGTGTGATTGCCTTTCGGGAAAAAAATTTTGTTAAAGTGTGGCTGAACTGACGTTCTTCTGGGAGCAAGACTGAATTTAACACTCCTTTTGATAGTTTACCTGATGTTTAATTATGATTTTTAACATAACAAAGACAGCATATGCCAGAGTTGGAGTTTGTACTTATTTTCCTAGGAATTCTGTCAAGATTTTGACGTTCAAACTTAAATAACTTTATAATTCAATGCTGCTTTTTATAACCTGAAGCTATTCTTCTTATTAACTTCACCTTTTCATTATAGATTGCTTTATCTTAGCAAACTGAAGTGTTAATTATTTTAGCTACCAAGGTTTATGTCTTACAGAAATGCATTGATCTAATTTGGTTTCATGATTGCTTTCTCACAAAATTAAACAAATAATAGGAAACAAGACAGGCCGGAGATAACTTTAAAATGAGCACAGGACTGAGGGTAGAATTAAGCACAAATGTGCAAATAATGTTAGTAGTATTTGTCACCCACCCAAAATAGAAAGCAGCTGAATTAACTATGGTCTCCTTTATAAACTTTTCTATCAATATAGGATAAATTCTCTGGGAATTTATATTCAAAAAATGCTTGCAATGAAGCAGAAAACTTATTTATCCAATGTATTAAAGATTTTTATCTAAAATGTATAGTATTCGCCTGTTCATGCTCTCACTAAATAAGTCTGATTTAATAGAGCCCCATTTATGAATCATAAATTGACTGAAAGGCAACTATAATACAGGGATCAAATATTTTTAAAGAGTTTCAGAAATATAGACATGTATTTCTACTCCTTTCTACTTTTCCTCTCTCCTTGTTTTTCATTGTCATCTTCATTTTTTTGACATATAAGTGTGCATCAGAGAGAATGAAAAGTAGAGAATTGAAAGTAATGATCAGGGAAGCCATAGCAGTGACCTGACCATTAGGTTAATAGGTATTTGTCTGCATTCCCCATGGTTTTGAGATGTCATTCTTCACAGACTATATCATCTGCATAAATTTTCTTTAAATTTTCTGCCAGAGGTATTGGTAGTGATCTGTGAATTTAGTAAGGTAACAAGATACCTAATACACGGTACTTTTGTCCTTTGAATAGAAACCAAGAAGTGGACAATGATAAAATCAATGCTTTTAAGGTTGTCCTTAAAACATACAAAATATTGAGGAAAAACTTATGAAAATTGTACTAAATTTTTCAGACTCATTCAAAATATAATGAAAAATACCTAATCATTCAATGCAATACTGTGTATTTAGCTGAGAAGACATGATAATGATTAGGCCATAGAAGATACTCAATCACAACCTACTATATGACAGGGATTTTACTAAGGAGGAAAACTACACATTAATTCCATATGGGAATGCTGAAATCTAGCATTACCTTAAAAAATGAAAAAGTGCAATGATATTGGCCTCATGTTACTTGATTACAAACTAAGGTGCAAAGATATATAGGATAATGCATTCAATCGTGGCTCCTTATAGATATAATAGAGGGACAATTAGGTATATATAAAAAGATAGGCCCCAGGGCTGGAGAGATGGCTTAGCAGTTAAAGCACTTGCCTGTGAAGACTAAGGACCCATGTTGGACTCCCCATATCCCATGCAAGCCAGATGTAAGGTGGCCAGCACTGGAGTCCCTAGCATGCCAATTCTCTCCCTCACTCTCTCTCACTGTCACTCTTGCTCAAGTGCTCTCTCTCTCTCTCTCTCTCTCTCTCTCTCTCTCATAAAAAAGGCCAGTCTGTTGGGTTTGCATAAACAAAATAGGCCCATAACCCATCCCTCACCATCTTGAAGCACAGGGGAGCAAGGGTAATCCCTGTGCACTATAACTGAAGCTCTAGCTCCCTGTCTGCAATGCACTTGTAAAGTGGCTATAAACTTCAGTGGTGGGTAGGCCTCTTTCACCCAGCACTACATACTTATGAGAGGGACAACAAGCGTGTGGGTAAGTGACCCTGGTAGGCAATGCCAAAGAAAAGCCCCACCTGTGAAAATCTGCATGATTGTCTAATTGGGCACATTTTCAAACCTGAGTGTTGCTTCCGCATCCCTGGCTGGTGCAGTCTGGGAGTAAATGGCCCTTTCCTGGTAATGGATGGAGCGTGAAAAGGGAACCCCCATATCTGCACCATCTTTTTAACAATTTGCTAGGCTACTTGGCTATTACCAGTGCTAACAGCACAGAGGAGAGTACACTGGGAAGTTTTAAAATTTTGGTAGACTGATGGGATCTTTTGGTGGGTTCCTTTGATTTTTACCTAATTTTCATGATTAGGCAGGGACCACTTGTATTCGCTTGCACTCAGCTCTCCAGTACACAGATTCACAATGCTCTGAAGAATGGAGGGCCAGACACTTGCATTTAGACTCCTGGCTTGCTTGAACTTGGACCCGGGGGCCCTGGAGGTGCTGGCACTGGAACTCTTGCATGATCTGGGAGTTCTTGACTTGAAATCCCCCAAAGCTGCCTGTGCTCTGAGCACTGAAATTGGCCCTGTCTCAGCAGGGATGAAGCTGCTCTCATTCAGGATAATTCTATTCTGCAACGACTCAGAAAAATAATTGGTGTTTTCTGTTATTTTATTTGTTTGCTTGTTTGTAGGTTCTCACTCTAGCCCAGGCTGAACTGGTATTCACTCTGTATTCTCATGGTGGCCTCGAACTCATGGTGATCCTCCTACCTCTGCCTCCGGAGTGCTGGGATTAAAGGTATGTATAACCACGCCCAGCTGATGTTTTGCTTTTTATACTTTCCTGCAAGTGGTTAGAATGTCCCAAGTAGAGTTGTCTCTTAGTATCTACAACATATTGATTCCAGAACTCTTGTATTAACCTACTATTACCCAAGTATGTTACATGAAATGATATGCTTGTAAGGCAGTTAAGGGTAACTGAACCTCCTTCCCCCAAAGTAGATGGTTTTCTTTTGGATAGAAGCAAGAATTGCCCTTGGGCCTGTAGTGGAAGTAGCTGGGTCATTTCACTTAGCCACAGGATAGAAACGTCAGAAGGGACAATCTGACTTTTATTGTCTCCTAAAATATGTCCAAAGGAAGTGAGCAAGTGTCTGTTCTTATCTCTGCTTCCTTTCCCGAGAGAGGGAAATTTAAATCCACCCAGATGCCTGGCATTTGAAGTAAACTAAGTAACCTAGAACCCCAGGCAAAAGGTACTCATAAAAGAGTCTCTCAACAGTCTTGGGGTATGCTACTCCATTTCTGGAAACTCCCTCTTGCCTCCATGAGAAGAAGCTTAAATTGTGTTTATAATCTAACAAAAGCTTTTTGAATCTTGCCTTCTGGTCTGTGGATTTCAATTACTTGAATTTATAGGTCAAGAATTTGGAGGCCACTGACTCAGTGAGAGCTTTGCCTGAACTTTGATTTTTCTGATACATTAACTTCTGAGTTATTGACCACCCTAGAGTAGGGATTAAGCTAAAATGCCCTCAACGAATCCCACTTATTATATCATTTGCATGTAACCTATGATATTCCCACATTTTTCAAATCATTTTCCAATTATTTATAATACCCAATGTGAAGTAAATGCTCTAAAAATAGTATTGCTTGTTATATTCTATTTTGGCATGAAACAAAAAAAAAAGTGGACATGTTCTCTCTATCTAATCATCTATATATGTGAATGGTTCAAAACATTGACATGGAGGCTATAGATTCAGAGGGGCATTTCTAAAATGTATATTGGAGAACTTTCAGACTCCAGAGTAGAGCTAATAAAAATACATATCCAGGACAAAAACATGCATACAGAAGGAATCATATAAAGTATTTCATGCCAGGTATGTTGACAAAAGCCATAAACTCTGCTGTCTACCTGTAGATGGCTTCCCTAGAAAAAGGAAAATATGTAAGATCTATTTAGGGTCATGTACCTTTTCCCCCTCATTAGTGAAGCATTGAACATAAGCTCATAGCGATTGCAACTGTGAGATACTTTCATATACATAATCAAGTGGATTAAGGGAAAGAGTTCCAAAATGCAGCTACTTATATAAACAATGACTTGTGTATTTTGGCAAGGAACCAAAATAATTCCAAGAGATAAAGATGAAAGCTATGAAATACAACTTAAAATTCACTAAAATGTATTCGATTAAATACCCTGATCATAACAGCTGTTAATTGAGATGTGAGGCACCTTGAACTCTCATGTTTTGCTAGGAACAGAAGAAAATGGTACAACCACTTTGGAAACTACTTAACCGATTTATCACTGTTAAATATTCATAGTTACTTAGGTTGTAACTTTGTAATAACACTCTTAGTTATTCACCTAACATAAGCAAACACATATGACTGCAAGTAGATTTTATGAATATATGTGCAGAAGGGAGTTTATGGGCATATGGTATAATTTATTTAAAAAGAAAATTCACAGTACTTAGTTACTGGCTAAACCCAACAGTGTATTTAAGATAGTATATAGCCATGATTTAACACAATATGGACCAATCTTGGGAAAAATGCATCATTCAATTATATATTTCTTTTTTTATTTTTTTTTAATTTTTTGTTTATTTATTTGAGAGAGACAGGCACAGAGAGAGAAAGAGACAGATAGAGAGAGAGAATGGGCAGGCCAGGGCCTCCAGCCACTGCAAACAAATTCCAGACACGTGCGCCAACTTGTGCATCTGGCTAACGTGGGTCCTGGGGAATTGAGCCTTGAACCGGAGTCCTTAGGGTTCACAGGCAAGCACATAACCGCTAAGCCATCTCTCCAGCCCTCAATTAGATATTTCATGTAGCCATGTGTCTTCTTCCCCATTTGGCAGTTCTGTTTACTAAATGCATAAAATCTCAGTATAGGCCAACATCTTTGAAACAAATGAAACTATTTTCCCAAGTTTTATTTCAGTGGATCTATCTTTTATCTTTTGACTTTCTACTTGTAGTTTGAAATTAATAATTTGCTAATTTATATTTTTATTGGGAACTTTAATGTATGAACATACTGTAATTTGGTCTTATTTCCATTGGGTTTTAACCCTTCTTTTCCACTAAGGTCACTCCTTAGTGTGGCTATTGGTGATCACTGTGGGGTCATTAATGTATCCGATTGTTCCTTAGAAGGAGGACAATTCCACACAGTGCGCCTTTCCTCCTTAAGCTCTTATATTCTTTCTGCCTATTATTTTCTGTCTTGATGAGTTCTGAATGATTATCACCATACTTTTTTGTCCATTTTAGCCACACAATAACTGTGCATTTTTCCTTGTAATGAGTCAGCAGCACATGAATACTGAGACTCTTGTCTTTTTGCTTGTTTGCTTTTTTTGTTTGTGTTTCATTTTTTTTTCTTTGTTTTTCAAGGTAGGGTCTCACTGTAGCCCAGGCTGACCTGGAACTCACTATGTAGTCTCAGGGTGGCCTTGAACTCATGACGATCCTCCTACCTCTGCCTCCTGAGTGCTGGGATTAAAGGCATGTGCCACCACGCCTGACAACTCTTGTCTTTTTATAGCTTTGTTAGACACTGTATGTTAAATTAACATTTTCAAAAATAGCCTCAAATACACATTAGTAAATAACTTTTTGCTGCTTATAACATATGAAGGTTTCATTACAATTGAAGTCTTTGTCAGAGAAAGCTTCAATTCATTTCTGAATGAAACTCGTACATGTATTTTGTTTGTTAAGCACATTAGAGTCATCTTTCATATAATGTTTTACTGATATACTTAATAACAAATTTAGGCAATAAAATTGTGTATGCTTACATGCACACAGACATGAAAATTAGCATTAAGTATACAGTGTAAAGAACACTAGCTAGTATAAGAGATTTAAAACAAAAAGAAGCCAGAATTTTATCTTAAGTGGGATAAGAACAGGTTTGAAATAGGACTCTTTAGTTTTTAATTATTCTGTGCATGCCCAAAATAAGCATGACTATACTACAAACATTAACCTTTGAATTAGAAAGAAATTACAAGTTTGGTAAGTAGGCAAATTTATATAAACAGAAATCACAAATGTGAGTAGACCAGTCTGGTATATGTTTGTGTGGTTTCTAATTACTCACATAAATTAATATACGAAATTTTTATTAATTGACTAATAATATTTGGTTTGAAATTGATTTTGAAATAAAAATTCTTGGAATTTCACTGGTGGGACAGTGATTTATATCTCTCTGGGATTAACAAAGTTAAAATTTGCTCTGGTGGTTTGAGGGTGAATACATGACTTTGGTAGACTCAGGTAGTTCTGATTAAGGTTAAGCTTCCTGCCTCAGTTTCCAGCAGCCAGATAGAGGAGGTACTGGGGCAGATCTGAGTCTAGTTGTTATCTGTGTAAGGCAGTGGATCTTCTTTCCAGCCAAAGGTGTGTGAGCAGTTTCAAGTCTGGTTTTTTTATTTTTATTTTTATTTTTTTGGTGTGTGTGTGTGTGTGTGTGTGTGTGTATGCTGGTGTTAGAGTTAGCTTGCTGCAGTTCTTTCCGCTTATGTCTATGGAAGTAAGCAACTTCTTCTACCATTGATAGAGTTTTCTTAAGCTGAATTAATTCCCTCCCATAAACTGTCTTGTTGGATGTTCATCCCAGCAACTTGGAGCTAACTACAGTAGTTTTTGGTAGTAGAAAAGTAGTATCTTGCTATGATGAATCTAACCAAGTGGATTTTGGTCTTTTGGGACTTGTTTGCTGGAGGAATGTATGTTGCCTTGGTGCTGGGGTCTATACAAGTCTTACAGAGCATAAGCCAGATTTTATGGGTTACTTTGGTAAGTGTTTGGAAATGCTAAATTCAGAAATAGTTGTGTTGTTGTATGAACTTTCAAAGGGGTAGAAAATAAAAGACAGCAGAGCACCTTGCTGGTACTTGACTATTGGCATATAGGCTGGCTGTGTTCTGCTGCTCATGCCAAGTTTGATCAAGATTGAATTTAAAAGTAATGAACTGGTGTGCTTACTGGAAGGGACAGAACTGAAAGATGTATGATTTAAGGGTGGAAAAATTCAAGCAAGCTTAAGGGTACTGACATAGAGACTGGATTTAGGTTGCTAAACCTGGCATGGTTAGAGAGATTACCACCATTAAGGATGTAGCAACTGCTTTACATTGAACCACTAGAAAAGATCTCTGAGGATGAAGTTCACTGAAGAAAGCCTGAATGAATAGGAATGCAAACTTTTTGAAAAGACATAACTGAAAGTAATAAAGTGCTGAAGGCTAAACATCAAGATTTATTTCTTCCCTGGAGTCACGAATTTGCTGGGCCACTGTACACCCAGTATTTATTTTGAAAGCATGAAAAATGCATGAAAGTGGGTCATGAAGTGCACATGGTTCCAGAAGCCACTGTTGAGGTATGACATGTGAATCATAGTGATATCCCTGTGGTAGGGAGACCAAGGAGGCCATTTTAAGATGGACCAAGGTTTGTAATAGAAACCCAAAGATATTTTGGATGTGCCAGACTGTAGAATGGCTACCATGGACAGCTCATGGCTCAGGATGTTAGTTTCCTCCAGCTGAAAGGATGGAAATAGAAATTCCAGAGACTGACATTATTGGTTATAGATGTAGGACTTAAGGTGATGACAGATGTTGATGTTTACCTATTGGTTATTGATTTTGCATTGGTCCAGTCTCTCCTTGTTATGCTTTTTTTTTCCAATGGAATTGTTTACTCTGTGCCATTTATGTCTTGAAAGTATGTAACTTGTTTTGATTTTATAGGACTCACAGTTAAGAGACCATCTTAAATCTCACATGAGACTTGAAACTTTTGAATAATCTTAAATTTGATAAGACTATGGGGACCTTTGAAGTTGTTCTAAATGCAATTTTTATTATGAGATTGTCATGAACATATGGGGGACAGGGGTGGAACATGGTGGTGTGAATGTGAACATATGTCTCCCATAATCTCAAGTATTTTTAACTATGGTTAAGCTTCCTGATTAGAGCTCCATCAGCCTGCTGAATGAGGTATCTCAGTGAGCAGATATTTCCACCCCAATGGTTTGTTTAGAGTAGGTTGAGCTCTGGCAATTAGTGCTTCTTCTCTTTACAGATGTTCTTTGCTTGCTGCAGTTGTTTCTCTCTGTTTGGATGTAAGGAAGTAAGGAGTTTCTTCCACCACTGATGGAGTTTCCCGTGGATTTGTAACTGATATTAGCCTCTTTCACCCATAAACTCTCTGTTTGTATGCTCATTTGAGCAACATGAATCTGATGACAACATTTGCTGACTTCAAACCACATTTGCAAATTAGAAATATACAAACTGCTGTCTTGCATATTTGTGTGCCTATATATATGTATGTATGTGTGTATGTAAATATATATAATCTGATTGAAATGCCTTTGTTGTTTGTCTTGGTGAGTAATTAAAACATGAGGGCAGCTCCCCTCTAATAAGATCAATGTTCTTATAAAGTAATCTTAAGGAAGATTTTTGTCCTATCCATCATGTGAGTACACAGAAGGAAGGTGCCATTGAAAATTAGGAACTGAAACTCTTCTGCCTACATCTTATGTCTAGACTCCAGAACTAGGAAAAGTAATTATATTTTTTTGGAAGGCACTATGACTGTGATATTTTGTTGCAAACAACTTAACTAAGATAAATACATCTTAATAAATACTCTGTATGAGAATCAAGAAGTACAAAAGAAATTTACTCTGTAAGTAAATGGCAAAGAAAAAAATCTACTAAATGTAATCTAGTAAAATAATCCAATGTCTTATATATTTCAACAGTGATAATTCCATATTAAACAATTCATAAGGGCTAGAGTGATAGCTTGCTGTTTAATGTGCTTGCCAGTTTTGATTCCCCAGTACCCATGTAAGCCAGGTTCACAAGGTGGCACATGTGTCTGGAGTTTTTTTGCAGTGGCTAGAGGCCCTGGAATGCCCATTTTCTCTCTCTCTCTTTCCTCTTCCTCCTCTCTCTCCCTTTCACTCACTCTCTCTCAAAAAATAAGCAACACACCAATCAATTTCCTGGGTGTAAATCCAGATAATAAATACATAGGCAAGGGATGAGAGTGAGTAATGTACATAGAAAGTAACTAAGAAGTGTATGTGGGTATGCAAGAGAAAAAAAAATCAGGCATAAGAATAGTATTTGAATATTTAATGAGTTGACTGGTAGTTATTGCAAAATTATTATACAATGTGTTTTCCATCTCTACCCCAGAGTACTCTCCCACACACTTGTCTGACATGTTTAAATAAATATCAGTCTAGTCATGCCCTTGGCAAGTATGAAATATTTTTTAAATGAGCCATAGTGTTTACTAGATTTGTTATTGGCATCTAAGCTTCATTTATTGAAGTGTAGTTAAATTATATTTCACCTGCATGTGTGGCTCTAAAATGTTATTTCATGCCAATGGTGAGGTTTTCAAAACAAACAGTGCATGTCAACGACATAAGGTGTCTTCAGCAGTAGGGTCTTACCACTAACCTTTGGTGGGTCATCAAGTACTCTGACAGAAATCTGTCTGTCTTTTAGGAAACCTTGTAGGTCTCTCTGATCAAAAGCTCATTGTGGATGATAGCCCCATGCTGGTTCTGGGAGTTACAGGTCAGTGCCCACTATGAAAATGAGGAAAAAGATAACTAATATACAAGAGTTAGAGAGAAGAGAGAGGGAGAAGGAGAGGGAGAGGGAGGGAGGGAAGATGTAGAAGATTAAGGTTAGTTGTGATCCTACCCTCTCCAGTGTCTTGTGGTTCAGGTGTTCCCTGTAAGGGCCTGGTGAAGGATCAGCCATCTGGTCTGCCATTTAGTAAGTAGAATTTTATGGTATCATTGCCATTTGGGTCTAGATTTGTGTTTCCCACCCCTTTGATGTTTGTTCATATTTGAAAAGTTTTGTGACACCTTAGATTACCTTCATATAGGACTGCACAGGTTTAAGTAGACAAAATGTTATGATTGTTTTCTTATGTATTTACATTTTCAATGAAGGGGTAAATACTTTTCTAACCCTGAATTAAGTTTCTATGGACTGTTAGAAACAAAAATATTTGTCAAAAAATAAATATTTAAAACAAAAGAAACGCTCAAATCATCTTAATATTACAAAATATTAAGAGAATAAAGTTGCTGAAGAGTAAGCATAATTTCCTAAATTTGATTTTGCTAAAATAGATGTGGTGTGGGTATGTGTGTGGTGTGTTTGTATGTCGTGAGATTATTTGGTCCTATTAATAAATGTAATAAAATAGAGATTATGGAAAATGAATATTAGAAACATATAAAGCCAAAGGAGAATATCTGTGAAGATTATGTAATTTGACTGAAACTGTGACACACACTTCAGAATTATGAAGACTTATGCTTTAGTTTTCAAATTAAAAGTATAGCAGAGTTGGCAAAAGTTTTACTTTCTTTTTTAGACTACATTGTTAATCTATTGTTATATTTTATGTTTTGAAAAATAAAGCAAAAAAGTGAACTGTAGAAGGCTCTCAAACTATAGAAGTATAATAGTATATGTTTGGGATAACACTTTTTTTATGATTATCATAAGAGGCATTTTGTAATTACATAGTAATGAATGCCTGTGTTTCCATTTTCTTGTCTCTGTATAAATTGTCCTTTTGGAAACTGCATTAATATGAGCCTTGGAAAGATATACTGAGGGCTTTTTCAAAACCCAAATTGTTTTGCTTGAGGATTATGCAAATCACTTTTAAAAGTCTCATTAAAAGATAATTTTTAAGCTGAACAGTAAAAATTTTCTAGTTAAAATTCAAACTAGTGAAGCATGAAGTTAGTAGGTAGCACCTTCTTGCCTCACTGTCACAATGCTGCAAGATATAAATATTTCATTTCATTTTGTATTTTATATAACAAGTATTTAGGACATACTTTATTGTGTGTGTGTGTGTGTGTGTGTGTGTGTGTGAATATTTCCATGAAAATTTGATGTCTATTTTGAGGGAAATTATAAAAATTTCAATGCTGGATTTGAATCCTCACTACAGCAAATATATTAGACCCATGAAAAATGTGAGCCTCTTTCAATATCAGAATAAAATGGATATTTAAAAGTCAGACACATAATTTAAAATGTTCCTTTAATCCCAATACAATTAATTTTACATTTGTATGTAAAGGTACAATTAAAAAATTTAAGGAATTCATGGAACTATTTTATAATCTTAATCAGTTATATGCTTTAAGTGACTAACTTTGTCAAATTTAGTGTCACCTTGGAGGACAACTTAGCAGTTGTATTGATTAGAAATTTAGAAAACATTTTTTTTTTATAATTTAGAAGGAAACATGGGAATCATTGATAGATGATAGTGATATTAAGAAATGTCAGAATTAAACTTAGGAGAGTTCAAGTTGGTGTGTCTGCCTACTTTTAAACAAAATAGATGACTGTTTTTGACCAGGGAAAGAAATTAATTCTACCAAATAATACATGAATTGTGCTTCATCAAAATACTGCAGTCCTCCAACTAGAAGCAGGGCTGAGTAAAAAGTTATGTTGATCAAAACTCAGATCCACTCTTTCTTGATGACTAAGGGATGTTTTTTTCTATTCGTATTTACTTACAGAGAATTTGTTTGCTTCATAAATATAAAATTATGTTCAGAAAAAAATATCTACTTATACATGAACAAATATCATGGACACACTGAAGATTGTTTACATCAATAACTTTGAAGCAAGCTGTGGATCAAAGGATGTTATATTTCGGTGGCAAGTGATCAGTGTTCTAAATATTGTTTTTGGAGCAGTCTATATTCACTTTATAATGCATGTAGTTGGAAATGCATTATGTGACACACAGGCAAGCTGGTCACATATTCTGATGCATATGACTTATCAAAAATTAACTTTCCTTCTCTGGAACTTTCAAGAATGAGCTATATGCTCAAAAACTACACTAAATGTATGATTTATTTTTAAAAGATTCTCATTAAATTGTACACTGTTGTAATTGAAATCCATGAGAACAGTAAAAAGCTGAGTATAGAGATACCAACAGACCCAGTTATTCCCTTACTGGGCATCTACCCTAAAACCTTCAAACCACAGGCTAGAGAGATTTGCTCAACCATGTTTATAGCGGCTCAATTTGTAATAGCTAAGAGCTGGAATCAACCCAGATATCCATCACTACAAGAATGGATAACTAAGATGTGGTATATCTTCACAATGGAATTCTATACAGCAGTAAGAAAAAATGACACAATGAAATTTGAGGAAAAATGGTTGAACCTGGAACAGATCATTCTCAGTGAACTTACCCAATCAGAGAAAAAAAATCGTCACATAGTCTCACTCATCTACAGCACCTAACCTGAATCTACCCAAGATACCTTACATACCCAGCAAGCATCTCCTAGACTAGATACTAGGATGGAAGGGGAGTGGGGGAGGGCATCAAAGGGGTGGGAAACACAAATCTAGACCCAAACGGCAATGGTACCATAATCTTCTACTTACTAAAAGATAGACCAAATGGCTGATCCTTCACCAGGCCCTTACAGGGAACACCTGAACCACAAGACACTGGAGAGGGTAAGATTAAGACTAACCTTAATCTCCTACATCTTCCCTCCCTCACTTCCCCTCTCCCTCTCTCTCTCTCTCTTATCTCTAACTCTTGTATATTAGTTATCTTTTTCCTCATTTTCTTAATGGACACTGACCTGTAACTCCCAGAACCAGCATGGGGCTATCATCCACAATGAGCTTTTGATCAGAGAGACCTACAAGGTTTCCTAAAAGACAGACAGATTTCTGTCAGAGTACTTGATGACCCATCAAAGGCTAGTGGTAAGACCCTACTGCTGAAGACACCTTATGTGATTGACATGCAAATTAGAATGGCATGGTTGGGAGTTGGAAGAGAGTCAGTCCCCAGACAGTCAGTGGGTCTAGTGCCAGAAGGTGCTATATGGGCGACTGGGGGAAAATGACCAATATATGTCCAAGCAACACATGGTCTAACCTACTTAGCAGCAAATAACTTGTTGTGATGCCCACACAAGTGCAGTGGTGGCACACAGCCATGGTGGGGAACCAACTGCTCTCAATTTGGCTAACCAATCCCCTCACTGGTATGGGACCCATAGCTGGAGCTCGGAAACAAGTCAGAACCATATACAAACATAAGCCCACTCGCCAATATCAAGCTACCATCAATTGTGGGCTACAAGAAGACCTACACCTATTAAATTCTCTATTAAAAAAAAAAAAAAAGGTTATCTCATTTGTCCTGGTGCTAACTTACTCTCATTTGGAGAATCTGCTTCTCTTTTTCAGATAGATGTAGATACTAAGGAGAGAGCCACCCCATCATACCTCAAAAGGGCCCCGGCTGAAACTAAGAAAAATTGGAGAAACAAGCAAGGGGGCTGTTTTCCTGATGAACCGGATACTAGCACAAGGGGGAGGGAGATCAGCACACAGAAAAATCAACTCCTATCAAATCAGAGAGCCAGAGCCTCCGAGGCCCCCAACACCTCATCACTGAAGCAGACCAAAAATGAACCCAACATGGCTCAGGGAAATTTTGCGGAAGAAGGGGCGGAAAGAATGTCAGAGCCACATGTTGGGTCATGATATGCAGAGACATTTAGCTTACCCATAACTGTGGGCTAACTCCACAATATATGACCCTTATACCTCAACAAGGAGGGCCCAAGAGGAGGGGGTAGGTCACGGATGAGCCTAATAATGGTACCAAACTGACTGTATTTGCTGAATACAAAACTAACTAATAAAGAAAAAAAAAATACACAAAACCCCCCAAAAAACAAAACTAAAACAAAACATAAAGATGGAAGCCACAATTTGAGCATCTGGAAAGCTTTTTGGTTTTATCTAAACGTTTAGTTTTGTAAGCTTCCATTTGTTGAAAGTGTTTTCTAGCTAATAAATATATTTTACAAAGTGTTCAACATCCTCAGCCATTAGGAAAATGTCAATTAAAGTACTTTGAAATTCCATCTCAACCCTGTTAGAATGACTTTCATCATAGAAGCAATGAACACCAAATTCTCCTGGGATTGTGTGGATAGGAGAACCCTGTCCAATCTTTCTGGGAGTGCAGAGAGCTACAGTCACTATGGAAAGTATTGTGGAGGTTTATGAAAAGGGTAAATATGGAACTGTGGTTGGGCCCAGCTATACCACTACAGGGCATATTTCCAAATGACTTTACTTTTTTTTTAATAAACAGATAGTTTTTCATCTAAAAAATAAAAATAAAAATATTTTAGAGTAAATATCACAAGCATAAACATGGTAAATATGCAATCATAAAACATATTTATAAAACCTATAATATATGTTTTATATATGACTCTTCCTAATTGATTATAAAAACTTTGAAAGGCAATACTTTAATAATTTATACCACCTAAATTTGTTTCTTGAAAAACATACTGTAGATAGATTTATGAGTTAATAAACACCTACAAATTCTTGATTCATTTCACCCTGATTTTCCATACAATTGAAAATATTGGTCATTAGTTAACAGCTGTAACTGGACTGGCTGCACTTATATGAGTGCAGAGATGATCTTCCAGCTCTCTCCCTCCTTGTTTCAGGATGAGCAAAGCAAAAAAAAAAAAAAAAAAAAAATCCAGAAGCTACTTGTTCAAACTTGCAAAAAACTGAAGGTCATTTATGACCTGCCTCATCTCCTGTGTTCCACTTCCTCAATAGATAGATAGATTTCAGAGGTAGAGTCAACCCAGGAGAGGTGCATTGTCTTTATGTTAGTTTCCATACCAATTTCATCTTAGTATAAAATGAACGTAAATCATCTAATGGGAATTTTCTTAGAATACTTGTCTACAAAAAATGATGCCAAGTGATCACTTTGGTAGCACATATACTAAAATTGGATCAATTTGGAAAATATTAGCATGTCCTCTTCCCAAGACTGACATGAAAACTTGTGAAGTGTTCCATATTTTTCATATTTTTTAAAGTTCTTAGTAAAAATATTTTTAGAATTATGGTAAAAAAGTTGTTTGTATCATCTTTTACTATGCATATCATATCTATAATAATGTTGGATTTTTCATAGATGTTGGAAATCTGTTGAGATTAAAAATACTCAGGTTTTATTAACTGTAAAAATTTAAGGTATATATATATATATGTATATATATATACTCTATTATTGAAATTGATAAAATCCTTCTTATATACTGCTTATTTCTCTGCCCTTTTATAAAATTATATTTTATAATTACATTAATGCTGTTATTCATATTGAATACAATTTGATACAAATATTTTAGGAAATAGATTAAGATTGATATTTATATACATATATGTAGGTACACAGATATAGATACACACATATACATACATAGGAACATGCAAGCTGCAACATTACATATGATGTATGCACCTAAGAGAAATTTTAAATAACATAGGATCATATATCCCAATCATAAGTATATTGTCAAATAACCTAAACATTATTGTTTCAAGAATTTACCACTATTTTTAATTACATCTCCAGTACTTAGCAAGGTATCATTTCATGAATACTGAAAGGTGATTGAATTTTAAGGTTGGCACAACTTTTTGCATTGCAAAATGAAAATGCTTTTAGGAAAATATTTTATGTGCTCTTCAAATATTTTTTAATATTTTATTTATTTATTTATTTGACAGAGAAAGAGAGAGAGAATGGTCGCACCAGGGCCTCCAGCCAGTGTAACTGAACTCCAGATGTGGGCACCCCCTTGTGCATCTGCCTAACTTGGAGCCTGGGGAATCAAACCTGGGTCCTTTGTCTTTGCAGGCAAGCACCTTAACTGCTAAGCCATCCCTCCAGCCTTCTTCAAATATTATATGGCAGTGGATTCTGTTTATGAGTCACAGAACTAAGAAAAATAATTCTTTATGAAAGGTTCATGAAAGGTTTGTTTTATCTTTTTATTGATAATTAATTGAGTATGTTTGGTTCCAGCATTCACATAATACATTGGATCAAAGGTCCATGTAAGCCAGAAATAAATTTATATAGATAGAATTAGCTGATGCCATACTTACACTGGAGTGAGATGACAGAAAGTGATTATCATGGATATATAAGAGTAGCTATACATGCACTTTGGTATTGGATGAAGGATTAAATCATGTGGTTCTGTCAAATTTTAGTTTGTAAGGTTAAGACACTTGAAAAAAGTTGTGAAATATCACTTTGATATTCATGCTGTTTCTTAAAAGAAGAAACTTCCATGTGAAAGACACTCTGTACAGTGGACTGAAAGACAACACACTTATCCTTAAGGACTAAGAAATCACAACTGATGGAATGCACAAGCTTTGTTGGATAATTCTTACCATTGGCTAAAGATTTCCTTCTGTACAGCTAGGAACTCTTTTACTATTCTGATAAATAAGTAATTGACTGATTCTGTAGGTCTCCATTTCCTTATAAGGGTCTTTCTGTTATATCAAGTGTATACTATGCATTTTCCCATACAATCTATCTTGTCATTTTAATTTTAGGGTACCATAAAGGTGACTGTGTAGTTTTTCTGCTCTCTAATCCACGGAGGGCTTTATTAACTAAGTGAGAGAAATGCAGTTTTAATACACCTCCTGGATACCATTAAACAGTCCAGGTTTTGAAAGGAAATTCATGCTAGAGCAAAATCGGTCTTAAAGGAGCATTCAATGGATTGTCATTGTAGAGTCAATCTTCTACTGATGACTTAATTTATAATTCCATATGTGCTGATATCCATGTGAATAATATTTTTTCTTGTATAGAATCCATACACATAAAGCATCATTTACCTCAGTGGTTAGTAGAGTTTATTTCAAGGTATGCATATATTTGTCTTATGTGAAAATATACATTTGTATTTTGCATAAACCATTTTCATTCCAGTAAATTTTGAAGATGAAAGGCTCTAAAATGTAAAATTTGACAGATGTTTTGCATGTTTTTTCAACAATTTATCATACACCAAACTATAAAAGTTATTCTTGTTAATCACTTTTATGGTTTTTTTTTTTATGAATACTGTTCTTGGTTGAAAGTAGCTTCCAGTGATACATAATTTTAATGTATTTTTAAAGTTTAATCATTTCAATAACATAATGAATGGATTATTAAGAGAGATATGTGAAAGTAGGAAAACAATGATTATTACATTATTTTTCTAAGTTACATCACAGTTAAGTATTTTCAGGTTAAAATTAGGAAGAAATTATATCTATATACTGTTAACTTCATCTTTACCACTTCTCTTCAAAAGTATATTATGTCTAAGCATTTCCTTATGATTATAACATGAGTAGATTTACCCTCTTAAATAATATGTATTGAGGTCATATAATACTTAACAATTTTTAAAGTAGTTTGGTTATCATCTTTTATAATAAAACAACAAATTAATCAAAACTAAATTTTTGTATGTTGTGAGGCATGATACAGTTGTTCAAATGTTTAGTATGGAAACATTCAAAAGGGATTATGCAAGGTATTGCAAGGAGGTTTAATCTTAATTCTTATGAGATTAAACACATATATATTCATTTTCCTTATTGATACTTCCTATTTTATAATTTATTTACTCTTTTCAAGTACCACTGCCTCTAGAATCTTGTCTATGAATTCCAGTTGTACATAACCATTCACACTTCTGCCAATAAAAGGTAAGTCACACTGTCTCTTCATTCTTGTAAAGGCTATAATTCTCATAACACCTACATAAGCTTGTATACCAAGTGGATATAAATATATTTTCTCAAAAATTTTCATATACATGAGGATATTGTATCCTTATATTCAATGTACTTATAAACTAGTATATATGAAAAATATT
Organism: Dipus sagitta; assembly: GCA_036346955.1. Taxonomy (NCBI): domain Eukaryota; kingdom Metazoa; phylum Chordata; class Mammalia; order Rodentia; family Dipodidae; genus Dipus; species Dipus sagitta. The sequence goes on from CM070770.1 coordinate 195,623,146, forward strand.
GAAATACCTATATCTATTTATATTTATCTCTCTTTCTATTTATAGCTGTTTAGATCAAAATATATATTGTCTTAAAAAGAGCATGCATAGAGTAGCTGCTTTTCCCAAAATGCAACACAAATGGCATGAACCTGATGTAACTTGCAGCCAAATCACATAGGTAATTTTACTCTTAGCCATTTAAAATATGTAGTAACTCCTAGATCAGTGACTTCATAAGTATAAGAATATGTGATATATGGTGATGAGGATTTAAAGCTGATATGTATATTAAAATTTCATACACCTATAGATACATCCTGCTAGATTTGGTGTGTTGCTAACTCTAATAGAACCCTTAATCCATTCCCCTAGCTTTGGGTTTAGGAAACAGGAAGTGGGGAGACAACTAAAAGCAATACATGTTATAGCTATGCATATATCACGGTGAAAATTTGTAAAAATGGCAGACAGGGTAACATAGATGCATATAATATATGCTTTTGTCATATGGGAAACTCCTGAATCACAATATCAATAGATTTGTTTTTTGTGTTGTAGCTGACTTTATTAATACAAAGAAAAGAGAACAAGCACAGAAAAGAACTAATTGGTATGCTAGAGATATTTTGACTCTATAGCAAGATTCTAGAAATCATAGAAATTTAGGTATTGGAAATGTTAGTATTTACCACCAACTGAAAAACATGCTGATTAAATCTGAAAGAAAGAAGGTAATAAAGAGAAATTTCTTCTTAACTTTAGTTTTTCTCTTGATGTGACAGAAGTCCCACATCAAGTCTGTGGTAATTCAGATTAATGCATATCACATTTGTTGTATATATTTGGTCTTATTAGAAGACTATAGATAGTTCAGGTACCTTTATGCTGCCAATTTGACAGTTAAACTGAGGCAATGTGGGAAGGTAGATGGGAGAGGGGGAAAGAGAGAAAGGGTGGGGAATGAATTATAGATATCCTTTTGGTATATAACATAAAGCCAAGTCAAATGAATATTATACGTTTAAAGACATTATTGAGTTGTATTGTCCTAAACACTACATTAAAAGGCATTGAAACTGTTCAAGATATTGAAATATTTCATCTCCAAGAAGTGTGTCTCTCTTTGAGTGAGTGTGTGTGTGTATGTGCCTGGGTGTAGTTCGCTGGCAGGGTATCTTGCTGACATGAATGGATGCCCATCTACTTTATGCAAGTGGGTGGATAACTGAACCCTTGGCCAACAGGCTTTGCAAGCAGTTACCCTTAACTGCTGAGTTATCTCCCCAGCCACAATATTTACATCTTTAAGAAGGAGGATTGTAGAATATCTTAGTTTCCCAGGATGACATATTTCCCACTACATTTTTCAGATGTGATAAAAGATAAAAAACAGGGCATACCAAAGACCAATAATTTTGTTGACTTGGAAAATATATTGGAAGAACAGATTAGAAATTAAGGATGATAAACCACTTGATATTTGAACTCAATGTAAGGCAATTTTATAACATTAGTCCCATGAGATTTCTGAATTACTGTGGCTTCTAAATTTTCCCCTCTTTGCATTTTCAGATGAGAATATTAAAGGTAAGAATTCTAAGTAAGTTTCACTATTAGGTATTGGCTGTGTTCAGGGACATGCAAAGTATGAATTATTTCATATGTTCTGGTACCGCAGGTGTCTGCACCTAGATGTGAGAAAGATGACTGAGACATGTATGAGAACAGTGCGATGAATTATAATGCCATACACCGTACTATATGAGAATAGTCATTTAAGCCTGATTAGAAAAGAATGTACTAAAAATACTTCTGGAAAGAGGTTCCAGGAATATGAATAAGTAAGTTCCCAATAGCAGTCTTGCATTTGTGAAAACACTGTGAGAATTTAGTGTGGTTAAATTGGATGGCACAGAAGACTGACAAAAGGAAGTGAAGACTAGGAGGAGGGATAATTATACCATAATGTTTGACACGGTTTTCTGAAAAAAAGTTGTTTGAATATAGACATAGATAAAAACATTGAAATTCTTTAAAGAACATCAAAATATAACTTGTCATGTCATATTTCTGCATCTCTTATTTATGTTATTTTCTAGACAACAACTGTGAAAATCAAGGTAATTTGTAATAATCTAGGCAAGATTAGAAGAAAATGGTGGGCCAAGATTACAGCAGATTACTAATAAAGAGTGCATAAATTTGTACTTTATTTAGAAGCTTAAGCTTTAATAATTTCTTGTGGGAGGGCATGGAAATTCAAATTTGGAGAAAGCAACTGAAAATATTCTAAGATGAATGCCAGAAAGTAGCTCTTAGTCCATCATGGTTCAAACTGAACCATACTGAATATGTAGTCTCACCAGGACAAGGTTGCATCCATGTTTTTCTTGAAAGTTTGTCCCTGACTTCCTAGCTATCACCTATTTAAAAACACAAGACACTTGATCCTCTTCTCTGTCAGTAAAATACTATGAAGAAATAATTATAGGTTTATCTATCATGAAAATTTGTGAGTTAATAATCTCAAATAAGTAATAATGAAAATAAAGTTATTAAGAAACATTTGAACCAAGACTTGATAGAGACAAGGCAATAAAGGCTGTCAAAGGTTGAGCTGTATGTATAATGGTGGGTAGTGTTCTGGAAAGAGGAAAAAGGTAGAAGAACATCCCACATGAATAAGAATGAGTTTCTTATTTCAGGAATGGGGAGCCATCCAGTGTGGCCAAAGAGTCATCAACACACCGACCAATATACCCTGCAATTAGGGAGGAATCTGAGTCAAAATTTGCAAGCTCTTGAGTGTTATTGAGAGTACTTTGGTTATGTTCTTTTTATTTATTTATTTTAGTTTTTATTTTTAGAGCGAGCAAGTGACAGAGAGAGAGACAGAGACAGAGAGAGAATTAGTACACAAGGGCCTCAGCCACTCCAATTAAACTCCAGAGGCTTGTGCCACCTAATGGGCTTGTGCGACCTTGAACTTGCCTCACCTTTGTGCTTCTGGCCAATACCGGATCTGAAGAGTCAAACACCATTCTGTTCAGTGAGAAAAATGAAGCTCATGGAGGAATGTTAATGAGCAAAGACAAGTTTTAACAAGATCGCCCTGAGAAATGTGCCCAATAATAAAAGCATAATGCCGAGTGAAGAAATTGTTCCAAGGACGGACTTTGACACTGGTTTAATCTGAACTACTGTATTGAAATTAAAATTCTGACTGCAATTATTTTTGAACTGCATATAAGAAACTTTACTTAGATGGGAATTCGGGGTTTTGAAGACAAAGAATAATCAAGGAAAGTCCTACTTTCTTTACCTCTAAGTAAACTAGAGAAATTAAGTTGCCATTAAAAGAAATGCTGAGATGTGGCCATGGATTGGTTTCCGTATGTGAAGAGGCCAGTAGCTCTGTGCAATTCTGTTCATTCCAGACTATTTGACAGCCTAGTTGGGGGAGGGGTCTGTGAAGATCTGTTTAATATTATGTATATAGAATTCAGAGGAATGGTCCTGATTGGTGTTATAATTTTGAGAATCCTAGGCAGAGAGGTGATAATTAAAGCTTCAGAAGTGTACATGATCTCTTTGGGTTTGATATTAAATAAAAATACTCTTGAGCCACAAAATTAGGAAGTAATAGAAAAGTTAATAAAAAAAAGAAAGTGTTGAGAGCCTGAGAATTTGGTTACAGTAATTCCAGTAAAATAATATGGCATCATAGAAACTAAGCGTAAAAAAAACTCTTTATACATTTTCAAGTGTTGTCTTCAGACTAATTTTTCATTACATTTAGTGATGCTTATAAAAGACATTGATAATTTCTAGCACAGATGGTTTTGGTCAATTGATATAAGCTGTATTCTGATTAAAATAATCTTATTAGATATTAGAGAATGTCAGAAGAGGAATTTGAAATGGTATAAGAATGTCACAAAATACATGCTAAAAATAGCATCATAAAAGTACAAAATTACTCAGATGAGAATTGGTGCCAAGAGTAATCACCTACATGCAAAAAGCAAGGATATTTTTTATGTTGATGGTAATGGTCAAATATTAGAAACAAATTTGCTATTTGTACTTGCAGAGATGATTATTAAGAAATGTTCTTCAATTGGAGATAGGAAATAAAATCTAATGCAAATGTTGAGGTTTTTCATTATATTGATTGAGGCATAGTGACTTTAAGGAAATCAGAATGTGTGGGAACAAACACTGACTGGTCAGTGACTCTTTATGCAGACCACATTGACCACAAATTTACATCAGTCCTTCCACTTCTGTGTCCTGAGAGCTGAGATTACAGGTATAGTCAACTCATTGAATTACTGAAACCATTCCTCATTCACGTGTAACGTTAAATGTTAAATGTCTTACATGGCCTCATGTATTGTAATTAAGGATCATATTTGATCCTGAACTTGTTGAGCATTTGGGAGATGGAGCCATGCTGGAGGAGGTATGTAGCTGGGGGAGAGCCTTCAGCTGTTATGACGCAGTCTTGTTTATTGCAAACAGCTAGCTCAGTTTCTCTAATTTCTCTTTACTTCCATGTGATGCCAGCCATCTTCTTATGCTATACTTACCTTGCCATGATGAAACTCTCTCAAAACAATAAGCTAAATAAACCCCTTCCTTCTATTAGCTACTTCTAATAGGGCATTTGTCCCAAAATTGAGAAAGTTCTTTCCACTCTTACCTGCTATGGCATATTATTATATGTAGTAGTATGGACTGCAATGTCCTCAGCATTCAAAGCAGCACCCAAAACTAAAGACTTTTCTTAATTGCATGACTAAATAACAAATTTGAGGAGGTTGGAAAAATAGAATATGAAACACTAATCTCAAAAAAGTGAAGATATCAACTTGAGTCAATTGAACTGAGACATGAATATTGTCCCTAAATATCACAGTGTGCTCACAGGTAAGTTAACTGTATGACATGACTTGGGTTGTGGGAGGGATGAGATAATAGAGAGGATCCTACTAATGACTTTATATTTAAGCCTTTCTTTGAGAAATAAAGTAGAATATTGCCGGAGCTTGCCAGCAGAGTCGAACAGTACGTGAGGGGGGAGTGAGGATTAAGAAAAAAAAAAGATGAGAGACAAAAGATGAACTTGGGAGTGCTGTCAGTGAATGCTGAAGCCCCAACCTTATTTAGTTCAGCTATTTTATACTTCTTCTCAGAGCACAAGAATGCAAGCAAAAAAAAAAAAAAAAAAAGAAAAAAAAAACTAATATTTACACAGGATCTCTTGAGAAAGCCACATCCTCTTACATTGATAAAAGGACAGTCAAATCTTAGCCTCTAGCTCAAAATGTTACTCCTTTCTCAATTCCCATAACCTCAGCTGATATCTAATCTCATGCTCGACAAGACATTATTCTGCTTCTCTCTGGCTCACTGTATAAGTGTACACAGGTCATAAGCAAATGTCCAGGCAAATGGCTCCTGACAAATATTGTTGAAATAGCTGGAAATTAATGTTGATAAGATGTCAAATTTTTAGGTAAAAGTCTATCTTGTGTTGATGCTACTGTGTAATCATTACTTTTAAGACTTTCTCCTCCTTATTTTATCAAGATCAGAAGCCATTATAAAATAAACATGTGTCAAAAATAGTGATATATATATATATATATATATATATATATATATATATATATATATATCTTTATCAGATTTATACATAGTTGGATGGAAAATTATGTCTAAATCCACAGGGAAATATGAGGTGCTACAAAATACAACCAGACAAGACTTCAGGTCAGAGTATCTGAGAAACAGACTGAGGCTTCGTACAGTAAGGAAATTTAGGATGGCAGCTACTACCTTCTATGAATAAGAGAAAAAAAAAATAATTAATTTCTTAGGTTTTGATTTTTGAAAACAGATTACATCTAACAGAGAAAGGTGGATTGATAGATAACATTTACTAATAAGGTGATTATAACTCCATTTTTCTGAGGAGTTGCAGCAATAGTTTTATATTGCTTCCTTAATTCAGAAGCATGAAGATAAGAGAAATAAACTCTATTCCCAATAGAAATGATTTAGTAAACAAGGAAAAATTAATGATGCCCATTAGAAAGATATGACTGCAGGAGAAAATTCTAGGTAGACTGACAGAATACAGGGTACACAATGTAAATGAAAATTTTAGGTTCATATACCACAGCTGCAATAGGTTTTTAGAATTATAGATAATGCAAAGAGAGAATTTATATCCATTTGATTCAGTGTTGTAATTAAAGTGGACACAAGGACAGTTATTCAGACTAGGTAGGCAGGTTTTTGAAAATAGAAAATAGGTAAGAATCATGAAGTAGGGTAATGAATAAAATGAAAGAGAGAAATATATAAGAATTTCTGTGCGTGTTAAATGATCTTAAAAGTTTATCTATTACTTTTAAATGAAGCTAATCAGTGTTTGATATTATTAAAATATCTGAGAATATATTGGGTATTTTATAAATTTGCAAATATGGGACTCTCAGTTAAGATGGCAGCGTATGTACCATGCCAAAGCAGCCTGGGGGGGGGGGGGGAATCCAAAAAAAAAAAAAAAAAACAGCAAAATACACACTTTTACTAAAAAGTGAGGTGTATAGGAAATAGAAATGGTAGTGGAAAACTAGGAGAGATCCAGAGCATCCAGAGCCCGCACAGGCCGGCAGAAGTGCCTCCGACAGGCCCACAGACTGCGGTGGTGGCAGCACGGCAGCCAGTCAGCCCCCAGGCGCCACTTGAGCAGCAGGAAAAGCCAGGCGAGGGAATTTTACACTCATACCGGAGGTCTCCACAAACTCAAGAAATGTGAAGGGAGAATGGCAGTGAACAACGGAGAAGCAGATCATAAGGTAGAAGAACACATGGAATAGCGAGAGAACTAGAGCAGCATCAGCAGCCTCCTCTCCCCCACCACCAGTGCACAGCTCCAGCAAACATAGCAGTGGTCTCAGGACCCAGCCACACCTACATGAACCAACAGTGGGACCCAAGCAGGAGCAGAGGTAACTGGGATTACACCAGGGAAGGGTCTCACCTGGTCACAAGCTGACTTGGAACCCTTAACAGAAAACAAATCTTAACCTCCTTGTTGTCAGGATTAAGGGAGTGGGTGAGGCTCCACATAGCCTAAGGGACAGACACAGGAATCTGGTTGTGATAATACCTACTCTTGGATAAATACTCTGAGCTGTTTTTCATTGAAAGTGTACATTGTTTACTTAAATTTTAGAAACTAACTATATTTGGTTCCACTCAGCCTACTTGAATACTCTCATAGCAGGGAAACCCAACACCTAGGGCCACTGTTGTAGATACTCTGGGAGTCTTGAGAGTCACACCTAGCACCTTAAGTTCCTACCTTGAAGTTATACAACATCAGATTGATTAATACATCTAATAATACCGAGCTACCTAGAAAATTCAATCATTAAATAATGCAGGATCCAAAAATATATACATTATAACACAAAAAAACACCAAAAATCAATACAACATAAATCCACCAAAAAGAATTGATGCATCAGAAATGACTTTACAGTGGGAACAAGTTAGAGGAAATGCCTAGAAAGATTTCAAACAAATGATTATAAATATGTTCAAAGAAGTCAGAGAAGAAATCAACGGCATGAAAGAGGAAATCAAAGGAATCAAAGAAAACACAGGACACCAATTTAAAGAAATAAAGAGGTAAATACTAGGCATAAATAAGGAACTAGAAATAATAAAGAAAAACCAGTCAGAATTACTAGCAAGAAACACAGTTAATGAAATAAAAAACTCTGTAGAAAATCTCACCAGTAGACTGGAGGAAGGAGAGGACAGAATATCTAAGCTATAAGGTGGCAGATCTAATACTGTCCAACAAAGAGAAAGACAAACTAATAAAAACTATGAGTGGGAATTTCAAGATATTTGGGACACTATGAAAAGATCAAACATAAGAATTCAGGGCATAGTAGAAGGAGAAGAAGTTCACTCCAAAGGCATAGAAGGCATCTTCAACAAAATCATAGAGAAAACTTCCCCCAAATTGGGAAAGAGGTGCCAATGCAGATACAGGAATCCTTTAGAAAACCAGCCAGACAAAACCTGGAAAGAACCTCTCCTTGCCATATTATAATCAAACTACAAAACAGAAAACCAGAGAAAAATTTTGAAAGCAGTCAGAGAGAAAAATCAAGTGACCTAAGGCAAGCCTATCAGGATTACAGCAGATTACTCAACACAAACTTTAAAAGCCAGAAGGGCATGGAGTGATGTATTCCAAGTCCTGAAAGATAACAACTGTCAACCAAGGATACATTATCTTGCAAAGTTATCCATTCAAATAGATTGAGAAAAAAGGACATTCCATGACAAAAGCAAGCTAAAGGAGTATTTGAAGACAAAACCAGCTCTACAGAAAATACTTGAAAGAATCCCCCATGCTGAAGAAAAAGAAAAGCACACATATAAGGAACTGGGGGGGGGGGGGAACAATACTCAAATACTAGTTAACACAAGAGAGCAAAGGTAAAATCAGAAGAACTACAAAAAAAAAAAAATGGTAAAAATGAATACACACCTTTCAACATTATCTCTTAATATCAAGAGCCCCAATGCCCCAACCAAAAGGAATAGGATTGCAGACTGAGTTAAAAAGCAGGATCCTTCAATTTGTTGCCTCCAAGAAACCCACCTTTCTACAAAGGATGGACACTAGCTTAGGGTGAAAGGTTGGAAACCAGTGTTTAAAGCAAATGGACTTAGAAAACAAGCATGGGTTGCTTTCCTAATATCTGACAAGGTAGTCTTCAGTCCAACATTAGTTAAGAAAGATAAGGAAGGCCACTTTATATTGATTAAAGTCACCCTCCAACAGGAGAACATTACAATCCTAAATACATATGCACCTAACATGGGGGCCCCCAAATTCATCAAACAAACGCTATTAGAACTAAGGTCACAGGTAACATCAAACACAGTGGTAGTGGGTGACTTCTACACCCCACCCTCATCAATTGACAGGTCATCCCAGGAAAAAATAAGCAAAGAGATATCTGGACTAAATGAGGTCATAGAAGGAATGGATCTAATAGATAGCTACAGGACATTTCATCCAAATGCTGCAGAATATGCATTCTTTTCAGCAGCACATAGAACATTCTCTAAAATAGACCACATATTAGGACACAAAGCAAATCTTAAAAATACAGGAAAACTGAGATAATTCCTTGTGTTCTATCTGACCACAATGGAATCAAACTACAAATCAATAGCAAGAAAGGCTATAGAGCATACACAAAATCATGAAATTAAACAACACATTACTAAATGAAGAATGGGTCAATGAAGAAATGAAGAGGGAAATAAAAATTTATAGAGTCAAATGATAATGAGAACACGACACACCAAAATCTCTGGGACAAAATGAAGGCAGTCCTAAGAGGTAAATTTATAGCTTAAAGTGCATATATTAAGAAATTAGAAAGGTCACAAGTAAATGACCTAATGCTTCACCTTAAAGCCTTGGAAAAAGAAGAAAAAGGCAAACCCAAAATCAGCAGATGGGACGAAATACTAAAGACTAGGGCAGAATTAATGAAATAGAAACCAAAAAAAAAAAAAAAAAAAAAAAAAACAATCCAAAAATCAATGAAACAAAGAGTTGGTTCTTTTAAAGGATAAACAAGATTGATAAACCCTTAGGAAATCTGACCAAAAGAAAGAGAGAAGACACACAAATTAATAACATTAGAAATGAAAAAGGTAACATCACAACAGATGCCAGAGAAATTCAAGAAATCATAGGGACATACTGTAAAAGCATATACTGCACAAAGTATGAAAATCTGAAAGAAATGGATGATTTCCTTAATTTATATGACCTACATAAATTAAATCAAGATGAGATTAGTCACTTAAATTGACTTATAAAAATCATGGAGATCCAAGTGTTTATCAAAAGTCTCCAACATAAAAAAAGTCCAGGCCCAGATGGATTCACTGCTGAATTTTACCAGACCTTCGGAGAAGAAGTAGCACCATTGCTTCTTAAGCTTTTCCATAAAATAGAAAAAAAAGGAATCCTACCAAACTCCTATGAAGCCAGCATCACCCTGATACCAAACCGAGGCAAAGATAGAACAAAAGAAAAAATTACAGACCAATCTCCCTCATGAACATAGAAACAAAAATTCTCCACAAAATATTGGCAAACAGAATACAAGAGTATATCAGAAAGATCATTCACCATGACCAAGTAGGCTTTATCCCAGAGATGTAGGGATGGTTCAATATATGCAAATTTATAAATGTAATACATTATATAAATGGGTTGAAGGACAAAAATCACATAATCATCTCATTAGACAGAGAGAAAGTGTTTGACAAAATCCAACATCCCTTCATGATAAAAGTCCTACAGAGACTGGGAATAGAAGGGACATATCTCAATATATAAAGGCTATTTATGAGAAGCCTACAGCCAACATATTACTAAATGGGGAAAAACTGGAATATTTTCCACTAAAATCAGGAACAAGACAAGGGTGTCCACTGTCCCAACTTTTATTTACTATACTACTGGAAGTCTTAGTCATAGCAATAAGGCAAGAGACACATAAAATGGATACAAATTGGAAAGGAAGAGATCAAGTTATCATTATTTGCAGATGACATGATTCTACATATAAAGGACCCTAAAGACTCTACCAGCAAACTGTTAGAGCTGACAAATACCTACAGCCATGTAGCAGGATACAAAATAAATACACAGAAATCAGTAGCCTTCCTATATGCTAACAACAAATACACAGAGGATGAAATCAGAGAATCACTCCTATTCACAATTGCATCAAAGAAAATAAAGTACCTTGGAATATACCTAACCAAGGATGTAAAGGATCTCTACAATGAAAACTTTAAAATGCTGATGCAAGAAATTGCAGAAGACACTAGGAAATGGAAAAAAACTTCCCTTGTTCCTGGATTGGAAGAATCAATATTGTGAAAATGGCAATCTTACCAAAAGCAATCTACACATTTAATGCAATCCCCATCAAAATTCCAATGGTGTTCATCACAGAAATAGAAAACACAATCCAAAAATTCATTTGTAATAAAAAAAACTCGAATATCTAAAATAATACTCAGCAACAAAAATAAGGTGGGAGGTATCACCATACCTGATTTTAACCTATACTACAGAGCCACAGTAACAAAAACAGCATGGTACTGGCACAAAAGCAAACATGTAGATCAATGGAACAGAATAGAGGACCTAGATATAAGTCCAGGTAGCTACAGCCACCTGATATTCGATAAAAATGCTTAAAATACTCTTTGGAGAAAATACAGCCTCTTCAGCAAATGGTGCTGGGAAAACTGGATATGTATCTGTAGAAGGATGAAAATAGAGTCTTCTCTCTGTCCATGCACAAGAATTAAGTCCAAATGGACTAAAGACCTTAACATAAGACCTGATACTCTGAAGTTGGTAGAGGAAAAAGTAGGGGAAACCCTTCAACATATTGGTTTTGGCAAAGACTTTCTGAATATAACCCCAATTGCTCAGGCAATTAAATCACAGATTAACCCCTGGGACCTCATGAAATTACAAAGATTTTGGACTGCAAAGGACACTGCGAATAAAGCAAATAGGCAAATTACAGAATGGGAAAAAATCTTTGTCAGCTATATATATGATGGAGGATTAATATCTAGGATATACAAAGAACTCAAAAAGTTAATAAGAAATCAAAGAAGCCAATTAAAAAATGGTCTATGGAGCTAGATAGAGTTCTCAAAAGAAGAAATATGGATGATGTATAAGCATCTAAAAAATGTTCTACATCCCTAGTCCTCAGGGAAATGCAGGGAAATACATTGAGATTCCATCTCACTCCTGTCAGATTGGCTATCATTATGAAAACAAATGATCATAAATGTTGGCAGGGATGTGGAAAATGAGGAACCCTTCTACACTGTTGGTGGGAATGCAATCTGGTCCAGCCATTGTGGAAATCAGTGTGGAGGTTCCTAAGAGAGCTAAAAATTGGTCTACCATATTACCCAGTTATAGCACTCCTAGGCATATATCCTAAGGACACATCCCATTTCCTTAGAAGTACATGCTCAACCGTGTTTATTGCAGCTCAATTCACAATAGCTTGGAAATGGAACCACACTAGATGTCCTTCAACTGAAGAGTGAATAATGAAGATATGCCACATTTATACAATGGAGTTCTACTCAGCAGTAAAGAAAAATGAAGTTATGAAATTTTCAGGAAAATGGATGGATCTGGAAAGTATTATAATAAGTGAGGTAACCCAGACCCAGAAAGCCAAATGTTACATGTTGTCTCTCATATGTGGATCCTAGTTATAGATGATTGGACTTCTGTGGGAGTAGGAAGAAAATTCAGTAGCACAGGCCAGTAAGCTAGAAAGGAGATATAAAGGGAATAGAAAGGAAGGGAGGGGGCACTTAATAAGATGGCATTGTATATATGGAAGTAGAAGAACAGACTAATGGGGGTGAAAAGGCCTAAGTGTGGTCAGGGGAAGAGATTTAGTAAAGGAAACCTGGAAGGAGGGCTAATCAAAAACTAAGTGGATATAAATAAATTATATGGAAACCTACTATTTTGGACAATGGCACACTCAGGAGCCATAGAGCATTTTTAGAAAATTTTCAGTGCCAGGGATGGGATACCTCCAGTGAGTTGTTGGCCAGGGAGGTCCCTGATGTCCCCAAAACATTATAGGCCATTGTTGAGGCCCTTGGTTTCCCACCAGGAATCAATGGTAAGACCCTATTGCTGAAGACTCCACATACTGGGGTTGAAAGGCCACTGAGAAATCCTGCTGGAACTGAGCTGATAACCTCCTCCATGTAGACCAGCTGACAGAAAGCTGGAAGAAGCCATTCTCTGTGCAGTTCAATGGGAGAAAGAGAAATCACCAATGAAGATACTCAACAGTGGACACTGCAAGCTTTACAATTGGCAAGCCAGGCCAAATGAGCCAACAAGTGCAATAGTGGCATGTCTATCATGGTGGAAACCAATTGCCCTTCAATTGGACTGTAGGCCCGCTCCATGGGTGGGAATACATCCCTGATACCGAAAACTTAAAGCAGGGGTAGTTGTCTGGATAAATGTATATACTATGCTTATCAAACTGCCCTGTGAGCACTTCTCTCAATATTTATACCCTTATATTAATGCTACTCTCAATTTGGTAAACAATCTTTTCTTTTCAGATGGCAGTGACCTTGGGACGACTCAGAAGGTATCATAGTGCTGGAAAGAAGTGACTGGAGTACTGAGTAACCTCTCAATCACACCTTCCAAGGCTCAGGGTCTAATGTGGAAGAGGTGGCAGAAAGAATGTAAGAGCCAAAGGAAGGGTAGGACTCCTTACAACGTGCTCCCTCCAGACATAACATGGCCTTGATATCCATGACCTCATAGTGCCTGATACTACCTAAACAAGACCATCATAAGAGGAGGAAAAGATCATGACATCAAAATAAAAGAGAGACTGATTGAGATGGGGAGGGGATATGATGGAGCATGGAATTTCAAAGGGGAATGTGGGAGGAGGGCAGGTATTACCCTGGGATATTTTTTATAATCATGGAATGTTAACAAAAATTGAGAAAAAATATAAAATATCAGAAAAAATAAAATAAAATAAATAAAAATAGGTGCTGGGAGCAGGGTGTGGTGACACGCTTTTAATCTCAGCACTTGGGAGGCAGAGGTAGGAGGACTGCCATAAGTTTGAGGCCATCCTGAGGCTACATAGTGAATTCCAGATTATCCTGGACTAGAGCAAATCCTTACGTCAGAAAAATAAAATAAAATAAAATAAAATAAACACCATGTACCACTAAATAATAATAATAATAATAAAATAAAAATTAATTTGCAAATTAGTTGTATATTATAAGAATATTTGATGGTTAATTTGGTGAATAATATATTGGAAAAAATAGACATGAGTTTTAATTGTATTTGTAAATGAATTATTAAAATATTGATCTACATACAAATATCAAAAGACTAAAGAATTTAATGGGATTAAATATTTCTTAGCAGGAGCTAAGAAAAAAAAACTGCTGGTCATGTATTTGTAAAATTCTTTAATATACTTCTACAAATGTCAAAACGTTGCTGAAGCTCAGGATATGAATATGCAAGCATATGGTTATGGTATGACCAAGAGGAAACACATGATTGGAAATGAAAAGCTGATGTGATTAAAATACATAATTAGTCAAAATTATATACTGCAGTGTTGTAATCATTAAGAATGAAAAGAATATGTGTGGAAGAAAAATTATCCAAATGTACACATTTAGAAAAGATGAGGGCTAAACTAAGGACATCATTCCCACTGATGAGGACATCAAATGAAAGTTGGAGCCATTTTTAATTATATTTCAAAAACAGCTGGTGGGGGCTAGATGGATGGATTAGCCATTAAGGCACTTGCCTGAGAAGCTTCAGGACCATGTTCCACTCTCTGGATCCCACATAAACCAGACACACAAAAGTGAGGCAAGCTCAAGGTCACACATGCCCACTATGTGGTACAAGTGTCCATAGTTCAATTTCAGTGGCTGAGGCCCTGGCATGCCAATTCTCTCTCTCGCTCTGTCTCTCTCTCTCTCTCTCTTGCTCTGTCTAAATTAAAAAAAAAAATGCTAGTGAAAAAAATGGGTTTGAAATGATAAGAAAAACCATGAACACAATGACACAAACTTGCACTAGAGGGCACCAGCAAGGATACCAAAGACAATCAAAAAATTTTAAAGTGATTCTGAATAAACCTTTCATTTAATATCTCACTTATATTTACATGCTTTTAAATTAGTGGCAGTTCTTATAATTTTGTTGTAATATACTAATAAATGTCATCTGTTTGGCTAAGGCTGTCTGTCTCAACAGTCAGCCCACATTCACTACGCATATATTTACGAAAATTCCTGGATGCGGAAGAAAAATTTCAAATGGATATGCCTGTCTTCAAAATTTCTTAGTGTAGTGAGTTAAGTAGATACTGGTCAATTACTCTCAAAAGTAAATACAAATTTATGCTGTTATTTTGGATTCATGTCTGTCTCTAATAAAATAGCAATTAAGTGTCCATCCTGAATAAAAAGGTAAAATTACTTTTTGCACTAAATTTTTGTAAGCATGTCACTGCTGTAAAATTAAAGAAATTTATTCTTAATAAATGCTAATAAAGGGTGACAATCTTCTTTTTTCCTTTAATATGGTGGGTTATGTACATATTTATGTGCATTTCAAAAGGAAAAGGTCAAGAAATTTTGTTAGAAAAATACATTGTGACACAAAGCTGAAAAACTGTAATGCATCCTTATAGTAATGTAAAATCTAATTGCTTTATTCATATGAATCAAACATCTTTAACTGGGCTAATTTTGCCCTACAGAGCATTTAGATATTTGGGCTCCCCACAGCTGGAGATACTTCTGTTAGTAAGTAGGTATAATAAAAGAATGCTGGTAAACATCCTACGATATGAAGGGCATATCTCCATCACTCAATACCATGCTCTAAACTGTCAGTAGCATCACTTTTGGGAAAATTTCCTCCATTCTCTCTCCTGGTATGGTCCCATTCTATTTCTATTCCCTTTTCAAACCAATGACCTATAGATTTATATAGTCATGTTAATTCTCTTCTTTGAGCTCTATATCCATTTATCCCACAATCAACTTAGTGGTATTTCCTTTGATTATTTTTTAAAGGTGCTTGAGCTCAAAATTCATCTAGCTGAATTCCTAATCATATTCTCAGTCTCTTTAAATGGTACCAATCACCATCCAATTGGAAATCCAGAAAGCCAGTAAATGTCTTTGACCTATTTAATCTACAATTTCTTCCATTTCTCACCCATCAATTAATAATAATAATAATTAATAATAATATTAAATTAATTATAATATTAATAGTTTTAAAATCTAATGTCATTCACCATGTCAGTAACTACAATTCCCACCCTCAATTGAGTCCACATTTATGAGTCATATATAACACTGCACATGCATCAGCTATATCCAGAGTTATTAATATGCAGACTCAGTCACATTTTCCTCTGCTTGAGACTATCTAATGCTAAAATCCTTATTATACACACAAAGTTTTACAATGTTTGACCTTCTTTTCTGAGGACACTAACATTGCAATTATATTTACTGCATGCTCACTACTTCAATAACATCTGTACTCAATATCTACTAACCCCATTTTACTTCTATTTTTGCCACTTACTGTCCTCTCACTTTTGAACACTTTATCATTTTATTGAAAACTGTAATACAAGAAAATATAATTTGATTGTTTTCTGCCCCATCAGTTTCTTTTGTTCCCCTTCCCACAATCCCAGCCCCCTAAGCATCGTTCTGTTTCCAAATAGTCCTTCCTCTGTTTTGCTAAATCATTCCTTTTATCATTCTCTGTTCTCCATATCAAAATGATGATGAGATAAAGCTGTGTAGGTCTCGTGCAGTAACTACAACCACTAAAAGGCCATGAATGTTCCAGTCAGTTCATATCTGCAGGACAGTACCCAGAGTCCACTTTCCCACCCAGAGAAGAGAATGCTCAGTGCTTTAGCAGTGAACAAGTCATCCCTATCCCACCTATTAGGACTCAGGAAACTTTGCAGAAGAAGTGGTGGAAAATATATGAGGGGTTATCTCAGTGCTAGTTAGAAAAACTACTCTATGGAAGTGATGTAGGCAATGAGGAAATACAAAATTCATCAAAGTTGAAAATAAATGGCTGTTGAGAGCTCAACACTAAATGAGACATCTCTGCCATTCCCTCCATGTGCAGGGAATATTGAAGAAGAGCAGGAGAAAAGAATGATTTTTATTCTTTCTGTGTCCAGTAGCACATATTTTTCTTTCAAAGTGAAATGAAAAAATAATAATATAATCAATAGCAGAGGCCATGCTCCCCCAAAATGAACCCTTTGAGGATACATTAAAGCACATTTCAAAATCCTAGTAGTTGTGATATAGTTATTGCATGTTTGACATGGGTATAGAAAGGGAGTAAGAACAGTATTTGATGAACGTTTATGCTTCTCTGTTCCTAGCAACATTATTCATAATACGAACATTTGATAAACAATCTAAATGATGTATCTATTTGCATTGTGTACATAGTTATAAATAATGTATACAATCTTAACAAGAAATTCTGCAGTTTCAAAATAATGAACTATTTTGAATGATGTTAGACTGAATTAAATAAAGCATGGATGAAAAAACAGATATCACATAATTTCACTGATAAGGAGGATTTGAAAAAACAAAAACTGGGCTACACAAGAAAATGGGAAAGTTAGTTTCCTTGGGATATGAGTTAGAAGAAATGGAGAGATGTTGACCAAAAATTACAAATCTTTAGTTACACAGGGTGACAAGAGTGCTCAAAATATAGCAAGTAGCACTGTAACTATAAGTAACAATGTTTGTTTTGGATAAATGACATTTTCCAACAAAATATATTTTAAATGCTCTTTCTACACAACTGTACAGGAATTTACATCACTATGTGAATGTGTTAATTAGCTTGATTGAGAGAATTGTATCATGTGTATGTATGTATGTGTGTGTATATATATATATATGTAGATGTATAATGTAATATGAATGTATTATATAAAATGTGTGTATAAGAGATAAATATATATACTTTATATATCAAATTAGTAAATGTGCACTTTACACACACATATACACATGCATTTTGCCAATTTTATGTTAATAAATCTATCTAGAAAGTTTTAGAATATTAATGATATATGAGAATTTAACCTCTCCAGGTCTTTTTAACCATTACAACATGCAGTTTTGTTAAATTTTTTCAATTATTATTTAATAAATTCTGAAAGCTATAGTACTTTAAAGATATAAGTATTGGTTATAGTTGAATATTTTCAAAGGGGAAAAGAAAAGGAAAAATAAATATGAAACAATTTTTTCAAAAGTTTAAAATATTTGTAAAATTCCACTTAAGATGAGGCAAAATACTACAGACACTAAAATATATTTTGAATGAAATACCTTCATTACTCTTCTTAGTTAAGATAGTTGGAATGTGTAATAGTCATACATTTGATACCTATAGCTTCTGGCCAGTTATTAAATGACATAGTTCATTTGGAAGTATTCTAATTTTTGTGTACATTGAATTAGGAAGAGAATAGTATTAAATACACAACCATAAATAAAGTTAAATGTTTTCACAAGGTATCTTAAGATACTGATTAAAAATGTGTATAACATTACATCATCTTAAGATTTCTTTCCCACTAAGAGATCCAACACTTTAAAAGACATTACTTTAATTTTCATATGTAAGCAACAAAATTTTAATTTATAAATGAGTCCAATTAACTGCCAGAAATCACTGATATAAATAAAATCTACTCTTCATAAAGTAATATGTATCCATTAATTTCAAGCTGAAGTTCATACTGCTTTGGTAACTGTTTTATAATTATATGTTCATTAAGATGTCCAAAATTGCCGAACTGGATTATAAATTCTTACAAAATATTTCCATGCACTTGAGAAAAATTGAGACAGGGCCTTATGTATCTGACGATGACCTTGAATTCCAGATCCTCCTTCCTCCACATACTAAATACTGGGATTTTAGGCATATACCAGGGCACCTAACCTGTAAGTTTTAAATTTTAGTGCACAGTTCCAAATATATATTTGTTGTATGAATAGAAAAATAACGGCAATATTAATCATAGTCTAAGTAGCAATCCATTTTTAAGAAGTTTCAGATTTTCTATACCATCTATTTTCTTTAACCCACATAAATGAAGGTACCCTTGGCTATGTCCATGAGCTGAGTGTCAGAGCACCTCACCCATTCTCACAGATAAGGATAACTGTAGAGACAATTAAAGTTATTATCACAAATGCCAACCTACAAAAATGTATTGTACATATCTCTGTATCTAAACTATGTGTTCATACTAATACACATATTCATTCATACACACATTTATTATGTGTTTACTGTGACTATATATTTACCTCTTATAAAAGCTGATATTTGAACAACTTAAAAATGTTCTTGTGGGCTGGGGAAATGGCTTAGCAGTTAAGGACCCCGGTTCAATTCCCCAGGACCCACATAAGTCAGATGCACAAGAGGGCTCATGCGTCTGGAGTTCGTTAGCAGTAGCTGGAGGCCCTGGTGAGCTCATTCTCTCTTTCTCTCTGCCTCTTCCTCTCTCTCTCTCTTCCTCTCTCTCTCTCTCTCTCTCTCATAAATAAAGAAATAAAATATTTAAAAAAGTAAAATGGAAATAAAAATAAATGTTCTTGTAATTTTGTTGACTAATGAGAAGAGTAATATGTACATGAGCACAGCACCAAATTTAAGAAATTTACTTTCTCATTTCTTTCCAAATGATTATCATATTCACTCTTTATCATATATTTCCATCCAAAGTAGGTGCATATCATTGATCTTGGGTTTGACTGTAAGGTCCTCGGGGTACTCACTGCGTGATATATCTATATGTCATTCAAACAATTTAGTACTACTCATGTTGGTGGAGTGAATATGTTTTCCTATAAATGTTAATGTGTTTTAAATGTGAAATATCCCCTATTGCCTCATGTGCTTGTGATTAAGCCTCACTCGTTCCCCAGAGTTGAGCCTTTAGAATGTGGAACCTTGCTGGAAAAGTAATGTTGCATGGGGTGTAACTTGAATTTTTTTAGTCTGGCACCACAGTATAACTTACTGATTCTCACCGCTACCTCTCAGCTGATGTGATAAGATATGATGCTCAGTCTTTGCTCTGCAATGCACTCTCTACCACATTGAAACTCCCTTTACATTATAACACAAAATAAACCCTTTCCTTCTATAAGCTGTTTTTGTCCGGGTACCTTTTCCAACCAATGAGAAGGTAACTGCTATAATTAAGTATCAAGAAAATGAAATTTTCAACAAAATGCGAACTAAAATATAACTCATATGACAGAATGTTTCTAAAGATTGCAGTTTTCTTTGTATTAGCATGATTTGATAAATATTTACTACTTTTTTCTGTTTTATTCATTCAGAGTCAATTTTCAGGTTTTCTTATGGTAAACTAGTATGTGGTCTTTAAACGTCCACACTAATTGTACTTTCAAATCTAGACAGTAATTTGGAAACATGTAGAAGACTATAAATAGTAGTAAAATAACACAGTCATGCCTGTTTGCATGCAAATTAGTGGAATTACGAACTATGGTACTTCCTAAAATTGTAAAATAACAGTTGGGTTATAATTTTCATAGATAGTAACCATGGCTGCTCCTGAGTATTCATTATAGACACCAACTATTTGCTTGATGGATGGGCAATTTTATTCACCAAAGTGGCATCTTGACAAGTATATCTGACAGCACATAAGTATTTATTAGGAACCCAGACACCTAATCCAATGCTTTTCTCTGTGAGAACAACTACAGCATTTCAATGTGCTGAAGATTTATTTTAAAAGAGACAAAAACATTAAATGTGTTTCAATATTGTCAAACACAGTATCTTGAGAATCCCTAAACCTCTCCTCGAAAATGTTTTTATTTTGTATATCAGTATTTTACAGTGGTGAATTGTGTTTTATCAACATTAATTGTTAAAGGACCATGCACCTAATAATTCTGAATACCAGCATTGTTTAAATGATGAGCTGCATTTTGTATCAAAATCAATATAGAAACTGTATTCTAAATACAAGGAAGATTATATAAATTTTCCTTTTTATACATTTATGCCAACTAATATTTTTTAAATTTATTTTTATTATTTTTGTAGTCAGTGAATACATTCAAGTTGGTACCATTGTTAGCCTCCTCCCTGTCCTCCCCCCTCCACAGGGACCCTCCTTGTCTGGGTATATGGGTCATGCATTGTGGGGTTAGCCTTTAGTTTCCAGTAGGAGGAAATGTCTATGTGTGTCATGACCCCATGTGTGGCTCTGACACTTTCCGCCCCCTCTTCTGCAAATTTCCGTGAGCCATGTTGGGTTCATATTAGGTCTGGTTCTGTGTTGACATCTTGGGTGTGTCTGTGTTTCTGGATATCTGGTTGGTAGGGGTTGATTGTTTTCTATGTCTGTCTCCTTCACGGTTGTGCTGGTTCCCAGTTTGCCAAGACAACAGCATTCTTGCATGTTTCCCCAATTATTCTTAGTTTCAGCTGGGGTCCTTTTGAGGTATGATGGGGTGGTTCTTTCCTTAGGATCTGCATCTATCTGAAAAAGAGAAGCATGTTCTCTAATGGAGAGTAAGTTAGCACCAAGTGGAAGTGTTAGAGATAGTTTAGTGGAGCGTGGGTTCATTTTGGGATACGGTTCTGACTTGTTTCCCAGCTCCAGCTATAGGTTCTTTTCCACTGAGCAAATCAGCTGTTCCAGGTTTGACCATTTTTCTTCAAATTTCATTGTGTTATTTTTCCTTACTGCTGTGTAGAATTCCATCATGTAGATATACCACATCTTTGGTTTTAGTTTTTTTTAGTTTTGGTAGTTATACTAATTTGCACCTACTCATATCTTGAAGAGTAAATTGAGGAATATTTAAAACAACATTACTAATATGTAGCTTATTTTTCATATTTCTGATAAAAATTAATGACTAAGAAACATTTTATGTTAGTGGATATTATATGATTAATTTTTCTTTCTGAGAATTTTTATTCTTTTGAGGGGTCAATCTGTAACAAAATTAATATGACTAAATAATTCTGATAGTTAAGTTTCTGTCCTTTTGGCAAATTCTAAATCTGCAGTAAAAATGTAGATTGTTTAAATGGTTGTGTTTTCAAGAATTAGTCAAGGTAAATATTTTGAAAATGGAAAGTGGAATATAACATAAAGCTTGAGGACTTGGTTCACACATACTTGGAAGGTGCTTGTCAGCCAGGGAAAATATTAGATAACTTCATTTAAGCTGCTTGGAGATAAAAAAAAAAAGAAATTATGAAGCAACATTTTTATGGTCTCTTAGAATTTATAGCTCATAGCATCCCAGGGAAATACCTATATCAGCATGCCAAGTTCAATACATCCTGGACAAGGACTATGAACAACATGCTATGGGAACAGGGTTGTTAAGTTATTAAATATTTGAAAAAATTATGAAAGATATCATCTTATAAACAGTACAGCTTAGTGATATAGTAGATAAGAGAAATGGGTGGAAAAGATATGGGGAGCAAGCAACATGATGTTCAATGGAACATGGAAATAGTTGGTCCCAAAATATGTGAATGGATATATAAATGAA
The DNA here is from genome assembly GCA_036346955.1 of Dipus sagitta. Lineage (NCBI taxonomy): Eukaryota > Metazoa > Chordata > Mammalia > Rodentia > Dipodidae > Dipus > Dipus sagitta. The sequence goes on from CM070770.1 coordinate 195,645,490, forward strand.
AAATAGGCAGAAGTCTGATTATGAAGTGGCTTATACATGAACCTAAAAGTTTAGATTATGTAAGTATAGATAGTTAGATATAGATATAAATATGGAATATATATATATATATATATATGTATATATATATATATATATATATATATATATATATATATATATATGTGTGTGTGTGTGTGTGTGTGTGTTTAGACACACTATTAAATTATGGATAAAATGAACAGAAGGAATGAAGGCAAACTTCTATACACAGGAAGGAGTTTATGGAATGGAAAATAATACTAGCTTGTATTTTATATCATGGGGAAGTTTTGCATCTGTACAACTGGGGCACTTTTGCTTAAAATAGTTAATTGCTGGCTATGTATGTACAGATAATAAAGTCAGCAAGCCCAAGGTAATAATCTGGATGAGAGATATGCAGGCAATAATAGAAGATTATAGGTCATTGAACAGAATGACTCAGGCAAACTAAATCAGGGATAATAACTTTCTATTATAAATGAGAAAGAGTGAAATAAACCTTAGAATATCTACTTTTAAATATCAGATTTTTATATCGGTTACAGAAAATAGAGAAGGAAGGATTTGTGAAAACTGTGATAATATTTCTGTCTCCATTTGTGGAGCTGTAGGTGGGTGCTATCCGGGTGCACATAGGGTGTATTCAGAGGCTGGTATTGGTTCTGGAATTGTGTAAGCAGCTGAGGAGATAGTTAGATGCTCTAAGAATTTCAGTTAATGCAGTAGAGAAGATGTCAGATAAATGGGTAGTGCTTTTCCATGTATAAGCCAAATTTTAGATAATAATTGATGAGATTCTTAAGAGCAGCATGTGAAACTGGGTATTAATAATTTAATATATGAGTAGGAGCTAGGTACGTGAAACTCTAAACCTCTTTCAAGTAACTTGGTGATAAAATAACAGAAGGCGGCAGAGAGAGAACTTAATGACAACAGCAAGCTTCTTACCTTGGTGGTTCATATTTCTGTCTTCAGTACTTAGTGGATCCACTTGTGACAATGTTTTTATACAGGAATTGTCACCTCAAGTTTTTCCTTACATAACAATCCTGTCAACCCTTTCTAAGATTAACATGAAAACAGAAAATTTTTAAAAATTCAGAAGTGATAAATTATTAACCTATGACAACTTCTTTTTAGAACCTTACTTCACAGAGTATAGAAATCTTGACATTATTCTTTTCATTACACTAAGTATGTATCAGTCTTATAAAAGCTATCTTTCTCTTCCATAAGGGCAAATAAGTACAACTAAAGTATAAAAAAAAATCTCAGGTCAGGGAAAAAAAAAAAACAAACAAACATGAAGTACTTATGTCAAAGTAAAGTAGCTCAAAGCTCTAAAAACACTTTTTCATCTCTGCAAAAATATCAGGGTAGATGTAACACAAACAGAACTCACAGCCATATGTCTGGCAATAAAATCCAACAGACACAAATAATTCCAACAGAAATTTTCTAGTTTCCATAGGCAAGCAAGTTCATTAATGGTCAGAACTCAAGTATGTATTGAAACTGAAGACTAAAAAAATGTTGAACAACAGTTTATGTTTTTAACTTACTGAGTTTCACTTTAATATGTAAGCGATTGTTTTGGTGTATGTGTGTTTGTGTTCATGCATTTGAGTGCAGGCATGACCATGCCATGGCACACATGGAGAGATCAGTGGACAACTTCAGATGTTGGTTCTCACCTTATGCTTTGTTTGAGGTAGGGTCTTTCATTGATCGCTTCTGTGCTGGCCAGACTGTCTGATACATAAGATTTCTGGAGGTTCTTCTGTCTCTGTCTTAGACACACAAGGATCATATGCCCACTACAGTGCCTGAATTTCATGGATCAATAACTTTATCTACTAAGTCCCTTGCCCAACCCTCTGTAAGTAACTTTGATAGTCAAACTTGTAATTATTGTAAACTATTCAGATATATTTTCTCTGGAAATTTGAATTAGTCTGGGTTTCTAGCTTAAATATAGTTAATAAAAATTAAACCTCTACAAATATTCTAATAAATTTTTTACAAAATGCCTAACAGTTACCTATTTAGATATAGTATTTTGGTACTAATACATGTACTTTTTATTGATCTTATGCCTTGTTAGCTTCTGTAATGCAATGAGAATCTATTAACTAATAATATACAAAAGACTCTCAGCATTCATGAAGGCTGTGGATGCCAAGCATTCACACTGTTCCAAATCTTAAGTATGGAAACAGTATTATAGGATATTGATCTTATTTTACTTTATTTTCATTATTTACCACAGTTCTCTAGATTTCCTCATAAATGGGAGTCTCTTTAATTGATGCAAGGTTTAATTTATGAGTATGCCTGAATGATAGCATGAATACAGAAGACAAAGCTGTAAAGAAGCCCATTATTTGTAGTGCCCAAGATGAGGGTCCATGCCACACCATGGATTTATATGAGGAAAAATCAGAGCAAACCAATAAAGGGAAAAAATAATGAGTCAAAGCCTTTGTTATGGCCATTATGGGAAGTTCTTAATAGGGAATATCCTTCATTCAGCAGACAAGAAAAAACAGATATGAATTCAACCTGCCCTATAAAAATGGAGAGATAGGAAGCCGGGCATGGTGGCACATGCCTTTAATCCAAGCACTCGGGAGGCAGAGGTATAAGGATCACCGTGAGTTCGAGGCCACCCTGAGACTACATAGTAAATTCCAGGTCAGCCTAGGCCAGAGTGAGCCCCTACCTCAAAAAACCAAACAAAATATATAAATAAAAAAAAATAAATGGAGAGATGGAATCTTTTGAAATAGCACAGACCTTCAATATGACCCATGATTTCAAAATGTCAGATCATTATTCTCACATTATCAAGATTGGTTATTGGTTTAGGCTTGTAATCCCATATGGGAGGCTGAGGCAGAAGACCCACAAGTTAATGGCCTGCCTGGCCTATATAGTCAGTTGAAGCCAGACTATCAATATAAATTGCAAAGCAAAGAGTGGAGGTAAACTCAGTGGTAGAGTGCTGAGGTTCACAGCCCTAGGTCCAACATATAGACCTTTTTTTTTTTTTTTGAGGTAATATTTCACTCTAGTCCAGGCTGACCTGGAATTCGCTATGGAGTATCAGAGTGGCCTTGAACTCATGGCGATCCTCCTACCTCTGTCTCCCGAGTGCTGGGATTAAAAGCATGTGTCACCACGCCCGGCTGGATTAAAGGCATGTGTCACCACTCCCGGCTCATAGTACTTTTAAAAGTAATTGTGATGATCTCAGCAGTTTCACAATAAATAGAAATTAAATTTCTACTTCAAAAATTAAATTATGTTGGGCTCATGGATGGGTTAGTGGTCAAGGCACTTGCCTGGAAAGGCAAAGGACCCAGGTTCAATTCCTCTTTCTTTCTCTATTTGCCTCTCTTCTCTTTTTCTCCATCTGCCTGACTTCTATATCTCAAAGAAAAAAAAATATTATGTTAACTGTCAATTATTAAAACCACTGGGCATACAACTCATATAAAGGTACAATTATTTATGCCACTGACCTGGAGGATAGCATGAACATTTTCAAAGTTGTGATGTATTATCAATAGAGCTTTATAAAAAGGATAGTTTAAAAGTACCCATTCAATATATTTTGCCATATAAACTATCTCCATAGTTATTTCATGTATTTCAATATGACTAAATATTCAGACTCACAGTCAAATATACTTATAATAATTCTTAAGAACATAAATTTACCTTATGGTTTGAAAATCATACAATAGGAGGATCTTACATGATTCTGGTTTAAAGCTTATTGCAAATGGGGATAGTCACAGCTTAAATTGCAATACCCAAGGAGAACCTCAAACCTAATGTTAACATGGCACATTTCTGTTTTCTAAATTAAGAATATAGTGAGGATAGTCCATAGGGTTCATATGTTACTAATGCTTTTCTCATTGCTGTCACCAAATTGCTTAGAAGAGGCAACCAGAAAGAAATGCTTATTTTGGCTTACAGTTCAAGAGGACACTACCTATTCATCATGATAAATACAGATAGTGTGTGTGTGTGTGTGTGTGTGTGTGTGTGTGTGTGTGTGTGCCTTGTTGCAAGATCAGGATGCAGGTGGCCCATTGTATTCCAGATCAGGAAGCTGAGAGAGTAACAAGGAAGTAGGTTAGGTTGTAAACCTCAAAGCCCATCATAAGTTATCCACTTCTTACAATATTCCTCCTCTTAAAGGTTCCACAACCTTAGTAAACAAATTCATGAACTGGGGATCAAGTATTGAAACACTTGAGGTTATAGGGACATTCAACATTTAAATCATGACAGTTCATAATGGAGTACTGTGGAGGTATTGGCCTATATTTGAATAGTCTTTGTATCCTAGGTTTCCTATTGATGGAGAAAACCAGACATCAATAAGGAACAAGAATTGATTGAGTTTCACACAAGATAACTGTTAAGTAAATGCTAGACAGGGAATTAGAACCTTTGATAAATCTCAAGGGGCTTAAGAGGAGGCTTAATTTTAACTGGAAATAGAAAATTTCATTTCCACTATAAGTATTGTACATTATTTTTAAAAATATAGTTTATTTTTAGTTATTTGAAAGAGAGAATGAGGGAGAGAGAGAGAGAATGGGCATGTCAGGGCTTTCAGCCACTGCAAATGAACTCCAGATACATGTGCCACCTTGTGCATCTGGCTTATGTGGGTCATAGGGAGTTGAACCTGTGTCCTTTGGCTCTGCAGGCAAGTGCCTTAACCACTAAGACACCTCTCCAGCCATATTGTGCATTTTGGTCCTGATATATTACCATGTTAAAACATTTAGGGAAGTTCGTTACACATGTAGAGAGTGATAAGGGGATGCAAATGAATGGACTTGAAGACTGAAAGGACTAACTTGAAGCTAATCCTAGTAACCGTGGGATTTTATTCTGGAGAACAAAAACTGTAGGAAATTGATGAGGTATATTGGGTATACCAAGGAAAAATACATATCAAATGATTGTTGGTTACATTTTCATTCCAAATTATTTACTACCCTATTGTCTGGCAGAACATTACATACCATTCATTCACAATGGAGCCCCAGTATCCTGGGTGAGAAGGAGCTGGGAAGCATCTGCTTACAGGAGCCATGGACCTTGATTACTCTGGGGAGTGATGTGACAGCATGCTGCTTCTTACTAGAAGCTTTGGGAGCCATTGCAAATTTTATCCAACTCTGCTTTTTTTTGTTATCTTTCTTTGTTATTGGTCACAAACAGCATAATACACTATGGAATAATAGACTATCAACCTGAAATTAAAGAAAATAGGAGGGTAGCATTAGAAGAGCTATAAACAACTTCAACCAAGATGGCAGAGAGAATCATTTTCTATGTCTTATGTTAACACATAATACCACATTGGTATTCAGGAGGGCAGAACTAGTCTGTTAATACAGTAAGACAGTAACTGAGAAGTCACACAAGAGGAAATATATGCCTACATAAATACATATATAATATCATCTTTGAGAGTGTGCACTAAATACCAAGTAAATGACAGAGGATGGAAACATCAACCAACCCTATTCTCTGATAAAAGTTTGTAGACTAATGAAGTAGAAAACATCATTCTATACAATGTCTTCCAAATAATAGTGCCTAATTAACTCATAAATCTTGGTAAAACTAAATTTATGTCTTTTTTTCTCTATATTAGTTAGTTTTGTATTAAGCAAATCCAGTCAGTTTGGTACCATTACTAGGCTCATCCGTGACCTACCCCCTCCCCTTGGGCCCTCCTTGTTGAGATATATGGGTCATGCATTGTGGAGTTAGCCCACAGTTATGGGTAAGCTAAATGTCTCTGCATATCATGACCCAACATGTGGCTCTGACATTCTTTCCACCCCCTCTTCCACAAAATTTCCCTGAGCCATGTTGGGTTCATTTTTGGTCTGCTTCAGTGATGAGGTGTTGGGGGCCTCGGAGGCTCTGGCTCTCTGATGTGGTAGGAGTTGATTTTTCTCTGTGTTGATCTCCTTCCCCCTTGTGCTGGTATCTGGTTCATCAGGAAAACAACCCCCTTGCTTGTTTCGCCAATTTTTCTTAATTTCAGCCTGGGCCTTTTGGAGGTATGATGGGGTAGCTCTCTCCTTAGGATCTACATCTATCTGAAAAAGAGAAGCAGATTCTCCAAACGAGAGTAAGTTAGCACCAGGACAAAAGAGATAACCCTTACTTTTTTTTATAGAGAATTTAATAGGTATAGGCCCTCTTGATTGATGGTAGCTTGATATTGGTGAGTGGGCTTATGTTTGGATATGGTTCTGACTTGTTTCCCAGCTCCAACTATGGGTCCTGTACCACTGAGGAGATTAGTTAGCCAAATTAAGAGCAGTTGATTACCCACCATGGCTGTGTGCCACTATTGCAATTGTGTGGGCATCACAACAAGTTATTTGCTGCTAAGTATGTTAGACCAAGAGTTGCTTGGACAGATATTGGTCATTTTCCCCCAGTCACCATGTAGCACCTTCTGGCACTAGATGCGCTGACTGTTTGGGGACTGACTGTGTTCCAACTTCCAACCATGCCATTCTATTTTGCATGTCAACCACATAAGGTGTCTTCAGCAGTAGGGTCTTACAACCAACCTTTGGTGGGTCATCAAGTATTCTGACAGAAATCTATCTTTCTTTTAGGAAACCTTGTAGGTCTCTCTATTGAAAAGCTCTTTGTGGATGATAGCCCCATGCTGATACCGGGAGTTACAGGTCAGTGCCCACAAAGAACATGAGGAAAAAGATAACTAATATACAAGTGTTAGAGAGAAGAGAGAGGGAGAAGGACAGGGAGAAGGAGGGAGGGAAGATGTAGAAGATTAAGGTTAGTCTTGATCCTACCCGCTCCAGTGTCTTGTGGTTCAGGTGTTCCCTATAAGGGCCTGGTGAAGGATCAGCCATTTGGTCTGTCTTTTAGTAAGTAGAATTTTATGATACCATTGCAATTTGGGTCTAGATTTGTGTTTGCCACCCCTTGATGCCCTCCCCTGCCTCCCCTTCCATCCTAGTGTCTAGTCCAGAAGATGCTTGCTGGATATGTACAGTATCTTGGGTAGATTCAGGTTAGGTGGTGTAGATGAGTGAGACTATGTAGCGATTTTCTTTTTTTCTGTGATTGGGTAAGTTCACTGAGAATGATCTGTTCCAGGTTCAACCATTTTTCCACAAATTTCATTGTGTCATTTTTTTCTTACTGCTGTATAGAATTCCATTGTGTAGATATACCACATCTTAGTTATCCATTCTTCTAGTGATGGACATCTGGGTTGATTCCAGCTCTTAGCTATTACAAATTGAGCCACTACAAATATGGTTGAGCAAATCTCTCTTGCCTGTGGTTTGAAGGTTTTAGGGTAGATGCCCAGTAGGGGAATAACTGGGTCTGTTGGTATCTCTATAGTCAGCTTTCTTAGAAGTCTCCATATTGCTTTCCAAAGTGGTTGTACCATCCTACATTCCCACTAACAGTGGATGACTGTTCCCACTTTTCCATATCCTCACAAGCATTTATTTTTATTTGATTTTTTGATGTTTGCTATCCTTATTGGGGTAAAGTGGAATCTCATTGTTGTTCTAATTTGCAATTCTCTGATGCTTAGGGATGATGGACATTTTCTTAAGTGTATGTTTGCCATTTGTATTTCTTCCTCTGTGAACTGCCTGTTCAGCTCTTTGCCTCATTTTGTGAGTGGGGAGTTTGATTTCTCAGTGTTTAGATTTTTAAGTTCTTTGTAGATTCTAGTGATTAGGCTTCTATCAGTTGGATAACCCACAAATATTTTCTCCCATTCTCTGGGTAATCTATTTGCTTTGTTGATTGTAAGCTTGTCTATAAAGAAACTCTTCAGCTTCATGTGATCCCATTGGTTGAGTGATGGTTTAAGTTCGTGAGCTACTGGGGTTTTGTTCAAGAAGTCTTTTTCCATTACTATATCATGGAAACTACTTCCCAAACTTTCTTAGAGTAGTAATAGAGTTTCTGGTCTTACATTGAGGTCTTTGATCCATTTGGACTTGAGTGTAGTGCATGGTGAAATGTGTGGGTCAAATTTCAGTTTCCTGCGTATGGTTATCCAGTTTGTCCAGCACCATTTGTTGAAGATACTATCTTTTTTCCAGCCTATATTGTTTGGGCCTTTATCGAATATCAAGTAGCTAGAGTTGCTTGATCCAAAGTCCAGGTCCTCAAGTCTATTCCATTGGTCTATACTCCTGTTTTTATGCCAGTACCATGCTGTTTTTGTTACTATGGCTTTGTAATATAGCCTTACCTCATGTATGGTGATGCCTCCAGAGGTATTTCTTTTGCTGAGGATATGTTTGGATATGTCAGGCCTTCTGCCTTTCCATATGAAATTTGAGATCATTTTTTCTATCTCTGTGAAGAACACTGTAGGGATTTTAATTGGAATTGCATTAAATATGTATATTGCCTTTGGTAGGATTGTCATCTTCACAATGTTAATTCTGCCTATCCAGGAACATGGGAGGTCTTTCTATTTTCTAAAGTCCTCCTCAATTTCTGTTTTGAGTGTTTTTATGTTTTCTTTGTACAGGTCTTTCGCTTCCTTGGTTAACATTATTCCAAGGTATTTGTTGTTGTTGTTGTTGTTGTTGTTATTGAAAATGGGACTATGTCCCTTATTTCTTTCTCTGTTTCTTTGTCATTCGCATATAAGAAGGCTACTGATTTTTGTGCATTGATTTTGTATCCTGCTACTTTGCTATAGGAGTTAATCACTTTCAGGAGTTTGGGATGGAGTCTCTTGGGTCTCTTACATATACAATCATGTCATCAGTGAATAAAGGTAACTTAACTTCTTCCTTTCTAAATGGTATCCCTTTTATTTCCTTCTCCTGTCTTATTGCTTGAGCTAGGACTTCAAGTACTATATTGAAAAGCAGAGGAGAGAGTGGACAACCCTGTCTTATTCCTGATCTTAATGGGAATTCCTCCAGTCTCTCTCCATTAAGTATTATTTGGGCCTTCAGACCTTTGTATATTGCCTTTATTAGGTTAAGATATGATCCAAACATGCCAATTCTCTCCAATGTTTTGAACATGAAGTGATGTTGTATCTTGTCAAAGGCATTTTCTGCATCTATCAAAATGATCATGTGGTTTTTATGTTTAGCCTTGTTTATGTGGTGTATTACATTGACAGATTTCCGTATGTTGAACCACCCCTGTGTTCCTGGGATGAATCCCACTTAGTCAAGTTGGATAATGCTTTTGATGTGTTATTGGATTCGGTTTGCAAGGATTTTGTTTAGGATCTTTGCATCTAAGTTCATCACGGATATAGGCCGGTAGTTTTCTTTTCTTGTGGTATCTCTGCCTGGTTTTGGAATTAGGGTGATGCTAGCTTCATAAAAGGAGTTGGGTAGCTTTCCCTGTTCACCAATTGTGTGGCACAGTTTGAGGGAGATTGGTTTGAGTTCTTCCATGAAGGTTTGATAGAATTCAGCTGAGAAGCCATCTGGTCCTGGACTCTTCTGTTTTGGGAGGTTTTTTTTTATTACTTTTTCAATCTCCATGAGTGTGATGGGTTGATTGAGGTGATTAATCTGCTCTGTGTTTTGCATTGGTAGATGGTATGTGTCCAAGAATTTATCCATCTCCTCCACATTATCCAGTTTTGTGGAGTGGAGGTTTTTGAAATAAGTCCTGATGATTCTCCCAATTTCACTCGTGTCTGCTGTGATCTCTCATTTTTCATTTTGAATTTTGTTATTTTGAAGCTTCTCCTTTTTCTGCTTGATCAGATTGGCCAGGGGTTTGTCAATCTTGTTTATTTTTTTCAAGGAACCAGCTCTTTGTTTTGTCAATTGTCTTAATTGTTTCCTTCGTTTCCAATTTATTGATTTCTGCTCTGATTTTAATTATTTCTTTCCTTCTGGAGCTTTCTGGGTTGGATTTTTCTTGTTTTTCCAGTGCCTTTAGGTGGATGGTTAGGTCATTGGTTTGGGACCTTTCTGTCTCTTTTTTATGAAGGCATTGAGTGCTATGAACTTTCCCCTGCACACCGCCTTCATTGTGTCCCATAAGTTTTGTTACAATGTGTTCTCATTGTCATTCAATTCCAGAAATTTTGCAATTTCACTTTTTATTTCATCCACTATCCATTTATTGTTTAAAAGTGTGCTGTTCAGTTTCCAGGTGCCGTTGGGATTCTTGGTGGGCCTTTTGTTGTTGATTTCTAGCAATATAGCATTGTGATCTGATATCATGCAGGGAATTATGTCAATCTTCCTAAGTATGTGGAGGCAGTCTTTGTGACCCAGTATATGGTCTATTTTAGAGAATGTTCCATGGGCTGCTGGGAAGAATGTGCAATCTGTGGATTTGGGATGGAAAGTTCTGTAGATGTCCGTTAGGTCTAAGCGATCTATGGTTTTGTTGAGTTCTCTTACTTCCCTGTTGAGTTTCTGTTTGGATGATCTGTCTATTACTGATAATGGTGTATTGAAGTCCCCAGCTAAGATGGTGTTGGTGGTTATTTCTGTTTTATTGTCAAGTAGGTTTTGTTTTATGAACTGTGGTGCCCCTGTGTTTGGTGCATACAGATTTATGATTGTAATATCCTCTTTTTTTTTAAATTTTTTTTGTTATTTTTATTAATTTATTTGAGAGCGACAGACAGAGAGAAAGAGGCAGATAGAGAGAGGGAGAGAGAATGGGCGCGCCAGGGCCTCCAGCCACTGCAAACGAACTCCAGATGCGTGCGCCCCCTTGTGCATCTGGCTAACGTGGGTCCTGGGGAGTCGAGCCTCGAACCGGGGTCCTTAGGCTTCACAGGCAAGTGCTTAACCGCTAAGCCATCTCTCCAGCCCGTAATATCCTCTTGATGGATCATTCCCTTGATAAGCAGGAAGTGGCCTTCTTTGTCTTTTTTGATTATTTTTGGTTTGAAGTCTATTTTATCCAATATTAATATAGCTACACCTGTTTGTTTCTTATTCCCATTTGCTTGGAATGCTTTTTTCCACCCTTTCACCCTGAGGAGATGTCTGTCTTTAGTTGTGAGTTGCTTTCTTGAAGGCAACAGATTGAGGGGTCTAATTTTTTGATCCATCCTGTTAGTTTGTGTCTCTTGATGGGTGAATTAAGGCCATTAATATTTAGGGTAATGACTGTGAGATTTGATTTGATACCTGACATATTGTGATGGTAAATGTGGGTTGCTGTTTTCATGGACATTGAATGTTTTTGTGCCTACTCTGAGTTTGGTTGTTGTGGTCTGCTTCTTATAGGCAATTGAGTTTGATTATTTGTTTCTTCTCTGTGGAGAATTTCCTGAAATACTCTCTGCAGGTTTGGTTTAGTGTTCATATAATTGTAAAGCTGAGTTTTGTCGTGGAATGTTCTTCTTTCACCATCTATTATGAGGGATACTTTTGCTGGGTAGAGTAGTTTGGGTTGGAAGCCATAGGTTCTTAGACTTTGCAGTGTTTCATTCCAGGCCTTTCTAGCTTTCAGGGTTTCCATTGAGAAGTCTGAAGTAATTCTGATGGGGTTACCTTTGAAGGTGGTGTGCTGTTTTTCCCTAGCTGCTTTTAGGATTTTCTCTTTGGTGTCAATGTTTAGAGTCTTAATGATGATATGTCTTGGAGAGTTTCTCCTTTGGTCCAGTCTGTTGTAGTTCTATTGGCTTCTTTTATCTTGATGGGCCTTTCTTTTAAGAGACTGGGGAAGTTTTCTTCGATTATTTTGTTAAATAAGTTCTCCATGCCTTTGGTCTGAATTTCTTCTCCTTCTGGTATTCCAATGATCCTGATATTAGGATGTTTAAGTGTATCCCACAATTCCCTCATGTTCTGTTCACAGGAACTTTTGAACTCACTGAAATTTTTGAACTCTCTAGCTGTTTCTTCCATCTTGTCTTTCAGACCAGAGTTTCTATCCTCCACATGGCTGACTCTATTCTTGAGAGCTTCTAGAGAGTTTTGGACTTGTTCAATTAAGTTTGCATTGTCTACTACTTTTATATGTATAATTTCCATCCATCTGTCAAGCTTCCTTTTCACATAATTTTATGACTTTCTTGATGATTCTTGGAGTTCATCCTTGCATTTCTTTATGTCTTCATTTTGCATGGCCAGCTGATTTTTAAGGTCTTCTTTTTTTTTTTCACTGTCCCTCAAACCTCTTAACTCCCTTTGAACTCCTTCCAATTTCTTATCTATTACTTCCAGTTTAGTGATGGCAGCATCCACATGATTATCGGTCCTTTGTTGCTTTCCTGTAAGTTCTACCAGGAGGTTGGTCAGGGTTGCATTGCTCATAGCTTCAATTTGGTGTTCTGGTCCAAATGGTTCTTCTATGTTTTCGTTAGATGTATTCATTGTGGGAGTGGGTGATCTAAGTGGATTTTCCTGCTTTTGATTTTTCATGTTATTTCCTTTGTGCTGTGTTCTGCCCATGACAGTGTATGGTCACGTAGGTGGGCGTATCAGCCTGGGCTCAGGAACAATGGGAATATGAGGCAGCCTGGGGCAGTTGCCAAGCAGCCAGGGCTTTGGCTATCACTTATCAAAGCCACCTATCTACTGCTTGGAAGGGGCGCCAAAGCTGCCTGAGTTCTCAAAAGGTAATGTGCTAAAGCTGCCTGCGTTCGAGCTAGGAGTGGCACTGAGGCACCAATCAGTGAAGCAGCCCAAACTCTGGCTGGAAACACTGGGATCTGGAAGCACTCTGCACTCCCCTGTCTCAGGACAATTGCAGATGGACCGCGTGGCAGACAGGTAGGGGATGGCACCTGAGTTGGCGCAAGCAAGAGACACAGTCTGAGCTTGCCTGACAGTTGCTGTGGGACTGGGCTCGCTCAGTAAGTGGGCGAGTGGCGAGTGCACGGAGTGGTCTGAGCTTCCGCATGCAGGGATCAGTCACGCTGATGCTCAGTAGCGGCGGCGCCAGCCGTATCGATGGCGCTGCAGTTATTTGGGGGGAGGGGTGGGCTACCTGCCTGGGTGGGGATCCGTGATTACCTGTTTCCCCCACCTCTGTGCCCTCCCAAATTTTTCTGCCCTGAAAGCCCCAATGAACCCTAAAATCTTGCCTTTCTTTCCCCAGGATTTGCAGCGCAGCTATGTGGTCGCCATCTTCCCAGAATCCTCCCACCAATCAAATTTACATCTTTCTTATAGTATAATAAGTGAGATAACTATTCTCACCTATGATGGTATACCCTTTATTCCCATTACTACATTCTAAAAATTTAAATGGTATTTTCCTCCCTAACTCTTCTCTTCTGGCTGTATTTTAGAATGCATTTGAACACTGTTTCTCAACTTACAGTCTACTAATATTTCTGGGGAAGCAAAGAGTCATCCATTCATATGTATTTAAATATTAATATTTCTCACTTTCTACTTCTAGGATACACAACCATATCTACTAGATGTAACCATAAGCATAGGAATCATCCTTAGAGTGGCATTTTATGACAGAGGAAGCCATGCAGAACTTTAGCTCAGTATCCCATGGGACAAAAGTGGAATGGTAGTGTGGAATGTTCTATGCCTTGGAACATATGTATCTGTAAAATGAGCTCTCTGAATATAGTTTTGTCAAAGATATTGAGCTAATGTAAGTATATAGTTAATGAAATGCATAACACATTAGAGTTTAGATTCTCAAATAAACGTTCACCTTCATGCTACAGAAACTGATGGAGATATAAACCTCTGTTTTAAAATTAGAATGGAGGGGATAGGACTATTTAATATTATACTTTGAAAGTATTGCCTTAATATAGGCTATGCCAATACAGTACCATAATGTTGAGAAACATATACAAGGGTCTCATTTCTTATAATATTAAGAGAAGGGATTTCATGCACCACATGTCTGAGATATTAAAATGTTATCTTTAAAAAACAGGAAGACCTGATAGACACTACGGTTTCCCATATCTGTGGTATAGCTATTTTAATTTCAATTCCTCATTTAATAGAGTTTCTATGGAAAGCTAGTTAACTTTTCAAGAAAATATTTTAAAAAATAAGCAAAAGCATTTGAAGTTCATGATTCCCTGAGAATAGAGAATTCAATTACTCGAGGAAAACCATTCCCACATTATTTGATACTCACCTGAAGCCTAGCAGTTGCCTCAAGCTATCTGTGTCTGGCAGCATTTTTTATAGTCAGACTTGTTCCTAGCAATAAATAGTAGCATGATATATATTCTTAGAAACTTGGTAGTTTTTTAGCTACAATGTTTACCTTTCAAGTCAATGTAAACTTACTGAAAATTTTACTTGAAATTCAGTCACACATAGATGAGAAATGACAAATACATTTACTAGCATGGCTCACAATAAATCGCATATTCTAACCAAATAAGCAACACTAAACAAAATATCCTAAGGATAGAACTTCAGCTCTCCCTAAAATATAAAATTGTATTGAACTAACAAGAAGCATATCAAAATAAAACCTAATGGTGACCTTTGGATACATAATTTGCATTCTACTTTAATATATCCCAAATTCTACAGTACCTAGAAAACAAAATAAATGTGTTTGGAACATTTTATTCGTCCATTTTTGCGTATTTTCAACATTGCAATACTCCTCACAAGTTAAAATTCTTACTTCTTCTACCATGTATGTACCTGGTCACTCAAATTGACACACATTTCAAAGCAGTATTTTTCCCAATAGGAAGAATATGATAACAGCATAAAAATCTATCTACCAGAAGAATTGATTCTTAATGGAAAAAATAACATCTCTCCTCCCTTAATGCTGTCAGTTGACTGATAAATCATAGATCCAATCCTTCCTATAAAATATTGAAGGTAACTCACCTTAGGCCTTGACTTATGCTTTAATGATTTGTGTATATGCAAGGCTATTTGAATCTAAAATAAATGCCACAGGTTATTTGAGCATTCAATTTTCTCCAAGCCAAAGGCCATCTCAGGTCTATAATTTGTGTGTGTGTGTGTGTGTGTGTGTGTGTGTTAGACAGAAAGTTGTGTTCACATCTTGCTGTATATCAATTTCTCTATGAAAACTGACCATAGGTATTATGTACACATTTATGTAATTTTTAAGAAAAATTAGAAATTAATCCATTAAGATATTAAAAATTATAATGTAATTCAAGTATTAGAATTACCATTAACAGATATTTTAATAACACTCTTTAATATTTGCCTAATAATATTTTAACTTAATATATACAAATAGTATCAACTCAATACAAAATGACTAATAACTGTTAATGAGTCCTTTATGATAATTAGGCTTCAAAATTCAGTGTGTGTATTATATTCACCAACTGTAGATCCTCTGATATAACAGTTTACTAAGCATGCAATACATTTCTAATATAAGCCTATGGAATATACATGCACTACTGAAACAAGCTGACCAAAGAGCTCTTTTAGTTTGACTCTTTTATCAAATGTAAGTTTTGGTTCAATATACCAATTTATTTCTTTTTTTGCCACTTATCTATTATTATTATTAGTAGTAGTAGTAATAGTAGTAGTTATTTAAAAATAAACTAAATAATTAAAAAACTACAGATATTCTGAGTATACTGAAAACAAAATAAAATTCAATATAAAATTAGGGAAAATTGATTTCATTATCTTTCTTTCTGAACCCCTGTCGCAAAGACTTGCTTCATCATGATTTGTTTATATTTGCTGATCTTCTCATCTTCTCAGACTATGCATTATTTTTTCTAAACTGCTTGATAAAATTAGCAGATGTGCTCACCATTGCACCATGTAATCATCTTTGGGTTAACTTCTATTGGAACTTAAATTACAACTCTTCACTTCCTAGTTAGTGCTCATTTAGCTTCAAACAAATGCTTAAGATTGCTTTGTCGAATCTTCTCTTTTATTTTAGCGAGAACTTTGGAGCAAATACCTGCCTTTACAGGAAGGTAAAGCACATTATGCCATGTTTTGACATTTGCAAGCATTTCCAGCTTTGGGATTCCAAGAAAGGATTTAATTCCAAGTTCTACACTGCTTGTTGCCAAAGAATGACTCTTTAATTTTGTGTAGATATTTAACTAAAAGCTCCCAATCCCCAGTTTTAATAAACATAGAAACCCCATCAAACTCTCATGGGTAGAGGTAGCACTTACTGGCTATGCATTTTATCTTTTATTCTGTCCCCAAAGAGAATTTCCAATTCTTGTTTATTTTATGTATTTTTAAAAATTTATTTTGATGTTGTTCAAATTCTCTGGTATGAGTGTTTCATTGTGATCAGCATTCCTACAATATTTGTAGGGAGAGGTGATCCACATATGGTAGACCAGCTCAGACTGCCATTATGGATGTCAACTAGCATTTTATTTCTATTAGTAAAAAAAAAAAAAATCTGTCTTTTGTTGTTTCCATTATGGTATATGGTATATTAATGGATTCCAAATTTCCTTGTCATTCTAGCATAGATAATCTGCTTCTTATCACTTTTTTGAAAATATCTTGTTTATTTATTTGAGAGAGAGAAAAAAGGCAGAGAGAAAGAGAGAGAGAGAGAGAGAGAGAGAGAGAGAGAGAGAGAGAATGAGAGAGAATGGGCAAACCAGGGCATCCAACCACTGCAAACAAACTCCAGCTGCATGTGCCACCCTGTGCATCTGGTTTACATGAGCTCTGGGGAATAGAACCTGGGTCTTGAGGCTTCAGAGGCAAGTGCCTTAACCACTAAGCCATTTCTCCAGCCCTCTCTTTACTTTATGTTTTTATTTTTCTTCACTATTGGTTATAAGTTACCAGTGAGGGAGAGTACAGTTAGTGTGACTGGACCCCTGAAAGTCAAAAGGGCAGGGAATTTTGTACTTGCTAGAAATCAAAGATGATCTGACTTTATCTCATCTAGTGCTGCAGACCTATTTTTCCACAAACAAACATGACCCTTCCTGGGAAGGAGGTCTTTCCTAAGATTTAAACACTGTGGTTGGTCAAGTTCAGCCACTGGAAATTGATGCCAGAGCTAATCTCTTCCTGAGGCAACCTCTAGCCCTAACTAAAGAGCTGGCCCTCTGATTCAACTGAGCCCAAAGGCAGCCCACCACTCTGAGGTTATAAACACCTTTGCAAGTGAGTGGGAGGGGCAAGCACTCTGATCACTTGGGAACTTCCAGCTATGCATAAGCATTGCCGGGGGATAACTTTCTCCAGGCGGAGCCAGGAGGGTTGCCTAGC